>JALGBA010000683.1:815000-2015000 GCA_023970755.1 Azemiops feae
ACTTCTCAAAAGCATAATAGAAAAGGAAAGTTCTTGCAGGAAGTATTTGGCCATCCATATTTAATAGAAATGCATCTTGAATTACATGCATAATCCTGATTTTGTTTACTTATATTGAAAGTGTGCATTTAAAAAAGCTACTAGATAAATTAAAAGTTTCGTGTTTTTCAGGAGCTAAACAAACAAACAAACAAATAAATATAAATTGAAATATGCTTTTATTCCCAAATACATTTTGGAAATCCCAAAACTCATTATCCCATCTCCTTTTTATTGCTTTCAGATTGTTCTAGCCATTCTTTTCTTACATTCCCATAAAAATGAAAAGTCAGTTTTAGATATGATATGAGCAAAAAAATGATATTAAGCAAAAAAAACCAAAGAAACACAAAGGTTATTGTAGAAGCACATCAGTGAACGCATTTACAAGTCTGTTCTGCTGTTCATGGCTCCTAAGGAAGTTATGTGAATTATACTAAGTCCTCTACAGCTTTTTATATGTCACATGAAAAAGGCATATCAGAGAGTTACATATACATGTCATTCCCAGCATGGCTTCAGCCATGGATAGGATGCTTTCAGAACTGGAACTTTCTATCTAGCCAACGTGCATTAGCACTTTTCCCCTTCACAAGGGACATCCTCAGACATGGACATGCCAGTTACAAAATTTATTTTAAAAATCTAATATAGATCATATATTTATGAGGAAAAACAGCAAAGACCTTGTATAAAAATCTGAATTACAGGTAGTCCTCAACTTACGGCCACAATTGAGCCCAAAATTTCTGTTGCTAAGCCACAGTTGTTAAGTGAACCACTGAAGTTGTTAAGTTAGTAACACGGTTTCCCCATTGACTTTGCTTGTCAGAAAGTCGCAAAAGGGGATCACATGACTCCTGGGACGCTGCAACTCTCATGAATATGAGACAATTACTAAGAGTTTGAATTGTGATCACGTGATGATGGGGATGCTGCAGTGGTCATAAATGTGAAAAACGGGTCATAAGTCACTTTTTTCAGTTCTGTTGTAACTTAGAACAGTCATTAAGTGAACTGGTGTATAACATCATTATGACATCACAAGAAGGACTGAAAAACGTATTTCATCCTTAGAATGATAGAATGAAATGGTGAAATACCTTTTTCCCAACAAAATGTCTAATCGTATTTTCCCTTACAGCTACAAGTTATTTTAAAAAATGGAAGTGGAAGCCTTCAGATTTGCTGGCAGGGTAAGAATTCCATATACACCATCCATATAAGGCACAAGAAGCTCAAATATATGTCATAAAATAAAGTAAAAACCAATAGTTGGCAAAATATACACAACCCATTTCCAATGGGTTCATTCTACTAGTTTCCATATTCAGATGCCATTGCTAATACTTTATTAGATCACTTGACTGGAATAAAGCCTCAAACAACTGTATTTGTAATACAGTTCTAAGTTTTATTAATTCCAGTTTTATTGAAGGGCCAAAGCAGTCAGTTGAATAAACTGAACAGATGCATAAAAACTCTAAAGACAAGATGTTGCAGTCCTAATGAACAGAACTGACATTAGCACCCTGGGTTCTCTCTCTCTCTCTCTCTCTCTCTCTCTCTCTCTGTGTGTGTGTGTGTGTGTGTGTGTGTAAAAAGGACAGGGGCCTTAATTGTGGCTGCCATATTGACTTTTCAACATACATACACACACATACACAAGTACAAATACGCAAACACACATACCTTGGAACATGAGACCCCAGATTATGCCCAAGTATTTAATAAATTAATAATGACTGAAAATATAAAGGGATTTTTTTTTGCTCTATGCAAGAAACATTGGGACAAAGGGACTGAATTGAACCGAAAACATCTGTAAGATTTTGGTTAGAGATGAAAAAATTAAGAGAGTATAATTCTCTCATCACTTTGAGAAAGAAATGGCAAAAGAGATGCTTACCCAAAGTCGGAACACACCGAAAGATCAAGAGAAGGATTTTTTTAAAAAAATGCTTTAAAGAATATAAAATTCTGGAAATGTGCTTCAAAGAATTTCAGAAAATTTTCATCTATAATTTAGTAATGCATCTTTCAGTGAGAATAAAATAAATAAAAGATAGAAAATTATAGATAAAATGCTCATATGAAGGAAAGTAAGAAAGGAATCCAGAAGTTTGGGTATATATGGAGAATTAATGGCAATATGACCACTTCTTCAAAGACTCCCAAAAATAAAAAAATGTGGTGGAACGTGAATTGCATCATGTAAGAATTTTAAGTACAAACACTGCCTTCATAGCAAATTGTGCAAATTGATCCATGATTACCCATGTTCTATGACATCCTCCAGAATCTAGCTATCCGACAATGTAACAAGTTTAACAAGGAAGGAAGATCAGTAACAAGAGGTAGGTCTTCATCTTGCAAGCACTTCATCCTCAACCTCAAGATTCCCAAGCTGAAACATCTAACTAGTCACTAGATCATGCACTAATTCCAGTTGGATAATAATTTTTTGGCTGGCACAGATCAGTGCAATTTTATCTATCAAATGCTCTGCTGATTGGTCACTCTAAGCCTTTGAATTGAAAACCCACAGAGTTTTTTTGATGGATGGAACCCTACTTACAATTTGGAAGGAACTTAAGTGGTTGAGGAAATGATTCCATTGGAAGGTGGTGCTGAGATTTGTTGTTTGGGTTTGTTTATTTGTTTAGATTTGGGGACAGAATTTTGAGCTATGCCTTTTTAAAGAATTCATTGAAACTTAACATGGCAATATTCATGTCTTTCCTGCCTCCAAATGGAAGAATATCACTTCAACATTGTTTGGCAACTACGCTAGATACACTAGTGCTGAAAAAAGTGGCTCAAGGGATGGGTACCAGTTATTCACCCCTGGTCTACACACAGAAAAACCTTCATAGTCCAAACCATCACCACTTATGATGTTGAATTGACGTGCTGCTGATGAATAATTGCATTCTCTTCATACCACAGAACAAAATGGGAAACACATTTGAGCACAGTATGTATGAACTCTGCATTTGACTCTAGTTGTTACGTGGTCCAACCGTCAACCCTTTTCAAAATTCATTAGGGCTGTCAGAAGCCACAAAACTGTTGTTTCAGAGGGGGAAGTGCAGCCATAGATAACAAATTGACTAGCATAATTCATGGCATGGCAATATTTGCCTAGTCAATTGAAAACTTTTAATTCTTTCCATTTGTTGACAAAGTTTTGGATTCAAGAGTCAGAGAGGTGATTTAAAAACATGTTTCAAGCATATGGTACAAAGCTATAGCTACCCCAAGATTTGGATGTGAACCTATGATCTTTCCAAAATTTGCCACTGAATTGTAATTTTTATTGTGATGGAAATAGAAACACCTGTACAGAAACTAGTCAATTTTCCTGAATTTGATAAAACTAATGTAACTGTAATTTAGACTGAATTAAACAAATTTTGGGGTTAGCCTATCTACTTATTTTTTTCTAATCTGAATCACTTTTCCAAATTTAGACCTGACATGAGCCTCAAAGCCAACTATTGCTTTCCACATTGAAAAAATGTTATGCATTCTTGTTATGAGAAAAGATACCATAGGTATCAGCTAATGAGAATTATTAACCACTGAAAACTATATATGTCAATGGAATGTTTTTAGAATTCAGCCAGTTCCTCTTCCAGATACACACCCCAAGACTCAAGGCATGGAGCTAAAGCAAATATTTCAGGATTCAAAAAAATTCATGAGATTAATTCATCCCTTTAGACAGAGTGCTTTAATCACAGCTCATTTCCTTTTATATAATAGATAATGTAAGTAAGCATTCATAAAGTATTCACACATTTCTACTAATCTATAAGTTACAGTTACCTTAGCGTATTCTTCCATCAACATAATCATTTATTATCAGGTCAGCAAAATAATACACACAATCACCTTCACATAGCTCTGATGCTATAAACAAATCTTCCACTATTCTTAAAAAAATGGAGCAAAAGCCATTTAATTTTTTTACTTTGGAAAGTAAAAGAATCCAGACCACCAAAAAAAAAAAACTAAAGCCAAATAATGAAGGACTTTATTGTAGCCAAATAATGATGGACTCAGATATTATTGCAACCTCAAATTAGATTTGTTACAGTTACAATAATGGGAAATGCTTACCCTTTACACATTGGAGCAGTGTCAGCTCACACAAGTGTGTCCTTGCAGAGAAATAGATTCTGGCACAGCAATTTGCCTTCGATTTCCTCACCATCACATGCATGAAGCCTGTAGAAATTCTGGACTTTTCAAATCCACTTGCCATGTAATGGCAAACAGTGATGCCACTTAACTGAGAAAACAAACAAAGATGCCAACCAGCCCATTTGGTGTATCCCTAAGCCCTGGTCTCAATATAATTATTCTTTTTTTGTTCTTAGATTGATTTTCCAATTTTCCTCTAGGAGCACAAGGCAGCTTAGTTATGGAACTTCCTTCAATTTTATCTAAATAGCAACCTTGTTCAATAAATTGGGTTGTGAGACTGTGATTGTCCTAAAGCTATCCAGTGAGTTTCAGTAGTCTTGAGCTTGGGTTTAGATCAAAGTCTTAAGCACTCTCTCATGTATACTAATTTGCTAGATCATCCTATAACCCAGACATAGAATCAACGAATCAATAAAATTTATTATAGTCTCAGACCAAAGAGTCATTGTTTTGCTTCAGATATTAACATGAGGTGTTCTTATTGGTATAACATAACGTATTTCCTCCTTGCTCCTCCTTGCAACAGAGTCTTGCAACAGGGCTGTACTCACTGAACAGGATGTTGAGGCTTGCCATAAGATTTAGGATTTTTTTAATCTGGAAGCAAATTGTTTAGATAAAAGTTGTCGGACTACCCAGATATTGTGGGGGTTTGGAATGAGTATGTAAATGCTAGGGTTATCCTTGTAGAAGTATCAGTTCTAAAAAAATATGGCTCAGTGTTTCTAGCACACCTTTACTGCAATAGGGATAAAGTGTTCTCCTCTTGAGAACTGCTAAAGGAAGAGAGTTAAGGTATCTTAAATAGAAAATACAGTAAAGAAATACGGTACTTAATCTTACATATAACAACGGCAGCAAGAATAGTCTACGCACAGTTCTGGAAAAATGAGAATATACCATCAGAGGAAGAAGTGATAAGGAAAATCTTAGACTGTGCGGAAATGGACAAATTAACAAAAGAGATAAAAGAAAAGGAAGACACAGAATACTATGTAATATGGAATAAGTGGTATGATTGGTTGGAGACTAGAAATAATAAATGAAAATAAATGCAGAAAGGTCAAGAAAGGGAAAATGTGTGTATAATAATGTATAATATTGTATAGTAATAATATGTATTATTCTTAGTATGAAATATAGTATGAACGAAGAAAATGGAAATAAGAAACAATGGGACAACAAGGACAAATATTTTTTTAAAAAGAAGAATAAAGGGGGAAAATGTAAATAATAGAAGATTACAGTTACGAAATTGCTGTTTAAAAAAAAAGGAGTATACATTGTATGTCTATGTGTGTTATGTTTTGTTGTCTTAAAAAAATAAAAATATTAAAAAAAAAAATATGCAGTGGTGAATGCTTTTAGAAAAGTAAGTTCTTTATGCCTTTTGGGAGTTATGTAATTGTATTTCAACTACTATATTTCAAATATTCTGCTTTGATCTTTCTGAAGGTCCATAACTCTAGATCTCTGCCTCAGTGTCTCTCTTGCTTGTTTGTAGTCCATTCCCAAAAACATCTACGGAGAACGCAGTTTTTTATATATCCCAGGGCCTCAATGAAAGAATAGGTATGTGGGGAAAAAACATTCAATCTCCATTTTACATTCATTTCCCAAACCAAATCTTAACAAGTTTATTCTTCCAGATGTGCACATTTCAAAATATTCTGTAAATAAGCAAAGCACATTATGCTAGACAAATTTGTTTGCAAAAGTACATCTATTAAGGGCAAAATAAAGTATACTGGATGAATATGAAAGATAAGATTCTTAGAAGTATGCATGGAGATTATTGTACTGTTTGTAAAAGAAGAAAATCAAAACATGATGTGGAACTGGAATCAAGCAAACGTAAGGTTGGAAAATTAGAAACCAAGTGAAACCAAAATTGGCAGATGTATTCTTCATGACATGTGAATAGCAGAAACACTATCATATGGAATTAAAAACAGATATTTGCATCCTGAAAATAAAACTTGAGGATCTTAGGCCTGTACATATTGTACATAAGCAGAATAAATAACATATTGTACAAAGTTAGCAGATATGATGCCAATATGCTGCATTAGTTTCATTTCAGGCTGTAATTTTATATTTATCTATCTGGAAATATGTTTCGCTGAATTTAATATGACTCCTTTCTGATTAGTCATATGTAGGATTTGTTAATCCTAAAGTTTTCTTACTTTAACAGATCAAAAAATAGCCTCTAATGTTCATATAACAACTTACTATTTAGGATAATAGTGTTTTAATTTGATAGTGTCGCTTCTTATTACTGTTGCTATCATTTTCCTAATTGCATTTTAACTGCATTAGTAGATCAATTTATAGCATAAGAGCATTTTCAAAGCAAAATCCAATTAATGTTTGGCTCGTTCTGTGGTTTTTAATTTTCATTGCTTCTTTTTAATTGCATGATTTCTGCTCTGAATTATATCGTAGCTGGGGTATGAATTTGTTTCTGCGCCTTTTATATATTACCCTAATATTCTCGATAAGCATCAGTTTAAATTTGAGCTTTATAAATAAGTAATGGAGAAAAAAACTTAGAGAAATTGGCAAGTTTTAGATGTTGTAAGAAATTAGTCTTATTCTATAATTTTACAAAAAAAAATAACTACTCAGAAGATGGTGCCATTGCGTTTACTGAGATTACCCAGAGAGTCAACCTGAATTCTCCACAAGAAGAATTGAGGTTCAGTAGATCACCCTGAATTCTTCCCTAGACCTTAAGGACAGGGATAGTGCGAGATGTTTAAATAAAAGTACTGTATTACAAGATTTTTTTTTCTGTATGCAGAATGAAACAAGGTACAAAATATCAACATGTAACTTAAATAATAAAACCAATCTGTGTCTTGCATGCTTGATCTTTTAATGGACCGTGAATTGTCGTTGATTATATCAGCTCTGTTTCTTGTTTCAGTGGCTCTTCTTTTGATTTTGTTTTCTCTGGGAAATGGTTTGGGTGTTCATTTGGCAGTCATTTTCCAGTAACCATTTTGCATCATATCTTCCATTTTCAAAGGGCATTTTGAAGGCGGCGAGAGGTAGGTATTAAGGTGTTGATTTAGGACTGGGCAGTCCACCTACAGCCATTGAAGTCCAAGGGTGGCATTGGCTATTCATTCTCTGCAGAAGGAGCTGCATGTATAGAGCCCTCAGTCCTGGAGGAAATCCAGACTATCAATCTAAAGGAACAAAAATATAAGTAGTTATGCAGAAGAGTGATTCATAATTTTTAGCCAACAGCTGCATTCCTATTACTGAGAACCCAGCACAATAGTATTACAAATTTGTGAAAAGTGTTCAGACTCATATGGCTGGTTGTAGCTACATTGATTAATATCCACATAAACTATATGAAAGGCAGGTGGGCCTTCTCTATAATTTAACATAGAGTGTTATATTCCATCTGATAGAAAGAAACCATGTGACATAACTACAAAATATCACTATCCTTTCCTGTTCCATCCTATTAGAATAAAGTTTGCACATATATTTTTTTGCTTTTTAAGATATTGCCTAGCTCTCATGTGACTGACTGATAAAAATCACATCTACAGCTCTTTCTATTGCCCAATTACATATATATAGTTAGATCCTGAAGCTGAACTAGCCAAAATTGTATCGAAACCTGCCAGGCAGTTGAGTTTCATTTTACAAAGCGAAACCAAAAACCAAACATTCTTTTATGACTCTCTCAGATGCCTTTTTTCATATATGGGTATGTGTGTTGACCACATGTCCCTTGGTTGGTTGCAGATCATGGGTAACCCTAGCTTACAAAGACTTACAATTATAGGGTAACCAAACTGTCTGTGGTAACTCTATGATTTTTGGTGGTGATGTGATAGAGACAGAGGGACAATGAGTGGTTGAATTCTAGACCACTGCTCTCTTGCATTTTGGAGGAAACAGCTACATTCCAAATATGAGCAACAATAAATTAAAAGTTGTAGTGTGCTGTAGAGAGGGGTCAATCTGTCAGTGTAGAGTTCTTTCAGATTTTTGTTTTGTATGCCTTAAAATCAGGTCAACCTAATTTCAAGACATTTTGAAAATTACTTTGCAAGAGAATCTACTTTTGTATCAGTTTTGTGTGTGAGAGATGGATGTGCTTGCTATTTTTTAAAAAATAATAATAATATGCAGTTTTGCTTGCAACATTGACTAAGAAATTTTCCTTACCTGACGGTATTTTTGCCCTCATTAACATTTCCTAATTTAAGTATTTGGCAAACCAATCATTTTTATTAAGAATTTTCAAATTCTGAATTTCCAAATTTTTAAAAAAGCATGCCTTTCTAAACTATTCAGTTCCATACTGGTTAAAAAAGTCAAAAGTATTTCTCCACCCCCAGAATGGAGGAAAAATCCTAAAGCAGCCAAGGGTACAATTCTAAATGTTCTTATGGATTACAATAACCTATATATTGAGGTTTACTTCCAGATAAAATTTGTAGAATAGCATAGAGTGGGATTTAAGAAGCTTGCTTATAGGGCCAGCTGTTTTTGCGCTCTGCTCATTGAGCGAGTCACCGGTCCCCCCGCCCCAATTGGCCGTATTGTTTCTAGTAGTCTCGCATCTGCCCGTGTGCTTCTAGGCTCGGGAATTATCGCCTCTCTCGTTGTCACCCTCTTTGCCTGCCTCATTCATGTCCGAATACCCGTTGCTGTACATTCATAATCTGGTTGTCAACACAACCTGCCCGGGAATTAGGAGAGGAATGACAGACCAACGAGGACAGTGCGGCACATATGATAGGAGAAATGCTACCAGATATGATTACACAATGACTCACGGGGGCCGTAGGACGAGACAAATCGGAGGATGATCCGGCAACAACTTCAAACAATCAGATACGAGCGGAGCAGGCGGGGAAAGTAGAAACGAGAGGAGGAAAGACGTCAAGATCCAAATGCACACAAGCGGATGCGATGCAATTAGGGAAAATACGATTGACTGGGGCGGGTAGACTGGTTATGCGCTTGATGAGCAGAGTGCTGAAACAGCCGGCTTTATAAACAGACCCTCCAACATCTGGCTTTCACTCTGATGACGTCGGCAGGGGACCGATGAAAGCTTAGCAATAAACAGTTGTTTTTATACCCATCCCGGAGTTCGATATATATATCCTTGTGAGTTGGTAGACCCAGAAGCTCTCTGGAATTGTTCCCATCCAAGAGAAGTTGAATAACACAATTATTAAAGAAAATTAAAAGAAGCTTATACTAAAGATAAGGGTTTGTAAATTATATGATCTCCTAGAATTATATGAATAACAGTTATATCCAATATTGCACTGCTAAAAGTAAGTATTTTTAAATCACGCAGGCCTTCAGAATCATATAACTATAGACACGGTGTCAAGATGTCTAAGCTGAGAATGGTTAAATGGTTAAAAATGTTAAGCTCAACATGAAGATCTTCTTTAGGTATATTCAAAATAAAAGGAAGAGGAAAAATGTATATGGGAGCTCAATAAAGACAATATTAATATATTAATATTAGCAGGCAACAAAGAAAAAGTGCTACTCCTGGTTTTGCTTAGTCTTCTCTGAGAGAGAGAATAGGTGTTTTATCAAGTCACATAAAAAGCACAATGAAGGGGCAAGACTGATTGCTTTTATTCCTTTTAAATCCCCAGAAACAAATAAACTGAAGCCAAAGAACCCAAAGGAATCTACTAGTGGTCCTTTTATCTTCCAGAAATGCTGAAAAACACAAGTACCAGATAGTTAGGAAAGAGCAAATGCTACTCCTATCTTCATAACGAGGAAAAGGGAAGATCTTAAAAATTACAACCCAGATGTAATTGGGTCGTATATTGTCAAATATCAGTATGTGGAAAAAGATGTTTGAGCGGTTCTTGGAAGCAACTGATTTGCAAATGCTTCAAAAATAGAGCAATTATTAATTGAAGTTAATATAGTTTCATCCAATCATCTGGACCTCATTTTTAATTTTTTTTAAATTTCTTTTCTTACTGATTTACGTAGATTTAAAGAACACCCAGCTCTCAACAACTTGGATGCTTTGCAGTACAAAAAAGCCAAAATAATAAAATAAAAGAACAAAAGATGTGCATCCAGGAAAAGAAAAACCATAAAAAACAACACAAAATTTTACAGCCTATTCCAAAGCCTGGGAAAAAAAAACAAGTTTTCAATGCCTTTCAGAGTGACATCAAGATGGGAGTCACCATAACAGAGAAGGCATACTTCCAGAATCCTATTAGATGACACTGTTTAATTGAAAGACCTGAACTGCACCCACTCTTCCCAATTCACCAGATAGGCAGAAACTATTAGTAATAATTAGTCCTTCAATATAGCTAGTAATCAGCACTTTGAATTGCACATGAAAACCAAATGGCAAATTTTATACCATGTAGAACAGTGGTGTCACATGAGCATACTTGTGTAAGTTGTGTAGTGGATAAAGGGATTAGGCTAAAAATTGGGAGATCATGAATTCTACTCCTACTTTAGACCAGAAACTTGCTGGGCCAGTCACTTCCTGTTAGCCCTAGGAAGAAGACAACAGCAAAACACTTCCAAAAATTTGCCAAGAAAATTGCAATATTTGTACATCCATTTGGTAACCAGGAGTACAGACTGATTGAAAGGCACAAAAGCAAGGAAACAAAGAAAAAACCTTGCTTAATGCTTTACAAGAATGTGAAAACTTGAAAAATTCTTCATTTTTGTGAGGTATCTATAAACTACCATGTCATTCTGATTGGCAAACTGTCAGGTGGGGTGACACTGAAACAGAGGAAAAGCTGGATGAGAGTTCATCAACAATTCCTCATCAAACTGAAGTCAAGAATCAAAAGAAGTGCCACAAAGCTCATTCCTTGGTCTGCATTCTTTAACATTTTAATTCATAACTTAGATGTTGCAGTGGAGGAAATGCTTATCAGATTTGTAGATGACCACGAGTTGAACTTGCTAAAAACCAAGAAGTAAAACCCAAGGAATCGAACTAGAAATGATTTTTGTAGATAGAGAAATGAGCTGAAACTCCCAGAATGAAATGCAACAAAGACAAATGCAAAGTTCTTCATTTCTGAAAAAAAAATATGCATGACTGTAGCTTAGTAGTAGTGCTTGTAGGAAATGAGGTAGTTATTGTAAATAGAATATGAGTCAATAGTCAGAAATGGTTGTGAATAAAAGTCAGATGCTGCATATAAAGAAGTGTCACTTCACATGATGGAAAATTTCTTCTGTATCAATCAGGATCTACCTAAGGTAATTAGTTTAGTTCTGGACAGCTCATTTTAAGAAGATTCAGAAAAACTAGAGGAGGTTCAGAAAAGAGCAATAAAGGATGATCAGGGATGATCAGAAATGAAGTCTTATAAAGTCTTATGATGAGACATTAATCTGTGCATTCTTAAATTTTAAAACAGAGGAGTGGGATAAGATATGATGGCATTGTTCAAATAATCTATATTTTTTACTAGCCCAAAATACAAGAAATGATAAAAGAATTTATTTAAGCGTTCCCATTTTGGCCTTTTATCATCTCAATTGCTATGTTCTATCATATCAATAACCTTTGTACAAAAGAATGCCCCAAACCTGTCACAGCATTCTAGATATACTTTCACCAATTCAGAATAGGAAAATGAGGACTTCTTCTGATTCTGATATAAACTTATGTTGATATAGCCTAGGATTACAATTGCTTTTTTTTTTTTGCAATGGTATCACACTACAAGCTCATGTTCAATTTATGATCAGCCAATTTATAATTGTACTGCAATATTTTTGCCCAGTATAACCTGAAAACCCACACATCTGGAAAATACTGGATTTAGGAAAGGCAATCATGTCATAGAGGAAAAAATCAGTGTAGAAAATTGTTAGAAAATTTATGTGTAAAATATTTCGGCAAACATAGTTTGAGTATCCCAAAAGAAATGCCATGTTGATGTTTCAACTACTTCATTATATTCCTTCTCATATAATAGATAATCAATATTTTGTGGCCACTGAGCATCTGTAATCCATATTTTTCTCTTTGGGGGACTCTCCTTTCTTTAAAAAAATGTTGTGGTTGTGAACGTAAGCTCTCATGCTTCTGTTCTGGTTAAAGAATTGGACAAGAGAAGCTGTAGCTCTCAATCAAAATTGAAAACATTAATCACTTAATCTTGCAATATTATTTATGCAATATTACTTATCAGATTTTATTCTGCAAAATGCACAATTTATATATTAACATTATCTTGTATTTCTGAGTTCAAATATCCTATTCTATGTTCTGGCATTAGTTCACAGAGACTGCTAATTTACTTTTATTATCAACTTCATAGCTGCTAGGATGTCCCAGTGTTTTCTTTACAAGCAGCAGAAAAGTTTATAGGAAGCCGTTCAAACCTTAGCTGTATGTGTGTGTGTGTGTATGTGTTTGTGTATGTGTGTCAGACACATATTTCCATGCCTAGACAATTACTTTGAACATCCGAATGGTGACAGTACACAAGAAACCCAAGATTTGAAAACACCCTTATCAGCATTATCTAGTAACACCTTTAGTACTTATTCATTGCAAACTGGTTTCTCATCTTTGACTTCTGAGGAAAAAGTCACAGCAAGAAGAAATGAATAATTATTGTTGACACAACACATTTCATAGACTTTGGCTTTTGAACACTGAGGTAATTATGTCTCCTGACATGCATGATGAAATGTTTTATATAAAATTTATCCAGGTAAAATAGCAATTGGTTCCTTTGTGACTAGATTTCTGAATTGTTATATTCCAGCTATCACAATAAAAAAAGATACTCTCTGGTTAAAACGGGCCATTTGAAAATGGTATTCTACTATAAGTGATTATTGAGACTGAGTAATATTAACATCATTGTTAAATAACATTCTAAGTAGATAATGCTGATCATGGCACAAAAACAGAGTTGAAACAAGGCCAACATATTGCTAAACATGTCAGCCAACTTTATAAGTAGTAAGATAAAAAAACAAGTAACTTATTTTAAGTATTATGAAGTAAAAACTACATTTCCACTTTGGAAAAGGTAATTTGCATCCTATAGTTCTGAAGAAACACCTGTTATGTAGAAACTATGACTACCCTGATATTATTTTCTCTGAAAATGCTTCACTTCTCGTCCAAGGAGATGGGATGAGAAGCAAAATAATTTCAAAGAAAAAAAAATCCAATTAAATCCAGTTGCCAGGTACTACTTCAACTTTTCTTTGATCGTGTCCTGTCATTTTTAAAAAGTAAAAGTGAAAGAAACACCACCAAGAGGGTCAGGGAAAAGAAAAACACTGGAGGCAGCTCTGAGAATACAACTCTGAAAGCACAACTACAGAGGTTTTCTCCCCCCCCCTCCATTACTTTATTAGGTGAAGAATGCCATCCCATAAGTTAATGATGGGAATCCATTGAAATGTCTCTGATCCAGAGAGCTTCTACTATGATATTCCATTTCTTCCTGAGTCTATTTATATTCATTGCTAAGCCATTCTTGGTTTGAGCTCTTGGCTGGCAAAATGAGAAGTCTCCATTCAAGCAGTTTTGCAGGTCTAAATTCAATAACGTATGCATCCAGTACTGTCTACTGAAAAGAAACTCTTCCTGGATTCAGGAGGCTCCCAGATGCAGCCTCAGCCAGGATTCAGATCTGAATTACGGAAACACATGAGATGAAGGTTTATGGCAAAACCGTACTAAGAGAAATTGCATCTTCATTTCTTGTCAAAGCCCTATTGTCTTATCCATGCTGCAATATGGAAAAAGAATAGAATATGAATTCTACTGTCTTTATAATCAAGAACTATTTTCATTTTAAGCAAAAATGTGCCAATTGTCAGTGAAAAGAAGTGCATTTTAACAATTAACTAAAATGAAGAAACTGGATTTAACTAGTAGATTCCTGATCAGTAGTGATGCCTAGGAAGCGAGACAAAAGCAGTAGACAGAGATCCTTAGGCAACCATCCAATTTGACTGAGCAGATGGAAAAAAATTGTTGCTAACTTGTACCTCCACAATATATATATTATGTATGTCACTATATTTTAGTATGAGATCATTCTCCAACATGATTGCTTTTACAGGAATTCTATTCTGACAACACATTAAAAGGAGGAAAAAAACACTGGAATGTGCCACTTGGCAACCTGTGCAAAGGTGTTTTAGCTATCAGACTAACTTCAACCCAAGCCACTTTCCATCATGACCTGCAAAATTGCTTGAACAGAAACTTGAATTTAGAGCCCACTGAAATGCTGAAATCAATGAATTAATGTGTTTTCAATAATCAACCATGAAAGTTATATGATGGTCATCTCAAGTATAAGACAATGGTTATATTGAAAGGTCTCTACCATGTGCGGTTTCTGCACTGATTTGCAAGGAGCTCTAAGTCTTTCTGATTTCAGAACATTGGCAGGATGATGGACCTGATTTATTTCAGATTTACCTATTATGGACTAAAATAGCAGGAAAGCCAGACAATGATGATGATGATGATGATGATGATGATGATGATGATGATGATGATGATGATGATGATGATGATGATGGAGCTTTGCAAAACTCTATCCCTTTATTAAAAGGAATACTTGCCTTATCTATTTGCCTGACTATAGGACTTTTGGGCACCAGGGACCAGTTCCATGGAGAGAGGTTTTTCCGTGGACCAGAGGGTGCGTGGTTTTGTGTGCTGCCTGCATCCCATGGATGGGGTTTTGCTTGTCTGTGCAGACTGGTTGCTGGCATGCCGTGGCCCGGTACCAGTCCATGGACTGGGGGTTGGGGACCCCTGCTATAAGGGAAATGGGATAACATTGGATGTTCTTGCTTTGACAGGTCTTCTTCAATAGCTCATGCAAAGTAAGCAGAGGTAAAAATGACAATATTCTGTCAAATTCCTCTTTTTTAGTAAGATGAATTCTTATTAAATACTTATTTAAATAAGAGGAGAACTGTGAGTGTGATTGCTGGTGATTATACTCCCAAAACATTTCAAGGATGCCAGACTGGAAAAGGCTGATGTAAATGATCTTTACTAAATTGCTGCTTCTGTAAACTTCTGTACTTGTCTGAAAGGAAAATTAGTTCTTTTTAATTTTTCTTCTCACTCTCTCGCAGGGCCATATAACTTATCTTTAAAATTGGAGAACTTATTCTTTGCTAAGATTGCAGTAAGGAAGTAAACGATATTCTTCCATCTAATGTTCCTTATCTGCAGAAGAAAACTATCTTCATTTTGAATATATTTAATTGTCTGAAAAAAATCACTGCAGCTCAGAAACAAACTTATTTTTTTTATGCTGGATGAAATAAAAAGAATGCAAAAACTGTCTTGTTAGATCAATGTCAAATCAAGGTCTATTTGTATCTGTATTTTGCCGCTGTCTCATATAGGAAAGATTCATGTCCTTTATTTCCCTTTGAATCTATTTGTGCATGTCATTAGTCACAGAGTAAATGCATCTCCAGGATTGCTTAATGTTATTACTCTGAACATAAAAGATTAAATTTGGATGGATATTCAGAATAAATCTACATCAGTCCTCACCCATTTTCCATGCCATGTATGTGGCAATAACATCATCATTCTCTCACGAAGTTCAATATATTTTTGTTTGATCAAAAGTGATTAACCATCCAGATTCCTGAACGCCATTATTTCATCTTAAATCTTTAGTGCCGCTATGTGTCAGCATTGCATTGCAAAGGGTAAAACTTCATAATGTGATTGTGCCTTTTGTTTTTAAGTGGGACTGGGATAGGTTTGTAAGAAAATTTCTAAGGCTCATGCATTGTTCCCTAGTAAATTCGGGGAACCTAATCTGAATGGATGCTTAAAGCAAAGTGTCATGCATTACATACATAAATCTACCATGCGAGTTACAGTACTTTTAATCTCGCAATTTATTATAAAATAACCTTTCTCAAAGGTGCTTTTTCAAAAGGCAATTGGACTATGTTTTTCCCTTGAAGAAGACATTTTGTTTCTCATCCAAGAAGCTTCTTCAATTCTGGTTGGATGGTGGTGGGGGATGGAAGGATTATATTCCTTTGCAGTCATCTGGTCATTAATACTCCCTCTGAGAGCTATTGAGGCCACTTTTGAAATAACCTTTCAAAATCTAACATGGCAAATAAGGATGAAGAAGATATTTTCAATTGTTCTCTATCATCATACTAACATCTTAATAATCACTTATTTATAGGGCTTATACAGCCTGTTCTTTGAGTTTCTTACTTAGTTCAGTCAGGAATTCCTATTTCTATTATAGATCTTCTTTATAACTAAAAAATACTTCAGCAGTTCTTCAATCCATATGAAAAAATATGTGCCAACTGTACTGAGATACTGTACTGTATGCTTTTCTTGCAGAAAGTATTTCAAATTCATGCCTTTCAAATTTGAGTGATTATTTGTAGTTAACATTTCACAAATCATATTATTATGTAATGTCTATCAGAATGAACTTTTCATCGCAAGCAAGAAAAATTATAAATGCTTAAATTAGGTGAATTCATATCTAACATTTTCCAAATGACACCACCAAATGATATTTGCAGCTTATACTGGTAAGATTGCTAAATGAAGTTTTATTTAAAGAATTAATACCTTGTCTGCAGAAGAAATATGTAGCCTGTGTTTGTTTTTCTTTCTTCAAATCTTTAAACAACTATGGTTTTCTATCAAAATCATTTCAATTTTTTTGATTCAAATGATTTCTATAGTTTGTATATGATTAACAGTTTTTGTTCCATCTACTAATGGGTTATCCAAATCACTATGCATGAGTCCATTGTTTTGCACAGATTAGCCTTACCACTTGATGAGCAGCACAAAGTCAGATTGCTAACACTTGTAATCAGTGGTGGGATTCAAATATGTGAACAACTGATTCTCTGTGTGGATGCCGCTTCTGGAAGTCCATTCTAGGCTGGGCAACAAAAAATTAGCTACCGGTTCTGCTGAAGTGGTGCAAACCAGCTGAATCCCACCACTGCTTGTAATTCAATACACCTGGGGGATCAATCTCCTATCTTCAATCTTCAATCTTTCATATAGTAGCTCTCTGGAGAAGGCATCGATGCTGGGAAAAATGGAAGGAAAGAGAAAAAGAGGATGACTAGCAGTAAGGTGGATGGACAGTTACAGTAGAAATGACTGAATGTTTGGAAGATTGGAAGGACCGAGATAGATTATCATGGAGAAACAACTATCTATATAGCCACTAGGAGTTGGCATTTATTTCATGGCATAATCAACCAATCAATCAATCAATCTACACTGCAATAAATGAAATGTGCTTCATCCTGTTACTTTCAGATTTCAAGCAAAGGAAAATAGTAAATATTCTTTCACAGAGAGATAAGCGCTCTTCACATTTTGAGTAAAACTGATCTCTTGAGGCCCAGAAGGAAGCTTGAATGACGCACATCAAGTTATCATGCTCAGTTTTATCAGTCCCACTGACACTATTATCCTTGGCCATTTCCTTTCAGCATGCTCATCTGGTTTTCAGCATCCATACCCCATACTGAAATGCATTGCATGAATTCACAAATGCTGATAGTCTTATATCTTTTCATATCACTCTAGAGTGATTTTACAGTACAAAGAGTAATGGACCGGTTCATCATTACTCTGTTTATCTTTGATCACCATACATCATTTTATAATTTGAAATGGGCAACAATAAACAAGCAGCACTCCTACTTTTCTCTATCTGTTATGTAGTTTATAACTGAAATACTTGGATTTGATATAAAGAAATGAAAAGGTAAAGCAAAATGAAGTATGCTCACCTGGACTTAAAATTACCAACATGGGGAAATTGCTAGTTTGCCATCTGAGGAAATATTACAGATTAGAGGTGTAGATGCTCTTTTTTTTTTTTTTTTAAAGTATTTTATTAGTTTTTTGTCATTACAATTCATTTATGCTTAATGAACAACGTGTTGTCTGGGTTAAATTTTGCTTAGTCATAAAAGTTAAGTTCTTACTCTCTATCTCGTTTTTCCAACCATTGATAAAATAGGTTCCATGTTTAAAAGTATTCTGTATCTTCTTTTCCTTTAATTCTCAATGTGAGTCTATCCATTTCAGCACAGTCCAGTATTTTCTTAATTATCGCTTCCTCCGATGGTGTTATCTCATTTTTCCAGTGCTGCACAAATACAATCCTTGCTGCTGTTAATACATGTAATTTTGTTTATCATTTTTTTCTGGCATTATGCCTACCAAAAAAAGTTCAGGTTTAAAATCTACATGTTTCCCTAACATCTTTTCTAACCAAGTGTGTATTTTTGCCCAATTTTTTTTTTGCTTTAACACATGTCCACCACAAGTGATAATATGTACCGGGATTTTGATTATATTTCCAACATTTACTAGACATATTTTTAAACATTTTTGCTAATCTAACAGGTGGAAAATGCCATCTATAAAACATTTTATATGTTTTCTTTATATAAAGTAGCCATTGTCAGTTTATAATTTCTTTCCCAAAGATTTTGCTATTTCTCTAATTCTATATTATATCCAAAGTTTTTTGCCCATATAATCATTGTTTCTTTCACTTGTTCGTCTTGCATTTTTAAATTCAATAAAAATTATACAATTTTTAAATCATTTTTTCATCAGACGTCAACCACAGCTGATCAAACATTGTCTGGTCTTTATAAAAACCATATGTTTTAACATCTTTGTCATACCTCGATTGCATTTGCAATCGGGGCCACCATAAGTCAATGACCTGGTCTTCTAGCTCTTGTTTAGATTTTAATTTCCCATCTGTATTCAGAATATTCTTATATGTTAATTTTTTTTCAGATTTAACTAGGTTTGGGGGAGCAAAAGCTTCCATCATTGATAGCCATCATGGAATTTTCATATAAATTTTTGGTTTTATCTTTTCCCATACAGGTAATAATGAATTTCTTATATAATGGTTTTGAAAGTATCTATGGGTTTGATTCTTTTCATACCATAAAAATGCATGCCACCAAGTTGTAAGTCATGTCCTTCTAAATATAACAACCATTTGTTTCTGATGGTTATCCATTCTTTTAGCCATGTTAGCGCACATGCTTGGTAGTATAGGACCCAATCTGGTAGTCCAAATCGTCCATTTTCTTTGGTTTCTTGTAGCATTTTCAGTTTAATTCTAGCTTTCCTTCCTTGCCAAATAAATTTCAAGATCATTCTATTCAAATCATCAAAAAACTTTTTTTTCTATTTTTATAGCTACTGTTTGGAATAAAAAAAGAAGTTTTGGTAAAATATTCTTTTTTACAGTAGCTATTCTTCCTACCACTGATAATTGTAAGTTTTTCCATTTTTCCAAGTCTGTTTTTATTTGGCTTAGTAGTTTTATATAATTATCTTCTTTTATCATTCCACATCTTGCTGTTAAATATATTCCCAAGTATTTAACTTTCTTAACTATTTGTAAGTCTATTTTTTCTGACAATTGTGTTTTTTGCTTATCTGTGAGGTTTTTAACTATAATTTTGGTTTTTTTCTCTGTTTATTTTCAGTCCTGCTGTTTCTCCAAATTCTTCTATCTTTTTCAATAATTTGTCTCCAACATCATCTGCAAATGCTTGTAGTTTATAGCTTTCATCTTTTATCTCCATTCCTTTAATTTCCAGATCTTGTCTGACATTCCTGTTAATAACTTCCAACGTTAGTATGAACAGCAGTGGGGATAGTGGACATCCTTGTCTTGTGCCTTTCTTTATATTAAAGTTCTCCGTATAGTGCTTTCTACCAAATATGCTGGGTTGATGTCTCTTCCTTTTTATTTTCTTTAAAGAAGAATTCCATTTCCTTTATTGCTAATTCTACAAATTGTTTCTCTTTTAGCAGGGATTGATTCAAAGTCTATTTTAGTTTCTTCTTTGCCTCTCTCCAAGTCAGCTTTATCGGATTATAGTCCGCCCAGATGTTAGGTTCTATCTCAATCTCATATACATTAGTTCTTAGCTCAGGGGACATCCATATCATATCAATTCTAGACCAAGATTTATGTCTATTTGAATAAAATGTGTACTGGGTCTTTTTTGGGTTTCTTTCTCTCCCAAGTATCCTGTATAGAAATTTCTTCTGTCATTCTAAAGAATGCCTTGGGAAGTATCTTTCTTCCCTTTTTTCCTGTTTTACTGCTTCTATAGTCCAGTTTTCTATCTACAATTGCATTAAAATCTCCTATCAAGCAAATGTTTTGATATTCCATTTCCAATATTTTCCTTTGTAGTTTTTGGTAAAATTCTTCTTGTTTATTATTTGGTGCATATATTGCTATCATCAATATCTGTTTTTGATTTATCATTATTTCTACGATTAAAATTCTTCCTTCTTCATCTGAATAGACCTGTTTGGATTCCAATGTCTCCTTTATATATAAAGCTACTCCTCTTTTCTTTTGATGTGCTGATGTATAATAAAGTTTCCCAATTTGGGGGCATTCCAGCAGTTTGTAGTGTTGTTTTTTGGTGTGTGTTTCTTGGAGACAAATTATATCTATTTTTAATTTCCGTAATCATGTAAAAAAAAAAATCTTTTTGATGGGGAGTTCAATCCATTTATATTCATTTAGAGAATTCCATTTCCTTTCTCCATCTTCTTTACTTATATTTAGGTTTTATTCTCCTAGTGGCCCTTTCCTGTCTCTGTTCTTTTATGACTTTCTCTCCTTCTTGGTCTGTATTTTCTTTTTCTTCTTTTTCTCTTTGTACGGGTGTCTCTTCTAATACTAACTTTTTCTATTTTTCGTATTCCCTATCATCTTGTGATTCTTGTGTTTTTCTTCAAGGAAACTTCTATGTCTCTCATAGAACTCTGTTGCCTTAAAAATGGAGTCCAATCTATATCTTTTTGTGTCCCAATTAATTAGAATCCCCTCCGGGACCAGCCATCTGAAATGCACTCCTTTTTCATTTAGTTTTATAGTCAAGAATTGATAGTATTTTCAAGAATCTCTTATCCTCCTAGGGATCTGTTTCAGGACCACAATTTCTTTTTTTTCTATATATCAGTGGTCCTCTTTTCAGTATTTCATCTCTTACTTTTTTTTCACGAATCTAACATGTACCTCCCTAGGGACTCTATGTCTCCTTGCGTAGCTTGAGTTAATTCGATATATTTGATCCAGCTCTCCTTCTAACTCGTTTTTTCCCACTTCCAGCGCTTCAGCAAACAAGTTAGTAATCAGGTGTAGATGCTCTTTGACATATTTCACAACCAGGGCCAAAACTATCTGAAAGTAACCAGATTGATCTCCTGTGGGACAAAGAAGGGGCATTCTGTCTTATTCCAGTCTGCAGGCATGAGCTGAGAGAAACAGCAGTCAGTTATTCAGCTTTGTTGTTTTTAAAGATGGCCTTCCACTTCAGGAGCCTTCCTTCCTTCCTTCCTTCCTTCCTTCCTTCCTTCCTTCCTTCCTTCCTTCCTTCCTTCCTTCCTTCCTTCCTTCCTTCCTTCGTTGAAAAATATCACTTATGATCTGTGTCTTAAGTATTTTGATTCTTTCTATCAAGTTGGGATTCTATATAAACTGGAAAAAATGACCAATGTTTAAGATGAATAATCTTAATCGGTTCTTCATATAATGGACTATCAAAGTACAATATGTTTTTTAAAAACATAAGAAAGAAAAATATACATGAACAGTAATGGGGCAGAGCTATAGATTACCCTTTCCAATTATGACACAGAACATTACAATATGTGTCTGTGTGTCAACATGCAGAATGCACAAACCACACAAAATGGCACAAATATACAATGAAACATAAATGCTCTAGTAAAAGAAACCATACAAAATGGCACAAATTTGCAATGAAACTTAAAAACATAATTGCTTAAGTAAAATAAAGCATAAAGGCAAAAATGCCAGAGCAGACAGCTCTCAACAATTAAAGAATCCTTGGCTGCCATATTTCCCTCCCTTCATATTAAATGAGGTGTTATTGACAATCTAATGTCCACATCAAATTTTTAAAGCAAAAATGCAGCAGTGCAACATTCCATAAATTCCAAATTACTTTGTTGTTTTGTATCACTAATAAATAATATTTCATTAGTCATTCGGTTGTCATCTTCATGTAGGTGAACAAATCTTCCCAATATAACCAGTGACAAAAGATGTCCTTAGTGTAGTCAACAGAAGAACAGATTTTAGATTTTTTTAAATAAAAAGTCCTCTGTGTGTGAAGATTACGGTAATTTTCCCTATATTTCCAATAAACTTTAGTAAAACAAGAGTATATCTTTTGCCATTTTAGTGATATTAGAAACATACAGGTTCACAGAAATGTTCTTGTAAAGTGGCTCCCCCTTAGTTTTGTAGCCCCCAATATAGTTTAAAACCACACTGCTGAAATTTGGTGGCAAAACTGTCAATTTTCAATGTCTGATTTTTCTTGATGTATTGTTGTGATGGTTCAAAAAAGCAAAAGACAAAAATTTGTCCATCAATTTCCTAGTGAAACCCCCCATACACCAAAACTGGCCAAACAGCACTTCCTTTAAAAAGGGAAACAAAAAAAAGCATGCCTTCCACTACATCAAATTAAGATATGGACTGTGAATGAGAGTATATGCTTGTGCATGTGTATTGCTGTGCATGTTTCACTCTATATGTGTGCGTTTTCCTGTTAGCTCTACAACGAACCTGGCTGAAGCCATCTTGATCATTCTAGGTTGCCACAAGAAAGGGAGGGGGGGCGGAGTATTTTCACTAGTCTAAACAATTCTGGGACTTTCCACCAGTGTTAGACTGTGAATCTAACTGTAGATTACTCACACATAATGTCTGAAAACTCCATTAACTTTGTTAATGACTTTCTGTTTTCTTGCATGGGTTTGTGTCTCTGTGTGTGAGGAAGGAAGGAAGGAAGGAAGGAAGGAAGGAAGGAAGGAAGGAAGGAAGGAAGGAAGGAAGGAAGGAAGGAAGGAAGGAAGGAAGGAAGGAAGGAAGGAAGGAAGGGAGAGGGAGAGGGAGAGGGAGAGGGAGAGGGAGAGATGGCTTAAATATCTTCATGATCTGGAGAACTGACCAGAATTCTGCCTATACCCACTAGACATAGTGACCTCAGAAAGCATCAGCCTGGGGTGAGAAAAGAAGGATCCTACATCAGATTTTTCTCCCTGAAACTAGAGCCTTGTTCCTGAAGGAAAGATGCAAAACAAAGCTATAATCCTTGGGTTTTATAGAATGGGTATTATAGAATGTCAAGCCAAATCGTATTATTTTTTCATATACAATTCTATATTTCTTTTGACATGTTTCTGTGATGCTTTTCCTATTTCAGCTGATATGTGACAGCTTAATGTTTGCTCATCTACATGTATAGATCAAACCAAATTAAAGCATGCCTAAGAGATTAAAACTGTCTCAGTGGATGAAGAAAAAAAACATACCCTTTCAGAAATCCTGTTGTTTTTTTAATATGTCCTTGGTTTTGCTTGGTTTTCTTTTCTGACTCTGTTTATTTGTCTTAATATCTGAAGCTATTAATCACCAATCATTCAGTCTACTAATAAAAGCTGAAATGTTAAATCTCCAATTTCCTTCACACCCAAACTACAGGGAACATTTTTCTGTTGTTGACTAATTCAATGGACACCAAGGATATTTTGGTTGGAATTACAAATGAATTATGCCTGAATTTTAGAGAATTCATAATGAGGTGGAACCCCTTACTGCTTCTGAAACTCAATAGAGAAAAGAACTTTAGAACAGTTCTGCCGGATCAAACCAAATTTTTGAAGAACAGAATTTTAAAGAATTCTATTTGCACACTCCCACTTATATTCCTCAACAACTGTTACTGTGAGATAGACTTCTACTAGTACTGGAGGTAATGTTCTGATCTTACCAGTTAGAATTTATCTAATAACCTTCTAAATCCATCAGAACTGGGTATTAACATGTCTTCAGATAACACATTTCACTGTAGGAAGTGTATTGGTGTGTAACTGATTGATAGGGTGAAACAGTTTTCTGGAGGGATAGCCATATACATAGTGTGCAGCCAAAACAAAAAGGGTTGTGACATCTTAAAGCTAAGTCGGGCATTTCCCAGGATTATGCCCAAATGTGGACTTCTTATCCCAGGGTCTGAAGCTGTGAGTGTCTGGATGGGGAACAACAGGTTTCAACTGAACCCTGGCAAGGCTGAGTGGCTCTGGATTTGGGGACCCTCCAGTTTTGGAACTGTGACATCTTTGGTTCTGGATAGAGTTACATTGGCCTAAACAGAATCTGTGTACAATCTGGGAGTCCTCTGGACTTATGACTCCTGCTTGTGGAGCAAATAGCAGTCCCAGTTAGGAGGGTGTTTGCACAACTTTGCATTGTGCACCAGTTGGCACTCATGCCCTAATCACCTCCTGGTTGATTATTGTAATGCATTCTACATGGAACTGCCCTTGAAAAGTATATCTGGAAAGTTCAAGTGATGCAAAATGCAGCAGCAGGGAAATTATGTATTATGTATGTTCCTCATAGAACACATGTTACATCTCTGCTCTGTGAGCTGCATTGTTTACCAGCTCATTTCAAGGTTCAATTCAAGGCGCTGGTGCTGACTTTTAAAGCCCTACATGGCATGGCACCCAGTTATCTGAGGGGCCACCTCTCTCCAATTACATCTCCCTGTTCCACCAGATCTAGTAGAGCGAGCGTGCTGCGAGTTATATCATTTAGGGAGCTACATTTGATGGGCCTTAGACAAAGGCTCTTCTTGGCTATGGCACCTGAATTATGGAATACCCTTCCTCTTGATGGCATCATCACTTCTGACTTTCAAATGTCCCTGAAGACTTGGTTGTACCATCAGGCCCAGTAGAACAAGTAAGATGGCTCCATTGTTATTAACATCCCTTCTCCCATTATTTTTTAAGCTGAGTTTTGTTGTCATTATTTGTAAACTATTTTTTTTTAACTTGGTTGCACAGTGCTCAGAGTCACTTGTTCTGTGAGATGGCATGGGGCTATATAAATTTGAAAAATAAATGTACAGGTATAGTATAGGGAGTACCTTGCTCAATAGTAGTAACTGTGAGAGGGACCTCAGAGTCCTAGTGGACAATCACTTAAATATGAGCCAGTAGTGTGCTGCAGCTGCCAAAAAAGCCAACACAGTGCTCTAGAAAGAGTACAGAGAAGAGCAACAAAGATGATTAGGAGACTGGAGGCTAAAGCATATAAGGAACGGTTGCTGGAATTGGATATATCTAGTCTAATGAACAGAAGGACGAGGGGGGGACACGATAGCAGTGTTCCAATATCTCAGGGGCTGCCACAAAGAAGAGGGAGTCAAGCTATTCTCCAAAGCGCCTGAAGGCAGGACAAGAAGCAACGGATGGAAACTAATCAAGGAGAGAAGCAACCTAGAACTAAGGAGAAACTTCCTGACAGTTAGAACAATTAACCAGTGGAACAACTGCCTCCAGAAGCGGTGAATGCTCCAACACTGGAAGTTTTAAGAAGAGACTGGACAGCATTTGTCGAAATGGTATAGGGTTTCCTGCCTGAGCAGGGGATTGGACTAGATGACCTCCAAGGTCCCTTCCAACTTTATTATTATTATTATATTATTATTATTATTATTATTTATATATTATTATTATTTATTATATATTATTATTATTATTATTATTATTATTATATTATTATTATTATATTATTATTATTATTATTATTATTATTATAGTGTTGCCTGCTTTTTTTCTCTCTCTCTCTGCTTTTGCCTTTTTTGGGGGGGGGGGGGTCCTGTTTGGCCAGTTAACTATTTCTGAGTTTAGTATATAAAAATAAAGCTATATTTTTGCTAGCTGGACAGAATTGTGTGTGTGCATGCTATAGTCTGTATTTGAGTGTACTGGCAATAAACTAATCTTATAGATTATAATTTTCTAACCAAAGGGTTAGGGCCCCATCATCCCAATTTATGTCCAGGCACTTGGTTAAGCATATAGCAGAATTAGTACTTGCAGTGCACATTTAATGGATACATTTCAGGACCTAAAATATTTTAATTATGGAACATTTAAAAAATATCTCTACAAAGCTAACATATTTTTTTTTACAATGACTTGTAGATAAGAAATAGTAAAGCATGTGCAGCATGAAAATAGAGGCACTGTGTGAAAAGTGGGACTCAGAGGTTCTGGAGCTGTGAAGTGCAGAGGAAGCCCAAGCAAGGACAACTTGGATGAAAAAGGATAGATGATTTAAATCTGAAATAATTTTGCGGTTGAACTTAACCAACTGTCTGCTGCTTCAAGATTGTGCCTTAGGAAAGGAGATCTGCAATAAGCTAAGACAGATATTTGCATCCTTAGAAATGAGCAATAATATTTTTATGTCCCCAAAACTCATACATCTGAAATAATCGGGGAATAGACATTTATTGGAACAACTGTCAGCGTGTATTCAGAAACAAAATAGTAGGAACTTTTCAGATGATCTTCAGATGCTATTAAGTTAGAAAACTATAAGCATAGAGCCACTGAGTGTTAATCAAACTTTGTGATTGAGTTTTATTTGAACATAGAATTGCCAACTGGAGGAATATCAACATGATTTGAATGTTGCAGCTGAAAAGAGTTCTCTAAACAAGATATATACTGAGAAATACAGTTGCTATCTCTCCATAGAAAAGCAGATATTACAAAGTAAACACTTATATAACAAAGAAATATCATGGGAATCAAATGTCCTAAAAAGCAGTCAAGCCAGCACAGGGGTTGCGAAAGCAACAAGGTACAGGTAAAAGAAACATATGCTTGTACAATTGTGATTTGTTAATTGGGGTTTATATTATTTTTTGTTCTGTTTGGATTTTTTAAACTTTTTATTGATGTACACCACTCAACCATAAAGTATGAGTTGAATACCTTATATATCTCATAAATAAAATTGACTCATTCCACAGACATGCCTTTGCAAGGCAGACATGCCTTTGCAAATGCCTTTGTTGCAGAAGTATAAATGCATTGGCTCTTCTTCACCTTAAGGATTCTAGGCCTGCAAAGAAAAAATCAATGGCTTGATCCAAAAACCCATTAACTAGAGTTTCACAACACATTTAAGTTAGATGCTGATTTAGTTCATTGTCTAGTTCACATACTATGTTGAACCATAAGATTACACATTATGTAAATGAAGCTGCTAGTTCTTTAACCTTGTGAAATGTGTTGGAATGTGTCAAAATATGTAAATGTTCCATCATGGATTCATATTAAACCACTTCTACCTTGTTTATAATCATCAGTTCCACAATATTGAAAAGGGTTATGGGGTGGCTATATGTCTGTATTTCTGATATGCTCAAAACTCTTGATAGAACTTATCATAACATTCAAAATTGTCTCTTGGCCTGTGTAGTAAAGAGGCTAATTTACCAATAGAAGAAATACAAGTTAATCTTTATTGTCATTTTTTACTGTGAGCACACTGGTCCACATTAAAAATGAAATTCTGTTGCCTGCTCTCAAAAGAAGGTATATATCTAGCCATACACATACATAACACACATATACACATGCTACACACACACACACACACACACACACACATTATATATACATACATACACACACACATACATATACATACATACATACATACATACATACATATTAATGCTGAAAGTAAATTGTCTTTTATCAAATTGAAGGAGCACTCATAGGAGGAAATACACCATGTCCTGCAGAGTATTAGTTGTAAATTAGTTTTCATCTGAAGTAAAAATCAAGATAAATTTGGAGGATGCTGTTTATATGGAACATGTGGAAGAACTTTGTAGGAAGTACACAAGGGAGAGGCTAAATTTCTTTCTGGAATGACTGTGTGTCTAAAAATGAACAAGAATGACATCAGAAGTAATCTCCACACTAGTGAGACCTTTCAGTACAGTGGACTAGAGAAGAATATTCCAAGACAAATGGATATATTAAGGGATCCTTGGACTCATTTACGTCTTATAATTCTGCACAAATAACTCAAATTACAAATAGCTCCCTAAGCGCATATTTTCCACTTTGCTTTGAACATCTAGGCAATAAAATACATATGCAGAACATCTGCCTGGTCATCCTTCTAGCCCATCAAAACAGGCTGAAGTGAATCCTCCTGGAAATGCCTGGAATCTATGGCTGGTCAGGACGCACAAGAAGGCCTTCCATCAACCTGGATCTGTTAAGTAGCCAGTGATCCCAAATGCAGATGCACTACAGAAGGAAGGAGACTCAGGGCAATTATTTTGGTTTCCCGTGTCCTCAATTGCTCAGTTAAAAGCTCTTAATAAAAATTCATCAGGTTCTTCATAGATTAAAAAAGCCAATCGCAGGCTAAGGATCGACAGGGAAGAGATTGCTGAATTGTAATGTCTGTGTATAGCTCTATAGCACATCTGCATCTGGAACAGAGTATAGTTCCAGTTGTTATATATGAGAATGGATATAACTAAACTGGAGGAAAGCCCTCAAAATGATCACGGGACTTTAATTGGAAAAGGGTAGAATGATTGAGACTTTATCTTAGAAAAAAAAGGAGATTAAGGAGGGACATGACTAAGAAGGATAAAATTATGTATGGCATGGAGAAAGTAGATAGACAGAAATATTCCTCCATCTCTCAAATGCTAGAACCCAATGGAAGTAATAAAGAACAGACAAAAGAAAATAGTTCTTCACAGAATGCATAATTGACGAGTGGAATTTATAGTGAGGGCCACTAATTTGGATGACTTTAATAGGGAATTGGATAAATTCATGAAGAACAAGTCTATTGAAGATTATTGGCCTTGAAGGCTAAATGTCACCTCTGACATTGGCAGCAGCAAGCTTCCGTATACCAAGTACCAGTTACAGATAAAGAACAAGGTGAGAAGACTATGTTCCCAACTTTCACAGAACTTGACTTGGTCTTGGCTTATTTCAGCAAAACTATTCCTATGTTCCTAAATAGCAATTCTACTAAAAGTGTAGGAGGATGGTTTGCCCTTGAATAAATGAGAAGAGAAGAGGTGATGTCAACATCCAGCTTGAATATCCAAATAAAAATCCAGGATCAACTGGATTCTGAAAAGCTTATTGTTTATTGAATACATAGTGAGGTAATAGCGATGTAAAATTAACTCTGAATTTCTAAAGCAGACATGTCAAACTCACGATGTCACGTGACGTCGCGCAATGTATCGGAGCTTTTTCTCCATTGCCGGCAATGGGGTGAGCGCAGTTTCATCATGACGCATCCGGCCCGCAGGCCGGCAGTTTGACACCCCTGTTCTAAAGCATCAGTTCACAGTATTAAACAATGACTTTCTCAGCTCAACCCCCAGGCTTCTATGTAAACCATGTAACAAGTTCTCTTGTTATGGGAACTATTGGCATTCTTCTTCACACCTGTTGATACGACCTTGAAAAGTTTCCAGACTCTCACAAGCCTCCATGGAAATGCAGAAGTTTCATTTCTCCAAATTAACCCATTCATAGTAAATACCTCCCCCCTTACTCTAATAACAAGTTGAAATGGAGAGGCATGTAGTTGCCCTTGTTTCACTCTTGACAGGTGCATTCACTCCAAATAATCTTTATTTCTTATCCCCAAAATGCACTGCCAAAGGTGATACAGAACATAAACTTTTCAATTGTACAACTCAACTGGATGTGCATCTGCCATCCCAAACACAGTAGCTGAATACAATGTTCTATTCAGGTAATCTTTGGACAATGTGTAATCTGATCTGGTGCCATTCCTGCAATCTTGTATAATTTCTGTTTTGTTCTCCACTCATGGGATATTGCAGCAAGGGAATATTTTTGATATGTTATGAAGCAGCTGTAAAAGTAGCTTCTCTAAATAAAGTTTCATTCCTGGTGTTTACCTGGATATCACAATGTTATTTTCTTGGCAATGATACAGAAAGAGTTGGTCATTGCATTTTTCCATGATATTTTTTTCAATTTCCTAGTCCAGCCTATAGCCCTGGGATTTTCTGTGTGTCTCCCATCCAAATATTAACCAAGTCTGATGCTACATAATACTTTCAATAACAGCCAGCATCAGCTAAGTACTCTTACCTGCTCAGTTTGAGACTCTTGCCTCTATTTCCAGTTTCAGGAACCCTTCTATATTTAACAATAGCAATAGCACTTATATACTGCTTCATAGTGCTTTACAGCCCTCTCTAAGTGGTTTACAGAGCGAGCATATTGCCCCCAACAATCTGGATCCCCATTTTATTGACCCTGGAAGGATGGAAGGCTGAGTCAATTTGAGCCAGTGAGAATTCAACTGCCGAACTGCTGACAGCAGGCAGTCAGCAGAAGTAGCCTGCAATACTGCATTCCAATCACTGTGCCACCAAGGCTCTATATAGCCATATCTAGTGTTGTCCAGGGATGCAGAGGCAAAGTCTTTGAGATATTATATGAGAACAGTTTTCTTTGGCATAAAACTTCTTTTCAGGAGGTTCATTTTTTTCCTGCAATGTTAGTTTCAGGAAGCACAACCTATCCTAGGAAAAGCCACCACCCTTTTTTTAATTTACTCACTCCTTCACAAATGCAGCCACTGACTGAGGTCTTTATTTAGCGTATATTGAGAAATAATTGGAGGAAGCCGTAAGAAGATATTCTTTCCTCTTTGCAATCTGAAGAGGTGTCACATTTCTTGATACCATTTCAGGGTGTACAGTATGGTGCTTAAATTTCTTATTTTATTCCTACGCACCCCATCTCCAGCTCATGTATTACATTTACACCAGTTTACTATTGGCAGCCCAACATAGAGAAAGGCACCCCTTAGACCGGCTTTTTTGGAACGCTGGGATAATTTGCAAGATGCGTGGGTGACCCATTTTAGGGATTAAGTCTTCAGTGCATCAACTGAGAAAGAACTGAAGGTCTTTTGTTACACTCTGGGCTGGCACAGCTGTTTCCCATTTTTCCCTCCTACAAATCTTAGCTTGCTTACAAGGCAATTTCATTTCAAGCAACAATGTTGATTCAACCGAGCAGCAAGATGTTCAATTCACCGCTTTAAAAGAACATCACTATTAGAATTTCCTGGTGGTTACAGTGGTATGCTTTGACCATGAGCTGAAAAAGAAAAAAACGTGGGCTCAGAAATAAAGAGGAAACACTGATTTTGTGCTCAAGGTTAAGTTGTGGTTTCAAACCTGAATGTGATGGTTTTTCTATATTCAATAGTTTGTTGTTTTTTGTGTAAGTCCTTGATTTAATATACAGTATTCCTTTTGTTGTCATTACATTAAAGCAATTCTTAAAAAGAGACATGAGAAATCATACTCACTGGGTGGCACAATCAGCACACTGTAAACATTTCAGCAATATCCTAACCGATCCCATTACATCGAACAATCCTGTGACTCAAACTTAAGCTTTTTTGTAACTTGAGAAAACTGCATCAGGCAGATCGCTATGCAAAACTAGATCCTTTTGCTGTTTGGTGATTATTTGTTCATCCAATCATCCAATCATTCATTCTTTGGAATAGTATACATCATTTAATTATTTGGGATTCTTTTGGAATTGTTGGGGCAATCAGCATAATCTAGCAACTAGAACAAAAGCTACTAGATGGGCTGAAGGTAAATCAGAGTTCTCTATGAAAGCATACATTTTCTGAGTTTGGTGCTGTAGTACTGCTCCAGATAAAATTAATTACTAAAATAAGTCAGCTAACTTGTCTAGGGCAAGCTCAGAAAGAATGTCAAACATAATAAACCTTATGACCTTAGGACCATATGATCTTCCAAAACTATCTTTCTTGGCAGTCCCAGCCAAAAGGATGTGTTTTGAAGAGTGTTGGTAGTTATAGCTCAACAGCTTCTGAAGGGCCACAGCATCCCCATCATCAAGGTATATGATATAAGTAGACTGAGAGATGAGCAGTGATAAGGAAGTTTCATATATTCATAATCCTGGCTGGAAGTGAAGATTTTAGTCCCATTTATTAATCTGTTCATACCTTAAGGATATATTTATAGGGCTTCTTCCATATACTCCTACCATCTGAGTATGGGGAATTGGGGAAACAGATCCAGAAAATGTTTTTTTTTTTTTTTAAAAAAAAGCCACCTTTCCAGTTTCATCTCCAGGAAAAAGAAAGTTAAAAAATAATCATAAAAATGGATGGTTTAAGTTAGAAAACTAATGTGTTGATATTCCTATTTATAAGTAAGTCACTTCATTTTTACAAATACAATAACATTTTTAATAATAGGCATTCATTCATAGTGATTTAAAAGGGTGGGTTCTTTATTATGCTATGAAAAAGCGTTTTGCTGAGAATAAGCTAAGAAACTTAATTATGGATAATATCCAGACTTCTCTATCTGTACATCTCTGTGCTGAAACACAGATGGTTTGGGAAAGTCTATTGGTGAAAAAAAATGTCATTTTCCTATCCTTGTGCTCACTATTCTCCATTCACTTATTACTTCTGGCATTGTTGTGTTAGGCAAAAGTCAACTTTTCTTCAGCTTCTAGTAATCTGAAAACACCCTGCATCTTTGCCTTTGCCCTTAGAGTATAATATCATTCTGGCTAATGAATCTGAAGGTTCCAATTGCTGACTTTTTTCTGCTGGATTCTCAGACATATGACTCATGCCCCAATGAACTTTAGTGCTGGGAACTTTTCTGAGAGCCGGAGAAATCATTTTGAAGAATATCTGGCTAATTGCAGACCCAAAGAGGGAGAAAACAGGGCTGCCTTGTTTGCAAGAGTTCATCCGGGCATTTCTTTTTGTGAAATTGAATTTCAAACATACAGGCATTCACATATTTAAGTTTGGATTCCAAATCTTAGTTTATTTTCTATTCGGTTTGCAGCTGCTCTTAAAATTAAGCATTTTTTAAAAAATACCATTCAAACCACTGATAAAGTTCCTGGAGGAAATTCCTAGAGATATTAATCATAATTTGCCTTTCAAGTTCATGTAAGAACTCCACTTTCTTTTTAAAAAAAGAATCAGCAAACACATTAAACTCATGATAGCTTTACAGTGGGACCCTAAATTTTTATGCCAATTAATTCATTGGCTTTAATCCTTGATTCTGTGATGCCAGGCAAAATGTAATGTCCATTATCAATAAAATGTATGCTTCAATACTGTTAGAAATATGTTCTCCAAACCCATTGAGGAACAGATTTTGGCTGCCTTTGACTTTGTTTGCTAGTGATTCTGAGAATTATGAACTCTATTTTGGAGAAGGAAGTTCAGTGAATATAACCTATTCTTGACCATAATATGCAACCTCAGTTGCATTTAGCATTTAGACTTATAGAGTACTCCATAGTGCTTTATAGCACCCTCCGAGTGGTTTACAGAATCAGCATATTGCTCCCAACAGTCTGGCTCCTCATTTTTCCAACCTTGGAAGACTGGAAGGCTGAGTCAATCTTGAGTTGGTCAGGACTGAACTTTTGGCAGTGGATAGAGTAAGCCTGCAATACTGTAATACCATAAATATTTCTGTCCACTGAAAGCAAAGTAAGCTAGGAAAGAGAAGTCTTGGCTTGGTGTTATTTTTCTCATATCTATAAGTTATAGGTGAGTATTTTGGATCCTTACAGATAGAAAATAAAGTGCATCTGAAATTCCTCTACAGATTATAAAGGAATTGAATGGAGAGGCATCATTTCAAATTTCAGTAGAGAAAAATGTACCCAGATCCAAGGGCTTCTCCATACTGTTTTCTCCCCCCCCCTTTCAAATAGTGCCTCCTAGGACAAGTGCACCATTTGCAAGCATGCTGATTTACTATTATAGGCCATTTAACTGTTTATAATGGAAATGTTCCAAAAAGGTGGCCTTACACAGTGGAACTCTTGAGACCCCATCCCTGGCAGCATGAAGCAGCTTGAGACATTTGTGCATCCCAAGCTAGACACTCTAAGAAGCAGCTGTCTCAGAAGAAATGCATTTAAAATTTGAAATTGTATCCATAACCTATGCCGTGCTTAACAGGATTTTAGGCTCTTCCTGCCTTTTGTCACTCTGTGATCTCTCCAGTGTCCCTTTTCCCTGGCAGTTCTCACACTTTATGCAACCTTAGCATATGATTTATTTTAATTTGCCCATTTCCTTCTTCTTAATCATGACAGGTGAGGAAAGGCAGCTCTCAATCTATATAAAAGTCCTGTTTCAAAAAAGGAACAATTGCTTTTTCAGACTCAACTGATTAGGCTACAAAACCACTTTGTTCCAGGGTGAATTTGAGTCTCCAATTTTCCAAGGTGATTGGAAAACCATAACCACGACTCATTTATACCAACACCACCTGGATTTCCTGAACTGTACTGAATAGCCTCAGAAGGATGCCTTGGCAATAATATTCTCTAGGTGGAGTTCAATATTAAATGGACTTCAAAATAACTGTGGATTATAGAGGCTTTGGGGAAATTGACTTTTCAAGGCAACATGCTGTGTCCCTGGAAATGATTACCATCTTATTTATTTATGTGACAGTCCTCCAAGTTTTTTTTATTACAGAGTGTGGATATATATCAGACTCAAAAAACTCAATGTGCCTTTAAGGTCTACATTAAACCAGAAAAAGATTATACCAAGTCTCTCTTGCTTTTCTCTTTACTTCAGTCCTTCTGACCACCATTTTCCTTTTCATTCATTCATTCATAAATATGAATCCATATTTATCCTTCCCTTTGGAGGAATAAAATAAATGGAAGGACAAGATAAGGAGTACAGGAAGAATCAATGACTTCTGAAGCAGGGAGGCCATGTGGTGTTTGCCAAGCTTAATATCCCCCCTGATTTTATTTTGTTAAGTGGTTATAAATTAAAGAAGAAAAATTAGATGAATGCTGACAGGTCTCAAAGGAAAATTTCAACCTCAAACATTGTCTATATTTTCCCAAATGGCTTTGGCATCTACCTAGGACACGTGGGGTTTACTAGAGTATTTTGAAAGAAAAGGACAACAGTAAACTTGAAGTGGCAGAGACTATACAGCCAGGACTAAAAAAAGTGGTAAGGGGTAATCTCACATATTTTTTTGTTCCTTCTTATAGTAAGTATTTTGTGTCGAGATATTTCTGGTGCAGCAATTTTGAGGGAGCATCTATTACATGCTCTCACAATTCCTGATGAGCTCACAGCCCTAGAAATTACCTAGTTTAACGGTACAGATGAGCTTCTTCTGAATCTTACTCTTTCTCAGAGCAAATGATGCAATACTGATCCTTTTCTGTCCCTCATTTTTCATTTTTGGAAAGAATTTATTTTATCAAGTAATTTATTGTAGCAAACCAGCTCTGCTCCTTGCTGTAAGATGCATATGAAGTAAAGATACAGGAAGACAAAACACCTTCCAGATTGTAATCCTGTCAATATGTAAGTCTCTTAACATTTAAAGGCTGAAGTGAAAACTTGTAAAGAATGAAAAAAAAGGGAAAAAGAGGTCTGCCAGCAATAAGGTGGGCAGACTCAGTTACAGTGCAAATGAGTGCACCATTGGAAGACCTGAAAGACCAATTTGGACGCAGATCCTCCAGGATGAAAACTATGTGATCATCGAGAGATGACACCAACTTGATGTTACGTAGACATCAATCAATCAATAAAAAAATAATACCTACAGCTACTTCAAAACAATAACTACTTTTGTAATAATAAGGCAGTTTTCATTCTGAAACAGTAAATAATGCCCCAGTTGATGGTCTTAAAATAAACTAGAAATAGACTCTCAGGAAAGGATCTATGGTAGACTAGACATCCCTGAAAGAGTGAGGATGGCATTGGGATAGAGATCTGTGGTCAGATGGTAGATTATTGGTGGCACTGTCTTTCTGGATAAAGGAGAAAGCATTAGACTGACCACAAAGATGCTTTTTTCATGAGGCAACTGGACTTTCTTGTTTTTCTTTGAAGACGTTTTGCTTCTCATCCAAGAAGCTTCTTCAGCTCAGAGCTCAGAGCTGAAGAAGCTTCTTGGATGAGAAGCGAAACGTCTTCAAAGAAAAACAAGAAAGTCCAGTTGCCTCTTGAAAAAAGCATCTTTGGGATAACTATGACCTGGATGACTAAGAATCTCCATAGATGTTAGCCTGACCATTTGCATTCTAGACAGCTGTTTCTCATGAGTAGACTTCATGAGTTGAGGTTTTTGGGGTCTACTCATGAGTTGGATAGCTGGGAGTCAAGGAATTTCAATCAGTCTCATATCAATAATGCAACCTATATGGATATAAGGAAGTATAAAGGGGATAATTTTTCTGAAAGGTTTTTTTTGGGGGGTGCTGAAGGTGTTTTTGAATGAATTGGAATTAAATTACACAAACTGGACCATTGCGGGCATGTTTTTTGTTAACTACTAAAGAGTGCAGACAATTGGTAGATTTTGCAAAACAAAAGCTAAAGGCAATATGGGTGAGATTGTGATGCTGAGTGTAACTACAAAGTGCCATCTGAGATAAATTAAGAGCAAGGAAGACAAAAAAAAATAAAAGACGGAAAAAAGCTTGCCTTTTACTTTTTCTCTTACAATTAAGATACTTTCCCTTCTCAGTCAGTCAAACAATGGCAATGGTAACCACCAGAAAAGCAGCAAAAATGTTAGAGCGGAGGGTTTTTTATTTGTTTGTTTATTTAACTTAGATGCCACCCAACTTACTTATTAATAAATAAATAAATTCCTCCCCTCCGACCTTAATAAATACATCAAGCTGAAAAAAATACAAGCTGAAACCATTAAAACAATAAATATTAACACTAAATATTTTTTTATATAAATTTTATTAGTTTTAATAGGGTTAGGGATAAAATGCGGTCAGGATTAGGATTGAGGTTTGGGTTGGGGTTGGGGTTGGGGTTTTCCCAGGTAACATTTTCAATATTTAGCAAACAGCATACTGTCTGGGTACATGTATTTAACTAACAATAATAGATATAGTTAATTATCATAAACAGTATTAATTAATCACTCAGTAGCCTTCTTCTTACTAATATATATTCAAAATTACATGTCACATTCCTTTCTCTCTGACTCATTTTTCTAGCCATTGGTAAAAGTTATCCCATGTTCTAAAATAGACTGAGTCTTCTTTCTCTTTAATCTCTAAAGTCAGTCTATCCATTTCTGCGCACTCTAGAATTTTCTTAATTAGTACTTCTTCAGTTGGTAAGTTTTCATTTTTCCAATATTGGGCAAATACAATTCTTGCTGCTGTTAATACATGTAGTATTAGATATCTGCCATCTTTCTCGTACTTGGCTCCTATTATTCCTAACAAAAACAATTCTGGTTTGAAGTCTATTTGTTTTTTAGTCATCTTCTCCAACCATAAATGTATTTTAGCCCAATACCTTTTTGCTTTAGGGCATGTCCACCAGATGTGGTAATAAAAACCTGGCCTTTGTTTGCATTTCCAACAATTGTTTGAAGTATTTTTAAACATTTTCGCTAGTCTCACTGGTGTCATGTGCAACCTGTAAATACACCAGATTTGCTTTCAAAAACATTTGATGAATTGGGCAATAACTTAGCTGAATCACTTGATACTAAATTGACTAAACCACTGGTTACTAAATTGGCAGATATTTGTAAAATAATGGATGAAAAGCTTGTAGAGATAAGGAGGAAGAGATGAAAGAAGAAATAAAAAAGATGGAAAGCTCTATAAAACAAGTATATGGAGATGTAAAACAAATTAATGAAGAAATGGAAACTCTGGAGTATAAGGCAGTAGTTATGAACAGAGAGCTGGAAAGAAAATTAGAAAATTTGGCACTACTGAAACAAAGTGATAAGGAATTTTATTTTAAAGTTTAGAGCAATCCAAGAGAATTCTTATGGAGATATTACAGTAAAGGTTTTTAAAGCTTTTAAAGCATTTTTTTTAATTGGGATGAGGAAGATACAGAGGCAGACATTAATAAACTAGGTAGAATAAATACAACATTTGTGAGAATAGTAAATGTTCCAAGGATGTTGTTGTGCATATTATCAGGAAGAATTCTGACAAGAGATCAAGTTTTTTTTCATTTTAATACAAGATTGAAGATTAACAATTCAAATGTACTTTTTCTTAAATGAAATTCCTATTAGAATCTTGTATAAGAGCAAAGAGTATTCTTTCTTTCTTGATAGATTAAAACAGAAAGACATTCCATTTCAATGGAATGAATTAAAAGATGTGATTTTTTACTTTTAAACAGCAGAACTTCAACTGAATTCTGTCTAGAAGACAAGGGAATTTCTACCAAAATTTAAAGAGGAATTGGAGGAGTTTCAAAAGGTAGTGTCAGACAAAACTATACATAAACTTCAATGAATGCAAGAGAAAAATGAAAGGGATGATACCCAACTATGCACTACACATTGTGGTTTTTCTAATTTTTTGGCTTTATTCTGGATTACCAATGCTCAATATAAAGTTTTATTTAAAAAATTAAAAATTAAAATAAAAAACTAAAACAATAATAATATAAACTAAAAAGAAAGCAGAACAAAATCAACGAGAAAGCTAAAAGAACAAGAAAGGACAAAGAGATATATGAGAATCAATTTCACAGATACATTGTTTATTCTGGTATCAACATACTATTCTTTTAATACAGCAATGTAACAATTCTTATAAAACTATTTATATTTTCATTTACATCTGCCATGGTTTAAATATCAAATATTTCCATCTATCTAAAGGACAAAAAAGGATATATCTCAAACTTATCTTACAACCGTTTTACATTTGGTAGAAGTTTCTGATTCATACCTGATATAAATTTCTACATACTGGCCATTTTCCAGACTGAGTGGTTTTTAATCCTTCAACAAAAGATAAACATCCAAAGGATTTAATCTTTCTCATCAATTTTCCTTTTAGCATTTTCTTCAAGTTCTCCAAGAAATGTGAGCTACATGTTTAAACCTTAAGAAGAACCAAAATGGAGCTATACTTATCAGAATAAGTTTTGGAATCGTCCAAGGTAATACAAGGTTATCATGATACACTAATATACATTCATACCACGGATGTGTATTGGCCATAAGATTTGGTTCTTATCCAGGTTCAATAACTCGAACAACTTTATTAACTGTGCCCCATTCAAACAGTGCCCAGTTTGATTCTAGGATGAACTCACAATGAAACTTTTCAATTCAGAATTCAAACTTTATTATGAGTCACTGAACCAGATGTCATCAAATGGTATGTAATACAAAGGACAATGTGACATAATAAAAGGCATAATAAAAAGATCTGTAAACATGTGTAGCCTACTTGGCTGCCAACAGCACAGGAATGTTACAGGCTATAAATGCCAACTTTATAAGAGCAAAAGTCATTTTGGAATCTTGATCTGCTGAAAGAAAAGTATATAGACTTCTTCCGTCCAATGTAGAAATGGCTAAGGAGATGTTAGTAACTCACTATAGGTGTCTCAGTAAAAAATTACAGTACACAAGATAGGATGCCATGATATGATGTTCCCATTCCTGCAGGGATTAAGTCTTCAGCATGGAAGATTTGCAATATTTACCCTCCAACATTGCTGATAGCAAAATATTAAACTGCAGTAAAGACCCTCTGAATTTTGTAATTTGTAAATTAGACAAGAAATAATGTTGCTTTAAAATGACTGAACTGGCAATGAGATGTTGAAAATCCATAGCTTCATGCTTTCTATGGTTATCAAGCAAAATCTATAAGCTGCAACATTGTTCTTTTAAGAATAAATGCAGATCTTGTTATGAATATATAGCCTGCCAAAGTTCTTTAAAATGGTAGATGGATTTGGGTTCCAGGGTCCTTTTGATTTCCTTTTGAAAGGAAAGTGCCTATAAATTGGATTTTATTAAATAGATGACATTTGCACACTTTTTTTGTGAGGAAAAAGAAACCTGCTCGGTTTTGATAGATAAAGCTGGAAGTTTTGTCTAAGAAAAATCTGAGAAAGTTTTTAAAAAGTTTATTGATTCTCCATAATGTTTAGTCTACAATTTCTGCAAGGACAAAATACATAGCAATAATGTTTTTTGGGGAACAAAATCTCCAAAAATATAGAGCTGTGAGAGGAAAAGCATTCTATTTTCCAACTAGGCTATGTTCCTATCATTTTAAATGCATTGTTGCTATATGGGTGGAACCCTCGTACTTTTGTTTTATAACAATGAAAAAATATTAAAAAATTCCATATAACTGAACCTTTGATAAGCAGGGTGCTTGTTTTGATAGAGAATCCTCTGTAAAAAGAACTATATCTATTCCATTCATGCTATTTATTTGCATGAAATATGCTGTAAAATGTATAATTTTTACAGTTTTATTTCATGCCTTTCATCTGAACATTTTAATACATTTTATTATTTATTTTAATATGTTGTGCTTCTGGTGTCTTCCAGCACTTCCTTCTTCTTCCTGCTAGGTTTTTCGTTATTTTTGTATTACTTCATTAATTTTGCAAGTACAAAATAATAAAAAAGAACAAAAAAGAACAGAAAAGGTATTTAAACAGATATAGGTAGCCCTCAACTTAGGAACCACAACTGAGGCCAAAATTTCTGTTGCTCAGTGAGACCTTTGTTAAGTGAGTTTTGCCCCATTTTACAACCTTTCTTGCCACAGTTGTTAAGTGAATCGCTGCAGTTGTTAAGTTAGTAACATGGTTGTTAGGTGAGTCTGGATTCTCCATTGACTTTGCATGTCCGAAGGTGGCAAAAGGTGATCATGTGACCCCTGGGACACTGCAGTCGTCATAAATATGAACCGGTTCCAAACATCCGAATTTTGATCACATGACCAAGGGGATGCTGCAACGGTCATAAATATGAAAAATGGTCCTAACTCGCTTTTTCAGTGTTGTTATAACTTTAAAAGGTCACTATGAACTGTTGTAAGTTGAGGACTATCTGTATTTAGAAACATTCTACAGTTAACTTAAAACATTTCCAAAACACGTTAATATAAATGTGCATGTTGGAATCCTTTCTATCAGTTTGAAACTTTATCTCAGTACTAAACTAAATCGATATTTAAATCACATCATTAGGTAATCATTAACAACTATCAGCAGAACAGCTCAAACGACAAATTTGAAAATTGCATTAACTTCTGCCTGATCTAAAATATTTGACAAATCCAGCAAATCATAACAAAATTACAAGTTTATGTTAAAGGTTTTTTTTTCCCCACTAAATAACTGCTGACATCTTCTAATGAGGTAAGTAATGAGGAAGGATACGATATCATTGCCTTCAATGCAAAAAAGTACTCAACTTGCTAGCACATTTTAGCAATACAATCTTGGAAGCAATCAAAATGGAGTTCCATGCAAACTGCTGGACCACAAGTTGCTTGGCCCTGTATTAAGCCATAACACAGCTGAGTTGTTAACAGCTCCTACTCAGATTCCACTTAAGTACACAAGTTCTTCTCATCAACAGCAGAAGCGATATAGATTCAAACATGGGAAACATTAATTTAGTGCATACTTTCACGTACGTTGAAGATATGCTATTTGCCACCAGCATGAAGCATCATTATTGGATACCTGGTATCCTATGTAGGGTTTAGCAGACCAATTTCACATTTTTAAAAACTCACCAACCACTTCCCTGTGGAAAAAAAATACCTCCATATGTTGGTCCTATGCTTGTTACACTTATATTCCTTGTAGCTCTTAGAAGCCCATGTGATTGTAAAATAAAGTTTGCTCCTAAAATAAAAGAGCTCCCTGCTTCTGGCTTCTGCAAATGAACCTAATCTCATAGAGACTTTATAAACTCATAAGTGCAAATAGATTGACAAGTAATACTAACATAAAATCAAATGCCACTAAAGCCAACTAGAAGATAGCAGTAGCTAAAGAAGTCTGCCTAATATTTAGTAATTTATAAATGACTGGACACTAAAGGGAGAGAAATAGAATGCAAAGAGGGTTGTATTTTAGGAAACACTTGGATTATAATCAAAAAATAATGAGCAGGATCAGAGGATTAGGGGGGGAAATGAGCTTGAACAATCAACTAACAGTTCTAAAACTCTTTAGCATTTTTTTGTTGAACAGAATGTCAAGTAGCCATGAACTTTGCTATGTTCCCTCAACAAACTTTCTGTTACTGGAAGCAAAAGCAGAAAGGCTCAGTTGGAAACTGGTGACCAAATTTTATCCCATCTTCTTCTTTATCCCTCTTTTCCATCTGATATGTTTCTACTTGTACGGTACTTAAAAAGAAATTTAAAAAATCCTTGCAGTTGGATTCAGCAGAAAGGAGAGAATGTTTTCAATGACAATTATGAAGCTTTGGAAAGAGCTTTTTCTTCTTTGGACCACTGCATCGGAGCCACTTCAGTTAAGACATTGTCTAGTCTCTATGTCAGGACTTGAGACTACAACTGGTTAACAAGTTAATGCAGGGGTCCCCAATCCCCAGTCTGTGGACCGGTACCAGGCTGCGGCATGCCAACAACCAGTCCGCACAAACAAGCAAAGTCCCACCCGTGGGATGCAGGCAGCACACAAAGCCATGCACTCTCTGGTCCATGGAAAAACCTTTCTCCACGGAACCAGTCCCTGGTGCCCAAAAGGTTGGGGAGACCTCTGAGTTAATGCAAAACTCGAGTCTGTATATATCTACATTACAAGTAAAATAAAATGTCAAAACATTTTTGGAGGTGGGGGATTTCTGATCCATGGTCACCAAATGCTAAAATCACTGCTATCATTATTATGGGAGATCACACTGACAGCCAGATGTTTAGACTGGGTTATTATTATTTTTACTATTACTATTGTTAAACAGTATTTATAGGAATACTTATTCTAATCTGTTTTTCCTCCAAGAAATTCAAAATGGCATGTGTGCTCCTCCACTGTCTCTTTTTAATTACCACATTTTTTTTTTATTCCTCACTTAAACTAAAAAATACTGATTGGCTCAAACTCAACCTCTGGCTGAGAAGAGAAAACTGGAGGGAAACATTTTTTATTTCATTGCCACCATGCAATCCTGGAATATCAATATTTTCATCTTCTAAAGCATGAGCTGGTTTGGCTACAAAACAGGCTTGGATATGGTAGATCCTGGATAGGAGACCACCAGGAAGCTACACTGTGAATTTGGGCAGCATCTTTGAAGACCAAAATAGCAAAGCATTTCCACAATGTTGCCAGGATTATATAGGATTATATAATTATATAGGATTATAGCCATGTAGTCCTCAAGAGCTGGATTCATACTGAAGGCATCTTAACCTTTAAAGCAGAATGGGTAATTCTTTTAGGACCACCCGCCTGCAGGGCCACCCACCACCTCCACGGCCCACCGCAGCAGATCACCCAGGCGGTCCTGCAGTGCCATGGCGGTCACGCCCTCTGTCCGCACCCCGCAGCATTATCTGCGTGCGACGGGGCGCAACGGCAGAGTCTTGACTTGATGCCCGACTGCCATGTGCTTGGTTGCGTTGCTTCGTGTGGGCCACGCCCAAGGGCGACTCTTCTCCAGGGGAGCTGCTGGTGAGGAGGGAGCTGCGGGGGGAGGTGGGGCTGGGGTGATGGCACGCATGCCCACAAAAAGGGCTCCGAGTGCCGCCTCTGGCACACGTGCCATAGGTTCTCCACCACTGGCCTATTCTGTTTGCACTGGAAGGGGTTTGGAGCAGTTAAATTGCAAAGTAAGTACGAGTTCTCACTGGGGGCTGCAGTCTATGGATTGATCATCCTTCTTATAAAGGACTGCAGCACAAAGCTGTTCTAATTCCAGTTACTAAAAGGTTAAATTTCCTCTGATTAAAAATTATATTCAAGACAATTTCCATGACCACAGATGTTTTATCAAAGTGTCTTCCAAGTAAGTGAATAAAAGCCAAAGAGAGAAGCTTATGTGGAGCGATCCAAGTCATATGTGTTTTGTTATTCATTGCCAAAAGGCAAACAAAATACAAGCTCCAAAAACACGCACAGCTAAAAAACATGGGGATTTTTTTTTTATCAAGAGAACAAAATTATAAAAGAGGGAATTATGATCTTCCATGGATAGAAATCCAAAGCTGCAGACTACTGCTAGCAAAATCTCACAAGCTGAGTAGCCTGTCCCCTTGATTAAGAATACAAGGATGTGAGAAGAATCCTGCTGAATTTGGCCTTATGTAATCTAAAATTCTGTTCCTTTAGTGGCCAACCAGAAGCCCCTGAACACAACTTCACCATCAGCTTCTTGTTCCTCTGCAACTTGCATTGAGGTGCTGGGTCAAGAGTATATTGTGCTCCTAGACCACATTGACTGATACCCCACCACTTCTCTATGCTGATTTGCATTTTTAGAAAGAAAAAAAAACCTTTGTTTTTCAGAAGGAGGGACTGGCTTTGACACCTAACTCAGTGCTCATTCAGCCTTAGCCTAAAGCTAACTCTGGATATAATTTAGCTTTGCTATCCATCCTTATTAACAGTCCTAATATTATTTAATCCAGTTCTTTCTGGATGAATGATAATATGAAAGCTGAACAGGCACAATATGAACATCAGTGTGGATGTTACCATTTTGGAAAATTGTTTTGAAAATATCCATAGTGTAGCTCTTGGTTAAGTGGAAGGTTCTGAAACAGTTCAAATTATCCCCCAAAGAGCAGGTAATACAGGTATGTAAGAATCCTAGGCAATGAGCTGGACTGCTACGTACCAGGAATCAAATATTTCAGGACTTGGCTATTAAAAGTAATGAGTTTCTAAATACTGTGTTGCAGCTTTCAACATAGCACTAATCTGTCTCTTAGAACTTTCTGCAAAAATTGACCTATGGTCTCCCCATAGTTTTATCAGGATTATCGTGAGGTTATCATACATGCTAAGGTGGTAACTGATTGATATAAATACAGCACTCTTTTGTGCTGTGTTTTTGGGTGAATGCATGAATGAGCATGCCTGAAAGATGAGGTACATAAAACTTATTCCATTAAAGAAGAAGGGTTTTGTAATGTATTCAGTTATTATTTGGCAGCAGGTGCAAGCTGGCCACATGGCCACTGAGAGAATGTCTGGGGCCCAGGCAGGCTTGTTATTTTAGCGCGGGAGAAATCCCTGCAATCATTGGTTGGTGTTAACCGAAGCTCCGTGTATAAGAAGGAGGGAGCTAGTTTTGGTTTCTGTTCTGTTTTGCAATTACATGTACAATAAAGACTTGTCATTGTCTGAATAAGTCTCATCAATGTCTACCCACCAAATAACAGAACAACTGGCAATGAAGGTGGGATATTGCTGCCGAAACAATGAAGGGCAAGGCTTATCTTGAAAGAAAGGCCAGACCGCGCTGAGGGAAGGCATTCCTAATTTTGCAGCTCACTTGCCTGCCAGTACGCAAACGCTGGGGGAGAGTGCTGCGAGGAACTGCCCTGGAAACCCTCCAACAGATCGGCAGCACGTGGTAGAGAGGTGATGATAGAGGCCCTACCATGGCGAAGATAGGGCGGATTGCTGAATTCGACGTCGCTTACCCCGAAAGGTGGAGCTCATACATCGCCCGGGCTGAAAACTACTTCAGGGTCAACCGGATTCAGGAAGACGGGTTGAAGGCCGCAACAGTCCTCTGCATATGTGGCCAAGCCGTTTTCGAGATAGCAGAGAACTTAGTGTCCCCTGCGCCGTTGGAGACTGTGACGTACGGTGACCTAAAGAAAATGCTCAAGGAGCATTTTGAGCTGAAGCTGTTGGTCATAGCATGGTGACACGCTTTTGAGCAGCGGGACCAGCGCCCGGGAGAATCTGCCGTGGAGTTCATCGCAGTTCTTCGCCAAGCAGCAAGGCCGTGTGAATTTAAAGACCTGGAGGAACGGTTGCGAGATCGTTTGGTTTGCGGTCTGAGAGGTCGTGAGCTACAGCAAAAGATTTTTGCTAAAGAGACAATATCTTTCCAAGATGCTTTGCGAGAGGTAACAGCTGAAGATGCAGCTGGCGGAGCTGTGAAGGCCTTGCGGCTTTCAAAGAACCCTTAGCCACTGCACATCGTCCACAACGAGGACGCCGGATCGGAAGAAGATGCCGCGTCGGATCAGGAAGTCGATCTACTGCGATGACTCCCAGCGAAAGGCCCCCCTCGGTCTCCTGACAAGGCAGATCGTTTCCCTCGGTGCATGGGGTGCGGAGGTCGTCACAAAAGAGTGGACTGCTGTTTCTGCACAGCCAACTGCCAGGCATGTGGCAAGCAAGGCCACATTGCCGCAGTCTGTTTGGGCCGAGGGAAAGTAAACACAAAGGAAGAGTTGCCTCAGAAAGGTACCGGGGTCCCCAGCCAAAACAGGGTGGGGTTCTGTGCCAGTAGAAGAAGCATTCAGAGGACGGGGGCTCACCGGCCATTAAAAAAGAAGCTGCACATTGAAGTCAGGCTGCAAGGGGTTCCCCTGCAAATGGAATTGGACACGGGTTCGGCCCTGTCCATAATTTCTCAGAGCAACCTTAAGCAAATCTGTGGGAGAAGCAGCCAACGGGTTAAGCTCAGGCCGTTGAATCTAGTTCTAACAGATTTTCAGAACTCCAGAGTTCGAGTCAAGGGGGAGGCCACGATGGGGGTACAATTCAAAGGATTCAAAGGTCCGTTGGACATCGTTGTAGTCGACGGAAACCGCACGAGCTTAATCGGACTCGATTGGTTCGAGGCTTTGGGGATTCAGGTGAGAGGACTTCATAGTCTGCAAACGGTCGACCTAGTGAAAGTGTGTGAGGAGTTTTCAGATGTATTCAACCCGGAGCTAGGGAAATACAAGGGCTCACCTATCGCCTTGAGGCTAGATCCCTCTATCGCTCCAGTGAGGATTAAACCTCGCTGGGTGCCCTTTGCGCTGAAGCAACGGATTGACACCGAGCTGGACAAGCTGTTGCAGCAAGGTATATTAGAACCCGTGGACAGCAGTCCATGGGAAACCCCCATCATAACACCACTTAAGGCCAACAGAGAAGTCAGAATCTGTGCTGACTATAAATGCACCTTGAATAAAGCCTTACAGCAGCATTCCTATCCGGTGCCGGTAGTCAGCCATATTCTGGCGTCCCTCAAGGGAGGTCGCATTTTTGCTAAATTAGATTTGGCTCAGGCCTATCAGCAGCTGCCGGTGGACGATGCCACTGCAGAGGCACAGACAATCGTAACCCACCGGGGTTTTAAGATGCGGAGACTGCAATTTGGGGTTAATGTAGCCCCCAAGCATCTTCCAGAGTGTCATGGAGTGCACGCTCTGGAACATTCCGGGCGTATGCCCTTACTTCGATGATGTCCTCATCGCAGGGGAATCAGGCGAAGTACTGGCTGACAGGCTCCGGGAAGTGTTGCAGCGGTTCCGTGAGGCGGGCTTATGACTAAAACAGGAAAAATGTAAGATTGGAGTTACTTCCACGGAGTTTCTCGGGTTTCGCATAGATGCCAAAGGCATCCACCCTGCTGAGTCCAAGCTTAAGGCGATTCAGCAGGCGCCCAGCCCTGTAACGAAAGGAGAGCTTCAAGCATTCCTTGGACTCCTTAATTTCTATCACGCCTTCCTTCCCCACAAGGCCACAGTGGCAGAGCCGGTACATCGGCTTTTAGACAAACAGGCTCCATGGAAGTGTACGAATGTCCACGAGAGAAGTTTCACTGAGGTCAAGGCCTTACTGTCGTCTAACGCAGTATTGGCTCATTTCAACGAGAGATTGCCAGTTAGCACAGCTTGTGATGCATCTCCTTATGGGATCGGGGCGGTGTTGAGCCACCTCAAGGCTGACAGAACGCAAGTCCCTATAGCCTACTATTCTAGAACCCTTTCTGCTGCTGAGCGCAACTACGCGCAAATTGATAGAGAGGCACTGGCCATCGTGGCGGGAATTAAGAAATTCCATGACTTTTTGTATGGTCACCGTTTTACGGTCTTTACGGACCACAAGCCACTTCTGGGGTTGTTTACAACAAACAAACAGACGCCCCACATCATCTCGCCCAGAATGTTGAGATGGTCCATATTCCTCTCGGCATACGATTTTTGTTTAATTCACAAACCGGGCAAGGAAATGGGCCACGCAGATGGCCTCAGCAGATTGCCATTAAAACAAATTGAGCCTGATCCAGCACCGGCAAACCACATTCTATCCATTCAGGATTTGCCCTCTCCATGCAGGGGATATAGCCGCAGAGACAGCTGCCGACAACACGCTAACACGCGTGTTAAACTGGGTGTTGTCAGGATGGCCGGACACGTGTCGTGGCACCGAATTCCAACATTTTTGGAAACGAAAATCTGAGTTATCCACCTTTAAGGGTGTATACTGTGGGGCAGTAGAATAGTCATCCCGACCTCCCTGAGGGCTAGAGTCCTTGTTTCTCTGCATGAGGGACATCCGGGAATAGTCTGCATGAAGGCGCTTGCGCGCAGCTACCTTTGGTGGCCAGGGCTCGATAAAGAGATCGAAGCCCAGGTCCATGGGAGCCACACATGCCAGCAGTCCAGGCCAGAAATGCCCCAAGCCCCTATCCATAGGTGGGAAACAACTCATGTTCCTTGGTCGAGGATTCATATCAACTATGCTGGGCACTTTCAGGGGCAGCTCTTCCTCATTGCGGTGGACAGTCACTCTAAGTGGCTGGAGGTAGTTCCAGTGTCCGCTGCGACGTCCACTATCACCATCAGGGTGCTTCGCAGCATCTTTGCAACACATGGCCTTCCTGATGTGATTGTCTCCGACAACGGAGCTCAATTTACTTCATCGGAGTTCCAGTCCTTTTTGTGGGCTAACTTAATCCGCCACGCTACGTTGGCACCATTCCACCCGGCGTGAAATGGCCAAGCGGAACGAATGGTGCGGACAATGAAAGACTCCTTGAAGAGGATCACGCACGGCAACTGGCATCACCGCTTGGCTGATTTTCTCCTCTGCCACCGCACCACCCCGTGCACGGCTACGGGCAAAAGCCCCACCGAGTTCCGTTGGGGTCGCCAGCTTATCACTAAGCTTGACAGGTTACACCTGGACCGGGTCGCTTCATAGGTGGCCCAGCCATGGGCACCGAGGCGGTTGAACTTGGGCAATCCGGTTTGGGCTCGAAACTACCCGCCTGGTAACTTGTGGGTGGTGGCTGTCATTTGTAGGGTCACCGGCCCTCTCTCTTATGAAGTGGCATTGGCCGATGGTCGGGTGCTGCGATGCCATATTGACCAGCTTTGCTGGAGGTTGCCAAGCCCCTCTTCCGCTCCTGTCTCTGCTCTGGGGGGGAGGAAGTTCCCGAGAGTGATCGGGAAGGTTCATCGCAAACAGCCATGGGGGAGTTTGCTCTCGAAGTGGCTCCTGATTCAGGCACCACACGAACGGAATATTGCACGAGATCACAGTTTCAAGCCTCTCCATGGGGGGGTTGCCCATCCGGGATATGACCCCCATTAATATGTCTCTACGGGGAGGGGGTTGCCCATCCGGGAAACAACCCCCAACCATCTGCTTCCGCAGATCAGGGGAACACCACCCCTCTTCAGGGGAATACCACACCGGGGAACTCTACCCCAATCCAGTACGCAGAGCTGGACCAACCGGCCAGCCTGCAGATCCCAACTCTGACTGTTTCAAATGGGTCCCCAAGTCCTGGTCTGCTGAGCCCAGTGGGCAAGCTTGCAGATCAGGCAACCGCGGCACTTCCGCAGAGATCGGAGTGAATCCGAGGACCTCCCAAGTTCCTGAAGGAATACATGAGGGCTCTGTCTACGCTAGCGTAGCGTTCGGAGTTCTTGCTAGCATTGGGTGGTATCACAGGTACTAGTGTACTTTTATTCATAGCCCAGCATATGCGGTTAAAGCTTCCATTAACTGCTTGTGGTATCGCAGGCTTAATGAACAAAGGAAGAGCGCTTCGTCCTACAAGGTCGTGACTGGGCAAAGATTAGGGGAATAAACAAGTAGCTTCCTTCCGGGAAAGGCTGACTAAAGAGTAAATGGGTAGCCTCCTTCTGGGAATGGCTTACGAAAAGGGTAAATGGGTAGCCTCCATCCGGGGGCGGCTTATTAAGTAAAGTACTGACAGAGGTACTGTATGCTCCTCACTAAGGGGTGTGTGTGTAATATATTCAGTTATTATTTGGCAGCAGGTGCAAGCTGACCATGTGGCCACTGAGAGACAGAATGTCTGGGGCCTGGGCAGGCTTGTTATTTTAGTGCGGGAGAAATCCCTGCAATCATTGGTTGGTGTTAACCGAAGCTCCATGTATAAGAAGGAGGGAGCTCGTTTCGGTTTCTGTTCTGTTTTGCAATTACATGTACAATAAAAACTTGTCATTGTCTGAATAAGTCTCATCAATGTCTACCCACCAAAGAACAGAACAGGTTTCTTCTGGAAGATTTTGGCTGAAAACTGAGGACTTTACAAAAGATGGATCTCAAAACCCTAAGCGATTCTTAAAAAGAAAAAAAAATGCTCCTAAGTGAGCAGCGGCATTCAAGAGAAAGACAACGAGCTGGACCTGTGGAAGATTTGCTTAAAATGGGTAGAATCTGGAGTAGTCCTGAACTATCAGGTACATTGAGCTATTGTGAAATGTAGGTTTCTTTCTTCAGTTCTCCAGAATGCAAACCTAGTCTGTTAAGCTACTGAATTGGGGAAATATCCATGGTTGTGTGTGACTAAAGCCTTCCATTTCAGTTTAGAAAGTGAACAATTAAAGTTTTAAACTTACATTTCTATGTATCCTCAATCTTTGGATAAATAAGAACATGCAGTAACCCTGGGAGGATTATGAAACCTTTTCTTTTAACTTTACAATAACATATTTGACATGGTTAGCAGAATCAAGAACTAGGCACGAGAGCAACTTAGGAAAGTGAAAATGTTTAAGTTAAAAGAGGAAAACAACAGAGGATCATGCAAATCCCTATTAAAGATGGGAACCATCCCAAGGAGTCTGGGATACAGCAAACAAACATTACAATAGGAACCTCTAACTTGGAAAATAAAGGATTCACAACAAATGCCATTGCCAGACTAAAAGAAGTAGGGCGATTGTTTGGGAAATTCTCCAGGTGTATAAACCAGCTATGAAAAAGAAGCCCTGTTTGCAAGATGCTTAGCAGGATTGAGAGTTTTTGTGCGCTGGGAAACTCTCAAGCGAATTGGATGGGGACTTGTCATGGCTTTTTGGAACGTGTATAAGTGGGCAGAGGCACTTCTGCAGAATGTGAAAGATTACAGTAGTGGCCAAAATTGTGGAAACCTTTTGGGAAAAGTGTACAGTAGAAATGCCACCTTTGGTTAAGTTTCCAACAATTTTTCTTCTAATTTCTTTATAACTGTAGCCTTGTTCACTTCATAATACTATTTTACATCGCTTTCTGGGCAACTAGTCAACTCTTTGCATCATTGCTTTAATTTTATTACGTTTTACAAGCTCACTAAATGAAAGAACACAAAAAACCCAACCAACTTGATAGCGATCACATAACACACTGACAAATGTACTCCTCTCAGCTTCAATACATGACATCAATAACTGAATCCTACTGTGATCTGATTGGCTTATTGCCAAAACAAGATGACACCTGATTGGCTCTCTAAACATTCATGCTCATTGGCTACAATCAGATGAAGGAAAGCTACCTGATATCAACCTAAGCAAGTTGTGCTTCCTTTTTCTGGTTATTTGGCTATAACTTTTCATAGAATACAGTAAAGATAATTGAACAAACTTTGTTGAATTACATTCTTGATTAAATTATCTTTCCATTGATATATAATTTTATGGTACTACTCCAAAAAAAAGTGGTGTTATTAGCCATCAAACCTCAAAAATACACTTTTCCCAAAAGGTTTCCACAATTTTGGCCACTACTGTAGTTACAGTAACTGCAGACAGAACAGATTGTTGCAAGAAACTGCACTTGTCGTTCTAAACCCAGGACCACCTTTCCAACCGTTTTACCAGAAGTAGTCATAAAAAGCATCTATATTTTTTTCTGCATGATGAAATAAGAAGATAGATAGATCCCTAGGATCTATTTAAGATGCGCATTCGTGCAGCCTGTATATGTGGCTTTCTCTGAGAATTTAATGCAGGTAGGTATTTATATGTTTTGTCTATGTGTCTCTTTGAGTGTATGTATGCTAAGAATCCCATGTTGAACTGGATGCAAGCGGATCTAGGGCATGTGACCAAAAGGGAGGAGACAAGGGATTAGAATGGAGTTGCTGGGAGCGTTCCAAGTCATTGCCCCTCTGCCATTCCATTTCTTTTCCTAGAATGTTTTTCTCCACAACCTCAAGCTGGATCAGACCCAATTTCAAACTTGATTTTTCTTTTGCTTTCATCTCCTGTCACCCCGAATTTCATCCCATTCTGTTTCATTTTGAGAGGAGTATCCTGCTGTCAGACAAATGGAATCTTGACCTCCTTTACGTAGTTTCTATCCAAAATTCTTGAGTCAGAAAGAATAAAAAGAAACGCCATCACCTGAAAGAGTAATATCTAAATCACTTTTAATGTCAGGATTTATTGAATTTTTTTTACTTCAAAATATTTCAATTGGATTAGATCACAATGACTAGTGAATGAATTGTGGCATTATGACATTTATTGTAACCCACCATGAAATTATTGTGCAATTCGCTGTACTGCATAACTGTAACTGTATTTTCCTGAAACATGGTTATTTCTATTCTAAAAGACAGAAGGCTGGAAGTCTCAGTCTATATACCTGGTGGCATTTCTTGATCATTATTGCTGCCATTACATGTTTCCTGTGGATGCCTTAAATCACATCTTCCCCACAACTCTAATGTGTGAGACAGGACTCCCACAGGTTTGAGTTTTTTTAAATAAAGCTAAAGAAAATGTGGAAAAAAAATGAAGTAGTCTCTAATACCTAGCATTAAGGCTAGGAAAAGTTCTCCTTTCCCTCCTTCCTTTTGGGGAGATAGGCCAATCTCAAAAGTGATCAATAAAATCAATCTTTATTTTTTTTAAAAAGCAAACATGCAAAAACATTCAGCAGCAAAGGAGATTAAAAAAAAAATCCAGATTGCAACTTCAAAGTATTGCATCTAAAAAAACATAGAAAAGAATACAAGGTTTGGGGCAACCACATCATTAACTGGGTCTGTTCCTAATTATGTGAACAGAAACCTCAGTTGTCAAGAAACTCCAAGTGACACAAACCATACAGTTATTGAGTTTGTACAGAGACAATAAATGCCAGAAACAAAATTCTAAACTTAAGCACAGGTAACAACATAAATTAAACTTAACGTAGAGCTCCTAACTAGACTTGTTACTTCTTTCTTAAGATGACCTGATTCCTGAAGCTAACCTACCCTGCATTTTTTTAAAAACAACCTTTTTCCGGCTTTTTGAAGATTTTCCTTTCATCATGAGCCCAGGATGTTCCTCCTTTTTTATAACTGGATACCCAGCTTCTTCCTTTGCCTCAATAGGAACAAAACTTTTACCAGCAAGCAGACAGGAAAAAATAAACTCCCTACCTACCACATAACAAATCATCCAGATCTGACTCAAGCAGGAGGAGTATTAAGATCCTGCTTGAAAAAAGAGGCATGCATGTTCTCTAACTGGGAGGCATGCTGCAATTCTTGTAAATAGTAGTATTCCAGTATTTGAGAGGCTGCAACAAAGAAGAGGGGCTCAGCTTATTTTCCAAAGCACCAGAGGGAAGGACCAAAAACAATGGATGGAAACTAATCAAGGAGAGAAGCAACCTGGAATTAAGGAGAAACTTCCTAGTACTGAGGACAATTAACCAGTGGGACAGCTTGCCTCCAGAAGTTGTGGGTGCTTCATTACTGGAGTTTTTTAAAGAAGAGAATGGACAGTCACCTGTCTGAAATGGTGTAGGGTCTCCTACTTGAGCAGAGGGCTGGACTAGAAGACCTCCAAGGTCCCTTCCAGCTTTATTCTGATTGATTGATTGGTTGATTGATTGATTGATTGATTGAAATACAAAGTGGCATTCGCAACCCAATTTTCAGCTTGCCCTTCTGTAGCAAAGGGTTGTTGTTGTTAGTTGCGAAGTTGTGTCCGACCCATCGCGACCCCATGGACAACATTCCTCCAGGCCTTCCTGTCCTCTACCATCTTCTGGAGTCCATTTAAGCTCACGCCTACTGCTTCAGTGACTCCATCCAGCCACCTCATTCTCTGTTGTCCCCTTCTTCTATTGCCCTTAATCTTTCCCAGCATTAGGCTCTTCTCCAGTGAGTCCTTCCTTCTCATTAGGTGGCCAAAGTACTTGAGTTTCAACTTCAGGATCTGGCCTTCTAAAGAGCAGTCAGGGTTGATCTCCTCTAGGACTGACCGTTAGCTCACTTTAAATAGTCTCACTATTTTCCTCTTAGCAGATAAGCTGGAAACTTGTACTGCTCTCTCTCAAGAAATCAGATTTCAGGACAATGAAATTTCCCTTGAAAAGTGATCTACTTCTTATGATTTGTCTAGTTATTTGCCAGTGGTTTATGCCAGCAGTCAAGAAAAAATTTTGTCATTGAAATTTTCATTTCTCTTTCATTTTCTTGTTGTTCCTTAGACATTTCTTTATGGTCTTTCTTGGCCTTTTCTCTCTCTAAAAAGTTGAGCCTTTTTAAAAATGTCCATACAATGACAAAACAACAGAACTGGAAGGACCTTTTCTACCACTCGGACCAACTTAAATAGTAAGATTTGGGCTTATTTGTCAGTTGAACTGAATGAGCTAAACTGTCTTTCTAATTCTGTGGTTTTGGGATTGTATGGAAGTTTTAAAAATAGCTCTGCTCTCTGGGCAGTTTGTTCCACTGTTAAATTGCTCTCACCCGCTGTTAGTATTTCCTCCCCCCCCTAACATTTAATGCAAATCTGCTTTTCTCTAAAATCCTTTGTTCCATGTTGTATATTCTTGAATAATTTTAAAAAACAAACAAATGAAAATTCAGGTCTTCTATGTGACATCCTTGGAGATATTTGAAAGGCTACTTGAGGCTAATCTGCCAGATTCTTTCTATCTCTCTTCAAAGAATCTGGCAAATTCATTGCCCCTCCCTAGCCTATTCTGAGAACCCATTTGGTTCCCATCAGGCTAGAAACTGGGAAACTGTGAATTCTATTCCCACTTTAGGCAAGATGCCAGCTTCCTGAACTTGGGGCAGTCACTCTGTCTCAGCCCTAGGAAGAAGAAGGCAATGGCAAATCAATTCCAAAAATGTTGCCAAGCAAGGACTTGTCCAGGCAGTCACCAAGTCACCAATGCAGACTACCTTGATGTGGTTGTGAAGTTTGTGAGCTCTGAGAAGGATGAGAGTTATGCCAGAGGTTCAACCATACTGGACAGGTCCCATCAGAGAAGCCAGCTGAAGAGTGCCTCTCCAAAAATAATATGCTGAGATTGCCTAGTCATTGTCTAGATCAAGAAGGATTGTACTAGGTGCTGAAGTTCCAGGACAGCTGGTGACAAGTGGTTTAAAGGACTCAGGACTGTTGGCTGAGCAACTGGCCCAGAAAATGTGCGACTACTGGAATACAAGTTGTTTACCAGTTGCAAAGCTGAAAACATACAAATAATGATTTGCTATTACAAATCAAATTCAGTGAGGAGATATAAGAAAAGAATGTGCCAGTTCTGGGGAAAATAAGGTCCAGAATCAAAAATAACAGAACAGGGGCTAGAAGAGCAACATTGATTTATAATGAAATAAAGCATTCACAGAAGTAGAATTTGAAAAACTGCAAAGGTCTACCTGGACAAAGAAATTGAAGCCTTGCCAGCATCATTTAGACTGCAGACTATAGAACAGGGGTGTGAAACTGCCGATCCGTATGCCGGATACGTCATGCTGAAACCACGTCCACCCCATTGCCGGCAATGGAAAAAAAGTCACGATATGTCACGACACGTCATGTGACATTGCGAGTTGACACCCCTGCTATAGAAGCAAACCAGAAGGAGTCAACAATAAAGGAAGCCACCATAGTTATTGAATCGATAGCTATGGAATCATTTTCATTCTCAAACCAGGCACCCTCAGAACAAAGCTAAAACTAAAAAAGAAGAAAAATTGAAACAAAGAATAACTGAGCATCTAGAACAGCACAAAAACAACAGAATAAGGTTGCCTGCATTAAAGCTTATTTCAAAGAAACAGCTAGCACAAGTATTAAAAGATGTCAATACTGAAATATCAAACAGAAGCACCAACTCACTAAAAAGATAAATCAATTAATGTATAGCACAATTGCAGTTATAACTGACTACCTTGGATGCAAAATGAACAAACAAGAAAAATAAAATAAAATAGTGCACCACCAGAATGGAAGATCAGGTTGGAAAATAAGATGAGCGTGCTAAGATCAGATTTAAGTGAACTGGAACATATGAAAGAAAAGAAGTTGAAGAATAAAAAGACCACAAAATACCTGAGAAAAATATATCACTCAAACAAGAAAGATCAAGAAAGCACTGAAAATAATAAGATAACAGATATGAAGCTTAAATTGCACACTATAGGCAGAACCTCCAATTTCACTCAAATCAGAAACATTTCTATCCATCAATGAAGAGACTGCAGTGAACCAGTCAACAGATAATATGGCCATGAAAAAAATATTTCATCAAAATTATTCTAATTTATATAAAGCTATATAATTTATATACCTAAAAAGAAACAAAATTTACCAAGGATTACAGACAAAAAGAGACAGATATGAATGGACCTATTGCAATAAGGGCAGTTCCTGAAGCTACAAAAATGATTAAACCAGGAAAAATGCCAGGATCAGATGGATTATTAGGTTCTTACTGTAAATGCTTTGAGGATAAACTTTTATAACCTTTATCTTAGAGGGAGGGAAGATGTTAGAGAATTGGAAAGAGACCAGTATAGCACTAACATTTAAAGAGGGACAAGATTTGACTAACAAGAAACGATAGGATACTCATTAGAATCCAATCTGTTTTGGACATCATAGGAGTCTAGAATGCAAATTACCAAAGCCTTTCTGTAGGCTGTGTCTGGGGTAAGATTTGATTTTTGTCTCACAGAATTATTCTAATCAAATTTGTGTTGGCCCTACTGTATCAAATTGAAATCTATTCCATCTCTCATTCCCAGATGTGTTTTGGCAACTATTTGGAAGAGGAAATAATTATTTTGTCAATGTATTCACATATCTTACTCTTTAGGTTGCTTTTCTATCTCTCATTTTTCATTCATGTACAGATTCAGGTTTTCCCTTCCTTCAACCACATTTTACACATCTTTCTAAAAAAAAAAAAAAAGAGCTCCGTATACTGGTCGGAAAGAATTTTCCTGAAATCCTTGGCTTAATCTAATTCTTGGAGATGAACAAAGATAGAATCAATCACCTCTGGGCAGATCATCCCAGCTGCTCTATCATTTGCAGCAATCTAGACTCAGCATTTATGGGTTTTTGTCACGAAGAAATGCAACCCCTGCAAGCTGACCTTTTCCTATCTTCAATTGTGAACGTTGTTTGCTATTTCCCCCCCCCCTAATTTTTCCTTTATCTGCTCAGGATGATTAACCTTTCTTTTCCCTCACTCTTTCATGGAAACCCACTGCTCTGGGCCCATAACTAAGGTTGAGGAGGAAGCTGTCTGGGTGTATCTCTGGATAGTAGGAATCTAACCTGAGCAAGGACTTGTGAAGCAGCTCTTTGTAATTTTCACAGAAAGAATATTTATTAGAGAAAATACATGTAGGGGGCATAGGCAAAGCCTAGTTCCTAGCTTGCTGCATCAGACAGAGCATACTGGGGGGGAAAAGGCAGAAAAGAAGGACCCTGGTGTTCTCAGCCTCACAGACAGAGAAGCGGCAAGTGATTAATAAAGAGGGCATACAGGAAATCCCTCACTCTCTACTCGATAAGCAGTGTGTCTGATGGTTGTGAGTAGTGGTGGGATTCAGCCGGTTCGCACCACTTCGGCAGAACCGGTAGCTAATTTTTTGTTGCCCAGGCCCAGAACGGACTTCCGGAAGTGGCATCCACACAGAGAACTGGTTGTTCACATATTTGAATCCCACCACTGGTTGTGAGGCACTGAAGAACCGGTGCATCTGAAGTTGTTCTTTGAACAGACTCTGTCACAAAACACATGTCGCAGTGAATAGGATTGGCAAGCACACATTGTTTTGACCCAAGCCAGTGGGATTAGCAAGCATGTATTGTTTCAACTATCACAACTCTTATTTCTGCAAGACATGTTTAGCTCCTCTGCCCTGCAAGAATTTACTCTCCAATCTCTTGTTCTGTAAGGCCTCCCCCTTTTTCCCCAAAAACCTCAGAGACTGTGAAGGTCTAAAAATGGTTTCAGAGTTCGAGTAGCACAAAGTCTCTTTTATATCTTTTATTTCTGGTTGTCATTTCTGTCCACTGTGCTCAATCCTTTGTCCTTTGCATGGAGAATGGCTGGCATGTTATGGCAACCTGATAAATCTTCACCCTCTAACATCCACAGTTGTTGCTTCCATTCTTTGATTTGAAGGATCACTGCAAATTGGTGTGTGCTGCAAACATATGTGAGATTGCCCTTGGACTGTAATAGACCACACGGCTGCATACACATAGAGTTGCATACAATAGGTTGGTCTACCTGTCTCCATCAAGCAGGGGATCTTAAGGCCTCTCCTACAACCCTTACTATTACAATCCTGGAGACAGCCTGTTTGCTAGGCAACTGAAGTCCCTTTGTTTTTGTTTGTTTTGTTTTTGTCCACAGGAAATTTCTCTCTGCATTTTTAATCGCAAGGAAGAAAGTGGAAAATTTGTTCTTAACTTTCTTTGTCTTTTTGGTAGTTAAGTAGAGTAAGTAGGATGTGTGAGCAGCTAAATTCCACATCAGTATGAGGATCCTGATTCCAGAAGACCATAGGAATATTGAGCATAGCCATTGAGATCAAGCAATTCATTCAGAGCCAGAGATTATGATAGAAGGGGAAAGGAAAATGTCATGAATGTCAGATAATCATCTAATCAGAAATGCACATACTGCACTACAGTACTTCCCCACAGCCTGATCCACACAACCACTACTGAAAGAACAAAACAGAGTTCAGAATTAAAAAAAATAAAACCCACAGTGAGTTCAATACCTATCTGTCTTACACTCTCTTATGGATATTTTGTTCAATTTCTCCATTTCTTCTCCAGGATGAAGACTGATTTCTAGAAAATGCAAAATGGAGTTTTCTCATCTTCTTTGTGAAAGCCCAACCCTCTGGCTAACTCATGGTTTGAGTTTCCCATGCTTTTCTGATCTCTTTTAAACTTCTGAGAATTTTATTTTAATTGGTTGCCATGTCACTGGAAGACAGTCTAGGAGATTGGCAGGTAGTGCTTTGACCCATGAAATCATTGACTGTGTACTACTTGCCAAATCCCTCTGTGCCTCATTTGCCAGTATAGCAATAGTGACAGCTGTTGCCACAGCATCTATTCCCCAGCCATTTCAATTCTCCTCGGTGTTGTTCCTTCCACTTGCAACATTGCTCCAGATTACACTGCCCTGTGTATATTCTTTTAATTGAAACCATGCTTTTTGGAAGATTTCTATTTAGAAAGAGAAGCTTTGAGGGAGTTTCAGTCCAGACTGAGTTCACTAATCAAGCTCAGATTTTTCTATCAAGGGGATGGAAATTCTTACTGCAGCTGATCTCATTCTGATAGGGTAACAAATTTTCCAACTGAACATGGCTAAAATGTCTGGGAAATATATAATATCATGCTGGTTTTGATTGCTTGAGCTAGACTTTTCTCTCTCTTTGATGAAGAAATAGAGTTAGGAAGATTTTTTTTTAATGTGCTGGTGTGAATTAGAATTTTGGGTATGATATGCACTACATACATACCATTTTCAGTCACTTAATGGGAGTAATCGATATAAAAACACAGTTTTGGATACTGATTTAGTCTATATATGAGTAAGTAATGAAACTATTATATAAACATTTAAACTGCAGTGTCAGGAAAGTTGAAAACTAGAATTGGGAATAGTATTAGACTTTTTATTTTTCTTGATTCATTGCATTGAAAGAATCATTCAATAGAAGAAAGAGCAATGTTAGATGGGTTGATTATCATCTATAAAAAAATTAAAATATGTTAAAGAAACTTAGATTACTCATAATCATGTACTGTTCATGTACATGTAAAATATGCATTGTGTTGATACCTTGCTTTCCTGGAGAAAGATAGTCCAACAGAGAATCATTCATTAATAGAGTGAAGAAAGAAGTCTGTGGATCCCGTGCCATAAGCATATCTTAATTACAACCCACTCGACTAAAGCCAGAAAATAAGAAGTATATGTTGTATTATCAACAGGGGACTCAAGTGGTCATGAAATATAACCTTCATTAAATAGGATAAAATATCAAAGTAGGACTGGAGATCACAGCTATAATTTGGAACAGCTTCTGGAATAAAAATCCCTGAGAACAATCCTTCATTGCCAGATTCCACCCTTTGCCTTGGGGTTTCAAAATCTAATTATTTTGTGTGTAGCATGATGACCAGTTCATTTGTCCAAGGATTGCAAGACTAAAACCTTGTCTTACATTAATGCAAAAGTGTCTAGTGAGTCAAAACAGACAAATTAAGAATATTATAGAATGTCACTGATATTATATAGAGAGAAAGTTTTATACAGTGGTTAAGGGACCTGACTAGAAACTGGGAGACTGTAAGTTCTAGTTTGCCCTTACACCTGGAGTGAGCTGGATGACATTGGACCAATCTGTCAACCCTAGGAAGCAAGTAATGGCAAATCACTTCTGGAAAAACCTTGCCAAGAAAACTGCAGGGACTAGTCCAGTTTCCAGGAGTCAAAATTGATTTAAAGGTACATAGAAAATGACATTGAGCATAAATACATATATTTATATTACATTACATTACATTTTGTTGTTAGTTGCGAAGTCGTGTCCGACCCATCGTGACCCCATGGACAACATTCCTCCAGGCCTTCCTGTCCTCTACCATCTTCTGGAGTCCATTTAAGCTCACGCCTACTGCTTCAGTGACTCCATCCAGCCACTTCATTCTCTGTCGTCCCCTTCTTGTACTGCCCTCAATCTTTCCCAGCATTAGGCTCTTCTCCAGTGAGTCCTTCCTTCTCATTAGGTGGCCAAAGTACTTGAGTTTCAACTTCAGTATCTGGCCTTCTAAGGAGCAGTCAGGGTTGATCTCCTCTAGGACCGACCGGTTTGATCGCCTTGCAGTCCAAGGGACTCGCAGGAGTCTTCTCCAACACCATAGTTCAAAGGCCTCAATTCTTTTGCGTTCAGCCTTTCTTATGGTCCAACTTTCACAGCCATACATTGCAACTGGGAAAACCATGGCCTTGACTATACGTACTTTTGTTGGCAGGGTGATGTCTCTGCTTTTTAGTATGCTGTCTAAATTTGCCATAGCTTTGCTCCCCAGGAGCAAGCATCTTTTAATTTCTTGGCTGCAGTCCCCATCTGTGGTGATCTTACAGCCCAAGAAGATAAAATCGTCACTACCTCCATTTCTTCCCCATCTATTTGCCAGGAATTGAGAGGGCCGGATGCCATGATTTTGGTTTTCTTAATGTTGAGTTTCAAGCCAACTTTTGCACTCTCCTTCTTCACCTGCATCAAGAGGCTCTTTAGTTCCTCTTCACTTTCTGCCATTATAGTGGTATCATCTGCATATCGTAGGTTGTTGATATTTCTCGCCCGGCAATCTTAATTCCACAATGTTGATTCATCAGCCCTGCCTTTCTCATGATGTCTCTGCATATAGTTAAATAGGCAGGGCGACAGAATACAGCCTTGCCGGCCCATCCTTTCCCCAATTTTGAAACCAATGCAGGTGGGGGTTCCGTGTCCAGTTCTCACTGTTGCTACTCTTGACCGCCTATAGGTTTCTCAGAGACAAATACGAGGTCTGATTACTCCCATCTCTTAGACTTGCCACAATTTGTTGTATCCACACAATCAAAGCTTTAAGCATAGTCCCCATGAAGCAGAAGTAGATGTTTTTCTGGAACTGCCCTAGCTTTGTCTCCATGATCCAGCGTATGTTTGTCAATTGATCTCTAGTTCCTCTGCCTCTTCGAAATCCTGCCTGTACTTCTGGAAGTTCTCGATCCACATACTGCTGGAGTCTAGCTTGTAGTATTTTAAGCATAACTTTACTTGCATGTGAAATGAGTGCAATGGTGCGATAGTTTGAACATTTTTTGGCATTGCCTTTCTTTGGAATTGGAATGTAAACTGACCTTTTCCAATCCTGTAGCCACTGTTGAGTTTTCCAAATTTGCTGGCAAATTGAGTGTAGCACTTTTACTGCATCGTCTTTTAAGATTTTGAATAGCTCAGCTGGAATACTATCACCTCCACTAGCTTTGTTGTTGCTCAGCTTTCCTAAGGCCCATTTCACTTCACATTCTAGGATGTCTGGCTCAAGGTCAGTGACCACCCCATCGTGGTTAACAGGGATGCTAAGCTCGTTCTTGTATAGTTCTTCTGTGTAATTTTGCCACCTCTTCTTAATCTCTTCTGCCTCTGTTAGGTCCCTGCCATTTTGGTCCTTTATCATGCCCATCTTTGCATGAAACGTTCCCTTCATATCTCCAATTTTCTTGAAGAGATCTCTGGTTCTCCCTATACTATTGTTCTCTTCTATTTCTTTGCACTGTTTCATTTAAGAAGGCATTCTTATCTCTTCTAGCTATTCTCTGGAATTCTGCATTCAATTGGGTGTATCTTTCTCTTTCTCCCTTGCCTTTCGCTTCCCTTCTTTCCTCAGCTATTTGCAAAGCTTCCTCAGACAGCCATTTTGCTTTCTTGCATTTCTTTTTCTTTGGGATGGTTTTAGTTGCTACCTCTTGTACAATGTTGCGAACCTCCATCCATAGTTCTTCAGGCACTCTGTCTATCAGATCTAATTCCTTAAATCTATTTGTCACCTCTACTGTATATTCATCAGGGATATGATTTAGTTCATACTTGAGTGGCCTAGTGTTTTTCCCTACTTTCTTCAATTTAAGCCTAAATTTTGCAACGAGAAGCTCATGATCTGAGCCACAGTCAGCTCCTGGTCTTGTTTTTACTGACTGTATAGAGCTTCTCCATCTTTGGCTGCAGAGCACATAGTCAATCTGATTTCTGTGTTGACCGTCTGGTGATGTCCATGTGTAGAGACGTCTCTTGGGTTGTTGGAAAAGAGTGTTTGCTATGACCATCGTATTCTCTTGACAAAATTCTATCAGCCTGTGCCCTGCTTCATTTTGTACTCCAAGGCCAAACTTGCCTGTTATTCCGTTTATCTTTTGGCTTCCTACTTTAGCATTCCAATCCCCCATGATGATAAGGACATCATTTTTTGGTGTTGATTCTATAAGGTGCTGTAGGGCTTCATAGAACCGGTCAATTTCATCCTCTTCAGCACCAGTGGTTGGGGCATAGACTTGGATTACTGTGATATTGAATGGCTTGCCTTGGATTCGCACTGAGATCATTCTGTCATTTTGGGGATTGTATCCCAGTATTGCTTTTCCTACTCTTTTATTGACTATGAAGGCTACTCCATTTCTTCTGAGGGATTCTTGCCCGCAGTAGTATACCTGATGGTCCTCTGAATTAAATTCACCCATTCCTGTCCATTTTAGTTCGCTGATTCCTAAGATGTCGATGTTCAGTCTTGTCATCTCTTGTTTGACCACGTCCAGTTTGCCTTGATTCATGGATCTTACATTCCAGGTTCCTATGGAGAAAAAATCTTTACAGCATCGGACTTTCCTTTCACCACCAGATGCATCCACAGCTGAGCGTCCTTTCGGCTTTGGCCCAGTCGCTTCACTCTTTCTGGCGCTACTAGTACCCTCTGCTCTTCCCCAGTAGCATATTGGACACCTTCCGACCTGAGGGGCTCATCTTCCAGCGTCATATCTTTTTGCCTTTTAGTACTGTCCATGGGGTTTTCATGGCAAAGATACTGGAGTGGGTTGCCATTTCCTTCTCCAGTGGATCACATTTTGTCAGAACTCTCTGCTATGACCTGTCCGTCTTGGGTGGCCCTGCACGGCATAGCTCATAACTTCATTGAGTTACGCAAGCCCCTTCGCCACGACAAGGCAGTAATCCATGAAGGAGTACATAACATATATATATTATATATATTATTATATATATATTTCTATTATATTATATTATATTATATTATATTATATATATATATTATATTATATTATATTATATTAATATATTATATTATATTATAAATTATATTATATTATATTATATTATATTATATTATATTATATTATATTATTATTATATTATTAGTTATTATATTTATTAATATTATATTAATATATATATTATATATATATTTATTATTATATTAAAAAACTGTATTTTGCCATTTCTTTTTAATTATTTTGGTTTTATTAACCAGAAGACCATTCTTGGTTTGAACAACAACATAAAATATAATAAAATGAAACCTTGAACATCATCATCTAAACCTTGGCTGAATTCATTTCCTCAGGAAAAGGCAACTATCTGAAAAATCTGAAAAATTTCCATTCTGCCAAGAAAAATAAAAATGTTACTGGCAGTTCTCTTAAAGAAAAAAAGAAAAGTGCTTTGTCTTCAGTTTGCATGTGTCACCCTCATAAGAGGCTGTAATGTCTACAATGAGCTTAAGTGCCTATGTTTTAATGAAAAACAGGCTGACAAAATATTTTTGAGTTTATTTGGTCCCACAGAAGATAGCCCTTGCCATTTGATGTTGCCAAGACTAACAACTACATGCTTCGCTGGCTGATTTTGGCCAGACATGCTCTTTTTAGCCCAACCCACCTCACAGGATTGTTGTTATAAGGATAAATGGGAGAAGAAAGTTCCATTGATAACAGCTGAACTCTTAAAAAAAGGTGGCATATAAAGCCAATATGTAATCATTAAGATTAAGATGTGAGCTTAACTGAAGATTTAGGCTCTGGATTGTCAATCTTCCCCCCCCCCCCCAAAATCACCTATTTATTTATGGTCCAAATGTCTGAAGGATACTTTCTCAGATAACTGTATCAGGTTGCTTTGAACCAGAAATCTGATTTCTATCTGTACAACTGAAGGGCTAATTCAGCACATAGGAACCTAGTCTATTTATATATAAATATTGTATTTTCATCCTGCCCACAATCTATTAAAATTAGTGTCATATTATCTCTTTAAAAAAAAAAATCTGCCATGAGTTCCACATAAAATCTGGCTTCATTTACAGTGATAAATAAAGACCAATGAAGTAGGAAGTTATTTGGTTTTGTCCATCAAATACATCACAGTAGAGATCTCTGTGCAATTCCTTGAGGGTTAAAAGATTTTTTTTTCTTTAGAAAGAAAGTGACCTGAAAGAATGGGAAGCTAAGAATTGCTTTTCCATTGATGAAAAGTTTCCCTTTGGAAACCTAAGCAGGTTTTCAGAGAACTGCAGTTTAAATTTAGGCAGTAGAAAGATGTGATGGAAATGAAAGAGGATGCTAACTCACTGAGTTTTTGCTGGGCATTATGCCGACAGACCAACCAGACCGACAGACCATCCAGACAGACCAGAAGACCAGACGACTAACTAGCTAGACTAGACTAACTATGGTACGAATTTGCAGTCCTTGACAAATGGAACGGTCATCATGCTACATTCGTAATAATTACAGTTCGAACCTAAGGCAAAGAGTAAATCTGTCAGGGGCCATTTTGCATTCTGACTTGCAAAGTTCACCAAATAGCTGGCTGTCTGGATTTTGGCAGATAGACATCATTGTTGCACACAAGATGGCTAATGGCATGATGAAGGGCAGCTACCGAATTCAGATTGGATCAATGGATCTCAATCGGAGACATCCTTGGCCATCTTTTGTCAGTTTCCCAAATTTGTCTGGTTTATTCCTCTCTCCTACCAGTTTCATTGTGGGCTCTTTTGCCATATTCTAGACCAGTAATTCTCAATATGGGCCATATGCCCCTTTCCCTCCCCCCCCAGGGGCCAGGCCATAGTTTGAGGGAGGTACAATATGTTTCGGAAGGGCCACCAAGTAACTGGACTGCCAATAAATCAAATTTGTCTTAATCCTCACAAAATATTGTCTTTATCACAAGTTGGATAATAAAGAGCACAGTGCCTTCACACTTTATCAAGCGTGAAGAAGATCAGAGGTAAATGAGGCTCCAAAGAAAACCATGGGGGGGGGGAATTTCTAGAAAAAAAATGAATGCAGGGGTAGGCAGCAAGGCCACTTTCTTTCTCTCTGCCCTCCCCACACATGCACACATTCACACAACTACAGTAAGGACTAGCACTATAAAGCAAGCACTAGTCTCTTTTATATGATAACTTTTGGATTCTTAAAATTAAGCAAACTCATTTAAGCGAATCTGACCTAGGCTTTGCTATAAAGTTATTTACTCTTCAAATTTAATTAATGACACAACTGTCCACTGCTTAGATTGTTACAAGACATTTTCTATTGACCCAATTGAAACCAAAAACGATGAGTGCCAAACACATTTTTCCCATAAGGAATAAGTAGTGAGTCACAAGGCAGCCAACATCGAGTTTTAGTTTGTACGTTGAGTACCAAATAAACAATGAGTATTGGGACAAAATTTTCACATCAAAATGTGTTAGTACCAAATTGGATGGTTTCAAAGCAGTTGAGTACCAAGGTACCCTGTATTGTTCTCTTTGGGATTTTGTCAAAGGAAAACCTGCAGGAGGCTGAGAGATCTGAATTTATGTGTGTGTGTGTGTTGTGGTGTGTGTGTGTATCAGCTCTGATCAAAATTAGAATCAGTTGTGGTAGATAGTATTATTTTACAAAGGTCTCAGAGAAATTCCTTATAAGCAAAATGTAGCGAATCTTTTGAACCAAATTTAGACCGTTTGCTTTTGCTTTTTGCTAACCAAAATATAAGATATAACTGCTTGGATTTCAATTCCAGATAGTAAATTTCAGCCAGCCATTCAAGCTTTTATTTTCCCACACTGCATAAACAGTCCAGAGAAGATGGAATATTTGGCAGCTACAATCCTTTGCTCAGTTAGGAATTTATTCATGAAAATACTTGCATTCTGAAGCACCAAGCTGCAAAAAATAAAGTTTAACCTTTTTGGAGGCTCTGTGATGTAGATAATTAGGGAAATTAATCCTTGCATACAGCCAGCTATTGAGATATTTGAGGCTGTTGAAACATTTTGTCCAAATCATTCAAATATGTGGAGTTCACCTGAACGTTCCTAAATTGATTATTTCATAAAGTCAGACTAAAATCTCTTTAAGAAATCTACGACTTTTTAGGTATAACATTTCCCCAACAAATGCAAGAGTTGGTATGTTTATATGGCACTGTGAAAATGAAGAAAAGGCTTTTGGGAAGCTGTACATTCTCTATGGAATTTTATAATTCTATAGAATTTTGCTTCATACTCATTACGGGTAAGTTTTCCTGGATTTCACAACAAGCAGGATGACACTGATTTTGCTAGAAGTAATATTTGCATTTCAGTCTGTGCCTTTATGGGGTGGAGTATCGGGTGTATAAGATTTTAAACAAAATATACATTCCTTTGGTTTCAAATTTAAACAGTTTGGGGGAAATGCAGTCCAAGAATTAAACTATACATTTCTGTAAGTTGTACATCCGAGAACATCTAAATATAATATTCACTGGAAATGTTTTCCTCAAAATGGCGTTTGGGTAATGATGTTGTAGGGGAAGAGAGTTTAGCCAGCAAAATAAGCAAGCATTGAATCAGGGAAGATAAGTCCTGAAATAGCAAAGAAAACTCCATATATCCACTGGAAATCTTAACACAACAATAGAACTGAAATAGTTGGAGCACCGGCTATTTATTTGTCTAAAGGTTCAAATTGGACAAAACTTTCTCAGCCATCAACTGGCTTATTCTGGTCACAGCAACCAAATATCAGAAAAGTGGAGTTTTATGTCTCTATAAGGATAAGCTTAGACAGTTTCTTTATTCACTCTGTAGTTTTGATGAAACACTGGAAAGGCTCAGAAACTGTTAAATCTGCTACATAGGAAAATCCATTTAAGTATTATGGCTCTCAAAATATTATTTATTTATTTAGCAATGCATATAACCACCCATCCCACAAAATGTGACTCTGGGAAACATACAATAGATAAAAACTGAAAAACCATGAAATACTCAAACAAATAAACAGAAAAACCCAAGATAACAAATGACAACCATCACATGGCAAATTGCTGGCTCCCACGACCTTGGAAGAACTACATGTTGAAGGTTCCAACCTCATGGGTGGGTTGGTAGAATAATATTCCACAGGGCAAAGGCCAAAGCAATAAAGGCACACCACCTGGATCCACTAAGTGGAACTCAGTAGACAGGACCCACAGGATACCCTTCTGCTCAATCTGAGGAATGGACTGAATAAGTGGAAGAGGTGGTCCCTCAAATAACCTACCCCTGCCAGAGGTCTTTAAAGTTTAAACGAACTTTGATTTCACTCAGACCAAACTGGTAAGCCAATGCAGCTCATGAACAGAGGTTTAATGTGCTCCATTCTAGGATAACCTAACTGCCCACACGTCACATTCTGTGCCAGTTGAAGTTTCCAGTATTTTTCAAAGGCAGTTTCCATGCGAAGCTCCAGTAATACATTCTAGAGAGACCAGGCGTAATATTGTGAGTATAGCCTCATAGTCCAGGAAAGGTGCACGTGGCACACATAGGAAGTATTAAGGTAGCAAATCTTCTTCAATGGTGTTAAACTGAAGGTTTTTTTCTCTTTCGGACTAGGGGAGATGGAGTTTTATGCCCAATTCCTGAAGGAATAATTAAGCCTACAAGATATGGGAATGACAATTATAACATTTTTCTAGACAGATTATCAACAGATTGTATAGTTAGATATTGCTTCTTCATCTAACATCCAACACTCATGGCTGCCGTTAGTAGCTTAAAAGCAAGTTTTTTTCCAAGATTATGAGGACTGTGATCTAGTTAGACTTAATGATTATAGGACAGACTGCAGCAATGAGCTTATAGGAATTCTCAGGGTCTAGGGCTGTGTAAACCCTTTTTTGGTGAATAAGTATCCCTTTAGAGACCATGTTTTTGTATATGGCTCAATAAGCCAGTTTCAACTAATTAATTAGTTTTGCAGGAAAGTTTTGGAAAGACATTTATAATTAGAATTAACCAAAATGTTTTTGCTGCCTCCATACATTCCATGTACGAACGCCAACCATATTGTGATGGTATCTTATTTCAATCATTGTGATGGGACTTCCATTATATCTAAAAACAACACTTTCTTAAGAAATGTCTAGTCAGGGCTGTTGAAGCACAGTACTGTCTTCCAAGAATTCTTCCTGCTACAGTACGTGCTTCTTAGCATCTATCACCTAGTGATAGAATTGCCTCAGAATCAATGAATTCCTCTCAGAATCTCTCAACTATGAGATGGGTAGCAAATACAATTTAATAATAGCTCTGTTATCGTGATGTTTATTGTGATGTTAAAAGTGCTTTTCTTTCTGGGATCTTCAGGCTTTACAGATGCTATATATGGATTAACTTTTTTAAATAGTCTCTGCTTAATTTGTTTAATATTGTTTTGCTTGTACATATATAGATGATCTATGTAATCAGGTTAAAATATAAAGAAAAAAATCCTGGTTATATTACTTCAGGCCAAGTCATGGACAGATTTGTTGAGAAAGGTCTTTTGATGTGGTTGTGGAGATTCAACATCAAGTTGATAGCATATAATGAAAATATTACTTCAAAGTGGCACATTCAGGCAGACTTTGATTTATTTTGTTCTATCCCCATCACCTTGCAAATGTTGCACTTGCTTTTCCCTATCTTCGAATATTTAATTTTGGTCATATAAAGTAATAAAACCAACCCAAGTATTGATCATATGATAATAGCTATTGCCAGATATGGAAACTTAAATTGCTAGACAAGGTTTCTACCTCTATAGTAGTAGTCAAAATTCAACAGTAGAAAGAATTGGCTTACATAGGATATGGGATTACATTTGCTTCCCTCCTTGTAAGAATGGCTGAAAATGTATACGCTCATAAAGGATATGTGGTTTCCAGCTCACTCATCACTTTGGAAGATAAACAAAAAATTATTCTCAAGGACAAGAACCTAGAGAATACCAAGAAATTTTTCCTGGGCCCATTTTTACTTTAAGCCAGATCTCAAGAAGAAGGAATTTTCTGGATAGAATCCCAATAGTGTGGCCTAAGGGACTAGTGTTGCAACTTAAATTATGTACATTTCTTTACAGAAAATGCTTCTGTGAGGGTGAATCAGCAATTGCTATCATCATTCTCACATGAGATTATGATTCATGCATGTGTATTATATTAATAGTGCTGGAACACTGCAAAGGATCTAAAATCTGCACTTCTAAAATGGAATATCCTTTTCTGTTCTGAAATGGAATATTACAGTCTTCATATATGAACCAAAGTTTGAAGATGGCCTTACGAAGGATCCCAAATATTATCAGTTGGGATGTGCTATTATCAAACTTTCAGGATGTGTAGTATGTGTAAACTTAAAGGAATGATGGGAGGAGGAGAGGAGGAAGGAGGAGGAGGAGGGAGGAGGAATCACTAAGCCAGAAAGGAAAACACACTGAAAAGATAGGATGTAGAATGCGAAAATGTCTAGCAAGAAAGGCTGATTAATGGCTTAAGTTGATTTTCCCAGTTTTCCAAGGAACTGCAGGGTCAGCAATACGAGGAGATTGAGAGCTACTTGTTTGGAGAAGTCACTGGGATAACTCTTCCTGGTTTTCCAGCATACCTATCCTGGATTTTCACCAATAGGTGACACTAAGGGCCCCAAATAAAATCCAAGTATTTAAATGCAAATAAAAACTTAGTCAAAGAAATAAGATTTTGTAGCATATCCCCAAATTCAATAGTCAAAATGAAACCCATAGATGTGGAAAAGCTGCTTTTTTTGTACACTTGAACTCTGCATTATGTTCGCTGACTGGCTCACAGTCATCCTTGAAAATAATACTCATCGTGTTTTTTTTAAAAAGCTTTAACGTTTCAAAAAACTTGCATGTCTTCACCTAAAGTGTGAAGGGATTTCCATATATAATATATAGCTATTCATTTCCAGTGATAATCAAGTCACAAATTTTCAAATTCTCAAACTTGGCTTCACTGTTTTAATCTGGTAGTCTCTGATTCAGCCTGAACCAAACTGTGGTTGCCTTCAATGACTAAACTGGGGGCGAATGAACTCTCTTTAATCAAGGACATTCACTTGGATTACTGTTAAACTTAAGCTATTCGGGTTCTGTAATAATTCTATGGATCCATCAGAAAATGCAACATGTTAGCTTTGTCTGTTCCAAAACACAACTTTCTAATATGCACAGATCCAGGTTCAATAAACATTTCCAATTGATTTAGGACATCAAGAATGGCTAATTTCCATCCATTGATTTCACTGGAATCTAAATTCATTTACCTTAGATGAATTTCAGTTCATTTTCTTGCAAATGGTACTATTTCTGGAAGCAGAAGGGAAGAGTAGAATTTTCCTCTGTGCCTCAAAATCTATCCCAAATGGTGTGATGGTAACACTCCACTCTCCTGAGAAAATTTGGCAGAGAAAAGAAGTTATACAAGATAGGATAATATCAAAAGGCTCGTTGCATACTCTGGATACAATCTAATTCTAGCTTTTCTTATTTGGAATTTAACAGCTGGGTTCAGAATACATAATAACAGAGTTGGAAGGGACCTTGAATGTCTTCTAGTTGAATCCTCTGCTCCAGCAGGAGATCCTATAGCATTCCAGACAAACGGGCTGTCCAATCTCTTCTTAAAAACCTCAGTGATTTGATTGAGGGAGCTAGATATGTTTAGCCTATAGAAGAGGATTAGGGATGACATGATAACTGTCTTCCAGTATGTAAGGAACTGTCACAAAGAAGAGGAGATTGGCTTATTTTCTAGGGCATCAGGGACAGGACCAAAAGTACTGGGTGGAAGCTTGTCAAAGAGACTACAACTAGAAGTAAGGATAAATGTTCTGATAGTACTGTAAGAACAATTAAGTAAGGAAATGCCTTGCCTCCAGGGGTGGAGAGTGCTCCACACTGGAGTTTTCAAAAATAGACTGAACAATCATTTGATTGGGATGTCATAACTCTCCTGACTTGAGCAGGAGAAGACCTCCAAAGTGCCTTCCAGCCCTCTGGTTTCTATGATTCCATTGAACTGATCATTTGCCCTAGGAAGAAGCATCTCCACAATTCTTCTTCCTTGCAGAATATTTTTTTTCAAACTGGATCAGCACCAAAGTAGTAACTTGAGTGGACTGAAGTTTATAAAAGCTCAACCAAATCAACGTCCCCAAAGGAGGGTTTGCAAAGTTCTTATATTTTCAGAAGATTTGGAAATTCAGATCCTCTTACTTTACAGCTGTAAATTTATTTAAATAGTGAGCGATTCCATCATTCACAATCTAAATGACTGGTCATACTACTGTACAATCTATCTGAAAGATCAAAAGTGATTCACAGGATGGTATGGAGGATAAAAGTTTCTTGGAAAATTCCCTGGGGGTAAATGATGTATTCTCTGATAATTCTAGTGAGTTTTTAATTGGGGACTATTTTGCAATAAAGCCAAAACAAATATGCAAGATTCCCATTCTATTAATGAATTTGTTCTACAGTGGACATTAGTTGAACTAAGTTTTCCTTCCATGATTTTCTATAGATATTGTTTCTGAATGTTGAATCAGGAAAAGGGAATTTTGTTTCAATTTTTGTTGCATTTTGATACGGGAAAAGAGGCAGGTATAAAATTAAAGATCTCTATAGAACTCAGTTTCTATAATACGTTTCTTGCTTTTACTGCTTTGCTTTTATATCAACGATGTGTTTCATTTAATTCTTGTATTTTCTAAAGTCACTATATCATAGGATTTCGGTCAACGTGACGGCATGTGACCACACCAAATGTGTACAACTCAAATTCTATAGCAACGCATGGATAATGGTAAGGATGATAAGAAGGAATATACCATATGGTCTTGTAAATACCATTAGAACAATTGTTGTGAAGCTTTTTACAAGAGTCTATTGTTACGAATGTGTTCACGATCATTTTGAAGGGAATGGAAATCCCATATCTAGTGTGACTTTAGTGCTTGCATTGATTTAACTGTCATTTCCATAGAGATGATTTCTTCTTTCCAAAAGAGATCTGTGTCTCACTTATTTAATAGACCATGTTAAGTAGAAAACAGTTTTTTCTCCTCTACATCATACAACTACTATGATGGACTATGAACGTTCAGATCATGAGTAATATACAATTCTATCCCTCTGCACAGTTAGGTAGTTTCGAGCATTACCTACTGTAAGCCCAATTTGTCCACAGCTCAGGATGTCGCCAATTAATTATTTTAACTATTCGTCCCACAGGAATGAAGGCAGAAAGACTGAAGTGCTTGCTTGAATGAAGAACTTATGAGATCTGCTTAAGGTAAGCCAATATTCTAGATTGTTTTAAACCGCCAGATCAGGCTGATGAATTCAATTGAGTAAGGCTCATCAGCTGTGCTTCAGTCTAAAGTTGTTTGAACTAGATTATTGTTCAAAGAGAGCCAGCTTGGTATAGTAATTAAAGTGCTGGACTAGAAGCCAGTAATTTTGAATTTGTCTCGCCTTAGGCATGAAAGCCAGCTGGGTGACTTTGGGCCAGTCACTCTCTCTGTCCAAGCCACCTCACAGGGTTGCTGTTGTGGAAAAAATAGGAGGAGAAGGAGAATTAGGATGTTCACTACCTTGAGTTAGTTATAAACTAGTAATAAAGGCAAGACAAAAAATCTAATAAATAAATAAAGTCATTCCCTGTGATTTCATTGGTCATGAATCACAGTGGCTTGCTCTTTTATGCATTAAATCCTGACGGCTTGACAAGTAAACCTGGTATACCTTCTTTGTTGCCAAAAAGTTGTCTTTGTCTTCTTGGAATATCACCTAAAAATTGGAAAAGATTATTGATGCTTGGGGTTGAACTATAGGGACCTTGGTGCTCTCTGTGCTTGGTTGTTTTCTTGAAGACATTTCATTACCAAGCTTAAACTGAACCTATGATAAATGATGCATCTACATTCACTCTGTCTAAAAGCTACACTTTTGTATTTTTCCCTTGCCTTTCTCTCTGTCTCTGTCTCTCTTTCTCTCTGTCTCTTTTCTCTGTTCTCGTTCTCTGTCTGTCTCTCTCTGCTCTCTGCTTGCCTCTCTCCCTCCCTCCCTCCCTCCCTCCTCCAGGGCTGGAAAAAAAGAGCAAGATTTTAGAGCATGTCAGTGAAAGGATACTGCTCCCTTCCAGTTCTCTCCTGCAAATACCCCTAGTGCAACCTAAGGAGCCTTTAGAATCTGGAGCTCCCTTCCTTATAAGGAAAAGCTTAAATATAAGGTGATCTGGTTTTCAAAGGAAGTGCTTCTATTAACATCCCCGAGCCTCCAGATTTGCTGCTCCAAAATCATTTTAGGGAGGGAAAAAAAATACTTTATCTGTACTTGAATGAAAACCTTTGCTTTATTTGGGCATACAAACTATTTAGGAAATTTCATCATAAAGATCTTCACAGGGGTTTGTTCATCATTTGGTCAAGCAGAGTTGCTATGCTTGTCTCAAGTCAATTTATGGAAGCAGATTTAATGTAAGTGTGATTAGAGCCCAACATCTTTGTGAAGTTTAATTGAAGAACTGTGGGATGTAAATACTGTAAGCTTGCTTTTTCAGGGAGGAAAGAAACCAAGCCTCATGAAAGAAACTCTTTATAGGTAGGCAATGTCTTACATTGCCCAATCTTAAATGAGGATCCATCAGCTCCTAGAAACCTAGCTTGGCACTACTGGTTTCCTGTCCTATTGGCATTGGATTTTTAAGATGATACTTTGACTAATGTGATTGGGGAATTCCCTTTCTCTTTGTACAGTTTTTCATCTGAACAGCTGCAGACATTGTGACTAATATAACCAAAATCTTCTGCTTATACATCACTCTTTAGCCACACATTTAACTCTACTATATGCTGGCCTTTCCTTTTTGTTCCTTCTATACAGGGTAAAACCTCTGAAATAGTAGCCCCAGCCTATTCCTACTAAGTTCCTGCCCCAAGCTCTGGAAATCATTCGTACAGAGAGTACATTTTTTGGGACAGATATTTGTGCCAAGAAGTACAATCGCATCAACATCACAGTCGTTACGGCATTCTTGACTATCTTAAAAATACGCTCTTGTCTCTGCTGGCAGTACCACCTGGAAGACACCTGCCTCTTCAAAACCTCCACATCCTTTCCTAAATTCACATCCTTATATTGAATCACCAACCAGAAGGTGGCTTTCTCTTTTTTGCATACTTGAGTGTGCATGACGATTATATTTCCCCTATTCAAAACAATCTCCTATTTGAATTATCATACATCATCATACACAACCGGCTTGACCTACCACCTTAGTATCCCTATTAAGTTTCAAGCAGGCCTGTATCTGTTATTCAGGGACACTACCAGTCCTGGTAAACTCTCAGCTAGCAGCTCTGGGAAATTCAAACGCATGCAGATGCAACCCAGCAGCTCAGCTCCCAGGTGCTTACCTTGCTCCACTGGACTTCATCCAGTCCCCTGAACTCTCAGCTAGCAAGCTTTTCCCAGCAGCCTCTGGGAAATTCAATGCAATGCAGAAGCAAACCACAGCTCCAATATATGCAGTGTTTTCATGATGAAGAGATGCTTTGGTAAGAAATAATGCAGCAGACTTATTCTCTGTTTTAACTATGATAAAGCTAATTAGCTGACTCTGCTAATGCCAACAACTTTCTGATCTGATGGAACTAATCTAAATTAGTTATTCTGTTAAAACTAAAATGACAGGTTATGAGCCTTCTAAGATTTAGTCTTATCATCTGAATTCTTATTTTTTCATCATAAATTACTCTGTACCAAAGGGTTCGGAGATATGGATAAGAACTGGCTCATAGTGCCAATCTAGTGTGTATATTCAAGTACCTTGTTAACTTTCAACCATTCACTCGTACTGATTACAAAGTGATTTATTTCCTTATGCTATATATTTAACATAATAAGAGGGAAGGCTGCTTCTCGAGACCTATAGTTAGAAATATGTCTATAATTAAATTTCAATTTCAAAATAGAAAAAGGAGAGACTGCAGTGATGCTGCAGCCTATATGAACAGCTTTTTAAATACAGCGGGCTGAGGAATTTTGCACAGCACAATAAGGGAGACTTACAGTCGCACTTACATTGACTAAGTGTTTGTTTTCTGTGATCAGCAGTTCAGCCACATGTAAAAAATGATGACAGGAAATAACCGTCTTCAGCAGTAACTAGGAAATGGACAATTGTTATCTGATGACAATCAACCCACAAATATGGAATGATATGCACTTGCGCAATGTGAAATGCTTAGTTGTGCCTCAAAATTGATAAAAGTAAGGTATGGGAAGAACCCTGAGGAAATGCTTGCCAAGAATGGAAATCAGTCAGGAAAACACCAAAGGTGACCCTCCCCCTATGAATGTTTCTATTTATTGTTCATTTGATACACTGAGAAGTAGGAAAATGTTTACCATTGAAATGGCTCGCCTGACTGAAGAGATGCCCTGAGTGGAGAGGAAGAAGCAAAGATAAACAATATTAAAGAAATGTTTTTTAAAAAGTTGGCAAAAATAACAAAGGATTATGTTACATACAGTGAGGTCCCTCTCTCCTCATCCCAATCTAATTTTATAAATGGTGAAGTCTATTTAAACATTCTCAGAGAAAAATATTCTCAGGGTTGTTGCTGTTAGTTTTCCTAGCCCCCAGCTGTGGTCCTCTTTCCGAGGATTAGTACTAAAAGGGGAATCACCAACAGGGACAGATGGGGCTGAGGTAGACTTAGTATTAAGAGAGGACTTAAGTTTCAATTAATAATGGAACAGAATTTCCAAAAGTCATTTTGAACCTTTTTTCCCCTCCATTGAATTTGGTACAATATACATTTTTTTAAAAACTGAATTTTATGCATGTTTCCAGACAAATATTCAAGACTATTTAGAATGGAAAAAAAAATATTTTTATGCAAAAAAATACCCCCCACTTTAGAGAGTTTTCTGAAGGATCTCTAGATAACACCAAGGGGCAGGGTAATCTTTCCTGCTGTTGCTTTGGACTGACTTTGTGAACTGATCTCAAAATCCATTTGGTTACCTAAAGAGGTTTTGTTCCATTGATCAGGAGAAATATCCCTGGAACAAGAAGATGGTAGGATAATAAACAACAGAAAACATCAGTTAAACGAAGCAAAGATTTGTGGGAGCAGACTCGTAGAAGACATCCTTTGGCATACTTCGCACAACTTCACAGTATTATTTTCAGATATGTTGAAAAGGCCCTTCAGTTAACAAAGAGAAACCGATTCCAGAGAGGATTGTTCTGGCAATCTTTACTTACACTCTCTTAAATACTTTCCAGCACTCTTTTAGGCAGTTTATAACTTACATTATTTATTATCCTAGAGTGCTAGCCTCCTACAGTGAACTTTAACTTGTTTTGATAGACACAGGAAACCAAGGGTTGAATTCAAAGTCATGATAATAAAACTGTGGAACCATAACTGAGTTGAAGGGTAGCACATGTACATTACAATTGCTTCTGAGAAAGGAGTAGAAGGCTGCAACCAGAGTAACGAACACTGTCTGGCTTTTTGGCTAATGCCTGTTTTCTGTGGGCCCAGTCTGAAATGGGAACAAAACATATTGCTCAGGATGATGATAAAAGGATAGATAGCTGGACACATCACCTTCTTTGGGACAGAAACAAACCTATGGGCCTGACAAAAGAGAAACCAAACCCTGGTATTACTGTAATAGTGAGAGACCAGATGCAGGCAAAAGACTCTTGAAGACACTGCAGAGAATTCTAACCTAGAAGTGGAGGGAACTTTCTCAACCATTGAAACAGCAGTGCCAACACAGAGAAAGCAGAAAGTGAACAAGGCAAAGAAGTAGTTGCTTGTAGGGAAAGGCTACTAATGGGAGTCCAAGCTTAGTAGAAACTATTGGTAGCCAATCAAGGCTGCTTAGTTTCAGCTGCATCTGGGGAAGGGAAAGGGTGCTTTAGTATATGAGACCCTCTCACAGGAAAAGACTCTGTGACAAGCCTATCTTGAACATTGAGTTGTGTCGGCTGCTTAAAATTCTTGGACTACAGCTGAAGTCTGAAAGCAGCTTATCCTTGGAAATTGGCAGCCTCCTCTGAACTTGCTCTAATTTGTCACTATATTTTTAACTGCAATGCCCAGAATTTGATATAATACTCCAAAAGGAATTTGATCAGGGAAGTGTAGAGTGGAACATTATCTAGCAATCATCTGGTCTATTTGCCCCTGTTAATATACCCAATATAGTGTTTGCTTTTTTTCTTTTTAGCACTAGATTCACAATGTGGTTCAGGTTTAATTTGTGGCTGATAAGGACATCCACATGCTTTTTGCATATACTATCAGTAGTGTGAAACTTGTTCTTCTGCATCTTAATTTGTGTATTACTTTTTTCCTAATCAGAGGCGGAACTTTACATTTTTTCCTATTAAATTCCATCCTATTCCTTTCAGCTGACTGCTCGAGACTGTTTAGAACTTTTGAACGCTTTTCTCTGTCTTTTAAAGGATTAGGCACCCTTTTACCTTTGTGGTGTTGACCCAACGGAGTGATAGCACTTCATCTTGCAGAAGCATATTGGTCTGTCTCAACACAGAGCAGCACTGAGGAGGAGTTGATCTGATCCAGATGTATTTTGAAGAGCAAATTATCTATTAGTCATGGTAGCAACAGCAATGGCACTTAGACTTAGCAATAGCACTTAGACTTATATACTGCTTCATAGTGCTTTACCGCCCTCTCTAAGCAGTTTACAGAGATTGCCCCCAACAATCTGAGTCCTCATTTTACTGACCTCGGAAGGATGGAAGGCTGAGTCAACCTTGAGCTGGTCAGGATCGAACTGCTGGCAGTGGGCAGAATTAGCCTGGAATACTGCATTCTAACCACTGTGCCACCATGGCTCTTCTGATTCTTTGCTCAACACTTTATCAGAGCAAAGTAGCTTTTCAAAAATCTGCAAAGTTTGGTATATTAGGAAGACTGGCCAATTGAAGGAGAAATAAAAGTTTCACCTAAACATATATGCATTCTGTGTCTTTCTTCTTTATTCATACTTGCCTTCTGCTAATGGAGGAAGAAAAAGAGGCTTGAAAAGGCATTAAATGCATTTACTTCTAAGTCAGGGCTCATTTTTAACCTTATTCTTGTGGCTCATGGACTGACATTTAAAGAATCTCATTTTTCTCTGTGCCCAACTGATTCTAAGATAGATCTCCATCTCACCAGCACTGCTGAACTTCACAAGTTTTTGGACAGACAGGGTGAAATAGCAGTGTAAAAAGAATGCTGTGCTTTGCTTGGCAATATAAAAATATTATTAAAAAAGGAGATAAACATTGTATCCAAAGAAATCAAGGGTGTAGGAATCTTTCCAGTCTAATGGAAATTAGAAGTTTCACAGACACAAAAGGAACAACTTCAAAAAGAGCCAAGGATTAAATGGAAAGTTAAATAAAAGAATTAGCTCCAAATCCTGACTTAAAATGGAAGAGAAATTAATGGAAGCAAAGAAGATTTTTCCTAAGAGCAACAAAACTAAGAGATAGAATTTGAAATATAATGGATGATGGTTAAAACTTCCTTGGATTATAGATTTAGGAACTTGTTTGGGAAATCCTATGCTGATATAGCAAATCATTTCTCTTTCTTTCTTTCTTTCTTTCTTTCTTTCTTTCTTTCTTTCTTTCTTTCTTTCTTTCTTTCTTTCTTTCTTTCTTTCTTTCTTTCTTTCTTTCTTTCTTTCTTTCTTTCTTTCTTTCTTTCTTCCTTCCTTCCTTCCTTCCTTCTTTTCTTTCTTTCTTTCTTTCATCTCTAGGGACTAGACCTAAACCAAAATATTTTATTCAAGAATTGTGGATGTATTGGCATTATATTATTTAAAGCTGTCTTAGCTTCAGTTATAAAAGCTTACATTTTAAACACACAAACACACATAGATACAAATAGAGTATAAAAAATATAGTTCTTTCAAAAGTACTTTTGGCTTTTAAATACAGTGAAACCTAAGAGTTAGGCAGGTATAAAATAGGAGACCAAAGTTTCCATCTAATCATGTAGCCAAACATTTTGAAAGTTGACTTTGAAATAAATCCAATAATTCCATGGGTGTTGCGAACCTGTTTTCCTTTTACTAGTTTATTAGCAGTTGCTAAAATAATGGAATACTTTGTGCAGCAAAATATTGGAAAATATGCAGCAGAATCCAAGACTGGAATAACCAAACTACAGTATATTTTAATATAGTCTGTTCTTGAGTAGAGATAATACAGGTATTATATATTATGGAACTGTTCCCTCCCAGTTACTATCCTTGAAAAGTATTTGAAAGCTACAACTAGTGCAGAACACAGTGGCACGGATAGTTCTGGAGGCCCCATGGGTAGCACATGTGACACCGTTGTTATACGAGCTGCATTGACTGCCAATTGCTTCCAGGTCCAATTCAAGGTTTAAAACTCTTTAAAACTCTTTATGCATGGGTCTAGGGTGTCTAAGGAACCATCTCACCCTGATGGGACTAACCTGCCCCACTGGTTCCAGCAGATTAGAATAGAATACAGCTGGAAGGGACCTTGGAGCTCTTTTAGTCCAGCCCCCTGCTCAAGCAGGAGAACCTATACCATCTCAGACAAGTGACTGTCTAGCCTCTTCTTGAAAATCTCCAGTGATTGAGCGCCCACAATTTCTGGAGGCAAGCTGTTCCACTGATTAATTGTCCTCACTGTCAGGAAGTTTCTCCTTAATTCCAGGTTGCTTCTCTCTTTGATCAGTTTCCAACCATTGTTTCTTGATCTGCCCTCTGGTGCTTTGGTGAATAACATGACCCCCTCTTCTTTATGGCAGTCCCTCAAATAATGGAATACTGCTATCATGTCTCCCCTATTTCTTCTTTTCTTTAGACTAGTCAAACCCAAGTCCTGCAGCCGTTCTTCATATGTTTTAATCTCCAGGCCTTTGGTCATCTTAGTTGCTCTTCTCTGAATTTTTTCCAGACTCTCAACATCTTTTTTGTGATATGATGACCAAAATTGGCTGCAGTATTCCAGATGTGGTCTTACTAAGGTTTTATAAAGCGGTACTAATACTTTGCGTGATCTTGATTCTATGCCTCTGTTTATACAACCCAGGATTGTATTAGCTGTTTTGGCTGCTGCTGCACACTGATGGCTCATAGTCAAGTGATCGTCCACTAGGACTCCAAGGTCCCTCTCACAGTTACTGTTTTTAAGCCAGGTCTCACCTAATCTGTACTTGTACCTTTGATTTTTCCTGCCTAAATGTAAGACTTTGCTTTTCTCCACATTGAAACTTATTTTGTTGGATAGGGCCCATTGTTCAAGTTTGTCAATATCTTTTTGGATCCTGAGTTTGTCTTCTGGGGTGTTGGCTACTCCTGTCAGTTTGGTGTCATCTGCAAATTTAAGGAGTTCCCATTCAGTTCCCTCATCTAAGTCATTTATGAAGATATTGAAGAGTACTGGACCTAAGATGGAACCTTATGGTACCCCATGTGCATGTAGTGCCATTGAGGACTACTCATTGAGTACGGTTTGCCAACCAGCTATAGATCCATCTGGTGGTGATGTTGTCTATTCCACTTTTTTCTAGCTTACCAAGGAGTAGGTTGTGGTCTACTTTATCAAATGCCTTACTGAAATCTAAGTATACTACATCCACAGCATTTCACTGGTCTACTAGTTTAGTCACTTTATGAAAGAATGAAATAAGATTGGTTTGGCATGATCTGTTTTTAACAAATCCGTGCTGGCTACTAGATATAACTTTGTTTGCTTCCAGTTGTTCACAGATCTGTTTTTTTATTATCTTTTCTAGGATCTTTCCAGGTATTGATGTTAAACTGATTGGTCTGTAGTTTCCTGGGTCCATTTTTTTCCCTTTCTTGAAGATGGGAACCACATCAGCCTTTTTCCAATCCTCAGGTACTTCCCTGGTGCTCCAGGATTTGTGAAAGATATGGTGCAATGGTTCTGAGATAACATCTGCCAGTTCTTTCAGGCCTCTGGGATGTAGTCTGTCGGGTCCCAGTAATTTATATTTGTCAAGGTCGGATAGGTGTTCTCTTACCATTTTCTTGCTTATTTTAATTTTTGTTTCTAGTTTGTCTTTTGCAGTGGTTTTTTTGGTATGTTGGGCTATAGTTTCTTTTTGTGTGAAGTCTGATGCAAAGAATGAGTTAAGCAGCTCTGCTTTCTCCCTGTTGCCTGTTATTTCCTTGCCATCTTCTCTCTTTAGTGGGCCTACAGTTTCCTTGACTTTTTTCTTGTTTTTAATATGTTGGAAGAATTTTTTTATTATTATCCTTGATTTCTGTTGCAAGTCTTTGTTTGTTCTGAGCCTTTGCTTTCCTGACTTCATCTTTGCATGTTCTGGCTGTCTGCTGATAATCAGCCTTAGTTATGTGCCCCTCTTTCCATTTTTTATATTTGTCCTTTTTGTCTTTCAGTTTGTCAGAGAGATCTTTGTTCAGCCATGCTGATTTCTTCTTGAATTTCTTGTTTTTCTTTTTCAGTGGTATTGTACTGGTATGGGCTTTTATGGTTGCATTTTTGAGAGTTTCTCACACTTCTTGAGTTGTTTTCCCTTTTAGGATTTTCATCCATGGGATCTTTCCTAGGTTCTCTCTGAGTTGGTTAAAGTCAGCTCTTTTGAAGTTTAAGACACTGGTTGGATTGTTTTCTATTGCTAGTGTTAGCATTATATTAAATTCCAATGTGATGGTGGTCACTTTCACCCAAGGTTCCGGTAACTTCAACTCCCTCTATCACTTCTTCTCTATTAGTAAGAATTAAGTCCAATATAGCTTTGCGTCTAGTTTCCTCCTCCACTTTTTGGGTGATAAAGTTGTCAGCTAGGTTGGTTAGGAATCTGTTTGATCTCTCACTCGCTGCAGTGTTTGTCTCCCAGTTGCTATCTGGATAGCTGAAGTCTCCCATTTCCTACATACATTTGTTAACTGGTTGGCAAACAGTTCATCTATTTCTTCTGATTGATTGGGTGGTCTGTAATACACACCTATGGCGATGTCAGTTTTTTCTCTTTTATATTGACCCATATACATTCTGGAGAGATTTTATCTTTGATCATATGCATTTCGGTAGATATGTAGTGTTCTCTTACATATAGCACAACTCCCCCTCCTCTTTTTGTAGACCTGTTTCTTTTGAACAATTTGTATCCATCCATCAGTCCATTCCATTCGTGGGTTTCGTCCCACCAGGTTTCTGTGATGCCAACTATGTCATACCCTCCCTCATGTACTATTGTTCGCCCTGTTTGTTCCCCAAGCTTTGATCATTTGTATATAAGCATTTAAGACTTTTATGCCTGTCTATGGGTATGTTTCCTGCATCTCCTGATAGTTGTTTGAATTTTTCTTTTTTCTCATCACTGCCTACCTCATTGTTTGATTTGTTTTCTTGGGATTTATGATTGGTTTTGGGTTCTAGAGATTCTGAAGATTGGTCACCCTTTCCCCTCAATTTTAGTTTAAAGCCCTCCTGATGAGTTGGGCCAGTCTTTTTCCGAGTACATTTTCCCTTGTTTTCGTAAGGTGCAGCCCATCCCTTGCCAAGAGTCCTTCGCGTAGGAAATGCAGTCCGTTATCCAGGAAAACTGGTGGGGTCCACGAAAAGAGCTTATCCTGTTGTGGCCCCCTGCCTTCTGGCATATTCTCCCAATGGAGATGTGATCTGCCCCCATACGCCTGGCCTTTTGTAAGGGCCTAAAAACTTGGTCTTGCTGCATGGCTTGGGACACTGTCAGTATCCTGCTATGTTAGGACTGGCTGATGGAGTAGAGAAGATTCTTACCCCCGGGCCGCTCATCATATAGGTTTTTAATTTCTCTATTCAATTTTTTTAATTTTAATTGTTTTGAGCACTTTTTGAATTTATTTTAACTTTTTATTAGGTTGTAAGCCAGCTAGAGTCACTGCATCAGTGAGATGGGCAGCATAGAAAATTAATAAATAAATAAATTGCTAAACAAGCCCCAAATAATTGGGGTGATCATATTCCTTGTGGCAAAATCAGTCCTTTGCAGTGGAATTGTATCTTCCATCTCAGCCATTAGCTCTTGCTTAGTAAAGGGCAACATCTATATTCTAATCATTGGGGCATCTTTATGAAAAAGAGATTGGTGAGAGCTTGTGTCTCCCCAGGCAACTACACCTCCCATAGGCCATTATGTTGGAAGAAGAATAGTTTACATGGCAATAGCATAGTGCTACTTTCATCCTCCCTGTTACCCTCCCCACTTGACACCATCTTGCACACTGGGAGATATGGTTTGGCAACTTCTGATTCTATGGTACAGGAATCCATTTCAACTGAAACAGTACAACTGGACTGCATTAGACACTATATTGATCAAAGATTTCACTTTTCATACTGCCTCCTGACTATATTGTTAACAAGCCAGAGGTCTTGCTTTGGATGTACTTGAATTAGACGTTGTAATATTTTTTATTGTTTTAATGGTTTTTACTGTTTGTATTGTTTTAAAATGTTTTTAAGGTTTTAATTGTAATATATGTCTTTGAATTGTCAGCCTCCCAGAGTTTTTGCTGAGATGGACTGCTATAGAAATCAAGCAAACATACAAACAAACAAACAAATAAATATTATTCTATTAAGTCTGATATAATCATGAGGATTGAAAATATATGCAGTTTTCGGACTTCCGGTTCCGGTCGCAGCGCCCGCGGACGTGCAGAGAACTCGTTCTCTTGGCCGTCCGGTTTCCCCCCGCCGGTAGACCCTGGACAGGGTCGAAAGTCGCCCTGGAGGGGCGACCACCGTAGAGGAGGGCACTCGTCGATCGCGGAGGGAGCGGCAGCTCCCTCTGCAGTCCGAGAAAACCACCTTTGGGCCGACGGGGAAAAGATCGGCCAGTAACATGGCCGATCACTCAGCTGCTCCAGCCGAAAGTCACAGCAACATCTAAGCAAAAAGAACCACCGTGGAAGATCCGGGTGAGACCTCTCCTTCCCTCTTGTTAATTTACCTTTTTCCCTGCTAACAGCTTTAAGAACTATTTCCCTATTTTGAGAAAGCAGTGTTTGATTATTGGGGAAAACGGGCTTTGGAAAAATAATTATTGTTTTTTTTTATTTATTTATTTTGTCTACATAAGCAGTTGGAACTCGAGCATCCGGGTTATTGTGACTTTCTCTTTTGGCTTGTTTATCTTCAGTTTAGGTGAAAATCCTTAGGGAGGGGGTGGAATGTTCTTTCTTTCTCCCCCCCTCCTGAACAGTACTGCCTAAAAAACGTTTTGCTCTCTGGGCGGACTTATGTAGATTGTTTTGGATACAATGCATCCTGGGACTTGGCATGAAGCCCAGAAACTATGACTGATACAATGTAACCATCTCCATTTGAACTCCCACTCCCTGATTTTGGCGTGATGCCCAGACTGGATTACAACATAACAACTGACTGCTATTTTTTATCTCTGTGCTGGACTTGACCATTGGTTTTTTTTTCTATCTCTCTTTGGAAATATATTTCTGTCTGCATTTTATATTTTATAACGCTGCAATCTATTTTTAAGCTGAATTTCTATAAAAAAAAGAAGAAGAAGATGGAATCCTACTCACAGATTAATTATGGACTTATATTAGAAAAAATCTTGGAAATGAGACTGGAACTTAAAGAACATATTAGATCGCTTAGTTTCAAGGAGGACTCAGAATTAAAAATTGAAGCTCAACCTTTGATTGACTATGATACACAATCAGATTTACAACTTAATGAGATGGATGGAATACATTTACAATCTATTGAATCTACTGAATTTATTGAAGAGGAAGAGGACACATCCTACATGATGGATATCTTTGATGATCAAAGGCAGAACTCAACTAAAACATTTACAACTTTAAAAGCAACAGGATTGGACTTCCAAATACGAGGCACCAAAAATGTTGACAACATGACAGTACAGACAACACTGGATAAAAGAGAAAAAGAATATGATTGGACTCAATGGTGGGAAAAGGCCTTTAGCCAGTTACTAAGATGGGAGGATTTAGAGGCCCTGTTGTGGAAACCTACCTGGCACAAAAAGAAAGCTAGAATTAGATTTAAAAATAAGAGTTAAAATTTTATTTGATGGGTAAAAAGGGCTTCTGGACGTTGATTGAACTAATATTTTTGAGATTTTTAAGGTTACTCTGGTATGAGTCAACACTAGATTTAAATTATGGATTTGATTATGATTTGGAATGGCAAGAGGAAAAATTGGAAAATTTATAATTAAAGGAGTTAGATTGAGATTGAGACTGGTGAAATATTATTGATATTTTTATTTATAAGAATTGAATAGTAATTAGTGAGGTATTAAATGGATTAAATTGAAACAATTGAGGAATCTTTTAGGGACGTGGACTGATCTATAAAAATATTGGATAGAATATATGAAATAGAATATAGTTGAGAAATATTAAGATATAATAGTTATATTACTTGTTTATGATAGAAATAATTATTGTCCTATTATTATTATAATGTTATTATATTACTATGTCTAATGCAATAGTTTTAAAATATATAAATTCATGTTTATTTACAAAATATGTATGTGAAATAGAATAAGAGATATAATTTGATTGAGAAGCATAAATTGAAATTGGAATAATAGATAGAGGTGAGAAACAATTTATATTTTAGGAATGCTCGAATTGTATACCATAAGAGGGAACTTTTAAAGTAGTAGTTTAAATTGTATATGTATGACTGTATTTTTTGTTGTGTTCTAAGGAGTGCCCTATCTCCACGATGTGTTATAAGCACTTGGCTGTAAAACAAATAAAAACTAATAAAACTTGTTATGGAAAATATATGCAGTTTTCAATTTACAGGAATGGTTGTGAACTAGGTTTTACATAATGCATCTGTGCAATAGCTACTGCATCTGGTATCCAGCCTTCAAGACTGACAAATGTGATTTTTCTTTTTGTAAATTTCTTAATAGAATTCCATGCTGTACTCTATGTGTACTTGAATAACTGTGGTGGAATGTAATCTGAATTCCCAGAAGGGATGGAGTGCATTCCAGAAGAGCAAAAGACAGTGAAGTTTAGATAGTTTGACTGGGAGGAATTTAAAATAGCTCCACCCTAGAGGTGTTCTCAGAATATATGTTTAATGGTGCAAGTAATCTGCTTTAGTTTGGCAGGATTTCTGTCTACAGATGAGGAAAAATAAAATAAATTCTTTAGAAGAATCCAGCATGTTCTTCTTGGTGTTTGGAGCCTAACAGTAATCATTACTGGATTTTCACAGTACACTAAGCCATGGTTTGCTTATCCACAGTTAACTGAATAAAATTGTCTGGGTTTATTAAACTGCGATTTATGAGACCTAGTTCATAAAACAGAATGGTTTATGTAAGAAAGGAAGCCAAAACCAAGCAAGATAATAGAGGAGTCCTGCCATAAACTTGTCTCATGTCACCCTAATAGACAGTGGAATGTGATTTGTTTTGTCTGGTCCAAAGATGACCCTCTAGTCACTAGACCGTATTACTTGTCCTGAAACACATACTTGCCATTCACTGCAATTATGTATATCCTCAGCAAGACATTCACAAACCACAATGTTTCTATCTTATGTAGGAAAAAATGTCAGTGACTAATTGTGGTTGTGTCCCCCGACAGTCAGTTCACCTATTATTTTTGGAATTAAACCACTGTTTTGTTTTTTCATCTTAGTAGAGAATGATGGCTGGGTTGTAATATTTTCCCGTGACAGTAAAAGGAATCTGGTTTTTCAGTTCAGTTCCATAAAATGTAGAACTTTGCTTATAGTACTTTGCCTACAGTGAAGGATGAATTATTGTTTGCTACAATTCCCACACAAAACCCTCAAGTATATTATTCAAATAATGTCAGATGTGTAGATATTGAAATTCAGTGATGTAAAACAGAAGACAAAGAGATACCACAGCTGGATTACACAGCAGTCTTTCAAAGTGACAATATCCACCAGTGGTCCCAGCTGTAAACAAAGTGTGTCTGATAAATGCCAGCAAAAAACACATTTAAAAGAGCATAATAATAGACTGAAAAGTATGTGTCTACAAATTTAGCCAAAGTTTGAGGTAAATGTTGAGTTTTCTGATGGAAGCAAAATGTCAGTATTGTTTTTAGAGGGGAAAAAAGGGGAATCTCAAAAAGGTTATTTTTTCCTAGAGAGCCAGTAACTGACAAATTACTGTTAACTTCAATACAAAAAAAGTAATATTTTGAAATGTATAAAAACTTTGCCTGTAGTTCTTTTTTTTATAATGTGTTGGTGAAAATCTAAAGGCAATTACTATATTTTCATAGAAGACTGTTCTTCTCCCCCCCCCCAAACAAAAAAGATTAAAATTGATGTTGGAGATTCACAGAAAAGATGGTTATTTTTTTATTATACATATATATGTGTGTGTGTGTGTGTGTGTGTGTGACTATTATATATTATACATATATATGTGTGTGTATGTGTGTGTGTGTGTGTGACTCTGAACAATATATAATCAAGGGAGATAAGCTTTTCATTAATCAAGGACTCTCTTCCTTGAAAATAAATATAATAAATGAAGATTGCTTGTATTTCAACTGGATGGAACTTTTGAGAAAAATTTTGAGGAATACGATTTTAGTATATGATTTTAGTATTTGAGACTCCAGGCATATATGTGACTTCTCAAAGCTTTGCATGTAACAATGTGCAAACCTATGTGGCAAAAGGGGAAAATTAGTACCTCTGAGGAGAACAATCATAACCATTGTTATTCACAATACTTAAATGTAAATAAAATTGAGTAAAATTTAATTTTTGTCTTGACATTTACTTAATGCCTCTTTCGGCCTCACCTGGTCTGGAAAAAAGTGGACAGTCCTTATTTAATGTTTGAATCAAGTCATTAATGGTGTATTTAATTAAGCTGGCATTGAGGTTTATTTCTAACTGAATTTCACCTCTGACAAGGGGACATAGAATTACAACCAAAATGTACTCATAGTATTTGTTTTTATAACTTCTGCTGCTGATGGCAGTCTAGTCCAACCAATATTCTTCACTACCTTAAGCATATGGCTTTATATTGAGGACTCTGGAGTGATAGTCTTCACTTGTCTTTATTACTTGAAATAGTTTCTTTATACCAATCAAGACCAGAGCCAGTTTTTGTGCTGATTTCAGTACCCAATTTTTCTGCAACAACAGCAACTAGGTGTAGTCTGGAAACATTCACCTTATGGAAAAGCTGGAAGGGCCAAATTTTATTCCTCTGCTCATTCAAGATGAAAAGGCTTATGAAATCTTCTTATCCAACCTTTGTACTGGATAAGAAAAGATCCTCAGAAACAGGGCAAAATCAAAGAAATCTTGCAAATAGCAGAGCATTTAGGATTATCTGCCTGATGATGAATAAATGTTATACATTAAGAGATTTAGATTAAGTCAAAGACATTTGTTAATTAATCTGACATCCACAGCCTTCAAACTTTGCAATGCAACATATAAGAGGGTGGAATATACTGTGTATGTGCATATAAATCAAATCAAATATATACTAAGTCATCTTGAAAGGCAGAACATGCTTGTATACTCATCACTTTCAGTTTAAATTCATGATCTATAGTTTACCAAACCATGATAGGTGCAACAGAAACTAAAGAAGCAGATATAAAAATTGTAACAAATTGCTTGCAAGACTATAATTGGCCTAATTTTGAGGGGGGGAGGGAAAGATGCTGTTCTCAATCAAGAATCTGCTTGTAAATCCAGGAGAAAGGGAAGAAAATGTTTTATTTGGATGGTTCACATTGCAAGTGAATTGTCCTATGAAAGGAAGACAAGGCAAACCTGTAGGCTGTAGACTGCAATCCAGAGGCCAAATTCAATCCAATATAAAATCAACAGGTAAAGCAATGAAGGCAAGACCAATTGTTTTTTACAAACTTCATGACCATAAAACTACCTATATTTACTTGTCAAAATAGATAAAAGATCATCTTAGATGGGAAAATCTCTATAAGATTGCATTGTACATTAGGGAAAGAAAGGGTGCTCATTGGTGCTCAGTTTAACACTTAGAGAAGCCTCATTAATGTGGAGTTAAATCTACTTCCAGTAAAATTCACAAAAATCACAGAGAAAAGATATGTTCCTGTTGAACTATTAGTTCAGCAAGCAAAAAGCAACCAATTGCTTCCCTATTGTCCATTGAAACAGAATGTGTATCTGCAGCACAGGCATGCCATGAGGTTCTGTGGCTCAATTGAGACAGATGAGAAAAATGAACAAACCAGTTTGAGAACAATCAAGGAAGTATCCGATTCTTCCCAAATAGAGAAAACTACATTCTCAGCACAGTATATGGACACTAAGTATTACAGTGTGTGAAACACAAGAAGAAGGATTACTTTAATTGGAATGTAGCTCATCAGATGAGATGTACTCCCTAAACGTTTGTTTTAGAGAACAGCAAAGAACCGACACATTGCAGAACTTCTCTTTTTTCTGCCATTTATTTCTGGCAAGCACTATTTTGTGAAGGTGTTTTGGCTGTTGTATTTCTTTTGCCCCAGGACTTTAAAATTCCACTGTGGGAATATAAAACATTCAAGACAGAAAGAGAATCTTACTTAAAACATTAACTCAGAAACCGTTTTAAGAGCATGTCATTTAAGCTGCAGACTCTCCAAAAAGGACAGTTTTTCTCAACCCTGGAAGACTTGGAGGAGGGACTGTGTCTGCCCTACTTTTCAACTCTACGTGGTCCAATTCACCAGGGATTCATTCTTTTTTCCTGAATATTTTGTGGTGAAATCCTCATCCTCATCATTCTTGGTAATATCTTTGAAAAAGGCATTTTTTTGGAAGAATATATCCTCTTCTTTTTTTTCTCAGCCTAGTCTTTCTCAATTTTGTAATTTCTGTAATTTCTTTTGTAGCTTCAGTGTTTCCCAGAAAGTTTAAGGGCATTGAGGAGGATGAGAAATGGATGCAGCAATCTGAAGTGGCTGTTTATATGTGTGTGTATAAGTACATATATGTGGACAGAGAGATTTTGATAATGCTATTACTGTTAGAAACTTCCACCTGTGAGAAACCATGAGGGGCACATAACTAAGGCAAAATATCAGCAAATAGCCCGAGCCTGCAAAGATGAACTAAGGAAAGCTAAGGCTGAAAATGAATTAAGGCTTGCGACAAAAGTCAAAAATAACAACAAAAAAAGCTTCTTTCAACATGTAAAAAACAAGAAAAAAGTTAAGGAAATGATTGGTCCATTAGTGGGAGAAAGTGGCATTAAGGTGGCAAGCAACAGGGAGAAAGCAGAACTACTCAGCTTAACTGTTACTCAAAAACAGTACCGTAAAAAACAGATTAGAAACACAAGTTAACATAGGCAAGAAAATGGTAAGTGAGCACCTGTCCAGCCTAGACGAGTTCAAATCGCCAGGACCAGATGGATTATATCCCAAGGTTCTCAAGGAACTGGCAGATGTGATCTCAGAACCACTGAACTATATCTTTCAAAGATTCTGGAGCACTGGGGAACTACCAGAGGACTGGAAAAGAGCTAATGTAGTTCCCATCTTCAAAAAAAAGGGGGGGGGAACGGATCCAGGAAACTACAGACCTATCAGCCTGACCTCAGTACCTGGGAAGATTCTGGAAAAGATCATCAAGCAATGAATCAGCAAACACCTACAGGCAAACAAAGTCATTACCAAAAGCCAACATGGGTTTGTCAAAAACAGATCATGCCAGACAAATCTTATTGCATTCTTTGACCAAGTGACAAAATTAGTGGACCAGAGGAATGCTGTGGATATAATTTACTTGGATTTCAATTAGGCATTTGATAAAGTAGATCACAACCTACTACTTGATAAGATAGAAAAATGTGGGTTAGACAGCATCACCTCCAGATGGATTCATAGCTGGCTGACCGGCCACACTCAGCATGTGGTCCTCAATGGAACTGCATCTACATGGAGGGAAGTGTGTTGTGGGGTCCCCAAGGGAGACTAAAACATATAAAGAATGATTGCTGGAATTGGGTATGTCTAGTTTAACGAAGAGAAGGACGAGGGGTGACATGATAGCAGTGTTCCAATATCTCAGGGATTGCCACAAAGAAGAGAGAGTCAAGCTATTCTCCAAAGCACCTGAAGGCAGGACAAGAAGCAATGGATGGAATAATCAAAGAGAGAAGCAACCTAGAACTAAGAAGAAATTTCCTGACAGTTAGAACAATTAATCAGTGGAACAACCTGCCTCCAGAAGTTGTGAATGCTCCAACACTGGAAGTTTTTAAGAAGAGACTGGACAACCATTTGTCTGAAATAGTATAGGGCTTCCTGCCTGAACAGGTGGTTGGACTCTTCCAACTATTATTATTATTATTATTATTATTATTATTATTATTATTATTATTATTATTATTATTATTATTATTATTATTATTATTATTATTATTATTATTATTATTATTATTATTATTATTGTTATTATTGTTATTATTGTTATTATTATTAATTTATTATTATTAATTTATTATTATTAATTTATTTGTTTGTTTGTTTATTTTGGCTGCTCCTGGAAATGCAGTGAAATGGTCTGCATCTTTTTCTGCCCAAAAATTGATGGAGAATTCTGGGAGACCATTAATAATGTTACTAATGTCACTTCCCAATTTCATTTTTTAAAGTTATCCAAGTATCTCCCAAAACTTGGGAGATCCATCCAGAAGGAGAACCACTGCCGCATGGATTTCCAATCGTTCCTTTTTCATGATTTTGAAAGAACAAATCTTAGAAACATAAGACTGCGTGTATGGTTGAAGACTCCTTATGCTGATAGATGGCGCTTCCCAGTCCTGTCACACCTCCTCCTCTTCATTATCAGTGCTGATTAATTTGCCCTTTCTGAATTTGCAAACAGAGTGAAGATATATGAAGTAGCAGAATTTATTAGCTTCCCATCTGTTGTCTCTCTGGATAGTTCAGCAGGAAGGGCCCATCCACTAGCAAGAAGAAAGGAGAACCCACTTGTGATGAGAGGATTACTAAGGTCATTTTGCCCAGTTGCAGCTGGTATCTATCATAAGGAAGTATGGTTAAAAAAAAATGTGTGTGCACCACAATTGAGAATGTAGATGTTTGATATAGCATACAATTTGCTTCCAAAGAAACCAAGTCCGGGAATTTTGAGGCTGACAGATCTTTCATATAAGGATTTATTTGCAATTTGCAATGTGGAAACAGGGGGAAAAGTAATAAGAGAAAGTCATTGTTTACTTCTTCCCAGAAATTTAGATTGGTCATTGTTTTGATTTTGAGTTCTTTTAGAATGTTTGATATCATTAATTATAGGTTATCATGGCAATCTGCAGTTGCTGGTTAAAAAAAACCAGGCAAAGAAATTAGCTACTTTCCCTGGACTACTGTATAGAACTGTGCAGTATATGTTTCTACAAGCTGCTGATTTTATTGATTGGTTACATGAGACTACCTGTGATCATAGATAGATAGATAGATAAATAAATAATCTTTATTGTTATTTTTTTTTACTGTGGGCACACTGGCACAAATTAAAAATGAAATTCTGTTGCTTGCTCTCAAAAGTGTACACATACATAACACACATATAAACATGTTATATACAACACATGCATATACCTCCACCCTTACATATCAATATTAATCACTGTCCATCTTGAATACATAGCGGAAGGAGGAAACTTGAGAATTCACAAGGTTAATACTGTATGGAACAAAACTATGACTGAATCTGGATGTTCTACTTTGGATACTACGAACTACTAGTGGCATGTGATAATGATTCTCCTAATGATTCTGCTGTGTATTCACTAGATAAATGAATGATTCTGTCTTTTTCGATAGGCAGGGTGGCTCATTGGCTTAATAGACCCCAGAGAAGGTCTACAGTAGTGGCCAAAATTGTGGAAACGTTTGGGGAAAGTGTATTTTTGAGGTTTGGCTAATAACACCAGTTTTTTGGGAGTAGTACCATAAATTTATATATCAATGGAAAGATAATTTAATCAAGAATGTAATTCAACAAAGTTTGTTCAATTATCTTTACTGTATTCTATGAAAAGTTATAGCCAAATAACCAGAAAAAGGAAGCACAACTTGCTTAGGTTGATATCAGGTAGCTTTCCTTCATCTGATTGTAGCCAATGAGCATGAGTGTTTAGAGAGCCAATCAGGTATCATCTTGTTTTGGCAATGAGCCAATCAGATCACAGTAGGATTCAGTTATTGATGTCATGTATTGAAGTTGAGAGGAGGACATTTATCAGTGTGTTATGTGATCGCTATCAAGTTGGTTGGGTTTTTTTGTGTTCTTTCATTTAGTGAGCTTGTAAAATGTAATAAAATTAAAGTAATGGTGCAAAGAGTTGACTGGTTGCCCAGAAAGCGATGAAAAATAGTATTATTAAGTGAACAAGGCTACAGTTATAAAGAAAGTAGAAGAAAAATTGTTAGAAACTTAACCAAAGGTGGCATTTCTACTGTACACTTTTCCCAAAAGGTTTCCACAATTTTGGCCACTACTGTATGTTCCAGCAGTGCAAATCCTACTACCATGTGACAGACTGAGGTCCTGTCATTTGCCTCAGCTCCCACCAACCTAGTAATTCAAAAACAGGTGATAGTGCAAGTAGATAAATAGGTTGATTTTGGTGAGAAGGTAACAATGTTCCATGTTTCACCATAAGCTTTGCACTGTGGCATGATGTCATGCTGGCCACATGACCAAGGAATCATCTTCAGACAGCACTGGCTAAATCGCTTACAGAAACAAAGTTGACCATCGCCCCCTAAAGTTGGCTATGACTAGTGCAGGGGTAGGCAACCTGGGCTCTTTTATGACTCGTGGACTTCAACTCCCAGAATTCCTGAGCCAGCCATGCTGAGGGGAAAGGGAGAGGTTTCCAAGCTGAGCCATGCTGGCTCAGGAATTCTGGGAGTTGAAGTCCACGAGTCATAAAAGAGCCAAGGTTGCTTACCTGTGGACTAGCGGAATAAAACCCACAGGAATACCTTTACCTTTACTGTCCATTTCAGGTTTCCTTCATTTCTCACATTCTCAAAGTTAAATTTCTCTCATTCTGTGTTGCATCAGTTTGTTAAATAATTTAAAATGCCTGTATGGAAAATTTCCATATTTTTTCCTATATATCTTCCTATACATCATGATGTATGCTTCCTTTATATATCTTTTGTTCTAATAGATGCCTTTATCATAATCAGTAGTCCCAAGAGTTGATTAATAGTTTTATTTTGGTTCACTCGTTTTCCTAATTATTATTATTTTTTGTGCATTTTTACTACTGAGAACTGCACCACAAAATTTGGAGAAGTACAAACTTCAGAGGATAATTTTAATTCTATAACTATCATAACTTGGGAAATCAAAATGGGCATGCGAACCAAATGAATTTCTCCCACTGTGGCCGAAGGAGAAGTCAGCATGAGTCAGCTGAAGCTGATGTCAGTGAAGACAAAAGCAAATGTGGTTGGCATAAGCTGCAACAAAGCCTGTAAAGTGCATTAGTCACTGTGGTTGACTTCATCTGCTGGAAGCTCAGGATAGCAGAACAAAGAAGAAAACTATCCTAAGAAAGTTTCACTTCTGGGGATTCTTAGCTGCCAAAGAAAGAAATTTTAAAGAGATATAATGGGGCTGAAGTTGTTTAGAGTAACCTGTAGAGCTTTGGAGGTGTCATACTCTGTCCGATGGTTATTGCTGAGGAAAAAGTACGAACTGTCAATTTGGGGGGAGGGGGAACATTTACACACACCTTGATGGCCAAAGTACATGTTATGATAGAAATGTGGGAATAAATTTCCCAGGCTATTATGTTTCTTTTAATAAAACAGCATTAGCAACTTTAATAAAGGGGATGAAGAGATCCAGATAGCCTTTGCTTTGCTTGTGTTTTTTTGCCTGGCTTAAATCCCTTCCTGTGCTTAGGTTGCCCTGAGCTGTGGAAGGAAATCATGAAACATATGCGAAGCATCCTTCTTTATAGTTAGCAATGGCTTTGGGAGAGCAGTTCTGAAAATCAGTGAGGGAAGCAGTGGATAAGTCCTCTCTCCCTTGTCCCTTGTCTCAAGATGATGCTCCAGATCAAATGAAACAGAATAAAGCAAGAAAGATTGTGCGTTTTCATCATAATATCATAATATTTCGCTCTCTGCCATGTAAAAACATCCATCATCACGCATGTGTGCATCAAGCAAGAGATTACAAAGGTTGGGACAGGCTGGGGAAGGGAAAAAAAACAGCTGATCATGAGCTTTGTAGTTTCAAGTCAGTCTCAAGATGAAAACAGTGCTCGTAATGCAACCAATCTGCATATTGTCACAAACACATTTTATCTGATTATAAGGCACATACACATTTCTGCAGTATTCAACTGGCCCTATTAAACAAGTTACCCAGGAATTAATTTACTGGGGAATAGTAATTGTTTTTCTAATGGTCAGCTACAACTCTCTGCTTTTTGTGCTTTCAAGGGAGTATAAATCATATCTATTTAACTTGATCCAGCTTGGCTTTCTATCATTATGTAGAATCAAGGTAACCTTCAATGATCATTAATTTCTCAGGCTCAAATGCCAATTTAATGCTTTTCCCATCTAATACAGAAAATCTCATGATTTCTTTTGGGAAAAAAATAGAAATCTTATTTGTTTGTTTGCTTGTTTAAACAATTATATAGCAACCTATTCCATAACAATAATTCTGCTTGGTAATCATACAGTTAAAACCAGAACAGAGTATAAAATAACAATAGACAGAGAATATGTGTGAGGTCTTAGAGCATTCTGCTTTTACTTCAAGATCTGGGATCTGACTAATCAATCAACCACTTAACTTCCCAGGCCCCAAATCTGGGAGGACAATCAGGTCTTCAGTGCCTTACAAAGGCCAACAAAGTCAGGCCATGTAGATCTCCAGGGAAATGCTCTTGCATAGGACAAGCACCATGATAAATAGATAGTAGCTTCACCTCTCCATGGATACAATTTATTTCTCTTATTTCTTGATCATCTCCTTGGACAAAAAAGCTTTGTCAATTTTGAAAAATCTGGACAACTGATGATTTTTCATTTCTTTCAGAGTCCATCACATTTTTAGCAACTTGATTCTTATTTATGGACACACAAGAGTGTGTTTTGTGGATGTTTATTCATCATCCTGAAAGCAACAAAAAACCCTTCCCTGTCCCTAGAAATGAGGATTGGATATATATGCTTTGAATTCCAGAGGTCTCATCCATTTACTCTTGTATCTTCATCAGACATCCTAACAGCAACAGTGAGGCCCGAGGCCTGCAAGATTTCAATATTTCAGATAATTATGATGTTTTTCTGCCCTTTTGCTGCAATTTCTCTATCATACTTTATATCAGACTTCTTGTCGGAAAAGAGGAAGTGTCATAGGAACTCTGAGAAAGGATGTTCTACAAGTCATAACTCTATTATTAGATACCAAAGAATGTGCAATTGCAGCAGCCAATTCTTTAGCTAGTGTTGGCGTTCATACGTATCAAGTTCTTCCCAAGAACTTAGGATATCATAATGTATGAATATAATACATGTACAGATCCCAACAGAGCAGCTTTTGTAATTAACAGATGGAAGTTTGTTGATGTGCAGATTTTCCAAGTGCTGTCCAAGATTTGTTGGTTTAGCACCCATAATGACTAGGCCCACCATAGCTAGTTTATGCCATTATCTTTCAACTTCTATTTTCAGATCTTGATATTTTTATGGTTTTTTCCCCCAATTCTTTCTCTTCTAGTCTACAATCACCTGGCATTGACACATCAGTACCACATTATCCATTCTTTCTTCTTTTCAACCATAGTTAAATCTGGTTATGAGATTGTGTTCAGTTTGTATTTGGAAATCCCATAATATTTCAACCTATTCATTTTCAACTATTTTTTCAACTGTGCGTCCCCACAAAAATTTTATTACTGACACATGATAATCTTTGCTGATGTTCCAGTGAATCATTTTGTCAACTGTATTATGTTGTTTAGAATCAGTTTGTGTGACAAGCTAAGTGTATGCTCTACTGTTTCTTCTGCTTCTTTGCACAATCTATACTTTGAATCATTTGATGATTTTTCAATTCTGGCCTTGATTGCATTCATTCAAGTAGCAGCCAAAATTCAAGCCTTCAACTTCTTTTTTAAAAAAATGTTCCAGTTGTAAGTCATTGCCAAGTTTTATCTTTATCCACTTTCCCCTCAATCTTTTGTAAAAATAGACCATGTAATCCTTTTCCTTGCCAGCATTCTGTTCATTATTTTATTACCTGGCAGATGTTATTGATAGAAGAATCAGTGCAGTGACAATAGTAGTGGTGAGAGTGAGTCTCTTGATATTAATCTCTCCCAATATATCACCATTCACCAGTAACTGTGACTTCAATTGTTCCATTGATATATTTGCACAAACTTTCTGATGTATCTACTGACTCCTGTTATTTCTAAGAACCTGATTATCCAACCATGTGGCAGGGAATCGAATGCTTTTTTGTAATTATCATAAATTACTTAATCAATCAAGTAAATTAATCAAGTAATTACCTTCTTGTAATTACTTGTAAAGTACCGCTTTATAAATCCTTAGTAAGAACACACCTGGAATACTGCATCCAGTTTTGGTCACCTCATTACAAAAAAGATGTCGAGACTTTGGAAAAAGTGCAAAGAAGAGCAACTAAGATGATTAAGGGCTTGGAGACAAAAACATATGAAGAACGGTTGCAGGAATTGGGTATGGCCAGTCTAGAGAAAAGAAGGGCTAGGGGCAGTGGTGAGATTCAAATATGAAAACAACCAGTTCTCTGTGTGGATGCCGCTTCCGGAAGCCCATTCTGGGCCAGGACATCAAAAAAATTAGCTATTGGTTCTGCCGAAGTGGTGCGAACCAGCTGAATTCCACCACTGGCTAGGGGTGACATAATAGCAGTATTCCAGTATTTGAGGGGCTGTCACAAAGAAGAGGGGCTCAGCTTATTTTCCAAAGCACCAGATGTCAAGAAAAGAAACAATGGATGGAAACTAATCAAAAAATCAATCTTGAATTAAGGAGAAACTTCCTAACAGTGAAGACAATTAACCAGTGGAACAGCTTGCCCTCAGAAGTTGTAGGTACTTCATCACTGGAAGGTTTTAAGAAAAGACTGGACAGCCACCTATCTGAAATTACATAGGGTCTCCTACTTGAGCAGGGGGTTGAACTAGAAGACCTCCAAGGTCCCTTCCAGCTCCATTCTGATTGAAATTGAAAAATAATCTAAGCTACGTTCAAGTTGGTCTTCGTTCTCTTGCACTTCTCCAAAATTATCTTACCAATTAGGAAATGATCTTTTGTTCTTCTATTGTTTGGACAGTTTTCTTTCTGCTCAGATGGAAAAAGCCTGTTTATTATTTGTTTGTTGTTTGTTTATTATGTTTACTAGGTTTATTAGTCTATGAAGAATAAATATTTCTAATAACAGTAAAAATTGCAATTAAAAAGATGGAGAGGAAAGAAGCAGGATGCACTGGGGGAAGGTGGGGTCTTCTTTGAATCCATTCATCACTTCCAACATGATACACCCCTGTTAGGGCCCCAATCCAACTGGCAAAATCAGATCTTCAGGCACTTACAGAAGGTCAGAAAGGTGGGAAGATGTTCTAAAGGGCAGGCAGAAAAGGCTCTTTTCTTGGGCCTCACTAGCCAAAATTCCTTTACTGATGGGTCCATAGCATGGCCCTTCTGCCAGCACAGGTGGAGCGGGTCAGTCATATTAGGGTGAGACGGTTTCTCAGATATCCTGGACCCATGCCATGCAAGACCTTAAAGGAGATAATCAGTACCCTAAATTGCACCCAGAACCAAATCAGCAGCCAGTATAGCTTGCAGAATAGCAGTGTAACATGGACCACTCTAGGTACCCCAAGAACTGCCCACACAGGTGTTTGTTTTTGTTTTTTGTATGTGTGTCTCTCATTTTGTGTCATTCATTTCTCCTTTTTTGTTAATATGCAAGCTTGGATCACTTGCAGTATTTATAAAATTCCAGTTAAAAAATATAGAATCAAAGCACAATTGAGGACTATCCCTGGAGTCCACTAAAACATTCCATGTTCGTAGCCTTCAGATTATAAAGGAACTGTGTGTCCACTGTTTCCTTCTTATTAGAGGGTTCCAATGTTAATTATTGGAATATAGTATAACCCAGGCCAGCTAAGTAGTCATTTGCAGGCAATGTTGGCTGATCTAAAAAAACTCAAGCTTTCCAGTGAGAACTCATGACAGGTTAGATATCTCTGCATGCAGCATGCAAACAAGGACAGCACTTCATGGAATTGCCAGCCAGGAGCCAGTTTCTGGCTGACAAAATACTCTCTGGAGAAAGGGAGAGATCAGGGAACCATCCATTTGCACATGGAAATATTGCTCCTCATGAGGAGACCAAAGGAATTGGGTTTTCTTGTGGTCAGTTGCAAATGGAACCAAGGGAATTGGGAACTGAGGGAATCACTTCCATATTCTTCTCAATAAAACTACATATATGTGTCCATTCAGTAACAGGGACCTGAGCTTGACTTGAAGGACACTTTATCTTTAGCCCAACCTCAGTTGTGATCCAAGGTCTCTGCAACACTAGGGTCTTCCATTTATTTCCCAAGCAGAAACAGTATTCAACCAACCAGAGCAGATTGTGGTCTTAATCTAAAAAATACTTCTTCTCAAGGAAAAGAAAGCTCTAATTTCAGATTCTGATAGGAAAAGAATTTTTGTCCCATTTTTAGAAAATGAATAAACTTGTTTCTACAGTATGCAGAGATTCAGGACAAGAGAATATCTAACCAAATAGGTGGTAAGACAGGGGAACTCAGGCACCACACATATTATGTAGAAAGTAAACACAGGGTCAGTCATAAAGGACTCAAATGTCTATACACCAATGCACAGAGTATGAACAGCAAACAGGGTGAACTAGAAATTCAGGTTAATGAGGGCAGATATGATATTGTTGCCATTACGGAAACATGGTGGGATGAAACTCACATATGGAACACACACCTAGACGGATTTAAATTATTTAAAAGAAACAGACCAAATAAAAGAGGAGGTGGAGTTGCTCTCTATATAAGAAATAACTACATCACTACAGAAATAGAGCACAACAATGATGAAAACTGTCTTGAATGCATTTGGGTCAATATAAAAGGGGGGGGAATGACATTGCCATAGGTGTATACTATAGGCCACCCAACCAAACAGAGGAAATAGACGAACTTTTTGCTAGTCAGCTAACTAAGGTATGTAGGAAGCACATCACAATAGTAATGGGGGACTTTAACTACCCTGACATCAACTGGAAGACAAACTCTGCACCAAGTGGAAGATCAAACAGATTCCTGACAAACCTAGCAGACAACTTTGTCTCCCAAAAAGTAGAGAAGGGAACTAGGGGATTAGCCATTTTGGATCTAATTCTCACTAACAGAGATGAAATGATAGAAGGTGTTGAAGCCATAGGAACCTTGGGAGGAAGTGATCATGCAATATTGGAATTCAACATTATGGAAGCACAAGCAATAGAACACAGTCAAACTAGAGTCTTGGACTTCAAGAGAGCTAATTTCAATAAACTTAGAGAGGGTTTGGGAAGGATTCCATGGATGAGAATCCTCCAGGGGAAAACAACTCAAGATGCTTGGGAAATTTTGAAAAGCGAGATAATAAAAGCCCAGTCTAGCACAATACCAACAAAGAGGAAAAATAACAGCTCTCAAAAGAAACCAGCATGGCTGCATAAAGAACTCTCTGATAAATTGAAAGATAAAAAGGACAAGTATAAAAAGGGACACATAACTAAGTCAGAATATCAGCTAATAGCCCGAGCCTGCAAAGATGAAGTGAGGAAAGCTAAGGCTCAAAATGAACTAAGGCTTGCGACCAAAGTCAAAAATAACAAAAAAAGCTTCTTCAACATATAAAAAACAAGAAAAAAGTGAAGGAAATGATTGGTCCATTAGTGGGTGACAGTGGCAAGAAGATGACAAGCAACAGGGAGAAAGCAGAACTATTTAACTCGTTTTTCGCATCTGTCTTTACACAAAGGGAAAAAACAGACCAACCTATCAAAAATAATGCCATAAAAAACAGAATAGAAACACAAGTTAAGATAGGCAAGAAAATGGTAAGTGAGCACCTGTCCAGCCTAGACGAGTTCAAATCACCAGGACCAGATGGTTTACATCCCAAGGTTCTCAAGGAACTGGCAGATGTGATCTCAGAACCACTGAACTATATTTTTCAAAGATCCTGGAGCACTGGGGAACTACCAGAGGACTGGAAAAAAGCTGATGTAGTTCCCATCTTCAAAAAAGGGAAAAAAACGGATCCAGGAAATTACAGAGCTATCAGCCTGACCTCAATACCTGGGAAGATTCTGGAAAAGATAATCAAACAACGAATCAGCGAACACCTAGAGGCAAACAAAGTCATTACTAAAAGCCAACACGGGTTTGTCAAAAACAGATCATGCCAGACAAATCTTATTGCATTCTTTGACCAAGTGACAAAATTAGTGGACAAGAGGAATGCTGTGGATATAATTTACTTGGACTTCAGTAAGGCATTTGACAAAGTAGATCACAACCTACTACTTGATAACTTAGAAAAAATGTGGGTTAGACAGCATCACCACCAGATGGATTCGTAGCTGGCTGACCGGCCGTACTCAGCTTGTGGTCTCAATGGAACCGCATTACATGGAGGGAAGTGTGTAGTGGGGTGCCCCAGGCTCTGTTCTGGGCCAGTGCTCTTCAACATCTTCATCAACGATTTGGAAGAGGGGATAGATGGGGAACTCATCAAATTTGCAGACGACACCAAGCTGGCAGGAATAGCCAACACTCCAGAAGACAGGCTTAGGATACAGGAGGATCTGGACAGACTTGAACACTGGGCGCTATCTAACAAAATGAAATTCAATGGTGAAAAAAGTAAGGTTCTACATTTAGGCAAGAAAAACCAAATGTACAGGTATAGTATAGGGGGTACCTTGCTCAATAGTAGTAACTGTGAAGGGATCTCGGAGTCCTAGTGGGACAATCATTTAAATATGAGCCAGCAGTGTGCTGCAGCTGCCAAAAAAGCCAACACAGTGCTAGGCTTCATTAACAGAGGGATAGAATCAAGATCACGTGAAGTATTAATACCACTTTACAATGCCTTGGTAAGGCCACACTTGGAATACTGCATCCAGTTTTGGTCACCACGATGTAAAAAAGATGTTGAGACTCTAGAAAGAGTGCAACAAAGAGAAGGGCAACAAAGATGATTAGGGGACTGGAGGCTAAAACATATAAGGAACGTTTGCTGGAATTGGGTATGTCTAGTTTAATGAAGAGAAGGATGAGGGGGGGGACATGATAGCAGTGTTCCAATATCTCAGGGGCTGCCACAAAGAAGAGGGAATCAAGCTATTTTCCAAAGCGCCTGAGGGCAGGACAAGAAGCAACAGATGGAAACTAATCAAGGAGAGAAGCAACCTAGAACTAAGGAGAAACTTCCTGACAGTTAGAACAATTAACCAGGGGAACAACCTGCCTCCAGGGGCAGTGAGTGCTCTGACACTGGAAGTTTTTAAGAAGAGACTGGACAGCCATTTGTCCGAAATGGTATAGGGCAGTGATGGCGAACCTTTTAGAGACTGAGTGCCCAAACTGCAACCCAAAACCCACTTATGCATCGTCGAGTGCCGGGTAGGTGTGGCCCATTGGGTGGGTGTGGCCCATTGGCTGGGCGTGGCTGCGGTGGTAACGGCAGACAGGGTGGGAGTAAAAAGTTCACTCAATCAATTCCAACTTTGCAAGATCCTTTTTTTTCCCATGAGAAGTTGAAATTGACTGATTGAACCTTTTTTTTTTTTTTTGCACATGGCGGCGAAGGCCTAAAGCAAAAAGGTTTTATAAAACCCAGCTGAAGGCCTAGGACTGGGGTGATGGCACGCATGCCCACAGAGAGGGCTCTGCGTGCCACCTCTGGCACCCGTGCCATAGGTTCGCCACCACTGGTATAGGGTTACGTGCCTGAGCAGGGGGTTGGACTTGATGACCTCCAAGGTTCCTTCCAACTTTATTATTATTATTAGTAGTAGTAGTAGTAGTAGTAGTAGTAGTAGTAGTAGTAGTAGTAGTAGTAGTAGTATTAGTAGTATTAGTATTATTATTAATACCCTACAACTTCATATGGCCCTCTCCTCAAATGGAAAGCTACTAAATTGACATTGAGTAATTCTTCATTTGGATTCATCTTCAGTGCAAGCTAGTCTTGCTGAAGCATCTGGCTACAGTCTTTGCTGAGGAATCCACTGGATATCTTCCTATCCAGCTGCAAGTGAGATTGCATAATTAATCAAGAAGAATTGTGATTCACTGACATGGAGTTGAAAGGAAATCTGGAAGAAAGAAAGTTATTTCTTGATAAGAACCAGACTATGATTCTGAAAATTTTCCCACTTCTAATAATGCACTTTTCCTTCACTTGAAAAAAACCTGCATGCCTTTATCTTGCACTGCGTTCATATTTCTTATAAACCCATTGTACACGACAATAATTTCCTCATGAACTCATCCTGTGCTAATTCACTCTAAGATATGTAAATATTAGTGGAGCAAAACCACATAAAAAAGGATATCGGAAAGTTACTGCCCTGTGTAATGGATGTATAGACTCCTTTCCATCATCTATATAACTAGAAATCCCATATTCACATAGGAAGGAGATAGCATATGAATTGGGCACAGATCTACTCTCTATTTGACCTTGCACACTTCTAGGCACTTCAGAGAGGTTTCCCAGGGCAATTATTTGCATTTTAGGGTAGCTTCAGAGGTGGAAGCCAAGGAATTATGAGTGGAAGGACATCTCCTTCCTCCACCTCATATGAAGCAGGAAATTGTGCATCTCATGGTATTCCCTCAGCTTCACACATCATGCTCCATAAGAAGTGTATACTCAGGAAACATACCACTGTCAGTTCCTCTTCCTGTATCCACTCCAAACCGAACAACTTGCATTTGCATATATGTATGGAAAGCAGCAATTAGATAGTGATACCCACAGTTAACAGTTGAATGAACAGCTGCTTTGCAAAGCCAGTGGAGATTTCCCTGATGTAGGCTGATGCTCACTCCTCTTTATAGCAATACGATGTCTAATGTTGGCTCCTCAGCAAAATCTGGCTCCAAATCCAGGACAGATTTTGCCTTGGGCAAGGTTTTGTCTTAAATAAACAGAGACACTTGGTGTCTTGCCTGGTTAAATATTTCTGGCAACTTTTTAAAAAGCATCTCCTTTTCACTCTTTGCTCCAGGCAATAGCAGTGGCAGAATGCCATGACAGCTAGTCGTTCAACTTTGCACAGAGAATCCCTGAGCTCAGTTTGGTTAAAAGAGGTTATACATCTGTCTAAAAAAGAATGAACATTGGCCTACTCACTCAAGACACGTATTACTAACTGAGATTGTGCTTCATGATTGGATATGTTCTCCTCCTGTTTGTTCCATAGAAGAGAATATGTGTAACTCATATTGAACTGTGTTGAATCAGAGCATTAAGCCAAAACCACATATAGGCGTCAAATGCTCCAGAAAGCACATAAGTGGGAGAATTTTACATGTAGTCAAATCTCCACCAAGGAACAACTATTCTATCTGCACAAATGCAGATCCCATGCTCTGTCCAACAATGTCAGATAGAAATTTCAAGAAACTGCACAGCTGGAAGAAGAAACAGAAACCATCTACAACATGTAGTGTAAAAACTGTAATAGCCACTTTGTAGGACAGACAGTCAGAGGACTAGCACAGCACAGCACATTCATGAAGTCCAGCTAGTAGTCAGAAGACATGATGATAACTCACCTCACAACACACGGACAGATTCAACCATAGTTTCCATTGGGAAACTCTGTATATCCTAGGCCAGGTTAAATCCCAAAATGCCAGGGTATTCCTGAAAGCTTGGTGTTCAGACTAATCAGACATCAGTAGTCACATAGAGAAAAACCATATTTACACATCATTCAAAAGAGATTTTTTAAAAGTTAGGAAAGGAAAGAAGGAAAGAAAAACAAACAAACAGAATACACCCTCTCCAGCAGCTGACGCCCATGTAAGCAAGGATTAATAGCACATAAACCAGGGGTCTTCAAACTTGGCCCTTTTATGACTTGTGGACTTCAACTCCCAGAATTCCTCAGCCAGGCATGCTGGCTGAGGAATTCTGGGAGTTGAAGTCCACAAGTCATAAAAGGGCCAAGTTTGAAGCTCCTGACATAAACCATCAAAGAGAAATGAAGGATCTACCAAGGAGAAAACTACACCCCCCCCCAACATTTGCAGAGCAAGCTATTGTATATAAACAGGGAATAAACCCCACATTCACCAGCACTAATGATGTTACCTAGTCAGGTAATGAAATGTCTGCAAGCAAGCAACTAAACTCAGAGAGCACCAGGTGATCCACTTTGTTCCACCTTAGTAAGACATCTCTTGGACATATTCCCATCATCTAAGATAAATATTAAAAAAAGAAAAACAGAGAGAGAGAGTGCAAAGAAATCTGTTCTTGGTAGCTTTTCAATGAAATCTACCAAAGCACAATGTGTTCACCATTAAAACAGTGCATGTAAAAACTTGCCTATGTGGGAATAGGCACATTGTGTGCATATTAGGGATTATTGTATGCAATCAATTAATTTGTTTGTGGGGGAGGAAAGAAAACTGCTTCAATTTTGTACACAATTTATTGATATGGATATGTAACTTTTCTTAAAGTATGTTTTTTATATGTGTCATGCCAGATAGATTCATGTTTTTGCATATCTTTTAAGCTAAAATTATACTTCAAAACCATTTTGGAATTTATTTTAGCAGACTATATTTAGCAGACTATATTTCTAACTGCCCATCTCCCTCATAGAGGGACTATATCTATTGCAACATAAAAAAATATGTCTGAGAAATCATTGGCATTCTTTCCTGCATTCCTGCATTTACTACTTTCCTGACTCCTTTTTTCACCATTTCTTAATGAAATATTTCAACTCTGAGTATTCCTAATTACCTAAAAATATACATTCTGCTTTGCAAGAAACATTCAACCTCCACCCCTATAAAGGCTATACAATTTTAGCACATTGAGCCAAAATGCCTTCATTAGAGGAGTATAAATCAGTCTACATTGAGTCTGTGTTCTTTACACAAGTATTCAATCACTGGGCCATATTTCTGCATTATTCTGCCATTAATAAATGCTAGAAAAATCTGATATGTTTAATGGGCAATGCCCCCAAGCTTACATATTTACCCATCCACATACATATTTTACAAGGTTGTTCCCAATGCATATGTATTTTGGATGCATCTTTCCTTAATATGTGTTTGCTATATTCTGGCACATGTTTGTATTGACTCCCATTTTACAACACTGTAAACCCTTAATTCAGTGTAGAGTTGGGGTGACCGGATGGAGCTGAGCAGTTACTGGCCGGATACCCTTTCTGATGCCATGTGGAGTTCACAGCAGATATTTTTTCTTTGTTTGCGCCTTAGGAGAGAAACATCTGCCACTACCTAGGATTGAACTCTCAATCTTCTGAGTGGGAGGCAAGCGTCTTCACCACTAGGCCACCACACTGTTCATTCTTTGTGTTATAATTATAATTAATTAATTAAATTTGTATAGTCCCAACTCTCAATGTTTCTGGGGAGTTTACTAGCAAACAATATTAAAAAGACTAAAACAATATAATAGTAAACAAGAACAAGGAATAAAAGACGGCGAACACCTAGAGGCGAACACCTAGAGGCGAACACCTAGCGAACACCTAGAGGCAAACAAAATCACTACTAAAAGCCAACATGGGTTTGTCAAAAACAGATCATGCCAGACAAACCTTATTGCATTCTTTGACCAAGTGACAAAATTAGTGGATCAGAGGAATGCTGTGGATATAATTTACTTGGACTTCAGTAAGGCATTTGATAAAGTAGATCACAACCTACTACTTGATAAGATAGAAAAATATGGGTTAGACAGCATCACCACCAGATGGATTCATAGCTGGCTGACCAGCCGTACTCAGCGTGTGGTCCTCAATGGAACCGCATCTACATGGAGGGAAGTGTGCAGTGGGGTGCCCCAGGGCTCTGTTCTGGGCCCAGTGCTCTTCAACATCTTCATCAGCGATTTGGACGAGGGGATAGATGGGGAACTCATCAAATTTGCAGATGACACCAAGCTGGCAGGAATAGCCACACTCCAGAAGACAGGCTTAAGATACAGGAGGACCTGGACAGACTTGAAACTGGGCGCTATTTAACAAAATGAAATTCAATGGTGAAAAAAGTAAGGTTCTACATTTAGGCAAGAAAAACCAAATGTACAGGTATAGTATAGGAGTATACCTTGCTCAATAGTAGTAACTGGAGAGGGATCTCGGAGTCCTAGTGGACAATCACTTAAATATGAGCCAGAGTGTGCTGCAGCTGCCAAAAAGCCAACACAGTGCTGGGCTGCATTAACAGAGGGATAGAATCAAGACCACGTGAAGTATTAATACCACTTTACAATGCCTTGGTAGGCCACACTTGGAATATTGCATCCATTTTTGGTCACCACGATATAAAAAAGATGTTGAGACTCTAGAAGAGTGCAGAGAAGGCAACAAAGATGATTAGGGGACTGGAGGCTAAAGCATATCAGGAACGTTTGCTGGAATTGGTATGTCTAGTTTAATGAAAAGAAGGACTAGGGGTGACATGATAGCAGTATTCCAATATCTCAGGGGTTGCCACAAAGAAGAGGGAGTCAAGCTATTCTCCAAGGCGCCTGAGGCAGGACAAGAAGTAATGGATGGAAACTAGTCAAGGAGAGAAGCAACCTGGAACTGAGGAGAAATTTCCTGACAGTTAGAACAATTAACCAGTGGAACAACCTGCCTCCAGAAGTGGTGAATGCTCCAACACTGGAAGTTTTTAAGAAGAGACTGGACAGCCATTTGTCCGAAATGGTATAGGGATTCCTGCCTGAGCAGGGGGTTGGACTCGATGACCTCCAAGGTCCCTTCCAACTTTATTATTATTATTATTATTATTATTATTATTATTATTATTATTATTATTATTATTATTATTATTATTATTATTATTATTATTATTATTATTATTACGGCAACTGTACAGAAGCAAAAACAAATCCATGCCTCCTAAAGAGGCCTTCAATCACCTTCATTAAAGATCTTGGGCAAACAATCATGTTTCCAGGAGCCTTTCAAACACCACCAGGATGGAGGCCATCTGAATCTCCTGGAGAACCTCATTCCAGAAGACAGGTGCTGCAACAGAGAAGGCATGTTTCCAGAAATCCAACAGACAGTATTGTTCAATTGAAGGAATCCAGAACATGCCAACCTTGCTGACTTGAATGGCTGGGCAGAAACTATAGGAGACTGGCAGTGCCTCACATTCAGCAGTGAATAGAAGTCAACAATGCAGAATTTGAAGAAATGAACTGCCCAGGGTTATAATTGGTTCATATGTTAATCTAGGAAATATATTAAATTATTTTTTTCTATTGGTTTAGAATAATTGTACCCTGAATTTTTGCCAAAGACGTTCATTGACCAGATCCCCCTCCCAGATAAAACCTCACTAACTAGCTGTCCTCAGGCTAATCATCTAAAAAACATGAGGCCCAAGGAACAGGACTGAAGAAGTAGGAAGGAAAAACAACATATGTTATTCCAGAGGATAAAAATATTAATCTCCTGGATATATTTGTTTTTGCACTACATCTGTTTTCTGCCTGTGTTGGCTTGTTCTTACTTGAGAATACAGCCAAAAATCTGTTCTCCAGAATACCTATCTCAGGGGTGTCTAGTACTAGTATCAGAGACAGTTGGAAACTTTTTTCCCCCTAAAAAGAGCTAGGCAGAGATGTGGAGATTCTAATAATCGGATGGATAGCACGTTTGTAATTTTTCAAACTATATCTGTGAGCAAATCACCCTACTGAGATTGAAGGACTGATTGAGATATCTCTAGATAAAAAAAAGTGTGGGTGGCCACTCAGTGAAAAATAAACATCATTTTATTTGGAAACTTTTTACTTCATTCCAATGTTATGTTTGTAAATGAAGCCTGAGAAAAGATAAATAATCATAAAACAATCTTTCTGCTAATCCGCCAAGAATTTGTTTGTGTCAAACATTATTTTGCTAGTTTGTACAAAAGATATCTATAAGGTCCACACTAATACACACACCTTACGTAGTTAGCAACATTTGAAGTATGTTCTCGGATGAGCATGATCAAAGAATCTGCATGATTTCCAATACTGAAATCTCCCTCTTCTGACATATTTTCTGGTTTATTAAATAACCTCCCTAAAATTGGGGGTTTCAGAGGTTGAACATGAAGCCATTTAGTCAAAAGCTGGTGGTGTAGTTTGCTGCCAGGGAAAAGGCATTTGCCAGCAGAATTGGAAAAATATATCTAGGCCCCTTCCCTTCCCTCCCCACCCCACCCCACCCTTCTCTCCCTTCCCTTCCCACCCTGTCCTGCCCTCCCTTCCCTCCCTGCCCTGCCCTGCCCTCCCTTCCCTTCCCTCCCTGCTCTTCCCTTCCCGCTCTTCCCTTCCCTTCCCTGCAATTCTTCTGATCTTTTCAGAATCCATATGGTTAAAGAAAGCACTGAGAACCAAGGATGGAAGAAGGAAGGAAGAACCATTTATCTAAGAATATATTCTATCTGGAGAAATCCGTTGCATTCCACATTCCAATGGTGAATGGGGCTGAAACAAGCTGTCAGTAGATCCAGAGTCCAAAACGATGGAGATGTCTTTACTCTCTTCTTCATCTCTTTTCCTCTGTCTGAGATTTCTTTTTTTTTCTTCTCATTTCCTTCTTCTTACTTCCTCTTCAAACCTAATTGGAAAGCATTTTCTAATGAAATATTCAGTTGTAACATGTTGAACTCACTCTTGACTGAAAGACAGAATGAAGCTCCTGAAATAAATCAACTTAATTCTTCTAGCCATATCATTACCTACACCCTTTGTTAAAATATTGGAAAATAAGTGTGTGAGAGAGAAAGCATAATTTCATAAATCATTATAATTGATTGACATTCCTGTGGTGGAATGTAGTCTAGATTCCCAGGAGGGAGGGGCTGCATTCCAGAAAACAAATAGGCAATGAAGCATGGAAAGTTTGTTTGGAAGGAAGAGAGTTAAGAAGACTCCTCCCTAGCAATTCCCAGGGTATATCAATAGTAATGCAAGTAGTTGTTTTAATTTGGCAAGAATTCTGTCTGTAGATAAGGCACAATAAGGAAAACTATTCAGAAGTAATTCTAGCACTAGCACTTAGACTTATATACCACTTCACAGTGCTTTGCAGCCCTCTCTAAGCTGTTTACAGAGTCAGTCTGGATCCCCATTTTACCAACCTCAGAAGGATGGAAGGCAAGTCAACCTTGAGCCGGTGAGACTCGAACTATTGGCAGCCAGCAATCAGCAGAAGTAGCTGCAGTACTGCATTCTAACCACTGCACCACTTCGGCTCCATGTGTCTTCCTTGAACAGTTATAATAGTTACAGTAATAGAATCTTGCAAATTTGAATTTATTTGTCCCCTCCCTTACTTACCAAAGAGCTCGATTTTGGTCTCATCTGACCACAACCATTTCACCCAGTTCTCCTTTGAATCATTCAGATGTTCATTGGCAAACTTCAGACGGGCCTGTACATGTGCTTTATTAAGCAGGAGGACCTTGCAGGCACTGCAGGATTTCAGTCCTTCATGGCGTAGTGTGTTACCAATTGTTTTCTTGGTGACTGTGATCCCAGCTGCCTTGAGATCATTGACAAGATCCTCCTGTGTAGTTCTGGGCTGATTCTTCACTGTTCTCATGGTTATTAAAACTCCACGAGGTGAGATCTTGCATGGAGCCCCAGACCGAGGGAGATTGACAATTATTTTGTGTTTCTTCCATTTGCGAATAATCACACCAACTGTTGTCACCTTCTCACCAAGCTGCTTGGCGATAGTCTTGTAGCCCATTCCAGCCTTATGTAGGTCTACAATCTTCTCCCTGACATCCTTGGACAGCTCTTTGGTCTTAGCCATGGTGGAGAGTTTGGAATCTGATTTTGACTGCTTCTGTGGACAGGTGTCTTTTATACAGGTAACAAGCTTAGACTGGGAGCACTCCCTTTAAGAGAGTAATCCTAATCTCAGCTTGTTACCTATATAAAAGACACTTGGGAGCCAGAAATCTTGCTGATTGATAGGAGATCAAATACTTATTTCACTCATTAAAATGCAAATCAATTTATAACTTTTTTTGAAATGTATTTTTCTGAATTTTTTGTTGTTGTTATTCTGTCTCTCACTGTTAAAATAAACCTACCATTAAAATTATAGACTGATCATTTCTTTGTCAGTGGGCAAACATACAAAATCAGCAGGAGATCAAATAATTTTTCCCCTCATTGTATTAAAGATCAAGATTAAGAATGTTTGTGCATGTGGAAAAATAACAAGTAGGATCAAGAATGAATATGAAATGAATATAACAGAACAAAAGTAAAGTCTTGATTTAATAAACTGGTTTAATGGCATCTATCTATCATCTATCTATCTATCTATCCCATCTATCTATCATCTATCTATAGTATCTGTCCTTCAGAAAGAGTATAAAGAAGAGCCTCAAAGATGATTAGGGGACTAGAGGCTAAAACAGATGAAAAACAGTTGCAAGAATTGGGTATGTCTAGTCTAGTGAGAAGAAGGACTAGGGGAGACATGATAGAAGTGTTCCAACATCTAAGGGGCTGCCACAAAGAAGAAGGGATCAACCTATTTTCCAAAGCACCTGAAGGTAGGACAAGAAGCAATGGATGGAAACTACTTAGAACTAAGAAGAAATGTCCTGTCAGTTAGAACAATTAATCAGTGGAACAACTTGCCTCCAGAAGTTGTGGGTACTCCAACACTGGAAGTTTTAAAGAAGAGATTGAATAACCATTTGTCTGAAATGGTATAGGGTTTCCTGTCAAGAGCCAGGGAAATCAGGAGATTCAAGCAGTTCAAATGAGTATAAAGATTTATTGCAAGCTTAAGCTCTCTACAAGACTCTGATCAAAGCAAATCAGCAGTAGATAAGAGTTAAAAGAATTCAAGGTGGGCTGGAGTTAGATTTCTTATGGGCGCACAAAGACTCATGACTGATGACATGTTTGACCTCTCCCTCAGGCTTAGCCTGATCATCGCCTACATTTCCTTCTTGAGCAGGGAGTTGGACTGGAAGTCCTCTAAGGTCCCTTCCAACTCATTTATTCTGTTATTTCTGAATCATCCATCTCCCTTGGAGAGGAACTTTTTAGATAAAATGGGCTTTTTTTCAGACTGCACCCCACCCAAATTGACATTGCCAGTTAAACTCTTCAAGTAAATTCACATCTTACCATTCTGTCATTCAGCAACATGATGAAACCCTGAGAGATCCAGAAGAACAAATGGAGGAGAGAGGAGAAAGAAGAGAAGATCCCAGTAGGATTCTTCAATTTATATTTCAGTTTTGACAGAAAAAGTTTGCATTGGCAATAATTATGCTGGTAGATGGGAAAGGATAAGTGAGATGCACACACAGCATCTCCACGTTTGGCTCTTTGCCTTCCATAGAGCTGAAATAAATATTGCCCTCTCTCCTTTGCTTTCTCACCACTTGACAGCATCTGAAAAGTGAATTGAGGACAGGCTGTCAAAGCCTGTAGAATATCAGCATGCTAAAACTTAACAGAAACATGAGATTTTTTTTTAAAGGTTATTTTCTTTTTTTAAAAGTCCCTGGTTATTTTTTATGTTAGTTAAAAACACACCCTGGAGTGGAGAAGCAGTTGTCTGCTCAACTTTGCCAGCCTTGTGGCTTGCATGTCCTGCTCTTTCCATTTTCTCAGGAGAGAGAGACAGAGAGAAAAAAAAGAGAGATGGGGGGAAGGAGGGAGAGAGACAGAGACAGAGAGAGACAGATGATTTATGCATTTCTAAAAGCCAGCAATTCACCAAGGGTAATATATACCATTTTTAAGAAACTCAAAACCATCTCCATTTACCCTGTGATGATTACCATTACACTGCTGGCAATCATTTCCTTTGTCAGACAAGTCCTGGTCCAGCAACTTCATAATAGCTCCTTAATGGAAGTTAGGATAACTCTGTTTTTGGAACATGGAATGTCTCCATTTGAGCAGACCAAGGCAGCCTTCCCTTGAGAGGAAAGTGGTTGCATGAAATTCTGTATTAGGTCAAAGCCATCAGGGGACTTGCACCTTTGGATATTCATACTGCCATTTGTCAAAAGACTTGTTCCACTTTCCTCATGTATCCTCAGAGTTCAGTACAATATAACAGTTATCACATTGAGTTGTGTTGAGAAGATTGTGTTTCATAACTCTAGGTAAGGGTGGACAGGTCAGGGTCAATATCCTATATGCAGCTTCCAGCACTTCATTGGCATCAACTAGCCCATGGAGATTTCAGGCAAGGATGAACAGTGGGGATGGGATTTAATCATGTATTGGTATTACTTAGTATACAGCACTGTCTTTTCTGCCTGATCTTATACCAAACAGAATCAAGGCAGGGTTACCTTGAGCTTCCTTGTCACACTTTTCCCCGAGTTCTTGTTTTTCCTGCCTTAACTGCTCACCTACTCCTTCTTCAAGGTTAGCTCCAAATTCCTTTATACTATGTCGCTGGACAGCCTTCTGAAGCCATTCAGAAAGTCCCTTGTTTCTTTAAACATTGCTGACAACTTCTCTCAACATTTCCTTGAACACAGTTGCTAGGCCTGATATAAACAAGAATACTCAACATTTCCCAACACTTTTGAAATTCAAATAGGATACAAAGCAGTAACACACAGTTGAATAATTCTTCAGAAAAGAATACTGTGAAGCTGGATCTTATTTGCCTTTGAAAAATGTAAAAGAAGTAATGCTGAAATCTAAATTACATTTGGGTTGTATCCACAAATACAGTCTGCTAAGCGAGACACTAAGTCAAGGACTTCATTCAGGAGAGATGGAAAAAAGGAGTGCATATCTCTGGGAAAATAAACATTCTGTGTTACAGCTATGTCACCCTTTTCTTGACAGGGTGATGTTTTTTATTTGATTAAAAGTGTTAAAAACCTAGCCAATCCATTTGCCTCAAGATGTATATCTGCACAAACAGTCTTGAAAATGTTTGAGTTTATGTTGTTTTTTGATTTTGGAGTATTGTATTCCTGGCAGGTCATGGCTCAAAAAAATTGCCAAAACCATTAAGGTTTTTCATTGCAAACTCTCCATCTCTTTCCAGAAGACATTAGCAAAACTTGGGAATAAAAGAAAGATCAAACAGGGATTTTCTATGCATGGTTCATGTATTAATAATACACAATGCAAACTGAGATATGTTTCCTTATAAGTAAATTATATTGAGTCCTAGGCTAAATATCGCAGCTATAAAAGCAAATTAATTCAGTTCTCAAGCCTCCTAAATGTAGGGCTTTTTTTTTAATGACAGTAAAGGTTAGAGGTGCAGCTTGATAAAGGACATCCAAATTCCTTCACGGTCAGATCCTCAGATCTGGAATATAAATTGGAACAATCAAACAAACAAAAACTGAGCTACAGCTTCTCAGCCCAAATCCCAGAATAGTCTAAAAGAATTTCATCACATTAATTGCCCCAGTTTGATTTGATTTTTTAAAAAAAGGAGAATATGTTTCATTGGTCATGCTGATTTTAAAAAATAAAAAAGCTGGTGTCCCAGATTAAAATTATATGCAATGTGCTTGTAGCAGTAGTCAAAATCTTGCATAGTTTCTTAGAAATTTAGCTATCTAGCTCAGAGGTCTCCAACCTTTCCGGGCTCAAGGACCGGAGGGAAGGAGAGCAGCTTCAAAATTGGTGCACGCGTGCACACACACACACACACACACACACACGGGGCCATGCACACTGGCATGGCACTAGCAGCCCCATTCGCACATGTGGCATGCGCTGGTGCCATACGCATGCGCAAATGGCCATGCACACCCCACGGCGGCTAGCAGCCAGTTTGCGCATGCACAAATTGGCTGCGCAAACCACCTGAGCTAGCAGCGCATGTGCAAATGGGTGCTAGCACGGGTGGGGGGATGTGCGCCCACGTGTGCACACACCGGCCAGCCGTTTCCACAGCCCGCTGGTCAAGAGCCCACGGCCTGAGACCAGGCCACAGACCATAGGTTGGGGACCCCTGATCTAGCTCACATTTCATCCTCACAGATCCCATTAGTTTTGGGTCACTTCAACTAGGGTGGAAAAATGATTTGAATTCTTTAAAAATCTTCTGGAGAAGAAAACCAGCATGTCTGAGCTACCTTAACTAAACTCTTTCTTCTCAGGCATTGATCCAAATCTATAGAGATAAAAATGACATCTGTTTATTGCTGAAGTATTCATCACCTCATATTCTGCAGTTATAGATAATATTTCTAATTAATGAAACTTTAATTAATAGAGTTTTGCTCATGAATTTGGGTTTATTCACAAATACACATTTGTAAGTGCATTTTCCCAATTTTTAAAATACACTTTGCTATAGTTTTTTAAGCAAGAATAACATTGCACAATGCAAGGAATGTGGAAATAATGAGTATTTTAATCTTCAGATTAATTCAGGTATTGTGGATAAGATTGGTCCCATTCAAAATACCGAACACATGAAATCATTAAGCACTGCTGACTACTAAGCCCAGTGTGTATTCAATATATCCAATATTCAAAAGGTTTTAAGTTTTTCTCTAATGCATCAAGTTGATTTGTTAGCATGTAGGGAAATATATTATGGATGGATAATGTGAATTGTAAACACTGCCTTGTAAGTGGATTATGTAACTACATATATTCCTTAGAATTCTTTTGTAAGTTTTGAGCAATATGTGGATCAGAGCCAGGCCTAATAACCAATAAAGTAGGCTAGCAGAAGATTAGAGTTATCCTTTCAAAGCAGCAAGGTCTCAGATTTTTAGTGTAATAAATATATTTGTGTAAACTAATCTTGATCATTTAAGTCATGTCTACTACTGATCATAGTTTATCTCTGATAATTTTGGGATCCAATCTCTCAGGATGATAGAGAGGCAGAAGAAATTTGAAACAGCTACAAACATTCAATGGAGCTTTTCCAATTCCTGAATAATTCTGATTCGTTCCCAGCTGTAATTCAACTGCAAATGTACACGAAGGAGCCGCTTTGTAAGCTGGGTTGCCAAAGCAACCATTTTTAAAAATACATCTGGTTTGATTTAATCTCAAGTTCCAATTAGATCTATTCAATCAGTTTAAAATTTTGTCAGGCAGCTCTTAGTAACACTCAGATTTTGTATATTATGACTATCCAATGATAGTCAATGGAACAAGTAAGTAGCATTCCAGGGTAATCCAAATGTTCCAGAGCCTGTCCTGGACAGCCAGGTAACACAATTATGCCATCCTATCAGCTGCCATGTACAGCCACATCTTAATTAATCTTCAGCAGCTGTAGGATTTTTCAAACCGACATCCTCACATACCAAGAATACTATGAGGATTGTGTTCTATGTGTGAGGAAAAATATTTCATGTTTTTGCTGAATGCATGACTAGTGGGGTGGGGGTCAAATGCATTTCAGGGGTTGTGAGTCTCTTTCTTTTATGCACATGACATATGTTGTATGCACTTCTCCATCTAATTCTTCAATTCAAAGTTAGACTCCAGCACAGTCAGAATTTTATTCACTTAGCTCTACTCTCATTATGAAACCTCAAAGTGCCCGAGCAAAAAGATAATGAACGAGTGACAAGTCATTCAGAATTTAGCCCTTGATTGTGCAAGGCTCCGTCAGATCAACTTCCTCCTTTCGGATTTTTATAGCAGCAAATCTTTGCTCTGTATTATTTTGTGCTTGCATACTTTACCTGTTTGGCTGTCTATCTACTTTTCTTGATCCTCAAAAAATAAAGAGAAAAAAATAATTTATTCATTAGCCTATGTAAATAATTAATAGTTCTAAAGCAATTTGGACCAATTCTGACTGTTTGGGAGCATAAAATTGATTCAACAATTTCAGCGGTCATGCACATTGAAGTAACACAGCTGAACTGTGTTCAAAATGGGTTGGATATTTTTGTACAAGTGTTTTAATGGTATAAATTGGTTTTTATAAAGTATATTTTTGTACTGATTTTTTCCCCTCACATTGAAATTTTTACCATCCTTTGATTAACTAATTTAGGCAAAGACTTCATATACCCCAAACCAATTTTTAACTTACATATCTCTGGATTCTATTATCTGCCTGGCTAACTGCCTGTCTGTCTATCTATCTACATTGTTTAATTAACAGTGCAATACATGAGTGTGTTTTTTTAAAGAACCCTGAATTTACTTCAACAAAATTTGATCATATTTAGGTTCGATTTCAAATTTCTGGCTTTCATAAGGACTCAGAAGCAATTTTCCAATGCTATGCTCTACCAACTTTTATGTTCACATCCCACAACAACATATCAGAAAGAATTTTAATAGGACATACAAGGTTGTATCCACATGAAGATATTCCTGGAGCTCTGACTAACCATCTTCTACCTAGTTTCCAAAATACACAATTCAGGTAATCTAGGTCCCATTGCCTCAAGCACTGGAACAATCATAACTGGGTTACAGCTTCATGGATTCTGTACTCAGTCCATATGCCTTCGGCTCTCCCAATAAGAGACAACACAGACAACACATTAGTCCCTAATGGCACCATTTTAGCTACCATGGATATTGAGGGCACTATACACCAGAATCCCATAAGCATGGATTTTAAGCCATCAGGGACATTACTGATGTCAGTAAAGTACATAATGCCACCAGATTGTGATTTTGTACTCACCCATAACTATTTTAATTTTTGATAACATATACTTTCAAGTCAATAGTACAGCCATGCCACAGGCATAGCTCTACTATATGCCAAGCTCTTCATGGCTGATCTAGAACAATGTTTCCTCAACTCTTACTGTACTCCTTAGAACCTTTCCTTTACCTGAATTTCATTTCTGAGAGTTTTATTATTTGGTCCAAGAAAAGAAATTCCCATCGAATTCCATCAAGACTTCAACAATTTCCACTCCATCATAAACCTTAACCTCAACCTATCTACAGCACAAATCCACATAACAAGTCACAGTAAAAACATTCTAATGCACATCATATTATACAATAACTCCAGGTTTTCTTGCTTAACTACATGACTCCAGTTTCCACTAGAACCCAAGAGACAACTTCTTGTCTATTGCCAGGCTTTATGTTACAACCATATTTGTTTTGACCCACTTGACAGAGATGCTCAACTAATGGACTTAAACTGAACTACTCACCTAGAAAGAATAGGGGACAAATCAGTAAAGCTAGATCAATTCCCAGGGGGATTTATTAAAAGACACATAACAAAGCAGAGTAAAATGTCACTTGTCATCTGTAAATCACAGCTCAAACCACTCACCTGTATTAGTAATAAATTGTGCCATAGTGTAGAGCTTATATTTGGTAACGTAGTTGAAATGTAGAGTTCTGCCAAAATGCAGCAATCTAGTCCTTGCAAAATTTTAGGTTTCTGAGAAGAAAGACAACCTATCACTGTTTTTTTCCCTTGATAACTGGATTTATGATGTTTTATTCCCTTCATTCTTGGTAGTCAAGCTGCAAAATTCATCTAATTATATGCATATTCCCAGTGAGCCCAGTCTGTGAGAATGTCACTCAAATAATGCCAAAGAGATTTTTAAACAGATGCCTGAAAGGAGAAAGCTTTTGCATGTGCAATTATATATGCATTCTATGGAACTCATATACGTACAACATTTGTCTTGCAGAAGTCTACCACTGTATGCCAAGAGTTCTCAAAGCATTACATCATTTGAGAGGTAACAACATGGGTTGGGTTGATTAGGAATGTTGGCACTCTGAATGCTGGCCTTATTTCTCAACATCTGAATAAGAATAGAGCCTCCAGAAAGGGAGGAAGGAAGAAATAAGTACGATGCAAAACTTAACATCAATTGTATTGATGTGAACTTCTAAAATTTGAATTTTATGATAAGGAGAACAAATGTATCTGCCAAATTTTATAGTATTCTCCTTATCAGAGATACGATAAAATCTGACCATTTGGAACTGCCTGAAATCGGCGATGCACCAGTGCCATCCAAATATAAAAGAAATATTTCATACATCTTCATCCAGTTTCTCATTATTTTTTGTGGTGTGTGTGTGTGTGTGTGTGTGTGTGTGTGTGTGAGAGAGAGAGAGAGAGAGAGAGAGAGAGAGAGAGAGAGAGAGAGAGAGAGAGAATATTGCTAATTCTTGGATAATTCTCTGCGTTGCAGAAAGCAGGAAAAATAATTTGTGATCCTCAGAAATTGTTGAATTTAAACTTCCAGCAATCCCCATTAGTGAGCTCAGTAATGAGGGATTCACATTTAATTACAATTTCAGCTGTCAAACTTCAATTTCCTGTGGTGCACCTAACATTGGTAACTCTCTCATTGTATGTTTCTATCATCAAAATCTACAAAGATTAGATCATGGATTCTTATATGCAATATTAAACCTTTAAACTGGTATTTGAGCAGAGTCACTAGTACAAATGGTGGGGAAATGCTTTCAATTCACATTTATGCCAGCAAACTATTGAATAGCAATATTTAAGAACAATATCATAAATGTCAAAAAAGCAACACTATCAGTGAAAAGCATATCTGCAATTTCAAGATACGCCCTTGATCTTAAGAAATGGCCTTACCTATTTCAAATACAATTAAGCCAGTAAGGAACCAAGTTGATGCTAGAACATTTTTAATAAGGTCAAATATCTGCATGTCCCCTTGTTTTCCACTGTGATAAGATATCAGCTCTCCAAGTCTTTCCCAACATTTGCCATTTGCTCCTGGAAGTGCCAAGGCTCAAGGTGGAGATCTTTTGCTATGCTTGCAAAACATGTGCTTTGCTACTAAGCCACAATCTTAATGGAAAGAAGGAGGACTTAACGCAGACGTGTCATCTATGTTTGTTCTTTCAGTGATTAACTGGATTCAGAGCCCTTCCTCTTCCTCTTTCCTTGCAGAAAGGGATCATCTAGCACGGATGGTGATGATGGTTTTATCCAGACCTCTCTGGGCTGCTCAGAACAGCTCATTAAAAATTAGCACCTAGGTGCATCCTTTTCGTTGTTGTACTTTGTTAATTTGATTTGTATTTTGCTTTTCCTTTAGAAACTCTGCCTTCATTTTGATTCCTAGAAGAGCATCTCTGTGTGTGAGAGAGAGGTTGGACTGAGAGAGACTGACTGACTGGCCCAAGGTCATCCATGTTCACCTTGCCAGTTATATAGCATCCAGTTAAAATATCATCTTCTTAATTAGTTATCTAAATAGGATGGCCCAAAGTCAGAAAAATGAAACAGAGGTTGGGAATTTTTTATTTATTTATTTATTTTGTTAGAGAATATGGTCAGCTATCATCTTGAATTCATGGACACAAACATCTCATACAAGAGGTGACTTCATTTCTCATGTAGCAAATAACTGCTCCAGCTTTCTTATATGGAAATCAAGGGGGACCAACTGTCTCATGACATTTGCACTGCAGCTGCCCATGTTATATTGGCAACCTTGCCTTCAGGCAGCAAGTCCTAATAAACCCAATCTATCTTACCAAAGGCCTGCCTGTTCTCTTATCCTCTAGGGCAGGGATCTACAACCTTGACAACTTTAAGACTTGTGTACTTCAGCTCCCAGAATTCCTCAGCCAGCTATGCTGGGAGCTGAAGTCCACAAGTCTTAAAGTTGTCAAGGTTGCAGACCCCTGCTCTAGGGTTTCACAGTAAGAAGTCAAAAGAAACCAGATTCCAAACACATCTGGACAGACAAATGTATTCTAGGAAATTGTCCTTTTTACATTTGTCCTCTAAGAATCATCAGGGAAGCACCTTTTATTTAAAAGTCCCCTTGGATTATCAGAGGATATCCTCTTAGTTCAAACGAGCAGTCTTTATGTGGTCAGAAACATTACATTTCATTGTTCTTTTTTCTCTCTCACAGGACTATCAAAATAATTTTCATCCATTCTCCCCTTGCTCATTCTTGGGGGACTTGAGACATTAATTGAAATAGGTGGGCTACTCTAATCAGGACAAATATATTTCTTGTTTTCCCATTTTAAGGAAAGGGAAACTATGGAAAATCACTCTCTTGCTGTCCATCAGTTTTCAACTTTAAATGTCCAAATCCAGGGGTTTCAGGATGTAGATCCCACAGACTCTGTTTCAGAACATGCAACTTTTTTTCAGTCCCCTGAATTGCACTTGGCTTTAAATTTAAACCTCTGTAGGACATGGGGACAAAACAGTGGTGAAAATGGGGCTAGCATTGAAAATAGAAATATTTTCTGCGCTTTGTGGAAAGTCAAGGAGTAAAACGTAAAACTTTTGAAAAGACTATTTTTTTTCTTTTAAACTGAATTTCAACTTCAAGTGTGCTGTCAAGTCTACCTGAGGTTTCACATAAAGAGCCTTTAAAAGGGAGGACCCTAAAGGGAACTTTAGGTTGCCCATCAACAGAGTTCCTAATAAAAACTGCTCTGGCTTTCAGTGGCATAAGTAAGTGGGCTTTGGAATCATAATAAAAATAAAGCTGATCAAAGACAGAGTTGAGGATCTCCCCTCATCCCCAAGATGAGGTATAGATTTTTTTAAAGTTCTACTCATACTATATAGTAATTATTAATTTAATTTGACATTAATATCAAATATATGAAACATACTTTCATATTCAAATTCTGTGCGGATGTAAATTGTCTCTTACTTCTGTTTGCTATGTTAAAACATAAGCATTTTGTCTGCCATTCTGCTAGTAGACCTGCAGATGAGATACCACACATTGCTGTTTAATATTGAATTGAATTCATAATGTTCTTTTTAGTAGTATTCTGGATGATTGATACCCCAACCATCAGATTATTCCAAACCAATTGCTTCTGACAGTTGAAACCAAAAGAGCTGATTTCTGCAAAAAAAATGGAAATCTTGAGGTTGCAATTTTCTCCCAAAGGCTGCATATAATTAGAATGTTTGTCTTTCTTCTTTTCTTTTGGTTCATTAAAATGTTGGGGTCTTTCTTCACTTACCTTATAATTTAAAATCATTCAGAGATGAGTCAAACAGGATGTTATCCAAAGTTGCCCATAGCCATAACCAACCTTGGCTCTTATGTTAAAATACAGACTGTTAGGGTTTTTGCTATTAGATAAATTATTTAAAATAGAATCCTTTCCTTTGTTCTGCTGAGACTGAATTCATATTTTTAGTAATTTGTGTTCCCAATACAAGAATGCAACTCAGTTGAAGACTGCATAGTCAACTTCAAAGAACAAAAATAACACTTCCCTTTTTTTAAGTGGGGTTTGTCTATTTATAACAGTTTTATATCGGACTTAACAGGACAAAAAAATGACATGATGGCAAACACTTTACCAGTCAATATTCTTGTTCGTACTGGCAAAGATGTTCTGGCAAAAAATGGTTCCCCCATTTTATTTCATTTTTCTCAGTATCATCCTACATCATCTTCCTTCCTGCTACTGCAGAAAGGTCCTTTTGTCATCACCATCTCCTTGAGTAAATAAATCTTCACAATAAATAAATAAATAAATAAATAAATAAATAGATAGATAGATAGATAGATAGATAGATAGATAGATAGATAGATAGATAGATAGATAGATAGATAGATAGATAGATAGATAGATAGATAGATAGATAGATAGATAGATAGATAGATAGATAGATAGATAGATAGATAGATAGATAGATAGATAGATAGATAGATAGATAGATAAATCCATCATAAGTCTCTCACTGATGACTGACACTTGACTCATCCCAAGACCCTCACTTTACACATCCACACCTGAAGCCCTTATAAACAGAAGAACATTGACATTGACATCCCCTAAACTCCGCTGAAGTTGTTACCTAATCTGGTAACAAAACGTTCAGAAATCAACCCCCAAGCTTGGAGAATGAACCTTCACCCTCATCCCACACCCAAGTACAGATATTTGCCATTATTGCAAGTATATCTTCCTTTTTGCTATTCACAACAAGAGTCACTGGGAATCAGACAGTGTAAAAATTAAATAAACCAACAAACTGATTTAGAGAGGAGCAGGCTTCTTATAGGCTTGCATGTGTGGGCAACCAATATTTGGGGAGACATTAGCATTAGCTGTTGTGCACTTGCCCACAATAGCAACCACTCTGTTTGGCACTCTAAGGCTCTAAATTGTATCCCTGGTATCCTTTTCGACTGGCTGCTGGGTTTGGAGCTGGTAGTACAGTATTGCACTGGTTCAGCTCCCTTCTTCAAGCCTGGTTGCAATCAGTGTTGAGAGGTCCAGCCCCTAGCCACTCCTTTGTGGGGTGCTACAGGGTTCCATACTCTCTCTGCTCCTTACTAATATCTACATTAAATGGGCAAGATATTGTTATCATGAAGTGGGATATTGTCAGTATGCTGACGATACACAGTTTTATATCTCCATCCCCGGGAATTCAAGCTATGCTGTGACTGCCCTTTCTCAGTGCCTGAAGGCTGAATGGACCTGGACTCTGGCAAGACAGAGTGGCTGTGGGTGCAAGAGACTTCAGGATCTAGTTGCTTATCGTCTTTAGTTATGGATGGAGTTGCACTATTCCAGACAGCCCCAGTGTACAACCGGAGGTTCTCCTGGACTCACAATTGCTGCTCGAAGAGCAAGTGGCAGTTGTGGCTAGGAGGGCCTCTGCACAACTTTGTGTTGTGTGTAGTTGTGCCCTTGCCTGGATTGTGAGGCCCTGCACACAGTCACTCATGCCCTAGTTATTTCAGTTGGATTACTGCAGTGCAGTTTACATAGGGCAACCCTTGAACGGTATTCAGAAACTATAGCTGGTGCAGAATACAGTGGTGCACACATTTCTTGGGGCCCCTAGGGTGGCTAATATAATACTGCTGTTGCACAAGCTGCATTGGTTACCATTTTGTTTCTGAGTCCAATTCAAGGTGTTGGTTATTACTTTAAAACCCTTCATGTCATGGGCCCAGGGGTATCTGAGGAGCTGTCTCATCCCACGGGACTAGCCTTCCCCACTCAAACCACTGGAAGAAATCTTCTATGGATGGTGTCTGCTAAGGAATTTTGGCAGGCAGAGTCTAGGAGAAGAGCCTTTTCCACTGGGATTCCAACCCTGTGGAAAACTCTATCACCAAAGTCAAGAACTGCTCCCATCCTTTTGGCCTTCCGGAAGTGTATTAAAACTTGGCTTTGCTGGTTGGCTTGGGGCCCCGAGGGAGGCGCTAACTGTTGGAGGTGGTTGACGACCTAAGAGGACCTTATCCCTGTACTGTCTGTCTCTTGATTCCTGGTCTTTCGCATAGTTTGTTAAAAAAATTATTTATATTTGTATGATCTGCAAGCTATCCAGAGTTCCCTTATTGGGGAGATGAGTGGCATATAAATTTATTTATTTATTTATTTATTTATTGTTTGTTTAATATTGCTCTATGAAGCTGAGACTTTGCTGGGCACTTTCATTTTATCAGAGGACCTGAAGAGAGCCCATTTTAGCCCTGACACACTTGGTAGAAATCAAATTGTGAGGAAGACTGCAGCTTTGTTTGGCTGCATGCCTGAACTCAGGATAGCAAAGGATAGAGTAGGCCAGGCCATATGAACACTAAATGTAGGAGAACAATTTGAGAGAAAGGGAGCAACATGAGCTATCAGAGATGGGATGATCGGATTTTTTGTCTAATGGCATTTAGAGAGTAGCAAGTTCCCTATTTTGGCCTCACTCTTTTCATATTTTATAAAATGTGCTCTCTGTTCTTCATGCATGTTATTGCTCAATTGTTGCATTCCTGAGCACTGTTGTAAAAACATTCCCAGTAGGGGTGCTCAGAAATTGAAATCTCCTTCCCTTGGGCAGGAGATATCACTGCTGCCCACATGTATCTTGTGACAGATCCAAAACAGAACTTTAACCCATTGGGTTATTAATAATTAAATATCCCCATTTGATTTAATCTTTTCTTTGACTCTGAGCTGACTTTTACACCTGACTTAGGTTTGATTTGGAACGTTGCTTTGACCAAAAAAAAAAAAAAGGATTAAAATAAAAATATATTATTACTATTTTATATATATATATATATAAGCATTGCTTGGACATTCTATAACTAAAATGGGCATCAAAATAAAATATGGTACCAAGACAGTGGTGGGATTCAAATATGTGAACAACTAGTTCTCTGTGTGGATGCCGCTTCCGGAAGTCCATTCTGGGTCTGGGCAACAAAAAATTAGCTACCGGTTCTGTTGAAGTGGTGCGAACTGGCTGAATCCCACCACTGTACCAAGAGCAATATAAATAGAGTCCTGGTGGATCAAGCCATTTAGCCATGAATCCTATTCTCTCTCAATCAATTGCTTATGAGACCAGGAATATTTCTTTCTACTGTAAGCCCATATAAACAGAATTTCACAGTATACTTCTAGTCAAGAATATGAAGTTTCACTAAATAAGAATATGGTTATTTTACTTCTCTGTTTCTTCAGTCTCAATTGAAATAGGATAGCCATCACTGTATTTTGTGGATTCTTTGAATTACAGATTGAGCCTACAGCTTATACCCCTACCCTATTGGAAAGGGCTGGATATGTGGATAGAGGAAATATGACTTATTCACCACCATATCTTTGCTTTCTGTGCTAGTTGTGCCCATTCCTGGATTGGCGTGCCCTACTTACTGTCACTCATACCCTAGTCACCTCCAAATTGGATTACTACAATGTGCTCTACATGGAGTGGCCCTTGAAGAGTATCTGGAAGCTTCAGCTGGTGCAGAATGCAGTAATATGAGCAGTTATCCATGCTCCTAAGGCATCACAAGTTACACCTCTGCTCCACAAGCTGCATTGTTTGCCAATTTGCTTCTGGTTCCAATTCAAAGTAGTAATTTTAACCTTTAAAGTCCCTCATGGCATGGAATTGGGCTATCTAAGGGACTGCTTTACCTGGTTACATTACCAACACCCCCCATTAGATCTCAGAGAAAAGGCATGTTGCAGGGTACTATCAGATAGGAACTTACATGTGGTGGGTCACAGGAGATGTGTCTTCTCTGTTTTGGTGCCCACCTTGTTGAACATTCCCCCTTAAATTAGATTGGCCTCATCTCTTTTGACTTTTCAAAAGGCCCTCAACACCTGGCTATGCTGCCAGGCCTGGAGTTTCCAGGGAACCAGAGATTTGTCTCAATAGCAATAGCACTTAGACTTATATACCGCTTCACAGTGCTTTACAGCCCTCTCTAAGCAATTTACAGAGTCAGCATATTACCCCCAACAATCTGGGTCCTCATTTTACCGATCTCTGAAGGATGGAAGGCTGAGTCAACCTTGAGCCGGTGAGACTTGAACTGCCAAACTGCTGGCAGCCGGCAATCAGTAGAAGTAGCTTGCAGTACTCCATTCTTGCCACTGTGCCACCAGGGCAATAGCTCCATTGCTGAGGGGGCCATTTTTATCCTCCCTTCTCCCATGCTAGTACTTTTGTTTTTATGTTATTTATTACTGTAGGGCTTTAAAAAAAAAGATTTTACCTGTTTTACACTGCATATTTTATTTATTGTTGTGCATCACTCAGAGTCATCTTTGGGGAGATGGGAGACTGTATAAATTTATATACATTAATAAATAAATAATACAATAAAATAAATATCTTGCATAGGCTGAACTGAGTTGAGCAAAATAGCCTCATTAAATGGTTCACTCAATTTGTGGACAGAAGAACTGAATGTATGATTTTTCTGCATTTCTTCAGGGGAAAGAGAGAAATTTCCCAGCAATTTCTCAAGGGCAGACCTCTTGCACAGTACCAAGAGTAACCCCATTGCTTCTGAGCCTGAGGGGAAGAGTTTCTCTATGATGTTGGGAAGCTGGGGAGAGTGCACCCTTTGAAGAGATAATTGCATAATAGAAGGCAAGATATTCACTTACACCAGGAGTAGGCAACCTTGGCTCTTTTATGACTCGTGGACTTCAACTCCCAGAATTCCTGAGCCAGCCAAGCTGGCTCAGGAATTCTGGGAGTTGAAGTCCACGAGTCATAAAAGAGCCAAGGTTGCCTACCCCTGACTTACACCCTACAGCCACTTTCTAACTAAATAAGGAAAAATATTATATTCTTCTCCTTTCAACAAAGTTTTAAAGCAAATTCTTGTTCTTCAGAATGAAAGAGGACTAGTAGAAAAAGAAATGCAGGAAAAATTATGTCAGGATCTATGTTGAACTTAGGATGGGAGCATGCTTCTCAGAAAAATCCATCAGTGGTACAAGCCCAGCACAGAACCCACCAGTATCAAGGTCAGAGAGGTGATTGATTGGTTGATGTGCCATCAGGTTGATGTCAACGATTAGCAATGATAGCTAGATTTTCTTCAGGAGAAACTATCCCCAACCTGGTTCTTCAGGGATTCCAATGGTGACTCCATCACTGCTGTAACTGACTCTGCTCACCTTGCTGCTGGTCATCCTCTTCTCTTTCTTTCCACTTTTCTCAGCACTGTAGACTTTTCCAGAGGACTTCACATAATGCATCCAAAATATAATCTGAACTTGATCATTTATGCTACAAGATTGATTTCTGCTATCATCAAGTTGCTTATTTTCTTGGGTATTCTCAGGACTTGTCTCCAGCATTAAAGTTCAAAAGCATCAAAACCGTATGCCATTTCTTCACAGTCCAACTTTAACTTCCACAGAACATCCCAGGGAAAAACAATTGCCTGCACAAGTCTGATCTTTGTACTTAAAGATACATCACAGCATCTGAATATCTTTTCCAAGGCCTTCATGACTGTTTTACCAAGTGCTAATCTGTGACATATTTCTAAACTGTCTGTGCCTTACCTATTGATGGTTGATCCTAAAAGGCCAAAGCTATCTACCATTTTGATATCTTCAGTGTCAATTCTAAAGCTGATTGCTGTCTCTGTTGTCATTAGTTTGGTCTTCTTTATATTTAATCTTAGTCACATTTTTTTACTGGGCTTCTTGGTTTTCATTAATAGAGCTTGCAGATCAACTGCATCTTCAGTTATCAGAGTTAACAAAGATCATAATCAGACATTTGTCCTTATAGCATGAAGGGGTTGCCTGTTTGGAGTTAACAGAAGACAGCAAAGCAAATGACTTATCTTTCCCCAGGCAATAATTCTTTATAGCTGAATTTCAGAGAATAGATGACTAAATGTGAAGTACAATGGAACATATTCATCTCTTTGCGTGCATGTACACATGGATGTGTATACCTCCAAACTCCAAATCTGTCAGAGGTGACAGATTTTCCCACCTGTGTGATTGCATTACAGATTCATCAGACCCCTTTCATATATATATTTTTTTACAGGACAGCATCCAAACTCAGTATCATTCTAAGAAAAAAAATTATATCTGTTTTAATACATTTTATGGTTTCGCCCGTTACTCAGGAACCAATGGTAAGGGTTTTTATCAAAAGGCCAATTATATAATTTCTAAGATTAATGAAAATCGTGTGTAAAATGAATATATTATAGTAGGTAAGATTGCTTACAAAATATATACTTTAGGCAAAATTGTGTGCATGATGAAAAATGAGGACACTTTGATGTTCATGACAACTTCAATAAAACTACAAATTGATGGAAATGAAATGTGGATTTCTTAGAAGGAAGCTTGGTGGGAGAAGGGCCCAGGATATTCCATATAATTCCATGTTACCTTTTTTCTTGGCACATGAGCATATTTCCATTCTGGTTTGCAGCCAGCCATCATTTTTAGTTCTTAAAAGTACAAACAGAGCCTACACAAAGTTGTGGCTATAAAGATGGCGCAAGAGGCCACTGCTTTGTAGCATACTAGTTTGCTAATTTGCTTTTATTCAAATCATTCAGAATTTTTTAAAAGTCAAGCATTACATTGCTCAACCCTGATCAATGTTTTTCAATGTTCTTCGGATGAGAAACAGCTTTACCGTACTTGGAAAAGCCATACCATTTCCGTCACGGAAAACATTTTTCTTCCACATTTATCAATTCTATCTCAAATTTTATATTTCCAGTTTTCAACAAATCTGCTTTTATAGATAAATGGGTTTAAAGCATGCTGACTGTCTCCTGATCTCCTTTTTTAAAAAGTCAGTACCATTCTGGCTTCTTTTTAATGTTCTTACAGTAAAGTCAATTTTACTGACGAGTCACATATTTGTAATAGAAGACCATCCATTTACATTTGCATTAAGATTCTTGAGCAAATATTACCCAGGCTCAGTGACTTATATTTTTTAAGACTTTGAAACCCTGGGGATGATGGACCATAACTTCCATCACCCTTGACTATTAACCATGCTAGCCAGGACCACTCTTATTTGGACTATAATAATATTTGAAAGTTTCCAAGTTCTCTGTCATTGTTTTTGAATTTCAACGTTAAGGTTTTTCCCCCATAAAGATATGATTTGGGAGAATATGAATATGATTTCTACCATTTATGTCAGTGGTGGTGAACCTATGGCACGGGTGCCAGAGGCAGCACTCAGAGCCCTCTCTGTGGGCACGCGCGCCGTCGCCCCAGTCCTAGGCCTTCAGCTGGGTTTTATAAAACCTTTTCGCTTTAGGCCTCCGCCGCCGTGTGCAAAAAAAAAAAAGGTTCAATCAATCAGTCAATTTCAACTTCTCACGGGAAAAAAAAAGATCTTGCAAAGTTGGAATTGATTGATTGAACTTTTTAGTCCCACCCAGTCTGCCGTTACCACAGCAGCCACGCACACCCAATGGGCCACACCCAGCCAATGGGCCACACCCACCCGGCACCCAAGGATGCATAACTGGCTTTGGGGTTGCAGTTTGGGCACTCAGTCTCTAAAAGGTTCGCCATCACTGATTTATGCCATGGGTATAAAGCCAGCATTTCAGTAGATCAAGCATCTTCTACTACAGTATATGCTTCTAATGTATATATTAATCACTGTGTCTGTTTCACTGTGGTGGTTTTATTTGCCATATTTTTTGCTTGCATTTATTTTTTTCAGAGTTCGTGAGAGATGCATTAGCCCGTATATTCTCTTTGACAATTTCTTTATTGTTATATAACTTTTATTGTTTTATCAATGTATAAAATACCAAGAAAAATAAAAATAGGAATTCAAGGGAAGAAAAAAAGAAAGGGGGAAAGAAAATATGAGGTACTAGGGAAGAAAGAAAAAGGTGTTGACTTCAAAATCCTTTTAGCACAGTACAAGGTAACAACATTACACCCTCAACTACACATTAGTATATAATTAGCCATTTCTATAACAACAAATCTATCTAATTAGCAAAACCAACATTTCCTTTTTTTCATCACAAGAACAAAATCCAAATAAAAAACATAAATATATTCTCCTCTTTGAATAGAACAATCAGTTTAACCATTTCTGCTTGAACTGCCTTGCTCTTGAAATAATATGTATTTCTATTTGCACATTTGCATTATTATCTTTATAAACTGTCATCATTTATATTAACAAAATTCACTGTATTCTTTCAGATTCTTTAATCTTAAAGGGAAAAATATTTTTTTCATCCATTTAAAACACTAAGCTTTTCTTTAAAAACATTTCTAAAATTAAAACATCATTCGACAATTTCTTTGATTTGCTATACCTTCTGAACATGTTGGTATTTTTTCCTAATATATTGTCTAACTAAATGTTCAATATTTCTAAAGTAAAATAATCTTTAGATGTGGTGAAAAGATTTGCAACAAGTTGAATGACCTAAATAATCAAAGCAAAAGGGGATTTAGAAATCTCAATTGCTGTGTGTATTATTGTGTTTTATACTGTTTTATAATTTTTACATGATGTAAATTGGTCAGAGTTGCTACATGAGATGGACTATACATGAGATGCACTGTTCTGTTTGTTAATATCACATCACTCTGAAAATTAAACTTGCTATATTGATTCATAAAGAATTAGTGGCCATTAGATACCAATTACTTCTTCAGTTCCACAAGATTTCCCTTTGTTCCATTTCAATGTCTCATTGGTAGAATTAAAATAATTATTATTAAAATTATTACAGCAATTACAATCCAAATAATATATTTCTCAAATGTCTGAAAAATTGGTCAGATTTCATATCAAGAATTGAAAAAGTACTGGCAAATCACAAGAAATGAAATGTTGAAACTCCTATTTTTTAAATCTGTTTTCCATGGCACTAGTTTAATTCCAGCGATATTATCAAAACTAAAATGAGGCCAGGCAGAAAAAAACATTGGAAAATAATTCCCCAACGGTCCATTTTTCTTTTGAATGAAGAATCATTTTGACAAACAAGCAAGATAATTTTGATTGAAAGGGTTATTTATTTGTCATTGTTTATTCAATTTTGTTAAGACAATTCAAGACACATCCCAACATAGAATCTGAAAATAATATTTGTTGGCAGCAGCGCTGGCCAATCTGTGGGATTCCATAGCCACAAGCAATCTCCAGACTCTTTATTATGGTCTCTGGAGCTGTCATCCTTCCCAGGCAAACCAGACAGGAAATATGACAAGATGAACTAATTCTACTTTATTGCAAGACCACATTAACAGAATCTTGCAAGTCTGAAACTGCAAACTTCCCGCCACCACTTTTAATTGTTTGATCCAGTAGTCTTTTCTAGATTTCTTTCTCTGACCAATAAGCCATTGGAGGCTCCTGTCTCTTTTGTCTGATTGTTTCCTAGACAGCATCTCTTCCCCTCTTCCCCAAGGTATCCACATATTCCATTACTTCAGCCCTAGTGACCACATTGTCTAATTTCAGTGGCACAATTATAAAAAACTATCAGAACTAAAGTTCATAATCCCTAATGAGATGATAAATTCTAAATACTGTGCATGTAGTTGAAGAAAGGATCCATTTTAATCTGCAACAATTGTTTTAGTAATGTTAACTACCTTAATGATACAATCCAAAACACAGAAATAATATAACAAAGTGGCATTAAATTGATTAGTGTTCTGTACCGATTTATATCTGCAAAAACAAGGCAGTTATAACTTAACTGCCCTTAAGAAACACACTCTGGGGAACTCATTTTCTTCAAAAGAAACTTCTCTGATGTATTACTGATGCTTTTGAACTTTGGTGTTTGAAAAGACTCCTGAAAATATCATGGATAGCTGAAAAAACAAACAAATGAATCATTGAACGAATCAATCCATAGTCAATCCACTAAAGGCATAAATAATGAGGCTCAAGTTATCATATTTTGGACATATTATGTGTGAATATCTAGGTCTCTGGATAATGTCCACTGTCAGAAGAAGCTACTTAATATTCTATAGATTTCCTTGCAGTTGTAAGAAAGAGCTTAATATTATCACTATTGCTGTTCATTCTTCTCATGGATTCTATCATGCAACAAGACAACCCCTGGACCTTGCTCTATGCTGATGATGTCATGTGTGCAGCAGCCACCAAAAACTGCAGCAATATGTACAAACATGGAACAACCACTTTAGCCAATCTGGCCTGTGCCTCAACATGAAGAAGACCTGAGCATCTCCATCATGCAAGTCAGCAATGAAGATCTAGTGAAGACCAACACCTTCCGTTACTTAGGATCCCATCTACAAAGTGACGGCAGCATTAATGTTGAAGTGGATGGAAGCAGAGCATTAAGGTTTTCTGTGGTTGACATATACCAATCTATCTAAAATTGAAGGTGTATAAAACAATGATACATACCCAGTAGCTTTATATGGCTCTGAGTGCTGGCCAACCACCAAATGCACTGAGCACTCTTTACATGCCATGAAAATGCACCTGCTTCATTGCTCATTAGGTGTTGCCCTTCTTGATCATGTCAGCAATGATACAGTATGGCAGCAAATGGGCATTGCACCAATACCTGAGAAAATGCAGGAGAAGTGCCTATAGTGGTCACGTCCTACAAGCAGCACCTCACCCCGTTGCCTGCATTGCCTTCCACTTTAACACAGATGGCAAGCACTCACATGGGAGGCCAAGGCAAAGATGGCAAGGAACAATAAATGCAGAAATGAAAATTGCCCAGCTGGACCTGGATGCTCCATTTGATCATGCAAGATGGCATTCATCAATGTGAAAAGCAGACCCTGCATCTGTGGGAACAATGCTAGGAAGATGATGGTGATGGTGATGATGATGATGATGATGATGACGACGACGACGATTTGGTACAAATCGTTGTCCTTTGGGACAACCATGACCTCCATAGACATTTAACTATGCACTTTGGGACAAACACCCTACGAATGGTGCAGGAGTATGAAAGGATTTCCAGGAAAAAAAATGGCAGACTACAGGATTCATGTGACCCTCAGGTCACAGTGGCCTCAATGACTCTCAGAAAGAGTGCTAATAACCAGATGACTGCAAGAAATATAAATCCTTCCATTCTCCACCATTCAACCAGAACTGAAGAAGCTTCTTGGATGAGAAGTGAAAGGTCTTCTAGCAAAACAAGAAAGACCAGTTGCCTTCTGAAAGAAAGCACCTTTAGGACAACCATGACCTGGATGACTGAGAATCTCCATAGACATATGATGATGATGATGATGATATTAAACTTAGTGTTAAATTTCTCTCAGATACTGAAAGAAATTGTAACCGACTGTTTACATCTTTGTTCTGTTACCCATAGCATTAAATTGAAGTGGTGAATGCTCCAACATTGGAAGTTTTTAAGAAGAGACTGGACAGCCATTTGTCCGAAATGGTATAGGGTTTCCTGCCTGAGCAGGGGGTTGGACTCGATGACCTCCAAGGTCCCTTCCAACTTTATTATTATTATTATTATTATTATAAGATCGGCTGTTGATGTGTTACCTTAGTTCGAGGTTGCACTATATAGTTGCACAGACTGTTGGAATTAAGACCAAACTGCTATTTTTTACCTTGACCAGCAAGCTGATCTCCTCTCTTCCCTGCCTTTTGCTCCAGGTCTATCCCTTGGAGCTTTAAGAGTAAACTTAGATTATCCAAGGAACTGAATAGGAGGAGGAAGGAGTATTAGGTATGTGTTCAGAATAGAGGTAGGTTCAAACTGAGAGCTTCCTGAGAGCTTTAAAGCAAGATAGCGAAGAGGTTCAGAACAATTCGATCTCTATTTATGTTAGAATTATTACTAATACTGACTGAAATGAAATCTGATATACTCTAGCTTCTAATTTGATAGGATACCTTTATTCATTAAATTAGATTAATTATAGAAGTTTCTGATTAATCTATAAATCACAAAAAAAATCATCTGCAAAACAAACATATTCTGCCTGCCTTACAATTCCTAATAGCAAGAGGTTCTAATATCAAATTAAACAAAAAAGAGAAATAAGACTTGGCATATACTATAACATGAATTTAACTAAGTCAAAAACATCCCATAAGTAATTATGTGTGATTTAGTTGTTAAATAAAGCATGTCAGAAAAGTCAACCCAATGGATCAAAATCTACTACCAAGAGAGGCTATCAAAACTTTGTTAACCTCTAAAGTGATATACTACGTGCTGAATTCTATCTATGCTGAATTAAAGGAAGCATTTCAATCAAAATGTTAATATTTTCAAACTCTTGATGGCCTCCTATAAATCTACCAGGAGACATTATTTGTGAGACTATTAAAATCCTAGCAACCTCATTTACCAACAAATTAGCATTATAACTGTAACCCATAGTAGGATCTTTACTTGGTTTTGCCTCACTGAAGCTAAGGGTAATGCTTTTTCTCCCCAAATAAAGCGCTTATTTGAATTTTTAAAAAGTTTTTAAAAGAAGGAAACATGAAGATCATTAAAAATGTATGAAATGTACTACAATAGTTGGTTTAGAGAATGTGTATGATAAAGTAAATAAGCTTGAATGTTGGAATGTTTCATGTAAATATGGATTTTAATGTTGATTGATCAATGTGAACAGAGTGGTATATGATGGCACTACAACAGGTGAGCATAACTAGAATGTTTAGTGAGTGGTTTAATGTTCAGCAAGTAGACCACAATATCCCTTTGGTTACTTAATGTATTCATAAATAAATGTATTTTTATGGATGTGGTGATGTCAGAGGTGTATAAATAGAGGACATGGATAAGTGTGTACTTTTATAGTATACTGTGTTGCTGTATGTGAACTCAAACAACATATAGCAAGTGCTAGATTGGATAATATAATGAGAAATGTACATCTGAAAATTAATATATCAAAGAGCAGGGCAGTTAAATTGGCCACGCAGAATGGAGTGAATGATTGCAAACTATATGTAAATAGTAGAAAACTGGAATACAATCTTTGTACCCTGGAGGAATGAGTACTAAAGATGGAGAAATGGCAGGGAAAATTATAAGATGTGCAAATGTTAATACAAGATAATGAGTAGTAAGTGGTCTGTTTAAGAAAGGAAAGCTTGTTAAAACAAATGAAAATGGCTAAGCCTAAGAACTGTTTTGGCCAATTTTGCCCTGCAAAAGTGAGAGTTGGCTATGCCAGGAGAAGTTGGATGCAATATGAATGGGGTTCAGTGTGATAAAACAAGAAAAGTTATCATCCCAGAAAGAAGGGAATGAAGAAAATATACAAAAGAGAATGATTCAGATGACAGAAGTACATTGAGAAGACTTCAATATGTCAAAAGAATAAATGAAGATCAAATCGCAAAATAAATATATAAAGGAAGAATGAATGGATCAAGAAGAAGGGAAAGACTTAGTCATGGTTAGATGGAGATGATCAAAAAGGTGACAAGTTGAAGAAACAAAAAGAAACTTATGAATCAGTGGAGGAACCTGGTGGAAGAAAAGTTTGTTTGCAAAGGCAGAAAGGTATGGCAAGTTATATTGAATATGATTATATAATATGGTTTTGGCTATATTTTCATTTCTATTTCTTACCTCTTTACTTTCTTTTGATTGCTACTTCTACTTTTCATAATGCTACCTGCCATGAAATGTGATGGGCATGTTTCCAAATCTCACTGTAGTAAAGTATACACAGCACATTGTGATAAAAGCATAAACATTGGAATATTTAATGTGATGCTTGAAATTTAAATTGTGATGCTTGAAATTTAAATTGTTTTTATTTTAATGCTCTAACCCATGGGTCGGCCATCCGAAACGTCGGATGAGCCGCACGGACCCGTTTGTCCAAAAAAAAAAAAACCCTGGGAGCCGCGCGTTCGCGCATGCGCATGTGCGCGCGCGCCGTTCGCGCATGTGCGCGCGCCATTCGCGCATGTGCGCGCGCCGTTCGCACATGCGCACCCGTTCGCGCATGCGCGCGCGCGCCCGTTCGCACCCCCGCACGCGCACCCCCCGCACCCGCCCGCGCATGCGCGCATGCGCTCGCCAAAATGGCGGAGGAGGCTCCGGAGCCGCAGGTAAGGCCTCAAAGAGCCGCATGCGGCTCCGGAGCCGCGGGTTGCCGACCCGTGCTCTAACCTTAATGACTGCAGATTCTTGTCTAAAAGCTCTTTTCAAAATAACCTGTCCCTTACAGATAGAAGTGATACAGTCATTGCTCCAATGGAGAACTGTGATTCATTTGCTAAATTCTTTGAGGATACAATCACCCATATTCTGCCCAGAATGAGATGCTACATGAATATAATCTGGTGTGATGATTGAAATACCCATGTTTAACTGGGATTCATTTGAACATATGAAAATCAAGAAAGTAGATATGAATTCCAATGATATAAAGGCCACTACCATTGTTTTTAGACCCATCTCCCACTTGGCTCATTCAGGTGGTTCTAGGAGGTACTGATTAATGCTAGTAGGTTTTGATACCCACAATTATTTTGGACACCCAATTTTAAGATAAAATAAAATTAAGCTTTGATCCAAGTTCTTTTCTCAACCTTTCTTTTTCATGCTGCATTTGCAACCTCTGCAACTTACAACTTGCAATGAAAACCCTACTGCTAATAAAGCTACGGAATGGAAAAGAAATTCAGAGCAAATGTAAACCAGACATTTTCTGGAAATCTACTCCCCAAATGTCTATAAGAGATAGCAAAAATGGATTGCTATGATCCTTTGCCATTGATTCAGATAAAAACAAATAAAATTTCCCTTAATTCTTTTAGTTGGAGCATGGGAAAGAAATATCCATGATTTCTACCAGTTTCTAGTCAGCAAAGATTTCTGCTCTGATCTAGAAAATATCTGAGTTACTGGGATATTAATTGGGTATTTTCAGAGAGTGATTTATCTGTTCCCAAATAGGTCATTGTCCAAATCATCTTCAGATGATTTAGCTTCAGGAAATATAAAAACTAGAGATGGAACACACCTGTGAAAACGAGCACCCTGTCTCCGTGCCTTCCCACTCTGCCAGGAACTAACCATGTGTTCTTTAAGCTAATTTGCATGTCCTGCTTGTGTTGAAATCCTCCATTAGCTGTATTCATAGAGGGCATGAATTCACATCATCATCCTAATTGCTTCTGGCCAATCATCTTTTGTTTCGTTGTTCTGGTTTGTCTCAACATGCAGAAGGTTCAATTTTGATATAGGTTTAGGGACCTTACTTATTCCTGGTCATTGATTTTCAGGGCCATTTGCAGGAATAGAGCTGTCGCCCTCCTTCCCTCTTTCCAGCTCTAGATCAGGGGTGTCAAACTGGCAGCCCGCAGGCCGGAAGCAACACGTGCAGGCCACGCCCACCCCAGCTCGGCAAAGGCAAAAAAGTCACTATATGTCACAAGACGCGATTGAGTTTGACACCCGTGCCCTAGATGATAAGAGAAGCAAAGCAAAAAAGAGGGGAAATGGGTATTTGGGATGTTGGTTCTCCCGATACCAAGCAGAGTCATTTCCGCCTATAGAGTGGCAGCAGAAAAGTCCCATTCCCTTCCTTCCCTTTTATAGTGAAAGGAAAGTGGGGTTTTCAAAGTAAGGCCATGGCAGCTTTACCAGAAAGGAGGCTGCTGGAGTGCCAAAGCTGCCAGGTGGGCATTTAAACATGGATCCAGCAATCTCTCAAAGACCATTGATAGATGTCATAGTAATGTGTTCAGTGGTCTTAACAAACACCATCTTAACCAGGCTTAGGTGTTTGGAGCACAATAGAAATTGGAAGTTGGTCATCTTTTCTTTAAGCCAATATAGTTTTGGGCTGATTCCCAATGAGGAGCAGCATAAAGGTGGGAAAGAAGACCATTGAATTCTACCAGACTTAATTTCAATTGTTCAGACATAGAAAATGAATTGTAATGAACAGGATTAGACAAAGAATTAAAGAGTTATCCTCAGTTTTGGGTACTGGCAGAGATTCATCAAAAATTCCAAAATTATTACAACAGGCTCAAGCTGGGATGGTGGGAAAAATATAAAAAATATATTCAAGGATTACATTTGTGCATTTTGTTCCCTGGTTCTTCTCCCCAGAGGATAAAAATATGTGTTCCCCCCTCCCCAGTTCCAAGTGATTAGGAGCAGTAGCAATAGGAGTAACACTTAGACCTATATACTGCTTCACAGTGCTTTACAGCACTTTCTGACCAGTTTACAATGTCAGCATATTTCCCCCAACAAATTGGCTCCGACTTCGGAAGGATGGAAGACTGAGTCAACCTTGAGCCCATCAGGATCGAACTTCAGACTGTGGGCAGAGTTTGCCTGCAATACTGCGTTCTAATCACTGTGCCACCAGGCTCCAGCAAGTTAGTAGAATCTGTGGAGAAAGAAAGTAGAAGAGACAACAGTGTTCTTCCCCTCTTTGATTTTATCTTTACATTCTTTGCTATGACTTGAACATCTGAAGTTGGCAAAAATAATTAAATGTTTCCCAGTTGTAACCTCTCGCTCTTTCCAAACTGAACAAGGGAAAGCTAGACGGACCTACAGAACTGTCTATCATGGAGGATAGAGCTATCAATAGACATCAGTCACAATGGCAACAGATTAATTTAGGACTAGTGTGACACTATGAAACATTAATGCCTTCCTGTCCTTGTTGGCTACAAGGAACACAATGATTATTTTAATTGAGCTTTGTTTTTAATCCAAGAGGTCTCTTCTTACTCTTACAAAATACATGGCAAGATCCTGCTGCTATCACAAAATGTGGTTTGTCACTTTGTTGTTGTTAGTCGCGAAGTCGTGTCCGATCCATCGTGACCCCATGGACAACGTTCCTACAGGCCTTCCTGTCCTCTACCATCTTCTGGAGTCCATTTAAGCTCGCACCTACTGCTTCAGCCACCTCATTCTCTGTCATCCCCTTCTTCTATTGCCCTCAATCTTTCCCAGCATTAGGCTCTTCTCCAGTGAGTCCTTCCTTCTCATTAGGTGGCCAAAGTATTTAAGTTTCAACTTCAGGATCTGGCCTTCTAAAGAGCAGTCAGGGTTGATCTCCTCTAGGACTGACCAGTTTGAGCGTCTTGCAGTCCAGGGGACTCGCAGGAGTCTTCTCCAGCACCACAGTTCAAAGGCCTCAATTCTTTGGCGCTCAGCCTTTCTTTAGCAATGCAATATTTTACATGGCAATCATGTTTTCTGTTTTTGCTTTATTTCATGGCAAACTAATTGGGAATATTCTTTTTCAAGGGAAGTACATTTTTTCTCTGTTTTTGATTTGCAAAGAGCAGCACTGGGCAAACTTCCCCATTTCTGTTGGGGAAGCTGTGACCTTAGTGAGCAGAACAACAATGCAACATGGGTGGAGACAAGATGTACTCATAGATTTTCCTGGGATATGGGGGAGACTTTTGCAGGTTTTTTTGCTTTATTCTAAAATACCTTAGGTCTGCTCTGAAGAGTGAATTCCACTTTTTGTGTGTTTCCTGCTTCAAAATGGCAGAACATTGTGTTTCCAAATTTCAACAAAAAATATCAAATGGTCTCCAAGCACTACAAAAAAAATAGGACTAGATGCATCCCTCAAATTATAGGTTGCTCCCCCCTGCAAAAACTTAATTACCCATATTTTGTAATATTAGGGATGTAAAATACATGTATGGATACTTATTTCCAAATGAAATTGTGCATGGCCAATTTCATTTAACCAGGCATCCTGATCATTCTGCTCCAATGTTTCAAAAGATGTCCTGCTTTTCTTTGCGGATTGCTTCCCAGGGATATTGCAATTAAGCTCCAACTACTGGAAAACGCCTTTTCAAGTTTCACTCTTCCCTCCTGAGTAGATCTGCCTTGGATCTAAGGAAAATAGTGTAGCTCTTCTTCTACAGATATATCGAAATCCAAAGTTCCAGGCAATAGCTTTGGGTTAATATTAGCAATATTGTGAGGTAACTGAGAGAATATTGAATACTGAAGGTTCTCAATCTCTCTTTTACTTTCTCCTTTTACTACTGCAGTTATTACTGTCAAAAGCTGGCGACTGACATAGTGTATGCTGATCTATAATATTCTAACAGTATTTAAGATGTTCTTTTCAGTGTTATGGTAGAGCAATATTTTAATCTGCTAGGTTAATATTTAGACAAGGCATTTTTTTTTCTACTGATTGGAGGCCCTTTATTTTAAAAAAAAAATGACCATAAAAGCATAGTGATATTGCACAATTATCTTTGGAATGAATAGTTTTGACCAATTTTGGATGGTGGGGAGTTTCCTGAGAGTAAAATCAATCAAAATCAAGTTTTATTCAGTCACAGATCAGCAGATTGAGAGTTTAAAAAAATGGATCTGTCACTGCCTAGAATCCTTGGGCAATAATTACCCTCTCTTCCCCCCCCCCATTTAAAATTTCAACATAGTTTATTTACTAAAGTGAAAATAATAAGTATAAAGGAATTAAAATAGGGCTTTGATTTGTATGTCCAGGGCAACTTGGCTGGGAAGGGGACCGTGATCACATTAACTGTAACCAGGATCCCTGAATAGGATCACATCACATTGTACTCATGTCGGAAGCACCTAGGCGCTTCTACATTGAAAGATTAGCCGGTGACATCACCGTTGCCTGGGGGAAGCCCAGTTGAGGACTCCTTTCATGTCCCCAGCAGGAGCTGGAGCCAAGGATGAGAGCTCACCCTGCCCCACGGCAACACTTGGGACTCAAACACGGGCTCGTTAACCTCCCACCCAGCATCCTAACTACAGTCCTAGCCACTGTGCTCCTTTCCTGAATAGGACATAAGATTGGATATTTACTAAACTTTCTGAGCAGCCTTAGTTAATGTTTTTTTACTGTTTTGCCCAAGTCAAAACTTGTGCCATAAGAAAAATCATATTTTTAACTTTGTTACAAAGAAAGCTTGTAACAATGAATTAAAATATTACCAGCATTTTATTGCACATTTTTTCATCTCTCAAGATAATACTGTTTTCACATTTAAATGATTAGTAAGTGACCAGAGGAATGTGCCTGAATCATAACTTTTGATTAATGAAGTGATTTATGTATGGAGCAGCTGCAAATGTCTTTAAATATAATAAAATCTGAAATCATGTCAGGTTCCTCTTTTTTGAAATCCATTTTATTTTCTTTCAGTGAAAACAGAATGGCCAAATTAACTATTTGCAAAACGGAATCTGAATAGCTTGGCTACATTTAGATAAAGTTAATGTAGTCATGGTATTCAGGTTCCATTTTGCAAATATAGATAGTCCTCAACTTACGACCACAATTGAGTCCAAAATTTATGTCATTAAATGAGACATTTATGTTAAGTGAGTCTTGCCCCATTTTATGACCTTTCTAGGCACAGTTGTTAAAAGAATCATTGCGATTGTTAAGTTAGTAACACTGTTGTTAAGTGAATCTGGCTTCCCCATTGACTTTGCTTGTCAGAAAGTCACAAAAGTTATTCACGTAACCCCGGGACATTGCAACCATCATAAATAGGAACTAATTGCAAATCATCCAAATTTTGATCACATGACCACAGGGATGCTGCAGTGTGAAAAATGGTTATAAGTCACTTTTTTCAGTGCCATTGTAACTTTGAACGGTCACCAAACGAACTGTTGTAAGTCAAGGACTACCTGTAATTAATTTGGCCAATGCATTTCCTTATGACATGAAGGGCCTTCCCATGCTGGAATGGAATGGAATGGAATGGAATGGAATGGAATAGAATAGAATAGAATAGAATAGAATAGAATAGAATAGAATAGAATAGAATAGAATAGAATAGAATAGAATAGAATAGAATAGAATAGAATAGAAATTTTTATTGTCACTTTAAATTTACACTAATCAGCATGCTTTAAAATGAAAATTCATTGCATTCAGCTCTCAAAAAAAATACCATTTTGCATATACACACATATATGACACAGTCTAGTTTGAATATATACATACACATGGCAAAAAAAAAAAAAAAGAATCCTGAGAATTTTCAAGACGTATGGCATAAGAAACAAAGCTGTAACAGAATCTAGTAGTTCTGCTACTAGTCCGGCCATGAAGTGGGTGTCTGGGGTCTCTAAGAATGCTTCAAGCACTAAGTATATAGTGCTTATAAGCAGCATCCTGAAGCGAGCTTCCTATGATCTTCTCGGCTGTCCTTACCATTCTCTGAATGGACCTTCTATCTGAGTCACTGCTACCATCAAACCAAACAGTGATGCAATTTGTTAAAACACCCTCAATTGTGCCTCTGTAAAAAGTGGCCAGGACAGAAAGAGAAAGATGTGCTCTCCTCATCTGATGCAAGAAATGCAAATGCTGGTTTGCACGCTTCACTAAAGATGATGTGTGGAGAGACCAGTTCAGATTGTTAGTTATCTGCACCCCCAGGTACTTAATACTATTGGCCACCTCCACAGCTGCAGCCTTGATACAAAGTGGAGTATGACTATGCCGGCTCTTTCTAAAATCAACAATGATCTCCTTTGTTTTATTAACATTCAAAACCAGTTTATTTTTATTGCACCAGTCCACCAAAGCCTTCACCATCTCCTTATGAGAATCTTCATTATCATCCTGGATAAGACCCACCACTACCGTGTCATCCACATACCTCAAATAGGATTCATAGCAGACTTGGCAAGCAGACATTAAGAATAATTGCATATTACTTCTCAACCTTTTGGCCAATGGCATCTGCAGGGCTGGTCAAAAATGGCAGTCCCCAAAGAACGAGGGCTGAGAAAGAAGGATTGGCCCACAGCCACCAGATGGCTTTATGCCTCATTGTCTCCTTATTTCTAGCCACTACACCACACTGACTTTTCATATACTTGGGGACATTATCAAATAATGTGTTTTTATTCATAAATATGCTGTGGCCATGCAGAATTTCTATAATTGAAAGAGGGAGGACTTTTTTTTCTTCCTTTCTTCTTTAGCTGCTGAAATTTTAATGAAGAGAAGGACAGGGGGGACATTATAGCAGTGTTCCAATATCTCAGGGGCTGCCACAAAGAAGAGGGAGTCAAGCTATTCTCCAAAGTGCCTGAAGGCAGGACAAGAAGTAATGGATGGAAACTAACCAAGGAGAGAAGCAACCTAGAACTAAGGAGACAGTTAGAACAATTAATCAGTGGAGCAATCTGCCTCCAGAAGCAGTGAATGCTCCAACACTGGAAGTTTTTAAGAAGAGACTGGACAGCCATTTGTCCGAAATGGTATAGGGTTTCCTGCCTGAGCAGGGGGTTGGACTAGATCAGGGGTAGGCAACCACGGCTCTTTTATGACTCGTGGACTTCAACTCCCAGAATTCCTGAGCCAGCATGGCTCAGTTTGGAAACACTCCCTTTCCCCTCAGCATGGCTGGCTCAGGAATTCTGGGAGTTGAAGTCCACAAGTCATAAAAGAGCCACAGTTGCCTACCCCTGGACTAGATGATCTCCAAGTTCCCTTCCAACTTATTATTATTATTATTATTATTATTATTAGTAGTAGTAGTAGTAGTAGTAGTAGTAGTATCATTATCATTATTATTATCATTATTATTATTATTATCATATTTAAATACATCTTGGCTTGCAGGCTAGAGAGGATCAATGAAAATACTCCCCTTCCACCCATTAAGAACAATCGCTGAATAAGACATTACAGCATGCAAGTCACTGACATAAACTCAATCAGCCCAGTGGCTTTGAATTTTTTTTACTAAAACACCATTCTTGCGAAATGGGAAATAGACTACAGCACTTCTATTTTTTAAAAAAAAGAGTGGTGATTTAATATAATGTTGATGGTGATGATTGGAAACATATTTTGAAGATTAAAAGAAATTTGAGAAAGCTCACAGATTAATGAAATTAAAACAAAGTATGTTTCGGAAGGATGGTTTTTTTAAGTGAATCATATGAATAGCCAAGTGCAGTAATAAAGTAAATGAAATCTGAGAAAATCCAAGTTGACACATTTTTCTTGTATTTATTCATTTCTCTCTGCACTCTCCCCAGAATTAAAGGTGCTGAAACATGCTCATATCAAGTTAAATTATAGTAAAAATTAGGAAAAGAATGCCAAATAAAATGAATTCATCCTATCCAGAACAATATAATTACAATGATCAATTTTGGAGAAATGTTAAAGTTGGCTTCAGCTGCTTCACTAACTATGCTGGTAGGAACAACAGTTCTATAATTAAAAAAATTCTTTTATGTCTGTTAGTTAACCCATTAGCTTAACTATTTCTGGGCTAACTTGAAATTTTTGAAGAATTACTCCAACAATCCCTGGGGCTTCTTGAGCTTTTCAATATAAAATATGCAACCAATTTTGGTCACCATACTACAAAAAAGATATTGAGCTTTGGAAAAAGTTCAGAGAAGAGCAACTATAATGATCAAGGGCCTGGAGACTAAAACATATGAAGAACGGCTGCAGGACTTGGGTTTGGCTAGTCTAAAGAAAAAAAAAACAGGGGTGACATGATAGCAATATTCCAGTATTTGAGGGGCTGCCTCAAAGAAGAGGGGGTCAAATTATTTTCCAAAGCACCAGAGGGCAGGACAAGAAACAATGGTTGGAAACTGACCAAAGAGAGAAGCAACCTAGAATTAAGGAGAAACTTCCTAACAGTGAGGAACAGTGGAACAGCTTGCCTTCAGAAATCGTGGGCGCTCCATCACTGGAGATTTTTAAGAAGAGACTAGACAGTCACTTGTCTGAGATGGTATAGGTTCTCCTGCTTGAGCAGGGGGCTGGACTAGAAGACCTCCAATATCCCTTCCAGCTCTATTCTATTCTATTCTATTCTATTCTATTCTATTCTATTCTATTCTATTCTATTCTATTCTATTCTATTCTATTCTATTCTATTCTATTCTTTAAATCATTTTACAGGCAAAAAGGAACTTTCTTTTTACTAAATATTAATTCTATTATAGGTTAAAACAGTCAAAAGTCATGTCAAAGATTACAAAGCTACCATAGCATGGTGTCACTTTCAAGTAACAATGTCAAAAGCTTGTAAAGTACACTGTCTAACAAGTTGTATCTGCATCATACAGAGATAAGAACTACCGAGCTGTTCCTTTCAAATGAACTAAATTGGCTTCAACGTGAATTCTTCTTTTAATCCAACATTTAATTAATTGTTCATTGATCATGTTTGTCAGGAATTGTATCAGATTATATGAACTTAAATACTTGACAAATATGTTATACTGTATAAATAATATTATTTTCTTGCCCAAGTTGTTAAATACATTTTTGTCCAACATTTTATCAGCCTGTATTTTCTTGAGCTAGTTTTACGTGGCTTCAATCATACATCTAATATCTGTGCAAAGTAAATTCTAATACACATTCAGTTTCTTAGTTGGTCCTGAGTGGCTGCTTTAAACCAGATGACTATGTAATATAATAGGTGTATATGTAATAGACTGTCAAGACCAGGATCCTGGCTGATATCAGCTACTACTGGAAAAGCTTTAGAGTTATGTATTCAATGTTTTAGATCAGACTGCGTTCAAAAGTAAATAAGGCTGATTTCTTATTTTAAAAAATGACCAGAAAATAAAACCAACAGCCCATTCCAACTGTAGTTACATGTAAATAAATCTTCATGTTATTTGCTCAAAGATCCCCTTTTGGTCAGACACTGTTTGATGAGCAAGAAATACAATGTACCATCATGCAACCACAGGCAAATGAGGCCAGATTGTGACTTTGCTCACAATTGCAATGGGTGCGTCTCCTCATCTCCCTCTGGATCACTCAGCACAAAATAGGGGTTCTACGTTGCCAGTCAAGCCAATAGGCACTGCTCTTATCACTGGCCCTGACAATGCATCAAGCATACTACCCTGAATTGAGATTGATGCACTTAAGTTATCAAGGAGACTCTCGTGACAGAATGGAGGCTCTAAATTGTGGTAGGAGAGCAGCTTTCACTGGATGGGCCAATCCTTCCTCATGGCTATGGCTTAAACTTCACCTGGGCAAACTTCTACAATTAAGGGTTCTCTTATCCTTGGACCTATATGGTTTGGTAAGCATGAATGTCTTCTGGGAAACCAAATGCTTCAACTGTTGTAAGATCCCAATGCCAAGTTGGGCTGCTTTCCTCAGAGTCCAGCTTCTCTTGGAGAAGGAATTTTCTAAGAAAAGAATCAAGAGTAAAACTGGGTTCACAGTGACTATCTCTGCACGTGAGAAATTCATTATAAAGAAGAATGTCTCGTGCAAATCCTGCCTCAAGTATCCCCACTTCTGTGGGTTAAAGGAACACACAGTTAAATATCTTACCATGCCACACATAGCTATTTGGTATTTGAGCAGCTGCACCATTGTTTATCATCCCAAATCAGTTGCTGACACATCATGGTTTGCAAAACACAAAGATAGGATCCATATCTTCTATGACCTGATTTTTAAGTAGATCATGTTCCTTTAGTTGTACATGTGAGGCTGGTCATTATTCTAGCTCAATTTATTAGATGCAGTCTCATCTGCTTTAATTGTCTTCTCTGCCACAGCCATTCACCATACCATTGTTAGACTATTCTGGAGAACTGTGAGGCTTTAGAGCAGGGGTGTCAAACTGCCGGCCCATGGGCCAGTTGCATCATATGGAGGCCAGGCCCACCCCAGCTCCAGCAATGCAAAAGAAGTCGTGATGCGTTGTGACATGTCACGTGATGCAGCGAGTTTGACCCCCGTGCTTTAGAGCAAAACAATGTGGCTGTAAGAGTTTATTTTGACATCCCTCTATTTTTTTTCATAGGTCAATGGTAGCCTAATACCTGCTTGGTAGACTCCTAACCAAATTCTTTGTGTATCCCACTTCTTTTCCAGACAAGGGGATTCAGTCAACCAGTTGTAAGTGACTGAAGGCAAAACACAGCAATGAAGGTACATTAATTTATTCACACCTGCCCCCTCAGGGACAAAGTTGTAACTTAAGCATAGATTCCCTTGATACTTCAGTCTGTCAACTAAGGCACCTTGGTTGAGTAGGCTGACATCCTTTGATCTTTCGATTTTAAAGATGCAAACCTGGAATGCGAGCATCATAGTTTCAGCTTCTCTTTACTGTTATCAGCCTTCCTCTGCATTCCTTTTTGAGTCAGTGGATGTGATCTCTTTCAACGCCAGGTCTCATGGACAGGCTGAGGAAACTGCAGCACAGTTTCTTCCATCCTTCACTTTTTCTCCCCATCATCTCATCTCATCTCATCCCATCATATTTCCTTCCTTCCTTCCTTCCTTCCTTCCTTCCTTCCTTCCTTCCTTCCTTCCTTCCTTCCTTCCTTCCTTCCTTCCTTCCTTTTCCTCACCTAAAAAAACTCTCCCCTTTGCAGCTTTTAAGCACTCACTCTGAACATTCTTAACGTCTGGTGATATGGCTTATTTGCAAGGAAGTTAAGGTTTTTCCTTTACCAGGACTGTACCCAAAAAAAAAAAAAGATTTCGCACTAATGTCAATGTGTTTACTCATACTCCTGCCCCATAGTATCTTTATGTTCTAATCTAGGATATTTCTTCCTAAATTTTTTAAACAGAAAAGGGATACTTCTACAAGGGATATTTCCGCTATCATAATACAACATAACTTTTAGGTTTAAAGGTTTATCCCCAAAATATTCTTATCTGCTTATGTTAATTCCAAGCTGCTTATAAGAGATTATTAGGAATCTGAGAAAGAAGCAGAAAGAACCTTAGACAGAACTTATCAGCAGACGGGATAAGACACCATCAGTAGCTTATCTCATAAATGGCACATTAGTCCAAGTTACCAAAAAAAAGGTCATACATTAAATAAACAAAAAAAAGTATCAGGAAGACATTCAAACAGTTCTAACAGACTTCACCTTAATGAGCTTGGTAATTAAAAAAGGATGACAATTCCAGTTGTAGTTTTCAAGATTCTGTAGTTTTCAGGATTAATGTTTCCAATGGTTGCATTGAAGTTCTATGCTAAAGTCTCTGTAATTCTTGTTTCGTTGATTGTAGCCAGCTATAAAGATTTTAACTTTGCTATACCCGGACTTGGATTCTAAACATTTGATTCTGAGGACTGTTCTTACTGGTGGTAATGAGTAGTAGGTAATTTTTGACTAATGTTTCTCTCTTTGCAAGTCCCCTCCTTCCCAATTTGATCTGATGAAGCATCTGTTCCATTTTCAGAAAATGGAAATCAGCATCTTGGGTTTTTTTTTTCTGTCTACAGGATCAGAACTCATTACAGGTGGCCACACAGAATTTTGGATAAATTCCTATAGCTGTACTACAATTAAAAAAAAAATACTTCTTAGTTTCTGTAGAACTGAATTGTCAACTATTTTGCAGCACAAAATTAACTTACCAATGTGCAATTTCTAAATGAAGAACATGAGGCCACACATTAATTTGAAAAGATGTGCATTTTTTAGAACAGCAGTCTGGTTAAATGTGCCAATTTCTCTGATTCATCTCTGGCTAATACTGGGGTTGCAAACAAACAGGACCCCACCCTGCTTATTTCTCTGTGTCCCAGGGGTCAAGAATATGTATTCTTACCAAAAGCACTTCCAAGTGCAACTTTTTTTTTTCTGCAGATCAGTGATTGCTGGTCGTCTTTGGTTAATCCATTTACAGTCATAAGCTGGCTGTGCTTTAGGAGCCGTTACAGCTGTGTTGGACACTAAAGTCCAAAGCATGAATCAGATGAATAACCGCATTCCATATTATCTTCATTCCCATCTTTTTTCACTTCTTCTCAAATGCCAGTTTTTAAAATTGCCAAGTTTTGGCCCAGAAGTTTAGGAATCGGTGACACCATTGTCCTTCTTGTGGGTGCAAAGCGAAGGATTCCTGTCAGAAGAAGCTGAGCTGATTTCCCTCATTGCTTCAAGAATACACACGCAGGCACTGTGCCAAGCTATTACAGAGGGACAAGAGTCCTAATAACATTTTCCCCATCAAGTCCGTGGTCTCCCCCTGGTCCATGAAACTCTGGCTCTCATTCTTTGACCAAGTGAAGAATAGGAAGATCAGGCCAAAAAAATGTATCTGATATGAAAATTCCCAAGTACAGATTTACATATTGACTGAAAAATTCAAAGGCATTTGCCAGTTATCTGCTGGCATTTTTTCCAGAATGTTAATTTGCAAGACCTGCCTGGAAAGGTTACATAGCCATGAAAAGTATTGTTTTTGATTGTTGTTTAGGCTTCGTGTACAATTTATTAATTCAAGTGCAGTGAACATATTTGCATGTGTGACATGAACCTGAAATGTATTATAGAAACAAACTAAATATCATTTATTAAATCCTTAAGATTTTATTATGCACTGGATGGAAACAGTCATAGGAAGGGCTGTCCCATTCAAACAGGAGGTAAACTTAGTCAAGCATAACAGAGGTTCATTGTATCTATTCTGTGCCTGACTATCCTTGAATCCAACTATATATCAGCATCGATAGGTATGTCATAAAACATTTTAAGGATGTCATCATAAGGGAATAAGAGTCACTAGTTGAGGTGGCTTCTATAGAAATTAAATAAATGAATAAAATTCCTTCCGTTGGGCTTTTTCAGACTAAAAAGTAAAGGGATTTAAGAGCAGAGCAATAGGAAAGATTCTCAGCATTCTCTTTAGTTTATCCTACACAACAATATGATAAATTCAAGAAAATGAAATTCTAATGAAGTTCACCAGTATCTTGAGAATGAGGTCAAGAAACAGAAATCTTTTTCATCCAGTTTATGGAAACTGGAAAAGACATTTTGGTCCAGAATTAATCTATTGATGTCCATCTCACTTTATGACTAGAATATATATTTTACAGAAAATGTTATTTTGGCTAAATCGTGGAACCTCAGGGATTCATGAGCCATTATTGGATTTAAATGTGCTCAGGTCATATGACTCTTGCAAGCCGAAAGTATTAAATCTAAAAGGGTTCCATACTGTCAGTAATAGCATGTTGCTATGATTGGCTATTTTTGCTGACACATTTTTATGTAAGAGGTGCTTACAGTAAGAGTCAACGTTAATTGCAACCAAGCAATCAATCATATAAAAAGAAATGGGAAGAGAGAATTGATGGAATTCCATTAAGAATGAGTAATCCAGCATTTCCAAGTAAATCTGAGCTAAATCACCCACCCTCCAATTTATCCCTCTAAAAGGGGAGAACAATTTGGTGATTTTCCTGGGAGTGAGACAATTATAAAAAAAAATCACTTTATCTGGAATGCAAGGGTTAGAGTTAGGGTTAGGGTTAGGGTTAGGGTTAGGGTTAGGGTTAGGGTAGAACACAATGATCAAAGTGGGCATCTATGGCCAAGAGTCCATAAGCTCCCAGTCTTTCCTTGGCAAATCTTATTTTTCCTGCCTCCCACCCAACCTAAATTCGGTGATATGGTTTTTCAGTATTTTTTTTAAAAGCAAACTCTGTTCTCTGCTACGATAAATATTTAAAACAAACCAATCAACAACACACACACTCACACCCTAAAAGTGGGAGAGTGAAGAAGAAAAAATTATCTTCTTAAATTGGCCCTACCTTCTCCAGTGACATCACCTAATCACCATTGTAGCCTTGTGGCCCACAAAGGTCCTTTTTTTCTTAGCGTTCCCTTCAGCTATAAAAATAGTAAGCCCCTCTCATATAGGAATGGTGTTTTGTTAAGTGTTAGAGTTGAGTTAGGAGAATTCAAGGGAGGATGGGTGCCCATATTATTAAAATGGTTGCAGCATTGTTCATAAGCACTGGAAACCCTACAAAAATACAGCATACTGTCAAGTCGGAAGGATGGGATTGAACTTGCATTGATCTCATCAACTCTCTGAGGGAAGTGTTTCTCCCCTTCTACATAGTTGCCCTGATCCTGATGGACATACACAGTGGAATGAAATAATAGGAATTTGTCACAAACTCTGTAGATCCTGTAGATTCCAGGGCAGGAATGTCACTGCTGCCATCATCATCATCATCATCATCATCATCACCACAAATAAAGCCATAAAGATAACATCCCTAGCATGATATTAAGGATCTCATTGCTGGGCTAATTTTCCCTTGCAGGAAGGTAAGAATCTTTCATTAGATCCTTTATTTGATTAGGTATTCTTCCACCTTGTCATCTGAAGAAAAGTAGCATATTCAATTGCACTAAGGCTTGGAAACTCCAGGTCATAAATCTCCGGAAGTAGGAATCTCACCTACTCAGCTATCATAAGATATGATCAGAACCATAGTTCAGCACAAGATAAGGTTGCTGCTTCAATCACTCATTGTCTTGCTCTCTGGGTTCTTGTTTGAGCGAGATGGCACCGAAGGCTGGCTGTTTCCTGGCATCAGTCAGTACATTTTCTAAACTAGCCAACAAAACCCAATCTGTTTATCAATGCTGTATCTACTCTAGAAGGTCCCCTTCCCCATCTTTTATGTGGCTTCCCATCATTACTCATATTCCTCTTACAATGTGTGGGTCAGAGAGAGGAATCTTTTATACGTTGGATATTGCTGAACTACAGTTCCCAGCAGCACCAGTCAAATGACGTTCTGGGAAGCCTATAGGAAGCTGTAGTTCAGCAACATCTTCAAGGACCACCAGTTTCCATCCTTCCTAGTTCTCCTAGTGATCCTGCTTGTTGTATTTAGAAAACAAACAGAAATACTGTGCGTATATATACCAGATCTTATTACAAAGAAAAAAAGTTAAATCCCACATTCCACATTCATTTTTTTTCCCATCTTCAGGCAGCAAAAACTCCCCAAACACCTCCACTTCAGCTCTTTAGAGTCTTCATCTCCTATCTGAACATGCACAGGCTAAAAAGCCTTGCAGACTCAGGCACTCCAGATGTGTTATGTATCTACTTCATTTTGGCTGCTCCTTCTGCAAGGCCAAAAGAAATATTAATCACTTGATTTCACATGAAAGGGATGGGACCTCCTCTCAGATTTCAGAAAGGGGCTGGCAAGTAGAGGAAGCCAAAGCTTTCCCTATTTAAGGGCAAGACACAGGAATGCATGTGGCTGAGTTCTCTGCAGGCCCAGTGGTTGATCAGGGCAGGAAGCAATTGATGGTGATCTTTTGATTTTTTTTCCCTCCCCCCTTTTTTTCCCCTCTCTCATTCTCTTTTGCACATAGAGTCTCATGTTTAAAATTATTTAAACATGATGAGCTGTGTGCAGAGAGTCGTTTTGTTCTTCTTTACTGTGTCACAATTCTCCGTCATTTTGGCACAACAAGAAGGGGGTAAGTAATCCCACTTATTGAGAATTGTCATATATTCCCTTCTGTGCAACTTTGCCAGATATCGAGCATTTATCCAGTTACTTTTTTTCCCCTTTTGCTTTGATCTGAGTTAGGATCCCGCATTTGAAGCAAGAAGGCTAACCTTTAAAAAGGAATTTTTAGGGGCTTAACCATATTCTGTGCCTTTTTCTAAACTTTCTCTCTTGATGTTTCTAGACTCATTTTGTCTAACCAGCACTGGAAACATGTTACTGTTCTTTTCTTTTTGCTTTTTGAATAAAATCCTTGAGTGCAGAGTTCAGGAAAGTCTGAACTTCATTTGCAATGTAAAAGAAGGTTGTGTTTAGGGTGGGGTTTGTAAGAAACACTGCTTTGGGGTCTTGCTGGCATATGTTTCTTTTTAAATATAGGCTTGTGTGTAAAGTCATTTATATCATTTAAGGAAATTCTTTTGTGAACCAGGATGGTTGGCTGAGCTCTGGGGAAAGATTTTTCCAGGTGTGGGTATGAGTGTGTTCTTTTGAGATATAAACAGGAGAGGAATATATAACATCTCAAACTTCATTCCATCACTCATCAGATAATTCTTTCAAGCCCATTGCTCTCCTAACAGTAAATAACCTTAGGCTATGCATGCTTCCTGGAGAGTAAGTCTGTTTGTGAACAGTCAAAGGATTTGCAGGAAATGATCACTTGGAAGCACATTAATTAAAATTCAGGATATTTTAATAAGGGACATTTTTTGGAACCTGGTGTGTGTGGTGGTGATGTTCACTGTGTTGAATTGCCAGAATTGTTGAACTGTGTGATCTGTATCTTGGATGCACAGCTGGATTGATACAATTAATTAATAACAAGCTTTATATCATAATTTACCCCAACCAAATGTACTCACATAGTTGATATGTATATCGGAAATTAGATGTTTCTTCATCAGTTTATCTAATAGAAAAGCTTTTCTTACAAATGATCCTATGAAAACAAGGATATTCTATGTATTTTTAAAAAATAAGCTGCAAGGACTATAGAAATGAACCTTTTCATTCATTCATTGATTCATCACAATTGATTTAGTGAGTAAGGAGAAAAGGCAATCGTTTTCTGTAAAGTTGCTTTATGTAATTGATTCTGTATGTTTGATTTAAACTATGCTGAAATTGCTTGTAGGAATTTTCTAGATTTTGTCTGTTTTCCACATTCCACTGGATCCAATTGCTTACATCCAGCAGATTTAAAGGATATGAAGCATTTATGGCTATGCATTTGGTGCATTCAAACAGATGCAGTACTTGTTTCTCGTTGTAACATGTATTTTAGATAGATATAACAAAGAAGTCAAATGCATGTCCAGAAATACTTCTGTGTTCTACTGTGTTATATTTTCTGTTATCACTATTTGGTAGACTGTAAAATTCAAGAAAAAGAAAGACAAAGTGAGAGAATACAAAATCACATAAAACATTAACCTGATTTTTTAAAAGCATGCAAATGATAGAGAATGCTGGAATGGCTTATGTTTCCCTCCCCCCTCCCCCTTCCATTCACTTGTGTCAGATTCTTGGAGATTGCTTGAACAAGTCCCTGCAGTTTTTTTGGCATGGTTTATCAAAAGTGGTTTGCCATAGCCTCCTTCCTAGGTTGAAAGAAAGTGACTGGCCCAAAGTCAGCCAGCTGGTTTTGTGCCAAAGGTGCCTAAACTAGAACTCAGTCTCTTGGTTCCCCTTAACCTTATACCATGTTTACCTACACAGTTTTAAAACAGGAGAGATTTCCAATAATCTATCTTACTTTTTTCTTTTCTTTTTAACATTTTACCAATGACCATGGGTGTGTTATGGATGACTTCCTTCCTTCCTTCCTTCCTTCCTTCCTTCCTTCCTTCCTTCCTTCCTTCCTTCCTTCCTTCCTTCCTTCCTTCCTTCCCTCCCTCCCTCCCTCCCTCTCTCCCTCCCTCCCAGAATAAAAGTTATTCAGATTGTAGCAAGCTATAACCCATAGATGAAACAAAACAGTAACCATCTGGGAAATTAATATTTACATACATAGGAAAATATTTTCTAGATATGGTAAATTGTTCTGTATTTGCTGAAAGTAATATTTAAATAGGAAGGAAGGAAGGAAGGAAGGAAGGAAGGAAGGAAGGAAGGAAGGAAGGAAGGAAGGAAGGAAGGAAGGAAGGAAGGAAGGAAGGAAGGAAGGAAGGAAGGAAGGAAGGAAGGAGAGTATTAATGTTAAAGTGTGCCAAAATATTCTGGTAAAGAAGCTGATGATTATACACTGAGCATCAAATAATCACACTGTAAAACTCAATCATGAATTCCTTCTTTGCTATAATGGCTAGAAAAGGAGAATGAGGACAGATTTGCATCATAATTATGTTAAGCATTGAAGTCAAGGTGGATAAAACTTCACTATAGTGCACTTGCAGTATACGTTGACTGTTTGGGTGTCCTATACTAGGGTCAGAGAACTTATGGCTGTTCAGAACTTGTGGCCCAGAGTTTCTCCCCATTGGTCACATTAGTTGGGCCTCGTGGGGGTGGAGTTAATTCAGCATCATTTGGAGGACCACCAGTTCCCTCTCTCTGCCCTGGACCTATGTTGATGCAATTCATCTTACAGTAGAGTTCTGATTTCTTTCTTTTCTTCCTGATTCCTAGTTATGGATATTAGAAAATATTCTAATATGCCATGGGTCTTTCTTCCTTGCAAATGTCATTCAGTTCTCTGAGTATTAATTTATGTCCTTTTGAATTAAGTATTTTCTCTTAGTACTCCACAACCTGACTTCAGCTCCTAGAAGGGCTGGTGATAATGAAAAGCTGTATAGTGGATAATAATGCTTCTATTTATTTTTTGTTTTTATGATTGGTGTGCCATACCATCTGATCCTCATCTTATATTGCTAGAAATTATTAACATTTCCATTATTAGAGAAATCCATAAGGTCTTTACTCAAATGAACAACCCTTCTTAAGTTGATGAATAAATGACTTTATAACTTGTTTTCCTTGCTACCTCATAAGAATTTGAAAGAACAATCACTACAAGTCTTAACCAAAATTAAGACTTAAGGTTTTCACATTTATTTGTTGGATTGTAGCCATGATAAATGGGCGCTGGGATTTGTTGCACTCTTGCCTATTCATGTTTTATTCCTAAGTTTCCGTGTATAATGAAAACATGAAGTGATTTGAAATGGATTATATACAAAGGCTTTGCTTTCAAAATGATGCATTTTCATGTAAAAACATTCTAGACAGAATGAACAGCTTGAGAAATGCCAGCAGTTTTGTGTGTTTTTCTAAAAGGGAGACAGCCAGATCTGGAACATACCGAGCATGTAGAAGCATAATGCAAGTACAGTCTTTAGGAAAGCAATCTGTTAAAATAGCTTTTAACATTAAACTAGAAATATTTTTCTCCATTTATTGACTTGTCCTTCCGAATAGATCCCACTGTATAAGAGGAATGTTCAAATTTGATAACCTTGTGGTATTAACCAAGCATACAGTATGGTTCTCTTCAGGGTTAAAAACAGCAGATTCCATTCCATTCTTCTCAGGGTTATTAGACTGAGATGTTGAAACTGGGATCTATCCATGTTGAAACAGCAGCCTCACACAGTGTGGATAATGTATGAATCCACTTTAGATGTCCACCCCCAAGTATCAACTGCAATGAGGTTTTTGGCCAAAGAAAAAGACTATAAAGCGATCTTCTGGTTTTCCAATTACAGTGTATGTTTTGTGCTTACTGTGCAAAAAGCAAACACTGTTTACATTTCCTGGCATTTGAACATTAATTTGAAATTAGTGGATTGCAAGATAAGCCAAACCAAAATTTCCAGTCAGGATGCATGTAAATGGCAGAAAAGATGCAGCATGAAATGGAATTATGGGTTATGTAACAGAATATTTTGACAAGACTAATTCATACCCTTACTGTTGAGCTCAGCTAATTCCATTCTTCCCCAAAGGACTGGGGATGATACCCCTCTAAACCAGGGATGTCCAAAATGTTGACTTGCCTGGGTGACATTGAGTGAAGACATATTGTCTTGGGCCAAATATAAAATATATAATATAATTAATGTATATAAATAACACAAATTGGGGTGGGTGCATCTTGTGGGGCCACATTTCTGGCTATTCAGGGCTGCATGTGGCCCAGAGGCTGTGGGTTTCAATAAACCATAGTTTATTGAAATTACATTAAACAACCCATAGTTTAGAAGGCACAATAGCTTGGTGCACAGAACCTACTAAGCAAACACTAAACACATTACATTATGACTTAATATAATGTGTACACACACATACAAACATACATACATATACATCAGAGCTTATTTGTAGCATATAGTAGTGACAATTAGGAATGGGGTCCTATCTCTGCAGATACATGGATGAGGTTATGGATATGCCCTTCTCAAAGCAAACAAATAACTAAAATGAATTGTTTAAACATGATCCTTCCATACCTAGATTCCACGTTGTGAAATAGCTCTGACCAAGAAGTAAGACTTGCCCCAACTCTTTTGAACTTTCAGAAAGTAGCTGAAGTAAAATACCTCTAGCAGAACCTTTTTAAACTAATTCGTTGGGATATCATTGTTCAGACATGATCCTGTGCCTATATAACCTTTGTTTGGCTTCAGCTTCCATGTTACATTTCAATGTTACACTTGAAATAGTTGTTGCCTCTGCCAATCTGCTTATGTTACATTCCAAAGTAGTCAGAAGGTTTTCATAGAAGTTCTCTGGATGTCATTCACCACTTTCTTTCTATAAAACCTTACTGAAACTATACCTCCAGTTTCAGTTTAAATCTTAATGGTCAAAGTTAAATAAAGCCAGGAGAAAGGAACAATGTTCAGATGTGTGGCATGTGTTTCTTCATCTCCACATCAATTAAGACTCAATGTGCCTTCACTTTTAGGATCCTGGTTTTCCGGAGGTCAAGAATAGGCAACTGGCAGGCCCTGGACTTATTTTTACACCTCCTGAGCCCTGTTTGATTGCAAATCCTAAACGTCAATGGCTGTTTTGAGACAAGCAATCAGCAAAAACTTTCATGTGGGTTATAAAATAGGCTTCACCCAGTTAGTGAAGGTTGGTTGGGGTAGAGAAATCCCTTAAAGTCTATTCCAAGATGGGGCAGGGGAATCCTGGCCTTCCCCAATTGGATCCACCAGTTTGTATCTCACACTCTCTCACTTTGGTCTGGGAACATTAAGTGAGTTCATTCCTTAGCTATCAAAAAGTTGCCACCATGGCTGTCCAAACCCTGTTTAAACTGTTGTAAAATATAAACTTCATAGGGTACTTAATTTGCAATTCCCTGGAATTAAGGAAAGTCCAAATCTTAATTAAGTTTTAAGAACTCCACATCCTTTAAGTGAGTAGGTGTTACTGAAATTAGGCCAGTTCCATAAGTCTCCTGAGGAGACTTGTGGTTTGATGAAAGCTAAATGGTTACCTCTGCCTTGTCTGCACTTTCCATGTGTGTGTTTTGACTTCAGACCAAGAGTCATCAAATGATTTCCGGCAGGAGGGGGCAGAACTGCAGAGATGAGGATGGAGGGAGGAGAAACACTGCTTTACTCCAGGGAAAAAGGAACAAAGATGATGTTTCTTTTTCTCAGTGTTATTTCACTGACTTTTAACAATGTTGAATTGATGCCATTTGCCAAGAAAGCCAAAAGCAGTCAACTTTAATCACTGCCATTTGAATTCAGTGGTTAATGCTGAACATGAAAAACAATCAGTCTGGGATTTTTATTTTTTATGAGTCCCACTTTTGTGGTCACTCAAGATTCTTATTCTAATCTAGATCAGCTTCCCTCAAGTTAATGTTGGTCTTTGGCCATGGTGGAGTTTCTGGGAGCTGCAATCACAAGACATTTGAAGAGCATCACATTTCAGGAAGATTTATTTAGATCATTGATGTATCCATGACCCAAGTTAGAGCATATAACTTGTGCAATGCTGACACAAGTCAGGAGCCCCACAACCACAGTTTGCAAGGTGGGAATAGAATGGTGAATATGACAAAAATACTTCTAAACAGATGGTGCTAGAAATATTTTTTTAAAGACAGCTGTAAGTAGCTCTTGGCAAAATCTTGAATCTCTGGAGACACAATCTGGATAATACATCGATCTTTAAGCATTGCTGTTCAGGCTGCAAATTCTTGATCCCTGCGAAATATAATTTAACAACCCCTACTTCTCCAACTTGTTTGTGTTTGAGTTGGCTGGTTTGCTCGAGCTATAAAGCAATGTGAATGATGGAAAGCTCCTGGGGCCAAAGTGTCACCAAGTGACTCTGAGCAGAATACAGGCAAGTTTAGATGACAGGGCTCAATAACAAGGCCTTTTAAGACTTATGTTCACCGTCTCCTTATCCAGAGCAGGCTCATTCTGTCTGAGAGATCTGTGAAGAACTGGAAGGACTTAGGCATTGCAGCCATACAGTCTTTTCTAAACAAGACCTGAAAAACCTATTATGGTCAACTGGGTTCATTTCCAAATGTGTGTGACTATGATTGATTGATTGATTGATTGATTGATTGATTGATTGAGTGAGTGAGTGAGTGAGTGAGTGAGTGAGTGAGTGAGTGAGTGAGTGAGTGAGTGAGTGAATTGCTATGCTGATCATTGAATGATAAGTTCAATCTGGGTAAAAAACCCCACTCACTTATTCCTCCTCATGATCCTATTAAATGGCCTCTTGTACTTTTTCAAACCAGCTAATAATAAATTTCTTTGCATGTACTGTATTTTACTTAAAAGACTTTGAACAGCTATTTTATCTAATGAAACCTCTTGACCTATTTTTACAATCTTTGATGCTGCCATTTTGAACACTGAGTGTAACAGTGTGATGAGCCAGTGTAGTTTCTTCCATATCTATGGGAAATCAATTCAAGACAATAGATAGATAGATAGATAGATAGATAGATAGATAGATAGATAGATAGATAGATAGATAGATAGATAGATAGATAGATAGATAGATAGATAGATAGATAGATAGATAGATAGATAGATAGAAAAAGAAAAATCAAAGTTACTAGAAAATCCTCTCAATATTTTTCATATAAGATATAGATTTTTTTTCTTTTAATAGATCTGCTTCACTTATCACATTTCGTTGCCCTCATTATTAAGCAATTGTTCCAAGAAAGTTGGATGAAAGTTAGATTTCGCAAAAATTTTGCAAGCTCGGCTATTCTAAGGGATCATGATAAAATTAAGCAGGGCTTCTAAAGTAGTTTTTCCTCCACATTTGACTCTCTGCCTCTCTAACCCTCCTCCTAAAAGTGGGTGTACTGGATTAAAACTGACTCTAAAATGCCTGAAATTAAATTTGAATTAATTACATATAATTAAGAAGCTTACTCCTTTTGCATTTTTCTTCTTCTTCTGCTATGATAAAAACTGCAGTTCACCAGCAACTGAACAAATACAGATATAATCTCATAATGTAATTCACTTCTTTCTCTCCTAAAAGAATACTGCTAATAAAAAAGTTTATTTTACTTGTTTTAAACACCTGTTCTATAGAACAGTTCTCCCATTGTATCTGTAAATAAATCTGACATCTTCTGCATTCTACGTCTATCTTTTCAAAAAGTAAGGTCAATTGTTTACATGTCATAATTCTTTCCAGATTTTTTTTTTAAAGCTGTATTTAGCTCCATGTATATTGCTAACATCAAGTTAGCTCCATTTTCCAAGTTTGCCTGTTTCATATTAGGATGACAATGGAAAACATTAAACTTTTCTTTCAACAACAGCCACTTGTTAGATTTATTTTGGGCATGCATCAACCAATGGGGATTTTGGCTGCATTTATTGAAATACAACGAAGGAGATGCCTTTCACATTAGCTAACAGTCTACTTCCATTTTCCAAGATTTCATGTGGAATGAGTCCTATAATATTGTTTGGATATATCTAACAGAGAGCCAGTTGGTGTAGTAGTTAAGACACCAGGCTAAAAACCATGAGACTGTGAGTTCTAGCCCCATCTAAGGCACAAAGCCTCTGGGTGACCTTGGACGAGTTACTCATTTCCTCAGCCTGGAAAGCATGCAAGAGCAAATCACTTCTAAAATCTTTGCCAAGAAAACTGTAGGGACAAGTCCATGCAGTCACCAAGAATCATCAATAATTCAAAGGCAGGCACACGTACAGACAATACCGTCTCATTATTTTCTCCTTAGATGCGTAAACTGTTATCTACATAAACAGATAATGTCATCCTACTAGAAGATTACCTGTGTTTACAAATACATTTTCTTGTTATTATATTTCAATGTTTCTCTGGTTAGTTGCAATGGTGCATCTCAAAGGGATCGTTGCCAGGTGCATCGGGGGAGGGGGGCAAGGCAGGGCAGGGAGGGAAACAAATCAAGTTGACAGTCTTGACCTTGCCACTGAAGCCACATGCCTTTAAAATATGGATTAAAAAGCAGCCAGGCTTGAATTACACAGTCAAAGCTGTTGACACAAAAAATTGAAAAAGAAAGAAAAGAAAGAAAACAATACAAAGGGTTAATGGGGTCACAGTTGTTACGTTGATTCTTTTGGTCCTCTCCAGGGAGGATCTTATGCACTGCCCAGCATAGAGCTAATTAAACTGTCTCACATCAGGCTCAAATAGCATCCAAAAGGGAGGGAAACTTTGCAAGGGAAGAAAAATCAAAACATTATAATGGGGATAGTATAGTATATTCAGGGGTAGGTAACCTTGGCTCTTTTATGACTCGTGGACTTCAACTCCCAGAATTCCTGAGCCAGCCAGGAATTCTGGGAGTTGAAGTCCACGAGTCATAAAAGAGACAAGGTTGCCTACCTCTGGTATATTATACTATACAATATAGTATTATTCTAGGAACACTGGACCACACTCTTTTTCTGAATATTTCCATATCTTCTGGGTTTGGGTGCTGAGCATTTTTTTTTTTAGATTTGTGTTATTACTATATAAACATTTCTATAGCTTGTATCTCTATATTGCCAAGTTTCTGGTGATCGGTTGAAGACCAACCCTAGAAATCAACAGAAAAGGCTGATTCAGGATGTTCAGAAGGCATGAACTATTAATGTTCATGTCTTAAGAGAGATTGTTTATAATCTTTAGTTTCTTGGTTGTGAAAAGAAAACTTAAGGAACAAATCTCTATACGATATGTTTTGGCAGTACTAAAGATGTCAGTGCATCATTTGGCCAATTTACTTGAAGAAGTCATGAAATACCATGCTATATTAAATGGGGTTCAACATTGTTTCTTTGATGTCTTTGTTGTGGCATGTAATTTAGGGTAATCAACAAATAAAAAAACCTGAAGTGTAATTTTCAACAGTATTGAATGTAATGGAGAAACTCTTTAGGAAAGTGTTTGGATTACTTTTCTTGCTAGTACAAGGTGTGGTGGTTCTAATGTGAAAAAATTTTTAAAAGTGCATCTCGTCTTTTAGGAAAGCAACAGAGGTTAGTGTGGTAGAATATTTGTGAACAGAAGATTCCAGGTTCAAATCCTGCCATTTCCAGTTTTAGAAGAAGGAGGTAGGCTGGGATCCTAATAAAGGTCTCTTACGTGGAGATAAAAATACTGGATTGCGAGGGCAGATAGATCCGTAACTTTTCCACTTGGACCGGAAGCCAAGTTAAGACATTGTGCACACATACATAGGCCAGGCAGCTGAGATCAGCCTTCAGTACAGCCCTACAATTCCTCAAAAGGATGGTGCTTCGAAAAGTGATCCTTCACTCCCCTAATATATTTTGCAAAATACCTTTCTTTAATGCTTTGCATAGCCCTAAGGAACATGATAAGTTTTTTTTTTTTTGTGCCATGGCCCAGGAGTGTAATTGTGGGATTATTGAAAGCTTGTTGATATAAAGTAGCTTTTTCCTGACTGGCCAGCAATGTATATTTACGTTCTAATCCTGCTTTCCACATACCATTCACTTTCACCTAGTTCTCCATTAAGGGATATCATAATAAATATGTGAAGGTTTATGGGTCAGCTAATATGTCCAAGCTCAGGAAATGTCTATATACTTCATTTTGTTTTGTAAACAATAATTTTAGATTGCTAGATTGCTTTATTATAAGAGCCGTGGTGGCGCAGTGGTTAGAATGCAGTATTGCAGGCTAATTCTGCTGACGGCCAGGAGTTCGATCCTGACTGGCTGAAGGTTGACTCAGCCTTCCATCCTTCCAAAGTCGGTAAAATGAGGACCCAGATTGCTGGGGAAAATATGTTGACTCTGTAAACTGCTTAGAGAGGACTGTAAAGCACTATGAAGCGGTATATAAGTCTAAGTGCTATTGCTATATACCAGACATAATTACCTGAGTTTTTTCACTGATTTATGTGGAATCATTAGGATCATTTATAAATTAGCCAGAATTAGTCTTGGGTCACTGATAAAGTAGTATTGTGGCAGTCTGAGATAGACCAGGAATGAATTTCTTTCCTATCTGAAGATATAGAGATAGACAGACGATTGTATGGAATAAAGTAAAGCAGCTCCATAAAACTCCACTCCATAAAAATGTGTAAGTTTTTTCTTCTTGGCAGAGAAGAGTATCATTCCCATAGTTTTTCCTGCTGATTGGAAAATGTACCTGGCCAAACCAGACATCAAGCAGGTCGTATTTCTTACTTGAGCCTTCAGATTTGAGTTTCTAGAGGCCCAAATTAGAAAAACATAAATCAATTAAGATTGGAAAGATGTATCCCATATTACACCGGCAGCTTTCTTCCAAACCTTCTTTCCTCTGTATTTCTGAGAAAATTCCCCCAAATATATTTCTGGAGCATCCCCAGACAAGATTTAGACACTGCTCAGGAGAAAGAAGGAGAGTTTTTCATCCCAGGGGCTGCCAGCCAGCCGGCATGCAATGCAAACCATACAAACACGCTTGCCTGGCTGCACTGAATACAATCTCATGTAGTCCAATATTTTGGTTTGAGCAATGATCGTAAGATATTCCTGGGAAATTTACAAGCAGAAATGTAAAGTAGAGCTTCCTTATACACTTGTTCCTAGATTTGGCATTCAGTGATCAACTGCCTCTAAATACGGTTTAGGAGGCTAACCTTTACAGTTGCATGTGATGAGGGTAATTAAGCGAGACAGCTTTGCTTAATGACCCCCTACCCTTTGCTTTCCCTAATGCGGTCATTAAATGAATGTCCTGGACTCCCAAGGCCTCCCCCAATCCCTGAGGCACCCCAACTCTGCTTCCTGCTCCTTGTGGTCCCCCTCCATCCTTGGCTTTCTTCCCATCCAGCTACTCAGCCACCCAAGGAAGCCACCCGCCCTGGTAGCATCTGCAATAGTAGCATGTTCTTCCCAAATTTAGGCTCCCTTTGGTGGCTGAGGGGTTGGATGGGAAATAGGCCAAGACCTCCAGGGATCCAATGGGGTGGGGGGATAGGTGGGGGGTTGCTGCAGCAGCCCTATAGTTAGTTGTAAACAACATAGGGATATTGCAGTGGCTGTAACTTTGAAACCAGATCATAAGTAGCTTTGAGGGGAAGGTGTTGTAACTTCAAATGGTTGTTAAGGGCTACCTATACTAAAGCACCTAATATTATTATTACCTTTTAAAGTAATTCTGAATCATTCTTTTGTTTTTTGGCAAATGAAGGAAAGATTCAGTTTGTTTTTTAAAGGAACTCCATTACTACTGTAGCAATGTTGAATGCACTTGTGCATCTTGATCTCTCAGATATCTATGTACATTTCACTAAAAAGTTCCTCTATTTTTATTGCCAATTTTTACAAAGCTGCTTCCTTGGGGTAGTGTTCTATTAACGTTTCTGTAGTTTTCCTCAACCGCAAAATGGAGGCAGGTAGAAAATAATCATTTGGCTTAATGTATAGTCCTCTGGTAATCAGTCCAATCAATTTGTCAAATTTTCAAGCAACCAGGTGTCAACTGAAAGGCATATGTTCCTTCTTAGTGTAAAAAATAACCATGATTGCCGTCCTGACATTCATAGTTGTGTGAGAGTATTTACTTGATTTCTTCAAGATAAATTAGAGGTAAACAAGCATAGGGCTGGTGATTCAGAGTGCTGAAATTGAATCTATTGATTCCAGACAATACAATGCATCAGAATCTCCAGGTCCCAGTGATTACAGACTAATGATTCAAGCCACCTTCACATATTGGAAATGCATATAAATGTGAGATTTGCACTGCCATAGCAGGCTGTGGATGTGGTCTACTGTCTATGCTTGTTTTAGCCGCAGAAGGGAACCATTGTTTACACAAGTAGGCTCCTGTTCACCTGGAGAGATCCCTCCCAAGGTGTACTTCAAAAGCAAATTGATTAGGAAACAATCCACATTTACCCCCACATCACTCCTCCTCAATGTTTATTGCAATTGCTTGAAGTGTTGGGAAAAAGCTGAGAAAAGTAATTGTCTCACTTACATGATACACTTTCCTTGAATCAAACCATAGAGTAGAAGGACTTGGACTTTCTACTTGCAGAAAGTCTAAGCTTCATCAGAGTGACTGATTGGAGGAAGGAGATATTTTCACAGATTCCTCTCACCTCAGTCCTCTGGGCCCACCTCTTCAGGAAGGCTGTTCCAGTGGGTTGGGTGACCCTATGGAATGTTATGAGAGGCAATACTGGGGAGAAGTAGAAAATTGTTCCTCCTTTTTGGAGTGGAGTGTCCCCTGACCTGAACTTCACCCATGGAAAATTTGAATAACTCTGCATGCTCTTATGTTCTCAGACATCTTTGTTGGTCCTTGGGCACCACTATAATCACTATAAAATGAATGTTGATGTTAAGTATCCTTTGGATAAGAGCCTAGGGCCACCTTTTTGTTTCTTTCCCATAAAAGACAAATTTCTTTTTTATGTCATTAGCCTTTCAAACTTTTTGTAAGCACTAATTATTTCATTTGCTTTTACAAGCATGAAGCTAAGCAGTATGAGAGTTGAAAGATTATAATTCTGTGAGCAGCCTACTAGAAAACTGATGTTGCTCATATTCAGTCTAAATAATAAATCAAGCACAGAGCTGCATAACAATATCTTCAGATATATGTTACTGAAAGCATCATTCGTGACTTGCATACAACAAGTTTCTGGCACAAATACTTGAGGAATTGTTTTCAAAACAAGAAAGATCTAATGTTACTTGTGTTTAAAATGGATTCTGGATCATGCCAATTTAGTGTTAAGATTAAACTGTTTATTACTTTCACTTTTACATTTTGATCAGCAGAAAGTGTTTCTTAAATAATTCAATTATTTAATTTATTTGTTCTTCTTTACCTTTGTGACCAGTCAGTGCTAGGTAAAAATGCTTTCTTTTTTACTTTGTGACCAGTCAGTACTAGGTAAAAATGCTTTTTTTTAACTAACAAAATAAACAGATTCTGCATCATGATTGTGTTGTTCTTATGCTGACAGATGAAGTATGATAAATCAGAATCAGAAGATTTCAGTCAACCATGCTGGGAAAAATAACCCCTTGCCATAATTTTCCATATGGAAGTAAATTTCACTGAAATCAACAGAATTTCTAGTTGAACATGTTTATCCAAGTGCTGGGCAGAAATCCAAGTGCCAGGATTTGTTTGAACTCTGGTATGCAGGCATAGCCTAACCATAATGGAAAGAATGATGTACAGCTGTGGGGAAAATGCCAGGAAAAAATCTGACATGTAAAATGCTTTATTAGAAATCTTGCAAACATGATTTCTAAAAGATGAGACTTCCTTCTCAGTAAACATAGGTAGAATTTCAAAATAAACTCCCTAGAGCTCCCAGGTTCTGTCTTTTAACCTCAGCAAACCTTACTAAACTGGCATGCATCTAATCAGGAATATCACAACAGCCTTTTGGGTCAAAGGCTAGCTGACCCAACCTCCCGTATCTTGCAGCTGCCAATCATACTCTATATGCAGATGCCCATGAGGGCAAGATCTATTATTGGTCCCATCATTACTGTCTTATGATATTTGTTTATTTATCATATTTGCATGCTGCCCAACTCCAGCAACTCTGTAGAGATATGCTGTGTATAATTTACAGGCATCAGGACTAGGAACCCTTGCAATCCTTATCTAAGTTACTGGTTATCACTGCATTTTAATAATGTGCATTTTTGGGCTATTTATTCATTGTGTAAAATATCTCATTTTGATCAGTCTACCAATTATATTAATGAAGCTTAGAGTAATCCAAAATGAAACATTTGAAACAGATCTTAAATAAGCATTTACTCTACTTCCATCCATTCTTTCTGATCCTTAATTCTTACACAGATCCTTAATTCTTACACAGAGGCTACAGAAGGCTTTAAGAATATTGATTAATCTAATCAGCATCAGGCTGAGGGGTTGCAGATGGGATATTCACCTACTATTCTAAACTTGTGCCTATATTCTAGCAAAAATAACCACTGTAAGTTTTGGGGTTGCTATGCCATTAGTTCTTAATCAAGCCATTTAAAATATATTTTAAAAAAGACTTAAAATTTGAGATTTGATCATTAGAGATTTGTGCTTCATTAATTAGATTGCACACATTTCTGTCAAATCGTGCTCCATCTTGGCATTGAGGAAAAGAGATAGATAATTCAATAAAAATACTAGGTAAAGTTAATCTCTGATTATTCTTCCCACTCACCTGATGTCCAGGTCTTAGACGTGATTGAATCAATCTATTTTTTTTTTTTTAAAGAATGGGATATGGGAATCTGTAAATGTCCAAGGAAGGACATTAAGATGGATCAGAAGATAACTTACACAAGTATATCAGAGGCAGAATTAACACGGCAACATTGCAGCACCTGTTTGATCCTTGCTCCTCCCTTTCTGGATGCCAGGGGGTTCCGTCAACATACAGTCCATGCATAGGGAATAATATTAGTCCATGTATTCTCCCACCTCTTTTTCATATTCACTACCACAGTTAAACTAAGATGGTGGGCCAGCCACAAAATTTCTATTTACCAGAAAGCAAAATGGTGAAGTGATACCCTGACTTCCATTCTGCCTTGCCCTCTTATGCTGTCTTTAGCTTTCCAAGAGGTTCTGCCCCAAGCAAGGTACTAACTACAGTTCCAAATAATACTGGAATTTGTGGTTCACTTTGGAAGAACTAGTTTTTCTGTCTTTTTTTAAACTGAAAGATTCTAGGAAATACAAAGTGAAGCCAGACAGGAGAGCGTCTAGTAGGTGCCAAAAGAGACTCCACATTGCCTAGTCAGTACTTATCAGTTAAGTTTAATAAAATGAGAATGACTTCTTGCCTGTTTTCTGACAGCTACTGTGAGTTGCTGAATTTTTTGTTGTGTTTAAAATTTCTCATTTGCTAGCTATCACTTCCACTTATCTGTTGGCAGCTCAGAAGGATGAAAAATCCCATCATGTGTAAGTTACCTATAGAATGGTAAAGAGGCATCTATGTGTCATCGTCTAGTGATAATACCTCTTCATGTCTCCTACTAAGTCAGTATGAACAAAATGTTTCCAGTTTCCTGCACTCAGCACTTATCTAATTGCCCCCAAATTGAAAACACTCTGTATTTTTGGCTCAGCAACTCAGTGAGTTCATTTTCAGAGTATGCACTGCTCTGTTTTGATTCTTAATATGGAACAAATGCATTAGCTTTACTTGTAAACATTGCCATAATAACTAACATAGGTCTTATGCAGCAAACTCTGAAGACTCATATATATTAATCTGGTCATTTTGCTTCATACATTAAAAATTCCGCCATTAATAATACACACACTTCCAAGATTCAATGGCAACTGGCATAAATTCATGGGCAAATTCGAGATAGTTTCCAGATATCCCAAAACTATAGATCCCTCTGTCTACACAATTCAGCTAATTTACAAGTCCTCCTACCTCACATATGGTACATAAAATAATACTGATGTTTGCCAAAGAAAACATATTTACTTATTTAAGTTTCTATGCCACTCAATTTCAAATAGCTCTGACTATAATAAACAACAAAAAACATTACAATGAAATTGTAATACTAAAAATAACTGCACCTAACTGTTTCGGGACCCCCTAATCTTCATTGTCATATAAAGCTGCAGCTTCATGGTTTTTTTGGAAACGAAGAAAAAGTTGGGTGGTTCAAATATCAGTGGACAAGCTATTCCACAAAAAGGCAACACTGAGAAGGCTCAACTGTGGAGGGCATTACCTTGAGTGGGGAACTTTTAACATGTTTTATTTGCCACCTCATACCAGACAGACAGGTTCAACCAGAGAAGACTTCTTGAAGCTCTCTAAGCCAGGCACGCTGGCTGAGGAATTCTGGGAGTTGAAGTCCACAAGTCATAAAAGGGCCAAGTTTGAAGACCCCTGCTCTAAGCCTTGAGCCTTAAGAGTTGATTACACCTTCAACTGTACCCAGAATTCTGTTTAACTACTCTACTACGCAGAGAGGTATTTGATGAGGCAGCATATTTTTCCTCCAGCTTTTACCCAAATCACTTCCATTTTTCCTTCCAAAAGGAAAAACATTGAAGGAGACTCTAGGGATCAATGTGTGACTTTCCAAGACTTGATGCAAAAGCTTTGGCTTTTGGCTGAGATCAAATCTAGTATCTGTTCTTATCAGTTTCATGCTTCATAAGTCCTTTATTTGCCTGCTCCTTCCTGCTGATATCACATTTGTTGCTACTTATCTTGTTTTTGCAAAGCCCAGCAGCTGGTAGGTACTCTAGCTTCCAAACAGACATAAGCAAATCTAAGAGTAATTGCAGTACCTTAAATGGAAACCCTCTGATTGGTATGGAACCTGTCAGCCGCCTTTGGCTGCTCCCCAGAAACTCCCTTTTAATGGGAAAGTTCCAGACTCTGATTTCCCATCTTAGGGTTTTTAATCTTTAAACTAGATTGAAACGGGCAAGCCTTCAGATAGAGAAATGCAAGGCAGATGTGTGATTTCTCTGCATGAAATTGTCCAATTGCTTTTGATCCAGTCACTTCCCTCGAGAGCGATGTGGTGGTATTTGGGAAAAACGTGGGAAACAGAGTGAAGAGATGTGCCTAGGGCAGGGGTAGGCAACCTTGGCTCTTTTATGACTCGTGGACTTCAACTCCCAGAATTCCTGAGCCAATTCTAGGAGTTGACGTCCACGAGTCATAAAAGAGCCAAGGTTGCCTACCCCTGCCCTAGGGAATGGTCAGATAAGAAACACTATAGCCCACAGCTGCACAGTGGGAAGAACAAGAGGCTCACTAAGGACCCTCCTTATGTTCACCGGATGTAAAAGTGAGGACAGGAGAAATTTACTTTAAATTTGTAAGATTCTATTCATGTAGCTTTACAGTAAAGTAGAATTAATTTATCTGGTCATGTTTCCAGGAACAACATTCCTGTTGTTTCATTAATGAACAAGCGGTTTCTCAAAAACAAACATCGCTTTGTCACACTGTAAATATTTTATCACACTGTAAAGTTCCTTTAGTGGCGTACATAAAAGTGTTGGCACTATATCAAACATTACTCATCAGGCAGGAAAGTATACTTCAGTTCTGATTTCCTTTTGTTTGATGCAAGGACAGCAAGTCTTCCCTGGAGAAAACTGTCATTAAATCTTCTGAAAACTTAGGAAATGCAATTTTAATATGCGACATAATTCTTCTGATGCTAAAAAAAAACAAAAAACCACCCTCCCCCTTCTTTATGTTTTGTGAAATGTCTTCCAGATGTTCAATAAGATATAATTTATTTATACAAATGCTGGCGAGCAATTCCCATCATTATTTAAAAAGAAAATTATATGCAGTACAACAACTTGGGTGATACACAGTGTGCCAGGAATAAAGCCACTCATCCTTGATTTCTCCGAAATTTCCAAGTTAGAGCACACAACAGCTCTGCTCCAGCCCCCAAACTGGAAATTATTACCCTGAGATAAATGAGTATAAATATACCAGACTCCATACTGGTTTGTGGACAATGGGGTTTTTATTTGTTTTGCTGATATTTATACTTCCCTCCATAGGTGACTTGTACCATCTAGGTCGGATGATGCAAAAATGACTAAACATGTGTCATGACATTACAGTGCAGGATCTACCCCTCTTTTGTGTATGATATGGTGACACAAGTGTGAAAAGGATAGAATTTCACAAAGATAGTACACATTTTATTATCTGCTCCCCCACTCACCCTGTCCATATGCCTGGGCCAGGGGTAGGCAACCTTAGCTATTTTATGACTCGTGGACTTCAACTCCCAGAATTCCTGAGCCAGCATGGGAGAATTCTGGGAGTTGAGGTCCACGAGTCATAAAAGAGCCAAGGTTGCATACCCCTGGCCTGGGCTGTCCCTATCCTTATACTGTGCAATAATCATGGTTGATAAATCAAGTCTGCAGGAAGAACCCGTCACCAGTTAGGCTCCTGATTCCTTCCTTCAGTCCCTCTGGGAATTTACTAAATCAGTCTGAGTAGGAAGCTTAGATGGCCATCCAGATCTTGCTGATCTACAGCTTCTAGAAGCCCACCAGCATGGTTAACAAGAAGGGAAAGTTAATGAGAAGAGATTTGTAGTTCAGTAACATGAAACAAGTTCTTCATCTCTCATGGTTCATCTTTACAACCTGAAGAATTTCCAGATTTCTGATCCCACAGCCATTTCTCACAGAATTTATCAGCCTCTGATTTAATCCTTCTGCCATTGGTGCATAATAAGGTAGCCATTAAATACCAAGTAGTTTCCTGTTATCTGAATACACTTTGAAGTTGTTACCCTCTTCTTACAACAGAGAACAAAATAAGCCCTTCTTTAATTGCAGTGTTCTTCTTTCATCCTTGAGGCCACAAGTCTGGAAACAGGAAACTCAGGCTGCAGGATTGACTACTCATTGTTTTAAAAACTTTGTTAGCTTAGTTTGTATCCAGTAAAGAACTGTAGATATATAATAGACAGGCCATTATGTGACACTGAATCAACATAAAAATGCACATTTTAACCTAGCAGGGGTTTCTTCAGTTGTCAAATTAATCAAGATGGAAGATTCTCCTGGAAAAAAGTACTCAATATGTTACTTCTGCCAAAAGTTTCAAAGATTGGTAGATCAGCACTTCCAGTTAAGTTCTTAACTAATTTAACAATATCCAGCCAGTTTGAAGCAAAGCTGTAAGTCATTACAACCAGATGTTTCTACAATGTTGCTCTCTATCTAGTCAATACTGCCACCTTCTGGGCAGTAAGTGAATGACTTAAAATATTATTGTATTCCTTCTTTTTCAGTAACAGTAATTTTTATTTAACTTTTTTTTAGTTGACAGAAATAAATATATTCTCTGAGTCTGAAGATCCGATTCTTCCAACTGTTTATTACTGCAACATTCCTAAAGCTTTTATATCTAGGCTCCACAAAAGTCTAAGAGCACTAGAATTAGAGTTTTATATATCTACTGCTGTCATCCCAAAGATGCTTTTCCATGAGGCAACTGGACTTTCTTGTTTTTCCTTTGAAGATGTTTCGCTTCTCATCCAAGAAGCTTCTTCAGATCTGACTAGATGGTGGGGAATGGAAAGATTTATAGTCCTTGCAGACAGCTGCTCATTTGCATTCTTTTAGCAAGTCGTTAATGCTGCCTGGAGGCTTATCTGTGTCTTCAGGGTCATCTGAGTAGTGCAAATGTGTGTGGAGCCTTCTTGGAACTGTTGAAAAGACTGTGTTGTAGACTGGAGATAGATGATGTCGTATCCCTCCTCCTCTGTTGAGTGAGGGCTGTTCAATTTTGACATAGATGGCCTCTTTGAAACATCTTCAAAGAAAAACAGGAAAGTCCAGTTGCCTCATGAAAAAGCATCTTTGGGATAACTATGACCTGGATGACTGAGAATCTCCATAGACATTACTGCTGTCATCTGATACTTGTCTGGATTTTATATAGGCCAGTCCTGGTAACATTATTTTCTTCCTTACCACCATGAAAAGAACTGGCAATATTTGTATGATCACAGGACCTAATTTGTTTGGGAGAATGTTGTTTATTTCAGACCTATTTTTAAATAAGGATTTAGGAAGTATTCCTTATTTCCATGCCCCTTTTAATTGAGGAAGGCGATCCTGTTTATATTAAAATTCTACCTACTGAGTTCCAGTGACGTCTGTTATGGGAGCCAATGTAGTTTTGAGCTGCATCAACAGAGGGTCCTCCTCATGGCTTAGCTTTTCTTTTCTTTGTTTTTCGTCTCTCCTATTATTATTTTTTTCCTCTCCCTTTTACAAATAAAAAATGGAAGTTATGAAAGACTACTTTAGTCATTTCCTGATTGGGGTCAAGTGTTCAAGTTCAATATTCCCTCTGCCAGATAACTTGGACTATAGTAGAATTTAATCATAAATTTCTAAGTGCTCCCTTGCTGATCACAGAGAACATAATCAATCTGTTTGTTCTTATTTTAAAGGTCATAAAATTGTTTGGAATAAGTTAAATATAAATTTTCGACCTTATGTATTAACTGGGTTAAACTATAGTGACAATAAAGGGTAAATGTTGGATATAAGTATAATTAAATGTTAATCTAAGAAGTTATATTTTATACTACTTTCATTCTTCAGTGAACATCTACATTTCAGTGTTAAGACATTTTATTACCTCAAGCTCAGAGTCTTTAACAACTGAGCCATCATACCCCTTATTAGCATTTTTAACAATGTCGAAATGATTAAAATGATTTGTGTCAAGATGGTTGAGCTGTCTTTCCTGAGGAGCCACACACAAGATTAGTGCACCATTTCTGTATAAAGGTATTAAAGGAATAGTGTTAAAATCTGTGCGTATGCATGTGGGTCAGTATTCATAGCTTTGCCCAGGCAAGGCTATGAATTTGATTTTGATATTTAATCTTTCAAACATCTTTTTTTATATTTGATCTCCCCAGCTGTGTAATAGCTTTGTTATCTGATCATTTCCAGCAGCAAAGGTCAGGCAAAGCTTATGATGAGGCAGCCATTGCAATCCACCTCAGATAAAGTTTATTTATTTTGTGGATGTTTTTATGGTTTTCGTGCTTTTGTTTTATAATTTTAGAATTGTAAGCTGTCTAGCTGTCTATCATCTATCATCTATCTACCTAATTTAGAGACCTCCCATCTAACTGATAGAACAACATTGGGAATACTGCAGCCAATTTTGGTCACCATATCACAAAAAATATGTTGAGAGTTTGGAAAAAATTCAGAGAAGAGCAACTAAGATGATCAAAGGCCTGGAGACTAAAACATACGAAGAACGGCTGTGGGACTTGGGTTTGGCTAGTCTAAAGAAAAGAAGAAATAGGGGAGACATGATAGCAGTGTTCCAGTATCTGAGGGGTTGCCACAAGGAAGAGGGGGTCACTTTGTTCACCAGAGCACCAGAGGGCAGGTGCTGATCAAAGAGAGAAGCAACCTGGAATTAAGGAGAAACGTCCTGACAGTGAGGACAATCAACCAGTGGAACAGCTTGCCTCCAGAAATCGTGGGCACTCCATCACTGGAGATTTTTAAGAAGAGACTAGACAATCACCTATCTGAGTGGTATAGGTTCTCCTGTTTGAGCAGGGGGCTGGACTAGAAGACCTCCAAAGTCCCTTCCAGTTCTATTCTATTCTATTCTATTCTATTCTATTTTATTCTATGGGTGGTGTGAATCTTGAATGATCTGGCCCTATTGAGCTAAATGGTATGTGTGTCACTCTCATAATGGCACATAGTAAGATGAGCAAGTCTAGTTCCAGACAAACCTTTATCTTCTCTTAGAGTATAATTACTGCTAGGGAGCCTGGCTGGCTCTCATAGCAATGACTAATAAAATCTCCCTAGAATCAAGCTGAATTCTTGGTGACTTCATACATGCTCATGTAGTTTTCTTGGCAATGTGGTAAACATGATTTGCCTTTGCCTACTTCCAATCCCTTTTTATATTCCCCAGTGTATCCCACAGCTCTGGCATTCTCTGGTGGTCTACCTTCCAAGTACTAACCAGGTCCAGGCCTATTTCTTCTTCCAAGCCCAGGGTCAGCCAGGAGCTGCCATTAGCTTGAGCATTATAAACAACAATGCATTTAACTTTATTCTCAGGGACTGACAGGTTGAACACATTATAAATAGAGCATTTAGCAATGTCATAATTATAATTTGCTTGTGTTATATTAGGACTTGCTGTTATTTTTTTACTTTGATCAATGTAGTGAACACCAAGTAGTTAATATTTCCCCTTTCTTCCTTCCCCCCCCCTCCTATCTATGTTTTTCCCAGTTGATTTCGGAGAATGCAGCCACCTTGGCCAACTGTATGCTGACCGAGACGTGTGGAAACCCGAACCATGTCAAATTTGCGTGTGCGACTCAGGATCTGTTCTTTGTGATGACATTCTTTGTCTAGATAAAGATTTATCATGCACAAATCCAGAGATTCCATTTGGAGAATGTTGCCCTGTTTGTCCAAAATCAACAGACTCACCTGTAAGTTCCACATTTGGATTCACTGGTATTTTCATACAGTTTCATATCAACATCAATTCTGCCTCAGCGCTTAGATGTAAAAAGGGTTCCATTCTCTTGATTTCACAAGATATACTCAACTTTAAGAGTCAAATCTTTGGGGTTTGGACAAGATCCTGCTGAAGCAGAGTGCTATTGTTTTTGAGCTTACCTTCCACAAATATCTTGGTGCTATTTACAAAGGATTTGGTCACTGGTTTAAAGAATGAGATATTAATGTAGGAAAGGGCTAAATAATCTGAGCTATAGGAGAACAAAATCCCAGGGTACTTTCTTTTCCATAGGTCTACATTCTATTATCTGTCAGGGAACAAATATTGTCAATAGGAAGAGTTACAACAAAAAGGGTTGCTCCTCCCCTTTCTGCTGTTCTCCCCCTCCCCGTCTCTCTTCCATCTTTTCTCTCCCCGTCCCAACATCCTTATCTTTATCTCTGTCTCTCTTCCAGTTAAGCAGGTCGCCAAGGGCGGGACACATTGATTTTGCCAAAAATCTGAACTGCTGGGAGACTTTTCAAATTAGACCAACATCTGCATATAATCTGTTTAAAGGCTGCAGGTTACCCATCCCTGCTCTAAACCACTCCTCACACTCCAGCAGACCATTTCATGGAGGCCCAGGAAGGTTCACATCCTTCCTTTTTGTATATAACAGAGACCTCTGTCCTTCCTGGAGTGATAGGAGAGAATTTAAAAGTGCCAAAACATCCTGCAGAAACTTGTTTTTTGCAATCCTTTCCAACCAGGGATCAAGTAAGGAAGTCTCACAGCAATCTCCCAAGAATTGCTCTTCCCACTTTCCCAATGGAAAGATGCTGCTAATGGTTAAGCATTTCAGATCTGGCCTGGACTTGTTATTTAGTTGAATGCCTGGCAAGGATTATGAGTATTTGCTTCCAGCCAAAAGACGTGGATCCAAAGAACACTAAACTCAGTCCCAAGAGACTTGCAAGTGATTTGCCAAGAGTGAAATTCAACTGGAACTCTCCCATAATGCCTGGATGGTTGGAAAGAAGTTCACACAGAGCACTTGGTTTCTGCTAGTTAAACATGTTCAGAATGTTTGAGTCAGATTTGAGTCAAGATGGAAACTTTTGTAAAATGGAGTATCTCTGTCCATTTTAGATTTACATGCATACTTTTAACCCCAAATGGAAATTATTTCTTAACTACTAAGTCTCTTTCTTTTATATATCCAGATGTCCCACTGTTTCTTTCCTCACAAAAGTTTGAAAGTCCTGTGTTAACTTTATCCAACTAATAAAATAAAAGTCCTATGCCCAGGTTAACGTAAATGGGAGTAGGTTTCATTGAATATATGCATCTTACTTCTCAATAAATATATAGAGAATTGAACTATGAAGAGCTCCCCAACCAAGTGTTTCTTTTTTTTTAAAGTTTCATTACAAAATAAAAATACAGAAAAAAGTTAGAAAACCAAGAAAAAAGAAAGTGAAAAAAGCAAACGAGAGGGAGAAAAAAGTGATGACTTTTTTTCCAGCGCAGCAAAATAAAAAAAGCTCAAGCTTTTGTTTTATACTTCACAATATTTCAAGCCATTTCTGTAACAAAATCATCAAAACCTAAACTCAAGTTTTATCCTTTTTAGTTCTGAAGAAAAACATTTCCAAATACAAACAAAACTAGGTAATTTCTTCCCTTTAATTAAAACAAATTAAAACAATCAGTTTTGCCATTTCTACTAATTTTATCATCTTTACCATCCACTTTTTCACTGTGGGAAGTAGTATGTCTTTTCATCTTTGTGCATATAAGATTGTCAACATATATAATAACGAAGTCCCTTTTCTTTTTCAAGTGTCAATTTTATATTTATTTGAATGATCTTCTGAATTAAAGTAAAAATCTGGTCCCAGTATTTTTTTCTTTTTGTTTTGTTTTGTCAGAAGTCCACCAAATATGGTAAAAAAAAATACTCCTTTTGTGGCTGCATTTCCAACATATATTTAAACATATATACATTTGTATGTATATACATTTTTGACAATTTACAACCAGTGTTTCTCAACCCTGCCATTTTTAAGACTCCCAGAATGCCTCAGTTACTGCCCCAACTGTCCATTGTCCAAAGGAATGGATTTCAATTCCCAGAATCCTCAGCAGAGGGAATATAGAAATGGAAGGCTATCACATTTCATAGTGTCCAGGTTGAGGGAAGTCCATATTCTTCAGAAAAGACATTATAAATTAGATTTCACTTGTTAACTTCTATAAATTGACATAATACACTGTTGTTTGTCATTCTTTGCATATGTTCATGAATTTTTCACATAAAAGTGTCCTGAAAGAAGTATAATGTTTTTATAAAAGTGCCGGTTCACTGTATAATCAATCTTTCATTTGAATGCAAATAATGGAAGGTCCACGTGTGAGGAAGGCTTTTAACAGGTCTGTGTCAGTGGATAGAGGAAAAGCTTCAAACTAGACTAGACATAAATGGCTGAGGTCATTTCTCTTCCCATCAGTGCCTATGAGAAAGCATCACACTAAGACAATGGAAGAAAATAACATTTTAGCTGCCCAGCTGCTCATAAGGGAGACTTCTGGATGTCTAGCATCTGATTAGAGACACTGTGGGTGATACCAAATCTTTAACCAAGGCCATGCCTGCTTGGTAAAACTGACAACAGCTTCATATATTCCAGGGGCCAAGTTAGTTAGTGTATGCTATATTAGTAATTTCTGGATTAAGAAAGCAAAGCCTGCCTTGACTTTTTAGCATGAGCTCACTATGCATGCACATAGACTGTAGACATGTCTGCAAAATTATGGATTTGGACAGTTTTCACATACATAAGACCACTTGTGTATAGATCCATAGCAGGATTGGCAATTGCAATCTTGCTACATATGCAGTCTGGCCCTTAACCTCCTGGCTTCCCACTCACCCTAATCTCCAGCTATTCAGCCAAGGATCTGGAATGAATATTAATTCATGGTTGCTTGAACTTGAGTATAGCTTTTCACACATTCTGTGATCTTTATAAATCAGGGTCCTGGATCACATGGAAAGTTTTAACTTTTCCTCACGCAAATACATTCAAGTTCAAATGACCTTCAGACCTCCAGTCATGTGTGGTTGGGGAAAGAACAGATTGGGACTATGTGTATTGCCTTATGCTCTCTCCACTCTTTTGCTATAAATTATTCAGATCATGATAAGGAAATTAAAATAAAAGCTTACACATTTTCAACTTGATTAAGTATGGGTAAACTCTCACCCCTCAGGATGCATCAGGTAACAACTACAGTATACCACAATCTGCTCTCCCAGAGGTTGTGTATGGGGGAATAGTTGTCTCTTGTTCTGTACACCAGATACCCAACCAAACTATTACAAGTTATTCCTGAACTTCTAGAAAATGACATTCCATACTCATGGATTATATTGGAGTTGAAACATATATTTCACCCAAAATGCTATCATTCCCAGTGGCCAAAGCAATGGAAATATTGAGTAGAAAGGGAGAAGGAAAAGGAAAGTCAGCACTAAATTGAAAAAGATGATAACCTTCAATACCGGTTCATTATATTCCTGGGATTAAATTTACATACTTTATAAAATACAAATTTGTAAGGTAATGTAATATTAGTAGCTGGCAACAGCTATTGGGTTTGTAAACCTATGGTTTTCCCTATGTGGGTGTACTCCAAATCTCATCATGCCCAGCCACCATGGCCAAATGATTGGCATGATGGGAGGAGTAGCCCATGAGGGGTCCTTGGTGCTCTCTGAGCTTGCTTGTTTTCTTACAAACGTTTCATTACCCAAACTAGGTAACAGCATGAGGAGTAGCCCAGTTCTGGAGGGTGAAATTTATCCCTGCTTACCCTCAGTCATGTACCAATTTTGGTTGATTGTTTCAGTTTGCATTTATTTTATATTTAATGCTCGGTCTGACACTGTTTTGTTTTCCTTTCTAGCCTGATGGAACTCGAGTCCAGGGCCCCCAAGGCCCCAGGGGAGAACCCGTAAGTTCAATTAATGTGTTCCTTTGCTTGAAAATTGAAATGTTTGAAAATACAATAAGGGTGGATAGCTCAATTTACTCTGTTTAGGCAAGATATAATTTGTAACATTTCATTAAAACAACATGCATTTGGTGTTTTAGGATTTTTTTTTTCATCCCAGAAAATGCATGTTTCAGTATGTGCTTCAATCCAATATGCTCATTTGTCTGGGCATTTTGTTCTAATATTGGTCCCTGCTTGTGTTTTAACAATACAAGAAGGCTGAGTTTTATTTGCCCAATTACCAGTTTGTTGTGAAGTATTTTTCCATATCATGCTATCTTTGTCACAGGGCATTTTCTTAGATGGACTGCTCATGAGATAGTTTTTCTGACGTGAAATAAGGCAATTGGTGTGGGCATAAAATAAACTGTAGTTGAAGTAGAAGGTCTAATAAAAGAATATACCAATTCCAAGGACAGAGGTTAATGACATGCCTCTCTTTTCTATTCTATGCTACTCGAGGAATTGCAATTAAAAGGAAGCACTACTCTTGATCTTTCATTGCAGCCAGCATATCTCTGCTGCAAGATTGTAACCATCATGGTACAAGTTACCCAGTTTTCTGTCTCTCCTGATAACCTAAAGTTTGAATTACCACTACACTGTAAGCTGATACCATTCACCATGAAATCATTTTTCCTATGATTCTTAAATTGACCTGGGTGGAGGATGCTTTTGGCCTTCCTAACAGTCCTGAAGAAGATGGCTTTTATAGGCCCCAGTTTATTGGTCCCATTGAGTCCATTAACTGAGTCAAGCACTGATTCTACTTCTTCACCAGACCCTCTTGAGAAAGAGCTAGATGTCATCAGCATTCAGTTGACATTTATTCTAAACTCTAAATGTTATGAGATCAAGGAAAAGTCTCCTAGCACCACCTGATTTGTTGATCAGGTATGAGTAGAATGACTTCAAGGTTGTTCTGTAGAGAGTAAGGAAGATTACTCTTTACGGAGTAGATGGAAACAGAAAGGCTCCATTGTTCAGGCAGAGGGGCACTTTTTAAGTCCAGAATGTCCAGGTAATATTAGGAAGTGGCTCAGGAATATACCTCCCTAATTTACTGACCTATAAGGAGGAGGAGGACAAGATGCAGCACAATCATACTTGTAAGATGTATTATCAATTTCAATGAAAAAAGGTTTTAGCCATCTTGAGGAATTGAATTCAGTCTATTTAATGCTGCTGTCCAGACTAATCTGAACAACATCTTTGGAAGGACACTATAGCAGTGTTTCTCAACCTGTGGTCCATGGACCTCTGGGGTGTGTGATGTTGTCACAGGGAATCTGTGAAGGCTTGAAGAAATGTTATGATTTAAACCTTGAGTTAAGTCTTGGGGGCCTGTGGCCATGGTCTGTGGCCACAAAAGTTATTTAAAGCGGGTCCATAGTGAAGAAAAGGTTGAGAATCACTGCCCTATAGCATTGATATCAAAGTTGCTGAAACATTCAGGGTAATTAACAGGATTGCACACCTCCTTTATCATTCCCAATAAGATCATCCAAATGACCAAGGCAATTTCAGTGCCAAAATCAATCCTAAACCCAACTGAAATATATCCAGAAAATGAGTGGATCTAATTAGCCAGCCCGTATGAGTCAGTACGTATGACAGGGCAGCTGTAGCATCCTATTATTAAAATGATTGCATCAATCTACTGTCAAGGATCATAGCTCCCCAATTACCTATAGTTAATATAATTATATTGTTGGGTGTGTTTGCACATATGCATATAAATAGGACTTCAGTGTCACAAAGTTCCTTTTGTTTTAGCATTCCATGCATTGCCTAAATAAGAAACCATTTGAGTATTTGTGCATGATATTCATTTTTTACCACTTTTCTCCTAAAATTATATTTAGGGCACACCTGGTACTCCTGGAAGAAATGGATCCCCTGGTATCCCTGGCCTGCCAGGAGACCCTGGTCAACCTGGCCCCCCTGGAGTCTGCCAAAATTGCCCAAGTTTCAGTGGAAATGTAAGTAACATTCTCTCCATCATCTTTTCTTTTGCTAGTGTGTAAAAGTTAACATGCAATGTTTAGCATGCAACTGGTTCAGAAGCACAAAGGGTTTTTAAGAAGAATTAGATCAATGTTTCTCAATCTCAGCAACCTTAAGATGCTGAACTCCCCAGCCAGCATGGCATGGAGAATAATTAGATGAATTATTTTTACAGAAACCCTGCAAAAATTGGTATGGACAAGGCAAGAATCATTCTGGGTGGCAAAATCTAAATGTTACAGTACATGTTTGCAGTATGTGACTTGGCAACCCGGTTTATTCTCACACAATCTGTAATAATACCATATGTTACAATAATTGTCTGTAGTTTACTAAAGAGATAGTTAATATATGATACAAATAACTTTCCAAATTTATGAAGACGTTGAAAGAGGTGTTCACAGCAAATCTAAATTAAGGGAGATCGTCAAAGAGATATTGCTGTGGAGAATTGGAGAAGCAGTCAATCTGCATGAACCCTGTACTTCCAACCTTGGGAGATCCATGCTTTTGGCCCCTCAGTGATTGCGTGACAGTGGATGATTACTGTTGAAATTCAGAATGCATGAAGTCAGTGGTGGGATTCAAATATGTGAACAACTGGTTCTCTGTGTGGATGCCACTTCCGGAAGTCCATTCTGGGCCTGGGCAACAAAAAATTAGCTACCGGTTCTGCCAAAGTGGTGTGGACTGGCTGACTCCCACCACTGCATGAAGTGTTGGTGCCCTTGCAATAAACTGTGGTTTCTAGGCTTCCATTTTCTTGTCTGTTGACAAGCCCATTTAAAAATGGTAATTGTCTAGCTGTTTCTTCCTCCATTGTGAACTGTATGTCTGGGAAGATGGAATTCAGTATGGTAACTTTAGGCATAAAGAACCAATGAATGGGAGAGAAATTAATTAGCAACTTACCTCATAAACAGCAGCTCAGTCCATGTTGTAAAAGGCTTAGGAAGATTTTAAAATATTGAAATAGAACCGACCTGAATGAACTCACTAATAAATAATGGGTGGGAGTTCCTATTGCAATTTCCAGCATTCTGTATCTCACCGCAATTCTTACATTAAAACTCCATGCTGAAGTTAATATGACTTTTGCTTTCTAGAACATGTCCTATGTTACAGAGCTTGACACAGACTGAGTTCTTGGAAAAATTCTACCTGTCCCCATGACTTTCTCTAAACTGGTATCCTGTAGCCCTTTCCAGCCAACCAACTTTTCACATTTCTTCTCACTGTACATTTGGGCCTCCTCGAACATTGAAATTATTTTTCTCAGCAAAGCTTGATCTCATTCCTGGAGGAATCTAAGTGGAAAACTTTGGTCACCCCGATGCAAGCATTTCCAGCATCCCCAACCACTATGTCTAATGGTGGCGATGCTTTGGTTCAGCAATAACTGGAATTATTGCTCATGGATTTTCCACCCGTTGTTCTGTCACTTCTGTCACTTTCCAAGCTGTTGGGATGTAAGGTGCTGGGGCTTATGTTCCCTAATATAAGCCCTTAAAATAATTGGGGTTTGATTTACCCACCAGTGCATGAAGATGTGGCCTATGATTCCAGACCGATGGAATATCTGATTAAGGGATGAGTATATGTATAAATGTTCCCAGTGTATCAATTGCTGACCTATTCATTTATAACAACTACTTCTCTTTTCAATTTGTTTTCTACTGCAGAACTTTTCTCCTCAGTATGACTATGATGTCAAGGCTGGACCAGGCCCGGGCGTTATAAGTGTAAGATAGTAGCATGATCTTTATGCTGCTTAATGGTTTTTGAAAAAAATGGTTTTTCTCTTCTTGCACAGGTTATCTAGCAAACAAATACTGATTTCTGATTGCCTAAAACCAGACTGGATTAAAGCAGTATTCTCCCTCGGAATTTTGATTAGAAACACTCCTTGAAACCTCTTATCAAACCAGAGGCTTCCTTAATATTTCTGCCTCACACTTTTGTTTCTTTTCCTTTCTACATTTTACAGCACCCCTCAACTATTTTCATCACCTCCTTTTTTTGTTCCTGCAATTGTTCCTTTTGTGTTTCCGGCAATGTTTGCTCTGCCAATTCTTTTTGTCTAGATGTTTCTCCTCATTTTTCTCCACTGCAACAATTTTCCAGGCTATTAATTGTACAGTGTTTGCTATTTCCGGAATGCAGATATCAGTGGGTAATAAATCAACTTGCTAATTGTTTAGCATTCTTTTCACATAGATGAGCATCTTTTGACATTTTAAATTTGCAGCCTCTCTTAATAAATATACGCAGATCAATAATTCCACATGATGTTCCAAAATAAAGCTATGCTCTAACTTGGTTGCAAATGCCAAATCAAGGTTAAATGAGGCAATTTTGGATTTTTAAAAAAATTCAGTTAACTTGGGATGGTGCTGTTTCTTACATGTTGGTCAATCTAGACTCAGGCTTTGAGATGGATTGGGATGTTATAGAGGGCAAAGGGAAGGATCGTGTGAAGGTGTTTTGATTTTTAGAAAAATCACACAACTCATCCTCAGATAAATGCCTAAAAAGTAGAGAGATCGTAAGTTTATATCAATGGGCTTTAGGTGCCTAGAGTTTTCCATGGTGGTACATTTTAGTCACCTGGCCCTTGAGTCACCTGCTGAGTTTTTCTACAAAAATAGAAAGCAGCATATAAAAAAATTAAAGAAAGCAAACATTTGGACAAAACCTAACTCTGTGTGTGTGTGTGTGTGTGTGCACGTGTGTGCACGTGTGTGATATCTGCATAATCTGTGAAAAGGGCAACTCACACTGGGCTATTAAAAGTGCTCTCAACAGACTTTCCTGATTGTCTACTTCTCTCCTATGTTGACCATTTACTGCCGTGTTATGAATCATGAAATGTATTTGTCTTCTGTTCCTCATTGAATTTTTCAGTCCATCCATTTGTCCATCCATCCATCCATCCATCCATCCGTCCGTCCGTCCATCATAATTCATTCATCTGTTTCAAGTTGCTCATCATTTTTTTCCTTCTCACAGCTTCTGTTGTTTGTAATCTGCCGCTGGCTTCTACATCTGAGATGTATGAACCAAAAATGCCTTCTTCTTTCATGTCTTTGGTTCCTAAGAGGTCCTGGTTTTTCCTGGAAGGGGGTTTGGGAAATGCATGGCCAGAAGGACCACGGCAACTAGATGCCTTCCAGATATGTTGGATATGTAACTTCCAGATGGCAGTGAAGTTATTGAATTTGATATTAAATATCACTGGTGAGCATCTAGCAGAGGAAGACATCTAAGTCATCATATACTACCAGACGGACTGTACTTAAAAAGAAAAAAAAAATCAGTGCCCCAATATTGATTCCTCTTTATATTTTCTATAGCATTGTTTTAATGGATCCAAGAATGTGTGGGTGCAATCAGAGGTCCTCTCCCTGCATTTCCCCCTTTATAAATCACTTCCATTGGGATTAATGGAGCTGTTTGCAAAACCTCCCACTACCTGGGTTGTTGGACATATAGGACTCTGCATGGGTATATCAGCCCTTTATATCAGGGGTCTCCAACCTTGGCAACTTTGTGGACTTCAACTCCCAGAATTCCTCAGCCAGCTATGCCTGCTGAGGAATTCTGAGAGTTGAATTCCACAAGTCTTACAGTTGTCAAGTTTGGAGACCCCTGCCGTAGATGGTTCAACAGAGTTACACCAAATTTCTGGGACAAGCAATGACTTTTAATATTTCATTGCTTACCAAGATACAATTGCATACTTCCTGCTTAACAAGAACAGATGATAGCCCGAATGAGTTATAAAGCCGCCTTATGAAATGAAATCACAATAGCAGTTCACTGGAAGAAATATTTTTTTGCCCACACATCTCTTATGTCACTTCTTTATTTATTATTTTTAACTAAGCTGTCATTCATAGAAGCTATTTCCAGCTCTCAAAAATATATATTACTTGTACTTTAATTTAAGAAGCCAACAGGTTTTAATCTTTTTTTCCCCTGAAACAATTATAAATAATGAATTCTCTGTTAGTAGACTACCTTAAAATATAACTACGTAAGCATTTGGTGACAAGATGTAGGTTTAGGGCTAAATATCATGTATCTGGCATACACATCCCAATTTCCATTAAAATCGCATGCTTTCAATAAAGGTGAAGAGAGTTGGATACTTATTTAATGAACAAGAGTGAACATCTTGCAATCTTATTCAGCAAACTATACAGCAACCTTGCAGAGCAGTTGGATATGCATTTTTAAAACAAGATACAGAGAAATAATATGTAGAGAAAACAAAATGGCCAGGTTACTATTCTTCAGAGAGGGAGAGAGAGAGATGTCAAATAACTCATGTGCTCAAAGTTCATAGCCTTATACCTTTCCCAAGTTTTCCCATGAGACAAGCACAGTCCCCAGGTGAGGAACTGATAACTCTACTCAGTTCAACCAGGGATGTGGTACCTATGTCTCACTTCCCAGAATCCATAATTAATCACAGGCAGTGCACAAATGAACTTGGCTTACCAAACAGAATGTTTTATCTTATCCTAATGACTGGTGCTGCCTTGTTCATTGCTTTGTGCGTAGTGACTTATTTTTGCCTAACACCAGCCTAGGAAGTGAAACAAATTAAAACTGAACTGAAACACTGATTTAATACTAGCATGGTTCAAGTTAAAGCATTTCCACTTTTTGCATAACTAGCTTTCGTTACAGTATACACACTGCCCTTTGCACTCTATTTCATTAGAGAATTAAAATTTCATTTTATCTAAAATTCATTGTATTGTTTTTCAATCTTCCCCATAGGGTGGTGCTGGCTTTCCTGGCCCACCGGGTCCTAGTGGTCCTGCTGGTCCTGTTGGTCAGCCAGGTTCACCTGTAAGTATTTGTCATTTCTTTTTCTGCTTCCAGTTATATTTTATAATGTTGGTTAGTTGTGCTAACCGTAAGGGCAAAAATGTGCATTAAACTCTAAGGAACATAGTTTGAGCATGGCAAAGAACAATAAAAAAAAAAGTCTGTAGCCTTCTCCTATTTAACAGGGTTGCCAATACGTTTTCTTAAAGGATGTCTTCTAGCATAGCTATTAAAGCACCGCCCTTTTCCAGGAATAATGCAGAAAAATACAGTACAAGGTTTGAGATTTTAAAAGATGTCTGATCTTCCAAGTTTTCAAAAATGCTTAATACCAAGTTGCAAATGACCTGTTCCTCAGCTGAGCCGTGCCAAAGGAGGAACTCTTTGTGATAGAGGGCTAGAAAACAGCACTACAGAAATGAGTAAACATTGATCCATTGACCTCCTTAACAGAGAAGCAAAGTAGATGCATTGGCTTCCATTTTTAAATGAAGTCCTCTCTACTAAATTTAAGCTTAGGAATGTTGAGTATTTAAAACAAAACAGGGTATCACATCTGGCTCACTGCCAAACTATAGACTTTGTTTTAAGACAAGCAGAATTGAGAGGGGAGGGGCTACCTTTGAATCAGTCTTGACTCCTAGCAAATGCCTGAACAAGCTTCTGAAGTTTTCTTGGCAAGATTTCAGAAGGACTTTGCCATTCGACTGCTTCCTAGGCCTAAGAGAAAGTGAGTGGCCCAAGTTCACCCAGCTGGCTTTTTTGTGCATAAGGCAGGACTAGAAATTACAGTCTCCTGGTTTCTAGCCTGTTGCTACATCAAACTGGATCTCATCATATAGTGAGAAGGATTTTAATGCAGCCTACAGGACAGGGATATCAGGGGAAGGATGATTGCATAGTTGTGGCTACTATCTTGAGTTTTACTACTCCCACCCTGTGGACACCCCTGCCATAGAAGGAGGAAGGAGGACAAAAGAAGCATAGAAAATCAACATTCATTTATATAATGCTTTGTACAAAAAAGCAATTACTTATAAATTAAATTATTAATAATTAATAATCCAGAAGCGGCGAATGCTCCAACACTGGAAGTTTTTAAGAAGAGACTGGACAGCCATTTGTCTGAAATGGTATAGGGTTTCCTGCCTGAGCAGGGGGTTGGACTAGATGACCTCCAAGGTCCCTTCCAATTTATTATTATTATTATTATTATTATTATTATTATTATTATTATTATTATGATGATGATGATGATGATGATGATGATGATGATGATGATGATGATGATGATGATGATGATGATGAAAATGAAAATGAAAATGAAAATGAAAATGAAAATGAAAATGAAAATGAAATAGAATAAATTTCTATGGATTCATACAATGGATTCATCTGGTCCGTTTCCCTCTAGTTCCTAAGGATCTGATTAATCAGATAGTGAAAATTTGTTCCATCTGATTATGGATCTAATGAAAGCAACTCACCTTTTCTTCATTAGGGACCTCATGGATATCAAGGTCAACCTGGTGAACCTGGACAAGCTGGAGCTCCTGTAAGTATCAATATTCATTTCTGCAGATCTCATACTATACAGTATATCATATTGTGAGATAGGCTTGTTTGTGTTACAAGTTATCCAGTCTGAAAAGTAGTTTGCTTCATGAGTTAATGAAATCATATGCCTCTTTGATTGTTGTGTTGTTTAGAGGTCATGGACAATCACACACACATATACACAAATGTGTTTTAAAAGCTACAGTTTTGTGTGTTTACCAAGGAACTTTCTAACAACATGCAAGAGCTTTTTAGAGCTATGATTTTAAAGGTAGTCTAGAGTGAGAGCAGAAGTGGCCTACAATGGATTGGATCTAAATGTGATAGGGCAAAATATTGTAAACTCAATGATTCCAGGAAAGAATAGAATGAGCAGCTAGTTCCATCCTCTCTACAATCCTGTTTCTGAAAATATGCCCTGGTAGATTAGAAGGTGATGCTGAGTACAACTGGAAGAAGGGTAACTTGGTGAAAATCCACTCCTCCATAAGTAGAAGATTCTGTGGATATCAACCTGATTCCTGATCCGGATCAGATCAGGAATAAACCTAGTTACTATCTTTTTTTAGAAAACATAACACATGTGCTTTTAAATATATGTCCCCCTAAGAAAAGAAATCATTATGTAACAGAATATTGTGTTATTCTATACTTAATTAAATGGAACTATAATCAAACAAAGGTAACTCCTCAGCAGGGCCCGCAGCATTGTGATCCTAAACTTCTTTCATATTCAGTGGCTAAACCAATTTATTTTCAAGAATCTGAAATCACTAGAACCACATGAATTTATTTCCAGTATCTGGCTATTGCAAAGATAGCTTCTTTTCTGAGATAGTTTAATTCTTCATGGCTTATGGGTGTGCCATGAATACCATTAATGGGTATTCTTGCTTCACTCTACCACCTAAACCACAGGCTAGACCTGAATTAGTAAGTCTTTTAAGAGGAATAGCTGTTTAAAAATCTGCATTTTTTCAGATCTCTCCTCATAGGAGTACCTGGATTATTATTTTTTGCAGACAGCCAGACAAATAAATGCAATGTAAAATAAGGTTGAGAATAGAGAGTGGGACTGGGGGTGGGGGGGATCTTTTGTTAATAAGGCATGTTACAACTCATGCTGGGACAGTAATTTTGACTCCTGCTCACCATTTCTCAAGAAAGAAGTGAAGGTGTCTGCATGAACACACTGCGTTTTGTTCCATAATTTCATTTGCCAAATCCTCAAAAACAGTTTGAAGAGAAACTGTGATCACTTTTCAGATTTGGGGGAGTGAAGCAGGTAGAAGTATAGAAAGATTATATCCTTGAAATACTACCAAAGACTATTCTGTTGCATAATTATCAAAATATTTAGCATGCTTGTAAAATCTCATATCTATTTTAACATTGTTGAAAGAGAAAGTGATGTATAAAATCAGCAAACTCAATCACCTGGTAATGGCCTAGCAACACACAAAAAGTACTTCCCTCAGATCTGAATTCCTCTGTGAGAAATTTGTCACATATATTTTTATAACTTTGGGGAGGGGGATGTGCCTTCAAATCAGTATTTGCCATTGTCTTCTTCCTAGAACTGATAGAAAATGACTGGCACCAGTCATTCTCTGTCTAGTCTAGAACTCTTTCTAGCCTGGTGCTTTAACCACGACACCAAACTAGCTTTCACATTTTTTTTATCAAAAGAACCCCACCAAAAGGAAAGGATCTGTTTATCTTTGGCTTTTGTTTAACACATATAATCAATAGCAGGGGAAAAATGACCTTTGATGTTCTTTTACTTTCCAGGGTGCTCCTGGCCCCCCAGGAATGATTGGACCCACTGGACCTTCTGGAAAAGATGTAAGTTTTTGATGATCAACACATGAATAAACAGATCTTTTGGCATGTCTCTCTACAGACACACACACACACACACACAGTATAAATGGCATAGTTACAGTTATGCAAACCCCTCCCTCCGACTTTAATGTTTTCTTTGGGCCACCGCACACTTCAACATAGAAGGTTGCCTAATGCATAAAAGCAGGTTTTGAGGGAAAAAAGGCAGACTGGGGGGGAAAAGGAAGGAGGAGGAAAACCACATAATAAGAAAAGAATTCTACTCATATCCAAATAACTTTTTTCACAATCAGGTTTTGGCATCTTGATTTTAGATTGATAGTTCTACCCAACTGACCAAACCTCTTTTATATATCTACAGTACATTGAAGGGGAAATCAATTCGTTTCCATCCTGTGAGGCAGAATGTTAAATGTTTAATGTTTTTTTCAAAAATAATGTTTCTTTAAAGGTTGTTCTAAATTATTATACTGTAAATTGTTTGAATTGGTTGTATCCTAGTCTTTAGACAGTTTCTTCCATGAAAAGCAGATTAAAGATTTCATGATTAGTTTTAGCTAGAGACATAACTAAAGAGATAAGGCCTGCAGTGCTTATTAACCAAGGTAGCCTAATATTTGTGCATTAGCGAAGACATATTTTTGAAATTGTGTTTCATTTGTTCGTTTGTTTCTGCTGTTCCCAAGGAAACACCCTTATATTTTCCAAGTTCCAGTTATTCTGAATTAGATTCTGAATTGCTCTTCATAATTGGAAGAGCTCTATTCATTCATGAAGTCCTCAGAATTAGGATAGGCTTCTGCTGACAGAAGAAGAAAAGGTGATTTTTTTAAAGCAATTTTCCTCAGAGCTCCTTATTTAGATCATATCATTCTATGAAGATAGAGGAAAAATGCAAAAAAGAACATTCCACTAATTCTGTAGAATTCTTTTATGAATAGAATCCTAAGTGCATTGCAATGAAATCAAACCAATCAATCAATATCATCTCATTAGGAAATAGAGAATACTTCAGTTGGGCAAACACCCTACATATAGACATATATTTCTGGCTAATTTTTGTGTGTTCTGTCATCTGTGAATGAATTTTGTTTGCTTTCACTACTCATATATAAACTCATAGCAATCTAGAAGACTTCCCATTCCATCATACATAAAACTGCTAGATGATGTAATGGTTAGTTTTCTGACTAAAAAGGGCTCAGGAGATAGTTGTATAAACAACCACTTGTAAGTTATTTCATTATCAGTCGAATGATCTGCCAGATTGCCTATGCACTGAAAGCTACTAAAAAAAGAAATCAAGAAAGATTTTCCCTGGAGGTCTACTGAAGATATCTTGGCTGTGGGGAGGAAATATTCCAGTTGTGCTAATTCTTGTAAGCCCAACCAGCAGTAGCTCCACAATATATAGCCAAAGCTTCTTTTCACTGTTATGTGGTCTTATTTTCTAGTTCCTTCTCAGAGTGACTATAGAATATGTGTGTGGGTGTCTAGGTGTAGTAATTGTATATTGTGTCTTTAGGGAGAATCTGGAAGACCTGGAAGATCTGGAGAACGTGGATTACCTGGCCTTCCTGTAAGTAAACACTTTTTTTTCTCTTTTAGGATATGTTGGAAACTAACCCTAAAAGGTGCTAAGCCTTTTGAAAAAACCCCAATGTATATATGGGTGTTTGTAACCCCCCTCACTCCATGTCAATCACTTGTATAATGTAATTATGTCATTGTGCTCCCTACTGCATCATTCAGTCCCCGCCATCATCAAACTCAGCCCTATATTGTAGGAAGAAGTCATGACTCCCTACTGTTTCATAACATGGGGTTAATGGGAACTGGCATGTTTTGACATCTTTCTCCACCCAAGCATAGCCCCATCTGCCATCCCCTCCCCAATGAAGAAATGCACAAATAAGTACAAAAATGCTTTCCTACCTGTGTGACATGACAATGAGGTTATAAATAAGATATTTTGTTTTGTTTCTTAAATTCAGCCATGTCCAGATCCCCTATGTTCTTGCTTCACTTATAAGATTTATGTTTGTTTATCAATGATATTGATTGCTATTGCTAGTTCTATAGCTATGAGAAAGGTGTAGGTTTTATTCCCAGTTGTAAAAATAGCCATGCTGTTACAATCTTTCTGTGCCTACAGCTTTCTTCTTCACCCATATAGCTTCTCTGTCATTTCATCAGGTAGAAAATGAAAACCTAACTGAGGGTGCCACAGTGACATCTGAAAGTTGTAAACCAAAAGCAATCAATCAAATTAAACATTACTGACAGCAGATGATGCAGAGGACAAATAGCATGAAATCACATCTTATGACAACTGCTTATCAAAGAACAAAATCATAAAAAAATGTAGTGACATCCATGTCAACTAATTTGAGTTTTTCAAGTACCACAACAAAGCCCTCAATAGAGAATCCATTAAAATTCAGTTTTGTGAAAAGAGCAGGTTTTTTTCTGCAATCAAAGCTAGGGAATATTGCTTTTAGATCTAATGAAAACAGAAAGTCTTGGTATGTCCACTAAATACATGGACTCCTTGTAATTGAATATTCAGAAATAATCCATTCCAAGGGTTAGGTTTTTGAAATATTTATGTATCTTTTATATTCTGAACTATTGGAATCTTTCCTCCTTTTGGCTTTCTCTAGTTTGACTCACTAGATAATTCCTCAGGTTTAAGCCATGCTTAAACTCTTAGCCTATTTCCTGATCATCATAAACTTCCAATGCAATTCTTCTCATCTTATTGTGCTCTCTCTCTCTCGCTCTCTCTCTCTCTCTCTCTCTCTCTCAATTTAGGGCCACAAAGGGCCTTCTGGAATGCCTGGAATGCCTGGAATGAAAGGTCACAGGGTAAGTGTTCAACATCAAATATTCTATTTAAAAAAATTAGGGAATGATATCAACACAGCTAACTCTGGCTCAGACTTCTTCAACTCAATGCTCTTCAGATTAGGTTGATTAAAGCACTTTCTATAGAATTCTGGTGGGCATTTTATCAGAGTTGAGGTACAACTCATCAGGATGACACCATGTTGGATAAAACTTACAATAGCTGATGAAACAGACATGTTACGGTCAGAAACTTTTCTAAAGGAATTGCTGAAGCCAATGAAATGGGTTGGGAGAGGATAAATCAGTGTACATAGCAAAATTAGGGGTCATCCTCATTTTACAACCTTTAGATAGAGCTAGTGAGACATATCAACATTCCAGGTGTTCAGTATTTTGATTTAGAAAATTTCATATTTTCTAAATGTTATGTTATTATATATTTTATACATAATATTATTATAGATTATTATAGATTATATATTATATTATATATTAATATATATTATATATTTTCTAAATTTATGTTATTCATGTACTTATGTATTTATTTGTAAATGTTAATATTTATTAGTAGTAGTAGTATTAATAACATTAATAATAATAATAATAATAATAATAATAATAATAATAATAATAATAATAATAATAATAATAATAATAATAATAATAATAATAATAATAATAATAATAATAATAATAATAAGTGTTATTTACATATTATCTCTTTTTTTTCTTGCATAAAGGGTTTTGATGGAAGAGATGGTTCCAAAGGTGATGCAGGTGCTCCTGGTCTAAAGGTACCATTTATATTTATTACTTGTGCAGAAGAAGACGGCTTTATTCAGATAAAATTCTTCTTTAGAAGATGTTAAACAGTTCAATCTCTTGGGCTTCTCAGAATATTTACCAACAGAACTGAATCTGAATTTTTCTTTTCCTGGTAATGGCTCTCCCATTATATTCATGCCTCACTTGCCACGACATCTGAAATGGGGGCGGGGTTTCTACCTCTGTGGTCAAAACTTTTCTTCCAGTTTGAGACACCTAAATCTGATTTACCCAGTTGCCCCTGAAATATCAGGATTATAATCTAAGTTCGGTTCACAAAATTTATAAATATATGACTTTTTGTTTACATTTCCTTTTGCCCATTTATATTCTTTGATCATCAATTTTTCTGAAGGCTTCCTTATACCCATGTGTGAACAGTGAGAAGAAAGTACTTAGAGATAAGGGTTGGGATTCCCCTCCCTCCCCCTCCCCCCACTTCTCAAAGTATAGTAACCATGTTCCATCCCAAAAAGTTGATTTAAAAGAGATAAATGAAATATTTCTTCACTTAGAACATATTTAACAAGATGATGGACAACTCTGAAAACAAGACTCATTAAACTGATCCACTAGGGATTGCTAATCAGAATGGCCGTATAGTACCTCTAATCATAGTTTTACTCTGTTTTTGGCTGCTAGTTGCTGGAAATCTTATGTTCTTCTTAAATTGAGTTTGATAGAGAAGTACCACTGCATATTGAGCTGTCCTAAAAAAAATCATATACATATCATTTTTTTCTTCTCATGCAATTACTCTATAGACAGATGCGGTAATGTCATTCTCATTATTTGATGAAGCAAAATAGGTTATGTTCAATTAATTTGTCTCTCCACTGCCCACCACATTGTTTCCAAAAAGATCACTCTATTAGGAAATTGGTAGTCTGCTTGTTTATTCATCTATAAATTTGCATGGCACATTTTCATTGATAAAAATTATCTCTGTAAGGAGAATTATACAGTATGTATAATTTCAGCTGGTGCAAGCTGACCTTTCTTCTTGGTACTGAACTGGTCTGATCCAGGAAGAGATTCAAATATGGAAATTTGCTTTAGAGTATTTAGGTTCTTGCTTAATTAGAAATAGGAATGTTCATTATTGGCCAAGTGTGACTGGAATTTGTTTCCAGTGCATATGCTCTCAGTTACATACAAACAACAAAGTGGTAAGTCATAGATCATAAACCATAAGACACAATCACAAATCATAAGATACAAACAACAAGAGATAAATCATAAGATACCAATAGGAGAAGGTAGTAGGAAAGTTGAGAAGATGAGAAAGATGAATTTAGGGCAATGATGTAAAGGTGACTTGCTCAAATGTGGAATGATAAAGACGATGTTTTGATCAATATTCCCTTTATCACATAGGGTGAAAATGGCCTTCCCGGAGAAAATGGATCCCCAGGACTAATGGTAACTTTCTGAACAATATTGTAGAAAGTATGTGGGAGAAAACAACAACAACAACAGAATTATTATCAATCTGTGATCCATTTACTCATCCATATGGAGAAAGATCTATAGAACTCTGTGATCATCTATTAGGTAGTAAGTGATAAAGAGACAGGTTTTATATTTTTACTCTGATTGGAGAAGTTTATCACATATTTAGTAGCAAGTAAACCTAGCAATAATAAAAGTATGGCTGAGCTGAATTTCAAATAATTTTTCAGGATACCCATTAGTGATGCCAACCCTGGGGATAAGATCATAGACACCTGAGGCAATTATAGGTATCTTGATCATGCATTTGCCTAATTCATATGTAAAGCCAGAATGACAATGTGAAGCATGAAGGAGGCCCCATTTTACCTTATTGCACTTTCTGATTTTAAATTAATCCTTCTTGCCTAAATCACTTTTCTGATTTGAGGAAGTATAGAAAAGAACTATTTAAAAATGAGAGGGGGGGGGAAACCATGTTATATATGAAACATCCCTGATTTCCTCAAATGCCTAATTTGACCCATGGTTAATCTTATGATTCATCTGTAATGCTTCTTTAATGAAAGTTTTACAGCTATCCATTCAGTGATGAATGGGCTTTGGATTGCCCTTCCTTCTCTAAAAGTCTTGTATGTTTCTTAGGGACCCAGAGGTCTGCCTGGTGAAAGAGGACGAGGTGGGCCTCCAGGAACTTCAGTAAGTAGTTGGGTGAAAGTTTAATATAAACTCTTATTATCGTTGCCAATTTTGATTCTCTGGTATAGATTAGCAATGGACTCTAAGAATCCTGGATGGGACAAGATAATGGAAGTCAAATTTGTTCTATTATCTTTGGTTTCTGTGGTTTGCTCTAGCAAAATCAGTCTTTTTGGAGACATTTTACAACTCACTTCAAGGGTTTGCCATTTCTGATTCTATTGTTTTCTAGCAGTGTGTTGTCCATATTTATAGTTTGATGTATAAAGACTGGGAATTTTGGTTTGCTATTTTTGGCTCTTATGTGTTCCTTCTTTGCCCCATATTTTGCTTGCATGCTCCAGATCAAAAAAACCTATCAGAATATAACCCCAGTTGAGGAAATTTAGTGATAAGATACGGAATTCTTTTCACTGAAAAGTTCTTTTTAGATCTGAAAAAAATGCAATTAGTTAATGAGGATATAATTAGATGACATAGAGTTTTCCCCATATACTGTATATTTTAGTAGGTACGTTTAAGGTGTTAGGGTTCCATATTTGGTTGTCAAAGAACTGTAATGTCGATAAATAAAGGAGTTCGGGGAAGTTGTGAAAGGTTATAGATCCGTGGTGGCGAACCTATGGCACGCGTGCCACAGGTGGCACGCGGAGCCCTCTCTGTGGGCACGCGCACCGCCGCCCCAGTCCTAGGCCTTCAGCTGGGTTTTATAAAACCTTTTCGCTTTAGGCCTCTGACGCCGTGTGCAAAAAAAAAAGGTTCAATCAATTTCAACTTCTCGCGGGGAAAAAAAGATCTCGCAAAGTTGGAATTGATTGATTGGACTTTTTAGTCCCACCCAGTCTGCTGTTACCACCGCAGCCATGCCCACCCAATGGTCCACACCCACCCAATTGGCCACACCTGCCCAATGGGTCACGCCCACCCAGCACCCGATGATACATAAGTGGGTTTTGGGTTGCAGTTTGGGCACTCGGTCTCTAAAAGGTTCGCCATCACTGTTATAGATTATTCATTATTGTAAGCTTTGTGATATTGCTGAGTTATTTTTTAAAACACCACAAGCAACATTCACTTGTTTCTAATCAATTCCCGTGTATTTTCAGGGTGGTCGTGGTAATGATGGTAGTCCTGGAGCAGCTGGCCAACCTGTAAGTATATCCCTTCTTTCTCAGGTATTCTCCATCCCTTTTCTGATTTTCCCATACTGAAATTCTTGACTGAAATACAAATTATGGTCCTTGGATCCCCAAAATTCCATTTGAAACTTTATACTTGTTATATTTTATACCATAACAATAACCCAAGCCAAGGTTGAATTGGGCTGAGAAAGAGTGACTGGCCCAAAGTTACCCAGCTGGCTTTCATGTCTAAGGCGGAACAAGAACTCACAGTCGCCTGATTTCTAACCTGGTACCTTAACTGGCTCTCAGATAATATTTAAAATAAAATAATGTTTTAAAATATTATTCCTCCCACCTTTCCATTAAAAATGTCAAGGTGGCAAACTCTTGAGACCTGGACAGTAGATACATTTTTTTTATAATAGATAAATAGATTTATAATACACTAAAATGTGCAAATAAAGCAGAGAAAATGTCAGAGGTGAAGTCTTCAACTTAGAAAATCCAATGCTTTTGAAAAAAAGAACCCTATAATAAATTAGCAGATAATTAGATTTGGATGGAAGTTCAAGAACTTTGTCATTGGTCACCTTATCTTGGAGGCTCCACAAGTCACCCTAAGAACAATAAGTCATGTAACTAGAGATACATTTTCCCACACACAGAGTCCCAAGTGTTATACATGTCTGTTTTACAACACAATTTTATATTGGTTGTCTCAATTACAAGAGCCTTTTTTCCCCTTGTTCGAATATGATGTAATACAAAGCAACATTTGTTTTTCTTTACAGAAATCACTGATAATTTTTTTCAAGTAATCATATCTCTCTTCTTTTTTCTTCAGGGTCCACCAGGCCCTCCTGGACCTTCAGGATTTCCTGGTACTTCAGGTTTTAAGGTATTTACTACTGCATGTATAAAAAAGAGATTGAACTGACGCTCTGAAAAAAGACGTTTCATATATTAGCCTGTGTTTTGTATATATTCCTTTGAAAGGAGGGAAGGAAGCCACTGTTACTGTGGAATATTGACGTGCTCTGCTGATGCTGATACCCCCTTGAATCTTTCTGCCCTCTGCTATTCTACCCTCTGCTAGATACTATTCTATGCACAGTGCACCAGCAAGAATATTTGAGATTTCATTGGGATAATGCTTCTTCTAAGGAATATTCATTAGCACATTGCCAGTTCCTTCCTCCCACAAAGGATAATCCACTACCATCATCACCCCAATAAAGTTGTCCAGTTCTGACATATTGTTAATTTGATTGGTCTAACTCTCTCTGCTTCACAGGGTGAAACAGGTTCTGCTGGTCCTGCAGGCTCTAGTGGACCTCCTGGACCAAAAGGAGATGCCGGTCCTCCTGGCCAATCTGGGGCTGCTGGCCCTCCTGTAAGTATATGTTCCTTATAAAATGATGCATTAAGTCTAATTAGATTTTAGTAAAGTGTATTTTAATAACATCATAGTATTTAAAAAAATACACGACCTAATAAAAGCTATTATCTTTTGTCAATAGGGTCCTGGAGGACGTGATGGAAATTCTGGTGCCAAAGGTCCCCCAGTAAGTGTCCCAGGCAGAGTGGTATATGCCACTGCATTTTCCTAAGTAATGTGCCTGTTGGCTCAAATCATTCAATGGTATCTTTCTGAGCACATGTTGGTTTTATCCAGGGTGCTGCTGGAATTCCTGGTGCTCCTGGTCTAAGTGGAGCTCGTGGTCCTCCTGGTCCTTCTGGTGTTAATGGAATCCCTGGACAAAGAGGTCCATCTGTAAGTCATCAGCATGTTATTTTTTTGTTATGTCATGATTACATGAAAAACAAATTCAGTTATACACAAAATGTGCAATGTCTTTTGACAGAAGGACATGATTTGGGTAGAGTGAAATAATTCCCGGGTTTCAAATTTTTTCATCTTTTTCAATATGTGGAGATTGTCAACCTTTTCTTCCTGTTAATGCTATTTTGAGAATCTAAAACAAGGGATAACCAGAAGGTCCAAATATTAGACAGTAAGAAAATATTTTAAGAGAATGACATGCCGAGTAAGAATTTATAACATTTATAGCTGATCTTGGAGAGGAGGAGCAATATATATGTCTGCTCGTTTATATATTGAAGCAATAAACATGCAAGTGTGGACCAGATATTGACCCTGAAACACCTTAATTTAATAAAGAAGATGACCTAGATCCAGAGATGGCCTTCAAGTAACAGTGCTCACTTGTGTATCTCCCTCCCTGTATCATTCAAAAGGGTTTCTATGTCTTATGTTTCCTCCTATGTGGAGTCTTCTGCTTCCAATCTTCTCCTATCAGGAGAAATATTCCAGAATAGCATGGAGTAAAGGAATAAAATCAGAACAAGGTTCCAGAGAGGAAGTAGGATTCTATCCAGACCTCAGCAAACTAGCTACACACTTCATAACCTGAATCTAGCAAAAGAGTTTCTATTTCTTTTGCTATCTAAAAATAATATAGGATGGACTGCTATATTGGCAATATAGAACAACAACCAAAGAATGTTGCATGGTTTTTTTATCTTTAGATTATAAATACACATTGCTGTTACAGGCTATACATTCATTCTAATATCTGTCTCAAAACATCTTACATATTTGTACGCCTAGCCTATCATCTTCATCCCCATACTGATATCCTCAATGCTCAGTGACATCTCACTGTGAGAAATCTATCAGTGCTTGCAGAAGAATTCACAGAGTAACAGTATTGATGCATTTTCTCATTGTGCACACGATTCTTTGAATCCAGTTCCAAATAAACTCTTGTCTTTAATTGTAAGCAAGGTTCTAATCTACTACCAAGTTCTGTGCTTGATGAGACTGAACAAATCAGATTTGACAAGACAATTCATCAGTCTTGTGTTCTTTTTAGGGTGAACCTGGTAAAAATGGTGCAAAAGGAGAATCAGGAGCAAGAGGTGAACGGGTATGTATTGGTTTATATAGCTGTAGAATATCTGGGTGGGACTGCCCTGCCCTTTTTACTAAAATAGAATAAACCTCAATTTGAAAAACTGCATTGTTCTGGTAAAAGTTTATCTGAAATGTCAATTGACTGTTTGATGCATTTTGTTGCAAGGGTGAAAATGGCACCCCTGGTAGTGCTGGTCCTCCAGGAGAAGAAGGCAAGGCAGGAGCATCTGGTCAACCTGGCACTAATGGCGTACCTGGAGCTGCAGGAGAAAGGGCAAGTATTCTACCCACTTGGTTTTAGACAGGAACACAAGGCAACTCATGATGGTCAACACTCCTTTCCCAGATACATTTGTGTCTAAAACAAATCAAAGCAGTGAGATTATGCGCTATTTGTGTGCATCAGTTGTGGCTAAATTGCTAATGAAATCAATGGGATTAATTCAGAGGAATCGGAATTAAAAGCAGGATGATTATTGTCCCCCAGAGAAAAGGCAATGAGATTGTTAATGCTAATAGAGAAAACTCTCTTCATTATCATTATTTTTTTCTTCCGCTACACTCTAGAAGCAAAATTTCAGTTTGTTAACAAGGATATAATCTTCAGTTATTCTAGCCATTAGATCCCAGAATAACCATCCATAAGAACACAAATCAAAATATGCATTGCCTTCTCAACTTCATTAGCTTTGGAAATTCCTCATGAGTTTTTTTCATTTTGGACTCCAAAATAAAAATATCCATGTTTGTATTTTTCAGGGTTCCCCAGGATTCCGCGGTCCTGCTGGTGCTAATGGAGCTCCAGGTGAAAAGGTGAAGAATATCAAAAACTTAAGAGTTTTTGGTTTCTAAACAAATTTAGTACTTTTTGCTCAGATCACAGTATGATTTGTTTCCCTCTTTCCTTCACACCCTTGTATGATCGTTTTGTCCAATGTCATTTAAGGGGGCACCTGGTGAGCGAGGTGGTCCAGGCAGTACCGGTCCAAGAGGAGGTCCTGGAGAACCAGGACGGGATGGCAGCCCTGGCCTTCCAGGAATGAGAGTAAGTAGAAATCTCCTGGGTGTAGAATACAATGAGACATTTGGAAAGATGCTACAAGAACAAAAGACCAATACATTTCCTTATTAATGATCAGATATCATATTTCCAGATTGTAAATACTTGTTACATTTAATGGAAACATCTCAAAAGCAGTTCTGAGATACAGTTATATCTAAAAGATACCTGGCTTTCTTTATAGATAATAGTTCATTGTTCCCTTAAGAATGCAACTCTAGAAAGTTTGAGGTATAGCTCTCAGAGAATTTGAGAGGCTGGGAAGGAAAGGGAAACAGCATTAAATATATGACCAGGCCATAGTCTTTTGAAATGGTTTTAATTTGAATTAAATGTCAGTGCATAGTCAATTGGTTTAATTAATAGCTCATTCATTACTTCTGGTAACAAAGGTGCCCGTATATCTCTAAAAGGCAAAATCTTTAACTCAGGATAAATTGTGAAGCCCTGCTATATAGATTTTTGAAGCTTGTAAAGAGCTGTACCTCACTGCGGTAATGTAGTGAGAAAATGGTTGTACCACTTATTTCTTTTTGCTGTTGTAGGAAGAAAAAAAATCTTTCTACTGAGAAAATCTAATGTCAGGAAGAACATATATAACCTAGCATGGTCCCTTCTGTGCTAGATGTCCAGATGTCCAGATTTATTTAATAATTTATTTATTTATTTAACTTGCTTAGCTTTTCCCCATAAACTTAAGTTGGCTAGAAATGGCCAGGAAAGCTTTTTTCTTCCATCATTGTGAACTTGATGCTTAGAAAAAAAAAACCTTATCTAAGTAAAGTTTTTATTAATATTACAGTAAAGAAATAACTGTAATATTCCTGACTTACAGTAACTATCTTATTTATATCCCTACCTTATAGTATTAGCAGCAGATATTTCTGAGCTGTATGGATGCTTCTCTTGATTTCTCTAATTAAAGTATCTGAAACAACTTCTCCCAAACAGTTCTCTATATCCCCATTCTGTATTTTTAATTCCTAGTCACATAATAAAGTAGGGTTAGAAAAGCTATTGCTTTTAACATGCACTTATTACATAATAATTATTATTTTATTCTTATTTTCTTACTTAGGGCTTAACAGGAAGTCCAGGTGGTCCAGGAGTAGATGGAAAACCAGGCCCTTCTGTACGTCACTATATTCTGTTGTTTTTATCTGATGCTACTTTTGTAACTGTGCCTTGCCTTGATGTCACTTTATGACAGGGGTGTCAAACTGTCGGCCCAGAGGCCGGACGCATCACGAGGAAACCGCGCCCACCCCATTGCCGGCAATGGGGAAAAAGTTCCGATACGTCGCGCGATGTCACATGATGTCGCGAGTTTGACATGTCTGCTTTATGAGCATGAATTGAGTTGCTTACTTCATGTCTTAGGGCATTATTTACAAGCATTTCATTGACCATTTTATTTAATGGCTCTGAAAGCCTTTTTACATAATCCCTGTATTAACATCCAATATTACCAAAAGTGCATTAATTTCTGCTTCTGAAAAAAAAATCAATTATATTTGAAGTGACCAAATACGATAGCATTCATTCATCCATCCATCCATCCATCCATCCATCCATCCATTTCTTTGTTTTTTTGATATGCCGCGCATTGGTAAAAAGGTCAATATAAAAACTTATTAAAATTAATAAATCTTAAATAAGAACTAAAAACCAAAGGGATGGATAGCAGGGGAGAAGGATTTTCTCGTTTACCCATCAACCACCTCCAATGAAAAGTCCCTGCATCAGGACATCAAACCTGATGGCAAATCCATGTTTTAAAGCCCTTCTGGAAGGTCAGAAGGGTTGGGGCAGATCTGATCTCCAGCAGCAGAATATTTTACAGCAGGGGTGTCAAACTGCCAGCCCGCAGGCCGGATGCGTCACGTGGAGCCGCACCCACCCCAGCTACAGCAAGGGGAAAAAAGTCACGATACATTGCGACACGTCACATGAGGCGGCGAGTTTGACACCCCTGTTCTACAGGACAGGGGTCACAGTGGAAAAGTCTGTTCTCTTTGACTCCACAAGTACTGAAATTCCTTGACCAAACAAGGTCTGTTGCTACACTGAATGGGACGGGGTCAATTCCATTGTTTAAACATGTTTGTGAATATTTAATCTCAGTGATATTCCAGTGTTTTCTTATATTTCTTCCTCTCTTCACCTCTACGACTTTCAGGGATCATCAGGAGAATCAGGGCGGAGTGGTCCCCCAGGCCCAGCAGGTCCACGAGGTCAACCAGGTGTGATGGGCTTCCCTGGTCCAAAAGGCAATGAGGTTAGTATAACCTCATTGTTATCCAGACCACCCTTGGATCCAGGATGACATTGTTTTATTTCTCTTTGAGATGTCAACTCTTTGTTTATCCAAAGTAAACCTGAACAAGGAAATAAGCTCTGAAGTGTGTATTATTCACAGAAATGAAAATAATAAGAAAATATCCAAACATGTTACTATTAGCATGTTAAATTGAAGCTGCCTTTCAACTCTATAATTTTTGATGTATAATAATTGGTAAGATATTAAATTGCAATCTTTTGTATTTTTAGGGTTCACCAGGTAAAAATGGGGAAAGAGGATCTTCTGGACCACCTGGTGGACCGGTCAGTAAATAATTTCTTTCACTCTTTCACATTTATACACCCACATATATGATTCTGTTGACCTTGTAAACTAATCACTATTCCATTATTTAACAGGGGCTACCTGGAAAGGATGGTGAATCAGGAGCACAGGGACCCCCAGGATCTGCTGTAAGTAATAGAAACATAAAAGTTATGTTTTAATACTAACTTACTATATCTTATATTAATAAACTATATTACTAAAGAGTAATGGATTCAAGCAATGAATAAGACAATTTTGCATTAACTTATTACTCATTATATTGTTTACAGTGATGGGAAGAATTACATGAGCCCATTCTTTGATCACAGGATCTATTATTGGAAAGTACTTTTCAAAGTACTGGGTTAGCCTAAATCCTTGAAAATTAGATTGAGTGGAATGGAACACTGACTATTGTAACTCTACAATATCACATTAATTTTTGTTTTCTTTATTATGATTTAATTAATATTGCATTGACTGATGTTGTCCCTTTAGGGCTTTTGAAAGTTTCATATCCAGGAACAGAAAGTTATTACTGCTCAGCACAAATGAGCTAAGGAAGGGGTTGTTGGTGGGATGGAAAACCATTGTTATGTTCCGAAGTGAAGATGCAATTCAAGGAATTCTGAGGCATTTTTACTTAGAAAGTACGAATAAAGTGAAGCCAAAAACTAAACCCTCCTGCTTCTTCCCACAGTGTCTAAGTATATTCTCCTCCCTCATGTAACAAGTCATTAATCACATTCCCCAATTAGTTTAAAGTGTGAGCTTTCCCTCCCGCCATATCTTTATCTTCTCACATTTCATCCTTTGAAGACGCTCTGCTGAAATATTGTTATGGCTAAATAGTTCTCAGCACATTCTTTCACTCCCTCCCCCCATACTATCTAATAGTGGTTCTTAAAGTAATACACAGGTTAAATAGTGAATGTCTGCATCCATATATATTGTCAAGCATAACATTCGATGTTAGCAGCCTTGACAACCATGAATGATGTTCTTCTTTTCCCAGGGAGGTCCTGGTGAAAGAGGAGAGCAAGGAGCAACAGGTCCACCTGGATTTCAGGTATGCTGATATTCTTCAATGTTTGCTTTCTAAACAATGCATTCAAACCAGAATCAAAAAATTAGTGAAGAAAAGTAGAAGTTTAAGGTTGGCTGATTTCGTCCACCAAATTATTTCATGTTTTATTATTTATTTATGTAATGTGTATGATGGTTCACAATAAAAAGTGGTAACACTGAATGCTATAATCACAACAATGACATAAACGATGTTAACGGCTTGACTACTATGTGCTATTTCAAATTTTAATAAAAATTCAAGTATAATAAATCTCTATTTCTGATATTTTTAAATGCAATCTTTAAAGCAGAGAGGAATATGTATTAAACAATAATTGTATTTCCCCTAGGGTCTACCTGGTCCTTCAGGAGCTCCTGGAGAGAGTGGAAAACCAGGAGATCAAGTAAGTTGTCCTTTCACCTCTCCCAAATATGAGTAAAAAGGATATGTAATGCAACTTAATGTGGAGAGCAATATAAATTATGATTCTAGAATTTTGACCTTGTTCTGAAACATTCTTTCTTTTCCACAAAAACTAATCTCTATAACTTTACCCCAAAATTCAGCTTTTAAGAAAGTTCATTACCTATTATTTAGATGTAATTCCAGCTATTTTTATAATGAAGTCTTACAGAAATCAAAGATATTATATACTTCCAAAGCTTCTCTCTCTCTCTCTCTTCTCCTTCTTCAGAAGTGGCTATTATTTTAGCTAAACTCAGTGGAACTTATGATACTTTGGAAGATTAATGTTGGGTCATTGACACCTCAGGTGGAATTGTTTGGCTGCAGCTTGAATATTAATGAAGATGTCACCCATGAAAACATCTAAATAATAATCAAATTGCTTTTGTTTCACAACAGGGCCCAAAAGGTGAAAATGGAGTTCCAGGACTTCCAGGAGGAAAGGTAAATTTGGTACTAATCTGGTCACATAAAAATGGGAAAACAAAGAACTCAAACAAAACTAAATGGTTTTATTTCTATTAGGGTGAAAATGGCATCCCAGGTGAACGAGGCACACCAGGACTTGCAGGTCCCCCTGGAGCTAGAGGTGGTCCTGGCCCTGCTGGCTCTGAAGGTGGAAAAGTAAGTTGAAATTATAGCACTTTGTATATATCCTAAATTATGCTCCAGGTACTTTTTTCCAGGTGTCTTAATAACTGATTTGGAAAATATAATTTTAGGGCCCTGGTGGTCCACCTGGTCCTCCTGGTGGTATGGGGCCTCCAGGATTGCAAGGAATGCCAGGAGAGAGAGGAGCTTCTGGAAATTCTGGACCCAAGGGAGAAAAGGTATGTTCTTTTATATTTCCCTTAATAGCCAGATAATACCATCCAAAATTATGAAGAGCAGCTAAATTAGGACTTACTATCAAGCATTAGTAAGCTTAACTAAGTTGATCTAAACTTTTGAGATTGACATCACTTATTTATAAAACCTGATGCCGGGCAATATGTATAAGTACTAAACTAGATCTCCAGGTTGCATAAAGCCCATCTTCTGTATGTTGAGAAGAGTAACTCCAACTGAAGTTACTGAATTTAGGGAAGAATGCTTTGAATAGGGCTAGTGAATAATTAGGAAGGACTCACTGGAGAAGAGCCTAATGCTGGGAAAGATTGAGGGCAATAGAAGAAGGGGACGACAGAGAATGAGGTGGCTGGATGGAGTCACTGAAGCAGTAAGCGTAAGTTTAAATGGACTCCAGAAGATGGTAGAGGACAGGAAGGCCTGGAGGAATGTTGTCCATGGGGTCGCGATGGGTCAGACACGACTTTGCAACTAACAACAACAACTTCAGAAGTATAAGTTGTTAATACTTTAATCTTTGTCCACTGAGTAAATGTCCTGCTTCATGTCTCCCTGCTGATTGTATTTGTTTAATACTCTTTATTATATAATTTTAAATAAAGATTTAAACATTGCTTTTTTGGGTTTGGGAAAAACTTATCAACATAACTGCATGGTACAACAGCTTGCTGTTGGTTAGCTTATTCGCAACGTATCTCCTCTTTTCTTTCATTTGGATAGGGAGAGCCTGGAGGCAGAGGAGGAGATGGTGCAGCTGGTAAAGATGGATTACGAGTAAGTAGAATCTGCCATATCATGGATAATTTGTTTGCTTCGACTAATTTACAACAGAACCAAATTGGTTCCAGCAGAGCATATAGCTTTTTTAAGGTTTTGCATTTAATATGATAGCCTGGATATTTTTAGGCATGCCAAGAGCTTCTAATCCTGAGGAGAAGTTTAGGAAATGTAGTTGATTGATTGGTTGCATCTATTTCCAGATTATTTATAGCAATTCCTTCCTTATCTAACCAAGATTAAGGGAGAGGCACAACAAAATCCTTATCTCTAGAGATGCTTGAGTCTGAAAATTCAGTTTCTGCCTCAACCCTTGCTGAACTTAGCCTTCCAAAAAGACACATGTATTTTATAGTCATTTTCAGGAACTCTTCTCTTAAAGGGTGCAATTTTGTAAATATTTTAATAAACATTTTTCTACAGCAATAGGAATAAAATTAAAAATAATCTAGTTGACCTAACTTTCCTCAGATCTACCAAGATTCTTTGAAGAGGCAGATGGGTTTATGAATTCTCCAGGACTATTACTCGGTTGAGAGTAGTTTCTTGATGAGAATACAGAATGAACAGAATGAAAAGAAGTAGAATAAGCCTATAGGCGAGCATATAGAAAATGGATGGACTGAGTTACAGTGATGATGGATGTAACATTGAAAGAACTGAAAGATCAGGTTAGGGGCATATTTTCATAGGGAAAATCTAGCTATGTGATTGCTAAGAGCATCAAATTGACCGCACATGTTCAATCAATAACCAATCAATCATATACAAGTAATTCTCTTTTAAAGTTTAGCTTTTCCTCATCTTTCAAAGAGCTAGAATTAGAGTTCCTGAAACATGTGTATGTGTGTGTGTGAGGGGGAGGAAATACAGAAATATTTGCTAACCAAAACAGATTTTGTTGTTATTTCAATGAATTTATGCAATGGCAAATTGATTGACACAGGCTAAAGAATCTGGTATAATAAATAAATAACTTGCCAAGTTCCAAGCATCTAGTTAAACATCATGAGGCTCTATATCTGGTTCATTTTAAAATTCTTACGAATCTTCTCTCTGCCTATGTAACTTCAGCATAACAGGAGACAGATTGAATTAGGAAGGCAAAACTGAAATAAGCAGAAATTTTCAATTGCAGGGAAGAGTATTCTGAATGCTTTTGCATTTCAGTACTTGTTGATTGATGAGCCCATGCTTCCACTGATTCTTACTTTTAACATTGTAGGGGCCTGTAGGATCCATTGGACCACCTGGTCCATCTGGCCAACCTGGTGATAAGGTATACATTTCATTCATATTTTAATGTAAACTAAATTCATTTTGAAGAAAAAGATTCTGAAATAAAAGCTTTCTTTCTTTCTTTCTCTTTCTTTCTTTCTTTCTTTCTTTTCTAGGGAGAATCTGGACCTGCTGGACCCCATGGCCCATCAGGTCCCCGTGGTGGACCGGTAAGAAAATCTTTCAAATACACAATCTAATTATGTTTGTAGGTGTTTTGTCCTTTTCCTAAAATTTTCATACAAAGGTTTTTTTTTTAATTTGAATACATGAATCTTAATTGGTCTGCAGTATTCTGGAAGGTTATATTGCTTTCATGATAAGAGTAATATGCTAGAATACTCTTGTTCTTTTCAACCTATCTAGAAATTATATTTACATTTAAAACATTAATACACTTCATATTATAGATAATTTAGAGCAAATATCTATAATTAAGAATATTTATTCATATCTCAAAAGTTGTATCTTCAGTTAACAGCATAACATTTTTCATAACTAATATTAATTAGAAAACAAGAATTTCAAGCTCTTACCCTCCTTCTTCCTAAGATTGTTTGACCTCCTCAAGGGATAATATATTGTCACTGTTCCATTGAAATCATCAAAGAGGAAATGGACAAGTAAATACATAAATAAAAATAAGATAGGAAGTGAAAAGGGAAGTCATCAACAGGTGAATTAGGAGCAGGGATAGACTGCAAGCATCTGGTTTATATCCTAAGGCAGCAGCCTCCAGCCTTTCTGGGATGGTTTCATGCACACACGGACATGCAGACTCACCCACCACTCCCACAGCCCGGTTCCAAATGGCCTGCTGCTCTTAGTTGCCAATTTTGCTTTCACAAGAATTAGAAAACTCAAATGCAGCTTTCACTGGATTAGTAGAGGCTCACAGACCTGTACTGATCCCCTTTGATGCTGCCTGCAAAGCCAAATGGTGCAATGCATCTCTGCACCAGAATGGAGGTTCCAGCCACAGGGTTGAGATGGCTCTCTGAAGCACTCTGGAGGGAATTAGCAGTTTTTTTTACAAAGTCCTTGTATTCAAAAGTGCAGGAATCTCCCACTTCATCTGAAAAATTCACACAATAGCAAAGTGCTTTGAATAACTTGATGGTAAAGTTTTTTGGTGGAAAAGTCAAAAAGAAGTATGTTAGAAATACATATTATCATAAGCAAAGGAAGATAGCTGAGTGAGGCAAAAAATGGTGTTAGCAGAGTGAAATTACTTTCCTTGTAGGGTTAGTTATGCTTCTTCTATATTCCTTTGTCACCTGCAGGGTGATCGTGGAGAACATGGGCCACCTGGTCCTGCTGGCTTCCCTGGAGCTCCTGTAAGTATGAAGATATTTTAGCATAAAGGGTGGGAAAGATTTGTTCTACAGGTTTGAGATGAGATGAAGTAAAGTAAATAAATAGCAGAGCAACCCATAGCAAATATTAACCTGCATGTTTAGTTGCAAAGGAAATCAGGAGAAAGAAAAGTGGAATGTCCCATATGTGCAAACGGTTGCCTGGATTAAGTTTTATCAGGCAGCTGATAAGATGCTGTCTTTTGTTCCAAGCCTGTTTGTCTATTAGTATTTCAGGAAGATTTGCCCTACTTCTACTTCTACTAAGTCTTAGTAAGTATCCTTAAATATTAAGGTTTAATACTTGCAATAACTAATCTTTATATAGGGACAAAATGGAGAACCTGGTGGAAAAGGAGAGAGAGGTCTTCCTGGTGAACGAGGTGAATCTGGACCCCCAGGAATTGCAGGTCCATCAGGAGGTCCTGGTGCACAAGTAAGTATACTGTAATCTATATATTCTATGTATTCTCTACTGTTTTTGAAACTTGATTTATCCTGTATTTTTGTAAGAGAAGCCATCTAATATGTTGATTCCATTGAAATTCATATATTGATTGGTCTGTTCTTTTCTTTAGTATTATGATGCTAATTCTCATATCTTATCTAGGGTCCAGCTGGTTCAGCAGGACCTAAAGGAGAACGTGGGGGTGCAGGTCCTGCAGTAAGTATTGTTTTTTTAACAATACTAGCCTATGTTTAGTAAACTGGTTGATCTTTGCAGCCAAACTCTTAGGGCTTCTAAATGACACCATGGTCTAAACAACACTCTAATTTCTTTAAGAAGAAACATAAATAAAGTAAAAAAAATGTCCTTTTAATATGGTATGTTCCCGTTCACCTGACATTTCAGTTCCAAAATGTTCTCAGCAGTCCAGCAGTGATCCATGGACTTACTACAACCAGACCTTTCCATTTGAGCCAACTACATGTCCATGCATTCTTTTGTTTTTTTCCAGATAGCTACGTAAAGGACAGATTTTTTTAGGCTAGAGCTAGGAAAAGTGCACTCAGACAGCTACTTGTGGCCTATCAGTTTTTCTCGAGATCCATTATTTAGAGTCATGTTACAGCAAGCTACCGTACAAAAGATGTAATTGCCTTTTAACCAAATTGTCAGCTGCAAACAGTCTACTTAGAGAGCCAGTTTGGTGTAGTGTAGGTACCTGGCTAGAGACTGGGAGTTCTAGCCCCACCATGGGCACCAAGCAAACTAGGTAGCCTTGGGCTAGTCACTCTCTCTCAGCCCGAGGAAAGAAGATAATGGGAAATCACTTCTGAAAAGCCTTGACAAGAAAACTGCAAGGACTAGGCAGTCATCAGGAGTCAAGACTGACTCAGAGACAAAAGATATATAAGTGGTGTATTTATTGTATGTAATAAAGGGTATACCAGTTTCCTGAATTTGATTTTTCCATCTCCTGTTGAGCAGTAGATGATAACTTGTTAATGTCATCTATACTCGTTTGTTTCAGGGTTCACCTGGCTTTCCTGGATCTCGAGGCTTACCCGGTCCTCCTGGTAACAGCGTAAGAATTACTACAGTTTTTAACACTTACTGCTCTTCTCTGCTTTCAGATGCTTTTCTCTGCTCCAGTACTGTAGCTGAAAATAAGCAGAGAAATCACACTGTACAACAATTCCATTTGCATATTCAGTCACAGGGGCTGTGCTTCGATCACAGATGTTCCATTTATAAATTGAAAGACCTCTTAAGCATATCTCTGGTGGACAATACTTAACCCAGACTACTTCATGCCCATGATTGCTAACTGAAAGTCTTTCAAGGAATACTCCTTTTCTAAAATATATCTTCCCTTCTTTTCTAAAAAAAAAAGTGAGCAACAATGCTCCATCTTGAGTATGGTTTGTAGAAATGGAAAGCTAGAACAATCACTTTGGAGTTTGAAGGATTTAGCTAGTCCAAGAGCAGGATCAATGGAGGAGTTGCAATGCAGTCATGGAATTGAATAAGGTCTCATGGAGATGCAACTCAGGCATGAACTATCCTTCATGGAAGCCAGTCTTTCTGCTTTTTCAATTCATGATGGCAATAGCAGCAATGCTGGCTACTCCTGCCCTACCCAAAGTAAAGAAGTGGGATAGGGGACTATGTTATGTTTTGTGGGGCGCAGGTCAGGTAACACTGGCCATCACCGATGCAACTACAGCATCCTCATTTCCTTAGGGTGACTTTTTAGAAAAAGTGTAGTAAGCATGCAAACTGGGGAAAAAATCAATTTGGCCTACACCTATCAAATATTTGATCTTGAATTTCTTTGCTATATTTAAAAGCATGCAATTATGGATATGCTCATTTTTTTATCGGTAGTGGATCTGAGGTACTTAAGAAGTTCAGTTGTTGTCCTTTATGCCTATATCATACATTCTCCATGTTCTGATGTCCTGGCAGTGTTAAGTCCCTTATTCCTCTCTCTCAAATATCACATTCTAGGGAGCGTCAGGACCACCTGGCAATGCCGGCCCACCAGGCAAAGATGGACATTCTGGCCCACCTGGTTCTACTGGCCCATCTGGTGGCCCAGGTGGTCCAGGTCCAAAAGGTGAGCCAGGTGCACCAGGAGAAAAAGGCTCAGCAGGAGCAAAAGGATCAGACGTAAGTACATTCTTTGAAAATTTGCATGTTTTTTTTTAAAAAAAATAATATTTCAGAAATGATTACAGTATCTTTCTAAATACTTCAGCTCTGCAAATCCTGAACAGTATTACACTCAACTATATTGCATTAGGCAAATGGTTAGGCAAACATTATAAATAAGTCCAGCAATTTAAAAAAACCATCCAAACATTAGTATAATAATAATAATAATAATAATAATAATAATAATAATAATAATAATAATAATAATAATAATAATAATAATAATAATAATAATAATAATAATAATAATAATAATAATAATAATAATTAAGAATAATAATAATAATATAATAATAATAATGAATAAGAATAATAATAATATAATCATAGCAAAAGTTGAAGGGACCTTGGAGTCATCGAGTCCAACCCCCTGCTCAGGCAGAACCCTATACCATTTCGGACAAATGCTGTCCAGATTCTTCTTAAAAAACTTCCCCAGTGTTGTAGCAATTCAGCGCTTCTGAGGCAGGTTTGTTCCACTGGTTAATTGTTCTAACTGTCAGGAAGTTTTCTCCTTAGTTTTTTTTTTCCCTTTAGGTTTTTGCCTTTCTCTCCTGACTAGTTTCCCCTCCATTTACTTCTTGTCCTGGCCCTCAGGCGCCTTGAGTAATAGCTTGACTCCCCTCTTGTGGCAACCCCTGAGATATGGAATACTGCTTATCATGTCACCCCTAGTCCTCTTTTCATTAAACTAGACATACCCAATTCCATAAAGGCAAACGTTCCTGATATGCTTTAGCCCGTCCCCCTAATCATCTTTGTTGCCCTTCTCTGCACTCTTTCTAGAGTCCGCAACATCTTTTTTACACGTGGTGACCAAAACTGGATGCAGTATTCCAAGTGTGGCCTTGGTGACCAAAACTGGATGCAGTATTCCAAGTGTGGCCTTACCAAGGCATTGTAAAGTGGTATTAATACTTCATGTGATCTTGATTCTATCCCTCTGTTAATGCAGCCCAGCACTGTGTTGGCTGCCAAAAAAGCCAACACAGTGCTGGGCTGCATTAACAGAGGGATAGAATCAAGATCACGTGAAGTATTAGATCATATGTACAGAAAAAATGTTATCAATGTCATATTTACTTGTTAGATTTTCCAGGGTTGTATAGAAATTTGAAGTTCTTGTTCAGTTTCACACATCTCTGACTAAAGCAGCCCTTTGAAGTCAAAGGCCAAATCAAACTCCCCTTTTCAAAGGCCAGGTGAAAGCAGTGCTCCCATTTCAGTCCTATTGCTGAAGGGGATTTCTGCACATATCCCTGCTTCACCAGACTGAAGTGGCCAGCGGAATCAGGTTGCCAGGCTTCGGTGCTGCTAAATGTCTTGATTTTCTGGACGGTGGCTGACCTTAAATTAGATAGCTGCAGGAGTTTGGATTGAAGCCATGCCTTGATGTGGCACAGAGCTGCTTCGCAGGTCTATTATAATGAGAGGATTATTTATCTTTATTTGTTTCTAATATTCCTAACTTTATTCAGATCCCATTTATAAGAACGAGACCACCTAAAATAACCCTATACAAAGAAAGGATGGAATCCTTTACGCTCAAATTATCTTGAGCACATTGTCAGAATACCAGTCAAGTGTAATTTGCATGATAAGGCCTGTCAAGTCTATTCATACAGTATATATGTAAAGAACGGTTTGAAAGTCTGAATGGAGTTGGAAAGCTATAAATCCAATTCACAGTAATAACAGCAATCGTGTAACAATTGAAAACTGTGTGGATTATGTAAGGGTTTGAATTGATTTATAGAACATCTAAAAGGAAAGAGGGAAAATAATATTGCAAATACCTCACCTATTGAAAAGAAGGCTGGAAGTAACTTATATTTTTCTTGATTTCTGTTTCTTTTCCTGTCGTTTGCTGTTTCTTGCTCTCTCTTTTTTGTTTTGTTTTAGCTTTCTCTTTCTTTCTTTTTTTTCCCTTTCAGTTTGTTATTTAATATATGGAAAAATACTTAATAATAATAATAATACAATAATTACAGATATGCATGTAGATATGGATATATTGATATATCTTCTCAAAATGCTTCATTCAAGCATACCTCTTTGCTTTATACCCCCAACTCCACTGATATGTAGTTAATTATGGTCTTGATTGATCTCCCCAGGGTATACCAGGTCCTACAGGAAATAGCGGCATACCTGGACAGCGTGGTATTGTCGGATTGCCAGGAACGAGGGGACCATCAGGCTCTTCCGGCCCGTCTGGTCCCAAGGTGAGTCCTTATCCGAAAGATTTCATGGAAGAAGGATTGAGCTGAAGGTCAGATTGTTTGGTTGGGGGCTTGAACTGGTATGTGCATGTGAGAGGGGGAGATAATTGGGGGCAAAAATTTTTTTAATTGTTTTGCTGAGATACTTACCATCAGAGCAACAGCACCTTTTGCTAATTTTGTTGCCATCGTTATATCGGGGGGGGGGGAGAGAAATGCTGTTTTCCAAGGGGAAAAAAATACCTCCTGGCAATGCTTTGAAAAATGGCCTTCATCTTTCTAAACTAAACCAGAATTTTTTCCCCATAATTCCATGGCATCATCTCCTACATTAATGTTCATTCATTCATGGATACTGCTGTGCCCCCAAATTCATATTAATTAATGTGCCACTACTTGTTAAAGCTCCAGAGAATCCTCTCTGTCCCTAGCTTGCTTCCTTGTATAATTAACCTAAGACATGGTTGCCTAATTGTGAGTAGGAAAGTATCAATAATTTTGGGGATTAATGGAATTTTGAGAGCTACATTTTGTCTAGCTATCTGGACCTGTATTATTATAAGGGGAAAGGTCTTTCATTTTCTATGATCCACTAAACAAAGGTAAAATTTGAACACTATATCTGTAGGCATATATTACTGGTGGTTATCATTTATGTTAGCTGCTTTTTCAAAGGCTAGGCATGCATTTTACAAAATGTAAACATTTCAACGCATAATCAGTTTCTTTCTTATTCCAATGTAGGGTGAAGATGGCAAACCAGGAAGTAATGGTAGTCCAGGGGAACGAGGAGCTCCAGGGCCAGGAGGTTCTCCTGGCATCAGTGGGGCACCAGGAGAACCAGGCAGAGATGTAATCATATTTTTAATTTAATTGTATTCCTGTGATAAGATGCTTGAAGCAAATAGAATAGTCAAATGATGTAAATCCCAAAATGAGAAAAATGGACCTCATGCAAACATCTTGTCCAGACATGTAATCTAATCAACTTAACATAGTGTGAAAGTGAAAGCTGGTTTAGACAAGGGACTACACCACTTAATTTCCATATCCTCGATTATTGTACATAAGAACAAAATCCCACATGATTTGAGGATGAAATTTGCAGAAGGTTTGAGAAAGCTGGTAGGTCTTTTCCTGGTGGAGATATGCACTGGTCAAGATGGTCCATTACTAAGCTGATTAAGTGCAAATGATTGCCTTGAAAAACATTTTGTGAGTTCATATTATTCTATTTGCAATATACTGTATCTGTTTGACCTTTTATATATACAATCATCACTTGATACTGCCTTAAACTAGAAGATTGTAGGTGAACCAACAGTCTTATAAATGCAATGGCCACATGATTGACAAGCTCTTTACAACACTACTAAATTTAAGGGATCAATATTGTGAGAAGAAAATCTACTCCTGAGTTAATACTTCTTAAAAGTTTTGGGTTTTTTTTCTTCCTATTCCTTCACCCACCTCCCCCCCCCAAAAATCTAAATACTTATTATTCTGTATTTGTAAGGGTAATCCTGGATCAGATGGGCTCCCAGGTCGTGATGGATCCCCAGGATCAAAGGTGAGATTCAACGATATCATCATTTGGTTGTGGTTGCTTCTGCTGAATCTTTATATATCTTTGTGCATATCTGCGCATTTATTTAATATTTCATATAACAAAGCTTCATTTTCTTTTCATTTCAGGGTGATCGTGGTGAAAATGGTCCTGCTGGTGTGCCTGGATCTCCAGGTCATATGGGGCCCCCAGGCAATGCTGGTGCGCCTGGAAAAACTGGTGAAAGAGGACATTCGGTAAGGATGAAAATTATGCTAAATCCTACATTTCTTACCTGTGCAATAATACATTAGCAAAAAGTTAAGAATAAGCCACTTATTATTCAGTTTCAACCAATGCTACACTTTTTTATGTTGCAAAAGCCAAAGAGAAATTTAATATATTAATACTTTAGAGATGGAATTCTCTTTAAAAGAACCTGATCAAAGGTGGTATACGTCCTGTAGATTCTACAACAGCTGCAAACATCTGGGATTTGATAGTGGGTAAGGGAGATCTGATTGAGCCCTGCAATCAAGGATTTTCAAAGGTTTTTAAATAAATAATTAAGATACTCCATTTATTTTGAATTCTGTTTCCATACTAGTCCAGGGATGGGAAATATGTGATCCTCCTAATGTTGCTGAACTGCAGTTCCCAACATCCTTGCCATTGGTCAAGTTGGCTTCAGTAAGCCATTCGATAATGTAGATCACAACCTACTACTTGACAAGACAGAAAAATATGGGTTAGACAGCATCACTACCAGATGGATTTGTAACTGGCTGACCAACTGCACTCAATGTGTAGTCCTTAGTGGAACTGTATCTACATGGAAGTTTTAGTCCCAGCACTCTTCAATATCTTCATCAATGATTTAGACAAGGGATAGAAAGGGAACTCATCAAATTTATAGACAACACCAAACTGGCAGGAATACCCAATACTCCAGAAGATAGGCTCAAGATACAGAAGGATCTTGACAGACTTGAACACTGGGCCCTATCTAACAAAATGAAATTCAATGGTTAGAAAAATAAAGTTCTATATTTAGGCAAGAAATATATATAGAATAGATGGTACCTGGCTCAACAGTAGTAACTGTGAGAGGGATCTTGGACTCCTAGTGGGCAATTGCTTAAATATGAGCCAGCAGTGTGCTGCAGCTACCAAAAAAGGCAACACAGTCTTAGGCTGCATCAAGAGAGGCATAGAATCAAAATCACGTGAAGTGTTAATATCACTTTATAATGCATTGGTAAGGCCACACTTCAAATATTGCATCCAGTTTTAGTTACCACAATACAAAAAAGATGTTGAGATTCTAGAAAGAGTTCAGAGAAGAGCAACAAATATGATTAGGGGACTGGAGGCTAGAATATACAAGAACGGTTTGCGTATATCTATTTTAATAAAAAGAAGGACTAGGGGTGATATGATAGCAGTGTTCCAATATCTGAGGACTGCAACAAACAGGAAGGGGGGTCAACCTATTCTCCAAAGCACCTGAAGGCAGGACAAGAAGCAATGGATGGAAACTGATCAAGGAGAGAAGCAACCTAGAACTAAGGAGAAATTTCCTGACAGTCAGAACAATTTATCAGTGGAACAACTTACTTCCAGAAGTTTTGGGTGCTCCAACACTGGAAGTTTTTAAAAAGGGATTGGACAATCATTTGTCTGAAATGGTATAGGACTTCTTGCCTGAGCAGGGGGTTGGACTAGAAGACCTCCAAGGTCCCTTCCAATTTTGTTATTTTGTTAGTGCATGGCAGATAAGCAGCATGGAGTTTTAAACTGGTCAGGATTCAAGGCAGCATATTTGGAGAACCACCTGTTTCCCTACTCTTGCTTACTTTTAAGTTTGCAGAAAAAAGATTTCTTTTATCTAATAATTGGAAAGTAGCTTCTTAAACCATTTCCAGTCAGAAAGGTCAAAATGGTCTGAGTGCGTTTGTGAAAAGTTGAGGGATTTCAATTATTATAGAAGGCCAACTCTCAGGTAATAATTGTATATTATATGCAGTAGTATATTTTGGATCCTAGTGGCAATTATTCATTTTATTGTGTCACAATGTATCTAGCTATTGGTACGGAATGCGATGCATGCAATCTTAATTTACATTTGTTTTTGTTTTCGTGTAGGGTTCTTCTGGTCCTGCTGGTCCTGCTGGTCCAGCCGGTGCTCGTGGTGCTCCTGTAAGTCCTCACTTCAGAATATGATTTCATTGTATGTTTCAGCTAGTTCTCTTTCATTTGAGAGGCATTTTTAAAACTCACCCACACTATGTTTTTTAAAGGGCGCTGCTGGTGCACGTGGTGATAAAGGTGAAGCTGGCGAACGGGGTAGCAACGGATTCAAGGGTCACCGAGGACTTCCTGGTGGCCCAGGATCTCCTGGTCCAGTGGTAAGTTTGGCAGCTTTTGTTGACTTCCCTAAGAAAGAGAAAAAAGATGGGACTAGAAGAAGCCATCGCACCACTGTATTTTAAAACGGCTGCATCTCATTCCTTACTGTCTATTTCCATCTTGAGATATAATGTTCTAAGTTTTAGGAATAGGCATGCACATTTAAGTCACTCCCAATGCAAAGATCCTTCCAGCACAATTGGTTCTTCTTCTTCTTTTGACCATCGCTCCTTGCTCTCCTGCCTTTTTCAGTAGTGAATGGAGAGACAGCAGTGAAGGACACCACTTGCTTCACTCACCTCTCCAAGTAAATGGGGGCCCAAGCAAAGGCAAACCATTAGGTAAACGGCTATGGAGATTCTCAATCATCCAGGTCATGGTTGTCCCAAGGTTGCTTTTTCAAAAGGCAACTGGACTTTGTTTTTCCTTGAAGATGTTTCACATCTGAAAAACTGAAGAAGCTTCTTGGATGAGAAGCGAAATGTCTTCAAGGAAAAACAAAGTCCAATTGCCTTTTGAAAAAGCAACTTTGGGGAAACCATTAGGTAGTAGAGATAGAAACAAGAAGGACATGGACCTATTCAGATAGGGATCCCATTTGCCCAATTCTCTCACAGAACCTGGAGCTAGAGAAAGCCAGTCATTCTGGACCGCCTCGCAATTGCAGAAAATAGTATGTGATGCTACTTTTTCAGAAGAGATTATTAGTTTAACTTTTATGGACCATTTTTAGAAGATCAATGTTTATTTTCCATAAATGTAAAGATAAAACCTTTTTCTGATTATCCCCAAATCCTTGGGAATCATGTAGAGATGAAAAGAAATCACTACAAATGCAATTTTCTGACCCATAAATGCTCAGTAATTTAAGAAAGAGTTTTGGGCTTCAATTCAACAACCTTACCATTGCTGAAGTCACAATAGTTGGAAAACGTTTAAATGAGCAGCCACAACACCCACTAACTTGCAATACATAAAACTTCAGAGGTTGCTGACTGTTGTTGATAACAATAGCATTTAATAGAAATACAGCTACTTATATTTATTAAAAGTGCTTCATATACATAACAGAAGTCTGAAAAAATAATGGTTTTCCTCAATTAATGTGAGTTTATGTGAAGTGAAAAATTAATAATGGGAATGTTCTTACTTACAGCCTGGTTTCGTAGTCTCGATTAGTTTCTAATCCATAATTTGTGCCCAACAGTAATGTTTCTATGAAACTTATCCTATTGTTTTCCTAGATCATATACTGATTTTTCTTTTCAGTTGAAAGTTCCGTTTACTTACTCTCATCTCCTTTTTAAAACACATGGTTTAGATTGATGGCAATTATCAAACTTTATAATGAATACAGCAATCTCTATTTCATTCTTACCTTTGTAGGGTCCACTGGGTCCCCCAGGGCAAAGTGGAAGCCCAGGACCTGCAGGTGCTAGAGTAAGTATCTTCTGTATCTTCTTAATGCATGCTTAAATTATGTCTAGCTATTTAAAGAAATATGATGCCACTTTATAGTAATGCTTTACAACACATGAATGACACAGATATTTGATTTCTGATATGGTTTAGGGGCCTCCTGGACCAGGTGGCCCACCTGGCAAAGATGGGAGAGTTGGTTATGGAGGCCCCATTGGCCCTCCAGGTCCTCGTGGGAACAGAGGCGAAAGTGGACAAGCGGTAAGATAAACCAAGTTTCCATTCTAAAGTTTCCACCTTGGATTTCAGAAAGGAAGATGTCCATGCATTGACATGATAGGAATGTCAGGATGCGTAACACAGGACAGGAGAAACAAATTAGTCATATGCTACCCACTCCCCAGAAGTTCAAAGGATCTGCATAAAAATGCTTCAATAAGAGCAAATTTGCTACAGTCCATCTGGCATATATAGCATGCACACTTAGCACAATCTGTTAATTTTAACCAACCCAGATTCAAAGTCCAATGGTTGAGCCCACTTCACGATCATGTGACCAAGTGACTTCAAGGACTTGGCAACACAGCCATGTTTACAGTCATTTGCAGCACCCCATAGTCTCGTGATTGCAGTTTACAATGATTTGATCAAAGCCCAGCACTTTCAGTTTTCAGCAAATAGCGAGCCATGGTTTTAATGAGCGTGCCATTCACTTAAAAAAGCCCTGCAAAAAAGTCATAAAATCGAGTCAGTCACATGAGTGACCTGTTTTATCATTGCCATCACGGCAGACTCCATTATGGTTTTACGTCAAAGACAACCTGTACTGAAAAATGGCAACTTTCTGCCAATAAGATTTTGATCTAAATATTTTTTGTAAAATATAGGCAAACCCAAGTTACCAACATATAAGTGTTAGAATATCCAGACATTTCCCTTCTTTGTGCAAATTCCAATAGTCATTGAAGCACATAGGTCCAGTTAACACTGAAGGGAATAGATCTCTCTTCATTAGGCTCCATTGTACTTGATTCAGACTCATCATTCACCTTGTCTTCAAGTTTGAATAGCAATATATTGTTGATTAACCCACCTTGCTTGTAAATAGAATGGCTATTATTATCTTAAATGTTAGTCATTTCCACCGGACAACAAACACTGAGCAAATTACATACCTGCATACACAGTTACACATCTTTACTAAAAGAAGGAAGAGTCAAAATCTCTGATTAATACATATGTATCATCTTACATTGTGGGAGTGCGATGGTTCAGTGGGCTGAAAAGCCGACAGCCCAGGTTTGAGACCTGACCACCACACAATGGGGTGAGCTCCCATTACTCCCCCCATCTCCTGCCAACCTAACAGTTTGAAAGCATGCAGAGTAGATAAATAGGTACTGCTTTGGCAAGAAAGGTTACTGCATTCCATATTTTCATGCTGGCCACCCGATGATGGAAACATCTCTCAGACAATACAGGGTCTCTAGGCTGAGAATCGGAGATGAGTACCATCCCCTTGAGTTGGTCACAACTGGACAGGGGAAACCTTTAAACTTTTAATCAGCTTACAATGAACATGGAAAAAAAAACCCAGTAATACCCAGTCTATGGGGTCTAGTATATATTAGGTTTTGGAGAAAAATAAATAAATGTGTGTATAACATTTGAATATTATTTCTCTTAATGCATCCCCATGGATGAGATTTGATGGGCAATTTTACTTGTTGTATTTGAAAGGGTCCACCCGGTCACGGTGGGCCTCCTGGGCCTCCTGGTCAACCTGGATCACCTGGTCCATGCTGCAATGGTGGTCCTGGTGGTAATGGTGACTCAAAAGGATTCGGCTACTATGGAGATCAGGCATCTGAGGGCAAAATTGACATTGGTGAGGTTTTAGCTTCACTGAAATCAGTCAACAGCCAGATCGAAAACATCATTAGCCCTGATGGTTCAAGAAAGAATCCTGCCCGTAACTGCAGAGATCTGAAGTTCTGCCATCCTGAACTTTCAAGTGGTATGTTCCATTCCTTTCTTATCTATGTTAGCAAGCAATATGGGATCCTCAAGAAATAGGATTATTTCTGTTTTTTTTCCTAGTAATACAGATATATGATTTGCTATATAAAGTCACGTGTTCTTTAACTATTCACAAAAATATGATAAAACTCTTCTGTCTACCGAAAGAAAATGTTGAATATTCCTGGGAAATGTAAACAAAAAAGAAATTGTCTTTGGGAGTTATCATTTACTTAATTTGTACTTTAAAACGCTAAAGAAATGTGTTTATGCAGATAGCTTTAAAATAACAGGCAAAGAGTGGAGTATATATTAGAGAGGATTGCCTTTTTCCCAAAATGCCAACCATTTAAGTGGAGTCTATCATCATCAAGCTGAGCTAAATAATGTTTTTTATTTGCTTGCTTACTTGCTTGCTTCACTTTTCTTTTTGTAGGAGAGTATTGGATCGATCCTAACCAAGGTTGCAAACTGGATGCCATCAAAGTATTCTGCAACATGGAAACTGGGGAAACGTGCCTCAGTGCCAATCCCTCAAGTGTTCCAAAGAAGAACTGGTGGACAAGCCCAGGTCCTGAAAAGAAGCACAATTGGTTTGGAGAGTCTATGAATGGAGGCTTCCAGGTAAACACTGCATTGTTTGATACTTGATGAAAGTGTTTATAGTTCTCAAACTCTGAGCAAGAAGCAAAACTGAATGAAAGACCTGTGTCAAACAGCCACCAATTCTTTTGTGTTTTCACCACAGTTCAGCTATGGAGATCCAGATCTTCCAGAAGAAGTTGCAGATGTTCAGCTGGCATTCCTCAGAATCCTTTCAAGCCGAGCCTCTCAAAACATCACCTACCATTGCAAAAACAGCATTGCCTATATGGATGAAGCCAGTGGGAATGTGAAGAGAGCACTCAAGTTCATGAGTTCTACTGATAGTGAAATCAAGGCAGAAGGAAACAACAAATTCACATACACAGTTCTGGAAGATGGCTGTACTGTAAGTAAACAAAATGCCTCCAAATGCAAAGGCGTTTTTTTTTTTAAAGAGAGAGACAGAGAGAGAAAGAGAGAGAAAGAGACAGACAGACAGACAGACAGACAGACAGACAGAGACATTCAGTACTTTTGGTCATTACTGAAAGTCGAATATGTATACTTAACATACAAAACAATTGTAAAAAATAGAATTTTCAAATGCCCTTATCTTCATATCTTCACTACAGTTTTGTTGATTTGAATGCCCAAAACTACATTTATGTACTGTTTATGAGTTTTCCACTCCGCCATATATGTCAAGAGGACACAAGGTTAGTTAGAAATATATGATGGCTACAGATGACACATGTAAAATCAGTGGGAACAATACATTTCCACGACTCATTTACATCTTTACCTGGATGTAATCTGTCAGAAGTATAAAAGTTTTTTTCATGAAATTCTTTAGAGGAGGAAAAATTGAAGTATCAGAATTGGAACAGCAAAGTAATATTTTAATATAGCACCTGCAAGAAGCAGCTGAAAGCGATTTACTCTTCTCCATCCACATCAATGAAAAGAGATCCTTTAGAGATTCCATTTTTAAATCTATCAAATGGGTGGGGATGTGAGATATCAAAATTATTCTTTCCTCATTTCCTTTGGTTACATTTGCTAGTAAAAAAAACAGGAAGTTACTGGGTTTCTCAGAAGTTCTGAAATCAGGCTATGCACAAGAGCAAGTATGACGGCTCTACCTGACTATATTTTAACATAGCTGTTGTTTTTTTACATTTCACAGAAACATACTGGTGAATGGGGTAAAACTGTCTTTGAATACAGAACACGCAAGACAATGAGGTTGCCGATAATAGATATTGCACCTTTCGACATTGGCGCTCCCAATCAAGAATTTGGCGTGGACGTTGGCCCAGTTTGCTTCTTATAAATCACGAGTAATGCTCATTCTGAACCCTAGAAAGCAAATTCACACTCCATCTTTGCTCTTGTTTTAACTTTGGCAACTATTAGAGTCAAATCAACAGTACCCCAGTTATTTATTTGCAAAAATTCTGGAAAGAGGGGGGAGAAAAAAAAACCAAGATAAATTCACATAAAGGGTTACCATTTTCTTATTTTGCTCTCACACAGAATACAACAAAAATGTCTTTTGCTCTTTTTCCTTTCACCAAACTCCCGTGTTCAACAACACTCTCATGGTGCTACATTGCAACTTCAACACTCAGTAACTCAAGACTGTAATTTTAGTTGAATGCTTGCCCCAACCAATCAAGCACTGACGGATTCCAGCATCCAAGTTTACCTTCCATTATAAGATGCAGTTCATAAAGCTAGAGAGAATTCCCTGTTTCAACTACCTCAACATGGACAGAAACCGGGATGCGTTTGATGATTCCCATCAAGAAAGCAGAAAGAAAAATATGTTGGGACCAAGGAATACATCTGGTCTTTTTTGTTTGTTAGTTTGTTCCTGTGCCAGATTGAGCTGAACAGAGTATAGTCCATCAGAAGAAAAGAATGCCCTAATACCAACAGACTTGTGTTATTTTATTTCTGGACTGCATTGCATGTTTTAAGGGTGCTCCAATACTTTCCTGTCATTGCTGGTCAAGACCACTAAAATTAGGGAAGTGTTTAAAAGATAAATATGATGGTGCTAGTTATGTATGTTTTAAATCTGCAAGCCAGGTTTTATTGACTTGCCTTGAAACACCGAAACTTGACAACAGTCATAAATGTCTCTTGTTGGATGTCATATGGTTGGTAGGCCATTTCTGAAGGGCTTTTCTTCCTTCACTCTGTAAAAGTCAATAAAGATGCAGAATCATGAGCTTCTCTTGTCACATTCACACATGTATAGTGTTGAAGGTTAACCATCTTTGTAAGCTTTTATACGGTTGTTGGTCTTTTCTTTACAGAGACACATAATAAAATATTGTAATAAAATTTTGTGGTGTCCTTTCTGTGTTGTATTATTCTTCTGGAGGTTTCATAGATGATCTTTAATGTAATTTGCTCACGGAGAAAAAAATGCAGGGCTTTCCCAGCTGAAGAGCCATCTGATTTGCCTCTTTTTCAATTCCCTTGAGCTGAGGAGTTCCAGGAACGGCTTAATTTTTCTTCTCATCCACATTGCCAGGCAGACCAAGTAACTTTATTGTAAATGATTAGGCAATTATAGATATGGAGAAGTTCTGCCCATAGCAACACACAAGAAACCTGCCTCATATAGATCAGTCTCAGGTTCAAATCCCAGGCCTCTCCTTCCTATCTTTTCCAGTCAATGGGTTTTGTCCTCTCTTTTTTCAACCTTGAAACTCTATCCCATGTTGATTCGATGACTTTTTCTGACTTTTCTGAGAGTCAGGGGCTTTCAGCCTATCAACTTCATCCCTTACATAAAGCTGCTCCGCAGACTTCCTTCATTTCACTTGGTATAGCTATATTATAGAGACTATAAAAAATCTGGGTGACTATTAAATATGGCAGGAAAGACACACATGGCCATCAAGATTTTTCCAGTCCAAATTCGACAACCTTGTTTCTTATAATGTTCAATCTGTTTCTCCCATTGCTCTCCTTATTTTGCCATCTCCTGCTCATCACCCCATCTAAAAACTCTATAAACAAACCACATTTTCACTTTCTTCCATGCTGTCTGTTTTTCTTATTCTCTTTCAACCTTGTTCTGTTCCTCCCTTTCTCACTCTCAGCATAGCTTGATAAAGCAAAACATAAAATTATAACTATAAAATGGTTATAAGATTAACCATTTCCACCATGTATAAAAAATGGAACCATGCAAAATCAGGTCCAGGTCTTTAGAGGAAGAATGGAAAACGAGGAACAGCCAGCCATATTTAATAATATTACCCCTCTGATGGCACTACTTCCTCTTTTTTGTCACCGTGATAAGGAGTTACCAAAACCTCATTTTACTTTTTGGTTTTAAAGGAGAAGTGGTTTATTTATCTATTTTTTCCTTTTATAATATCAGGTAGCTGTATTAACGTAATTCCAAAATACAAATACATGGGGGAAAAAGATGAAGAAATAGAGAAAATACCCCAAAAAATCTACTACTATGTAAATAAAAAGTCAGGTACTGTACATGTGAAAATTTATCATATACTACACCAGATTATAATCTATTGTTATTAAGGTAACTCAGAAAAATCAATCAAATTTGACACAATTGTGCTTCCTAAGCTCATTTTACTTTTTTGCTGAAAATCAGGGTGTATGCCCCACTGAGTTTCCATTTCATCTCACTTTCCATTTAGAACTGTATCTCATGAAGTTAGCTCGTGCAGGTTATAAACATAGCTGATCTGAAAATGCTTCCCAGTTTTGCTCTCCAATTCATGTGCTGTGAAGTTCCTTCAGGTCATTTAAACATTTTTGTCAGAAGCCATGAACAAGGATGGAAGAACCATTATAATCATGTTCTTCACTCTTGCCCAGAAGAAATTGTCCTCCTCACTCTAGGATTATTGCTGAACCCAACATACATGAGATCAATGTCATTTTGTCCTTCCTCTGTTTTCCTATAGTTACAAAAGGGTTATTAGAAACCACAAGAGAATAAAGTGCCTCTTTCATGAAAACTCCATCCTCCTTGGATTCCCCTTTCAAAGCAAATTATATTTGCAAAGTATTTCTGAGTTAGTCTTATTTCATACTTCAACCCATTTAAAACTTTTCGGTAATGGAGAATTGCTTTGGCTCCTAGAAGTTTACGTATGCAAAACGTAAACTATCAAACATCTAACATGCAATCAGAATGAACGATAGTTTCACTTACTTTCATAATCCATTGAATTTCATAATCAGGGTTTACATCCATTCTTAGATTGCAATATTATTCTATATAGGTCTAGTGCCGTGTATAGAATATAATGGAAATTTACATAAATTTAATTTAGTGGGCATATGACTTTTCCATTGTTGCACTAAAAATATCCTTATTTGAACAGACAGGTTCTATTATATCTAATTGTGCCCTATGTTTCTTGAGATGGTATTTAATCACATCACTGTTAAAGGACCCTTATTTTTTAAAAAAATTAAAAAGATACAATACAAATTTGGCCATTTGCAGCAACTTTAAAGAGGAATCTTCTTCAGAATCGCCAGCATAAGAAACCTTAAGAAGGCAACCCTGAAATATGCCAGTTATTGCGTGGCATTGATTGAGCTCACAAAACCATGAAAATTTGTTTGCTTTGAATCACCGCTGGACATTGATGAGGCATGGTACTTTAAGAATATCACCTAAATAAACATTTCAAAAGAGCTCCCATTAGTTCTATAACTATAAGGTGCTGAAGAACTTGGTATCTCCAAGTTTGAAGTATGGGAGGGACCATTTTTGGGGACCATTTTCACTAGTAATTTCAGCTCTAGCTTTAGAGATGTTCAAATGCTTTACCAAACGCAGGCATTACCGTATATGTACATGCACATGCGCATGTATATGTACATGCACATGCACATGTATATGTATATGTATATGTATATGTATATGTATATGTATATGTATATGTATATGTATATGTATATGTGTATGTATATGTTTGGAAAACCAATAAAGCTACTGAACTCCGGAATACAAAAAGAGCCTTTTTAATCACTGAGCTTTCGTCAACCTCCTGTTGACATCATGAAAGTAAGGGCTAAAGGTAGGAAGAACCTACATATATACCTGTGTGACAGTTTAACGGTCAGGTCATAGAATGTGTAATCAGCCTGCCCGGCCCCCGCTCTCCCGCATTCAGCCGCACTAGTTCCGGTTCAGCCGTACAAGCCGGCTTCCATTTAGATCTTGACATCTTTCCTCCCCCCAGCTGTTTGGCGCATCTATCCTGTTGCGCACGGCCGTTCAGCGTCATCGCTGGACCATCACTCATGCCGTCTTGTTCGATCGTGGCGTTGGTCTGCCGCCAAGCACGTCAGCTGTCAAAGTCCTCACAGAGCATTCAATTGGCTTGCCTGCCCCCCCCCCCCACTCTCCCGTGTTCAACTGCACCAACTCCGGCTCTGCCGTATAAGCTGGCCCTCATTGCAATTTTGATACTCTCTCCTTCATCAGTGGCCAGGTGCATTTATGCTGTTGCGCGCGATCGTTCGGCACATTGGTCGTGGTTAGTCATGGCATTGGTTTGCTACGTAAGCATGTCAGCTGTTGATGTCCTCGTCCTGTATCTCATCCTGGTCATATTAGTCCGCTGCCCTTCCTTCTACTCAACAGCGGACTCCACTTGTGTTTTCATCAATCCACCTGTCATGCCATCATGTCGTTCAATGGGTAAGCGAGTCAGCTCTTTCATATTTTTATTTATTTAATTATGATAGCAATCATCCTATGGCACATAAGGCCAGCTGCATTAGAATTTTATTTAAAAGAGTCATCACTCATTGCAGCACAGAGGCGGCAAAAACCAAAGAGAAAGCATATCTCCATCATATATGCAAACAAAATGTTTACCCAGCAAGCTTTGTCCGGCGCTGTTGCAAATGTCAGGAACCATGACCAGCCCGCAAGGTGCCAACAAACACAGCCTGGGTAACGATCCCATACATCAACGGGGTATCCGAGGCAACCACACGAGTACTTGCACCCTACAACATCAATATTACGCACAAGTCTAATCGAACCCTACGCGCTATGATAATGCGCCCTAAAGAACCACTGTCCACAGGCGACATGTTATCCATGGTCTATAAAGTCAATTGCAACAATTGTCATTGCAACTATGTTGGGGAAACCACTAAACGTCTCAAGACCAGAATCCATGAGCATGTTTTGGAGGTCAGACAACAGGAACAACATTCCCAGGTATGGGCGCACATAACTGAGAATGACCACACTTTTGATTTTGCCGGGGCTGAGGACATCGCCCAAGATTCCACCAAAGGTGGCCGTTTACTAAAAGAGGCTTGGCTATCTGGTTGCCATTCAATCAACCGACACGTAGAGTTACTGCCGCCATACCAAACATTGAGGACACATGAACAACGACGCAGATTAGCTGAACGAGTTAACCTTTTACCATCTTCAAGCTGGATAAATAAAAATATGAAAGAGCTGACTCGCTTACCCATCGATCGCCATGATGGCATGACAGGTGGATTGATGAAAACACAAGCGGAGCCCGCTGTTGAGCAGAAGGAAGGGCAGCAGACTAATATGACCGGGACAAGATACAGGACGAGGACATCAACAGCTGACGCGCTTACGCAACAAACCAATGCCATGACTAACCGCAACGGCAAAAGCAATGATCCGGCCACAGTGCCGAACGATCGTGTGCAACAGCATAAACGCGTCTGGCAACTGGTGAAGAAGAGAGTATCAAGATTGCAATGAGGGCCTTATACGTCAGAGCCGGAGTTGGTGCGGCCGAATGCAGGAGAGCGGGGGGGCAGGCAAGCCAATTGCATGCTCTGTGAGGACTTTGACAGCTGATGTGCCTAGGCGGCAGACCAATGCCACAATCGAACGAAACAGCATGAGTGATGGTCCAGCGACGACGCTGAACGGCCGTGCGCAACAGGATAGACGCGCCGAACAGCTGGGGGGAGGAAAGATGTCAAGATCTAAATGGAAGCCGGCTTGTACGGCTGAACCGGAACTAGTGCGGCTGAATGCAGGAGAGCGGGGGCGGGCAGGCTGATTACACGTTCTATGACCTGACCATTAAATTGTCACACAGGTATATATGTAGGTTCTTCCCACCTTTAGCCCTTACTCTGATGATGTCAACAGGAGGTTGACGAAAAAGAAAAGGCTCTTTTTGTATCCTGGAGTTCAGTAGCTTTATTGGTTTCCCAAATGTTTACACCTGGGATTCAAGTATTTAAAATTATCAAAAATAAATATGTATATGTATATGTATATGTATTGCCCCTTTAGTAAGATTGTAAATAGGGTAGGGTGGTCCTCTCCTGAATAATTTAACTTCTTTTTTTATATATAGATATTTTATTAAGTTTTTATAGTTACAAATCTTTAGTGCTTAATAAACAACGTGTTGTCTGGGTCCACATATTTGACATTAATAGTAATATAACTTCCATTCCTACTCTCTGCTCCGTTCTTCTAGCCATTTATAAAAATTATCCCATGTTTGAAAATATTCTATATCTTCTTTCCCTTTCATTTTCAATGTTAGCCTATCCATTTCCGCACAATCCAAGATTTTCCTAATTATGTCTTCTTCCGATGGTGTTTTTTCATTTTTCCAATACTGTGCAAATGTAATTCTCGCTGCTGCTAATACATGTAATATTAAATATATACATTTTTTGTCATAATTCTCTGTGCCTTTTTAATATTAAAATTCTCTGTGAAATCTCCATTTACAATCACTTTAGCCGTTTGTCTATGATAAATTGTTTTGATTATATTTATAAAGTTTTCTCCAAAATCCATATAGTTTAATTGTTGTACCATAAATTGCCAGTTAACATTATCAAAAGCTTTCTGTGCATCTAAGAAAATTAATGCCATTTGTTTCCCTGGATGCATTTCTTAATATTCCAAAGTATCTAAAATCATTCTTAGGTTGTTCTTTATTTGTCTCTTTGGTAAAAATCCATTTTGGTCTGGATGTATAAATTCAATCAAAAATCTCTTCAGTCTTTCTGCTATTATTGAAGCAAAAAAATTATAATCCACATTCAATACAGATATTGGTCTGTAATTCTTTATCTGAGTCAAATCTGAATCTTCTTTTGGTATTAAAGTAATATTAACGTCTGTCCGTGTATTTGGTAGTTTGGCCTCTACTAATACTCCATTACATACTTCTTGCATTAATGGGCATAGTATATCTTGTAGGCTTTTATAAAATTCTGCGGGTAGCCCATCTAGGCCTGGTGTCTTACCATTTTTTTGTCTTTTTATAGCTTCTGTCAGCTCCATCATTGTTATTTTTCCGTTTAGCATATTTTTAAAATTCTCTGGAGTTTTTGGTAAGTTTCTTCTACATCATAAAGTGTTTCATAAAACTCTTTTTTTTTTTTATTGTATCATTTTGGCATTGTAAATCGCCTCTCACATCTTGCAGTTTATTTATCTGTTTTTTCTCTTTTTTTTTCAATTTATAGGCTAACCATCCACCCGGCTTATTAGCATTTTCAAAAAAAGTTTTGTTTTGCTCTTTTAATTTGTTGGGCCATTTCTTCAGCTTCTTATTTAACTTCTATAAAGGTTGGAGCAACATGCCAAATTTCACAAGTAATCATTGTTTATGTCCATCATAATTCTGGGATTAAGCTGAATCGCAATAAGGGAAGAGTCTGAAACAAGAGTTTCATCAATGTATCATCAAGATGCTGTCCTTCACGTGCAAACTAAGCTGCAGTCATTTTTAATGTGGGTTGCACATTTGAGCAAAAAAAAAGAACTGACAGAGGAATTTAATTCAGCAGATCATTGACTGGTTTGGACACTAAGTCCTCACTATCCACTTTCTAAATCCAAAGCTAGGTGGCCCTAGCAAATTCTGTAATGAATGCTGAACTTGAAAAGCTGCTACTAACATCTCCAAATTCCATAGGCCTACAATTGCCATCTTTGCCACAGCAAGCCCCGGGTCCACATTTGCTCACAGTTGATAACATTTCAAAGTTATAAACCAGTACATCAAACAAGTGAACTTTAAGAAAACATGGAGTATTTGGAGGAATCAAGAGTTTGTTGACTAATCTACAGGGAATCTGATCTTTGCTGGAATTATTCTCCTTTTTGCACTGGTTAAAAATGGTAGGAAAAACTAGCACATGGGGCTTAGATGAATCAACCAGAGTATCACTCCTACCTGATGAGGGTCACCCATGTTTATTTCTTTGACCTCCAGCTGAAGCACTTGTGTTGTTTATGCCCAAAGGGAAGAGAATCTTGAATCAAAGAAGCTTCCATTTTCTTTTCTGAAAGTTCCTCTCTTTTTTTTTTTTTGCTTTACATCTCACCTTTCATTTAGAAGCTCCAGGTAGTATCACTAGTGTTCCCTCATCTCATGTTTTCCCCCCATCCAACCCTCAAAAAACCCAAAACTGTGATGCAGGTTAAGCTGACAAGGGTGACTGTTCCATGGTTTCTGTGGCTGACCATGGACTGGAATTTAGATCTCTCTGCTTCTAAACCAATGCTGTAACCCGTAGACCACATTGATCTCATCACAGGTGCTTGTATCGTAACCATATCTTAATTCTTTATCCCATGTTCCATCTGAGAATAGGTATGGAAGAGGAAAAGGAGCTTAATTACAAGAGATTGAATCTGACGAAAAATAGTTATGCATTTCTCAGTAGATTCTCCCACTGAAGGCTTGTTTAAATCTTCCTAATTTTCTTTGATGCCTCCTACACAGGGAAGATCAAATTGGATGAGTTGCAGCCTTTGTTTTGCAGCTGCTTTCAGCACTAAATCTTTTCCATTATACAGGAGGCTACCTGGGAACTCTTGTTTTGTTTTGTTTTTTCTTCACTCTATAAGTAATGACAGGGCAGGAAAGTATGACCAAGTGGCTTTTGTATTAGCATGGAACAGCTGTGTGCTATTACTATTCCATAATTATAAAAGAAATAATGCAGGGAATTCAGTATTGGGTTTGTGGTCATAAAATCAGTATCATTTCATAAAGAACCTCAGATCAACTTAATCCCAGGTAGAAATCCTAACATTATCCTGAACTCTTAGTTGCTGGATTGTTACATCACATCAAATTATAATGTGTACATCATATCAAATTATAATGTGGCTTATTTAAAATTTTATTTTAGCATATTGTGCTAACCTTGCCACTGTAACACATGGTTAACTGCCTGGCATGGTGTGTAATCCAGTCACTTATGGGTTATTCAACAAACTATGGTTGTGCTAAGACATGACTTGTAAACTCAGATTTATGATATAATTAGGTTGAAGTACAGACACCATGAACCTTCAAACTTTCCAGTTCACAGTATGCAGTTGTTCTAGTATCTATACTGACATGCCAGAACTGCTCATGGATGAACAATCATTTTCTTTGAATCTACCATAATTTAAACATTGTTATCTAGTTTGGGAAACGCCCATATGGTTTCCCTGAAATATATGCTGTGATTTAAACTGAGACACTGGTTTTATCACAATACTTTATTCAACAACATTGATAAATCTTAAATTTCAGAGTTCCAAAGCCAGACTTGTCAAATCCTAAGCTTCCAGGTATGTGTTTGATGGAAATCATCTTGACTCTTTTAAGCACTACCACAAACACTTGTCACTCAAAATTCCCTTTAATATTTAATTTATTAAGTGCTTTGGGTGCTACATTTTGAATTTACAGATGACATAGCAAACACACACTCTACCATGCACAATCCACACACACAGGATCCTGTTGCCTTTCCTTAGAAATAGATTAAATTGTCAGAAGGACTCTACACAAAGGAAGCCATTACTCAACATGAAACTTGTATTTAATTAAATGCTTTGCAAAGATACATGAATAAAGCTATGCGTATGGCTTTTCTTTTGTGGGTGTGGGTGTATGTGTTTATTTAGAAAAACAAACAAACAAGAAACAGGAGAACAGAGGTCTTCAACAAAGAAGCCAACTGAAGAACTAGTCTTGTTGCCACATGCTCCATGGAAAGAAAAATACGGTGATGAACACCCCGTTCTGTAGATCATAAAACCATAAGAGGAAAAACGCAATGTATAAGAATTTTTCCCAGACACCAAAAAATATAGTATTTAAATTCTATTAAAAAAAAGAAAAGGTTGATGACAATAAATTTATTTTGCAGGATTGTACAGAAACCATTTTAGCACCATTCCCTTTTTCATAAAGAAAACATTTTAATAATTATTATTACTTCATTATTATATTGCCCTGTGTATCTCCATTCTTGGAATTATAACAGAAGCATAGCACCTTGTTGTATCTAGAATTAACACTAGATTATTAAATGCATCCCAGCTTCTAGAGATGAGGTAGCTCATGCTAAGAAATGATGGACCATTGGTTTGTCCTAATAAATCAAGACATGCAATGTCACAATTTCTGATGATGCATGACCAGTTATTGAGTGAAACATTTCTCTCAGCCACAGTAAAACTCTAATATTTATGTTAATACCTGATTTGGGATTAATACATGGGAATAAATGACAAACACACATAACTGGACAATACACTTGAAGAAGTTGTAGCAGCCTTCCATAATATCTGTGTTGTGTCCACTCCAACTATCAGAATTCTTAATAATGACCCTGCTGGCTTGGGAATTCTCGGAGTGGAAACAAACTTACTTAGAAGATGCTCAGATAGAGAAAGGCTACATTATGGGAATTCTGATGTTACCTGAAGTCATTTAGAAATTTCAGCTTTGACCACATGCAAAATGTAATAATCTATAGTTTATTACTTTCAAGAAATAATTGTTCACTAGAGGTTTGCTGCTCATTAAGTCAACAACTAATCCTCTCATCAAACAAAATCTTTAAGTGTTGATTCTGAAACTTATTTTGGAAAATAATTTGGGGGAATTATAAATGTATTGAGTGAGATAACATACTCTGAGCTCTGGGAACCTTACAATTAAAACATTAAAAACATAAATATTATCTTCTTCAATTTTTCCCAACCTATTGTCCAGATGTTTAGTTTTCCTGCTGATTGCTGAATTAAAGGATTTGACATCCAACACACCTGGAGTGCATCATGTTGAGGAAGACTGATTCATTTTCATCATCTGCTATGACTGATTGCAGAAACACATTTTTAGGGAGTGGCTTCAATTATATGAATAATGATCTTCCTCAAGAATGTAGCCATCTTCTAGTATCTACTGCCTGGCAAACTTATACCTACTTATCCAGGAACAAAGTCCACTGAACTCAGTGGGAGTTGCTTCTAAATAGACAGTACAAGATCATTTTGTTGTTGTTGCAATCTATCGATTTTTGCCACCATTTTCATTTCCAAGTTCCCAATAATCTATTTGAAGCTGACCCATGGATCTTCTCACCACTCCTGGTCTTGAAACCATGAGCTACTCCTGAACCAGTCTCTGGACTGTCTATCTGATCAGGCAGCAAAATATAATATTCAAACAATGCCCCAACACTTTTGAATTTCATGTGGTCTGCATTTCTCCATATCATAATGGTTTCTTGGGAAAGGGCTGTGCAGTGTCCCTCTGTTGTATTTTAAAGTAAGATAATAACATTTTGTTAAGATGTCACAATGGCTGAACCTCGATTGGAAAATACTGGATGAGTTCAGAACCGGGGTGATGCCACCAAAGGGAAGCCACTCTTCAAAACATCTGTATATCAAAAGGGAAATTGTTTCAACTGTGATTTGAAATTCACAACTGCTGAGCTGGAAATAAAGTGGTTCAGTTGACAAACAGAATAATATGGGTTCATACAGATGCCACAACATTTTAAACACAGGGCCAGGACTGACCGTGGAGGCACTGCATTGATGGACTGGTAATTTTGACATGGTGAACATCTGAATCTTTTACTTATTTCCTATTGCTGTTCACCATAGTTCTATTGTATGAATTGCTCTTTTTAAAGTTGAGCAGAACCTCCAAAAATCAGGGTTACCTTTTCTAATTAGGAAACAAAGATTAGTTTTGAATTATTTTAGATACATGTTTGGTCACTTGTCATTTTAAAATAAGATTTACTTCATTAAAATGTTGACTTAGGCAGTGAGACTGAAGATTTGTAAGTAAAATAAATACACTAAAGAAGGCCAGGGAGTTAGAAAGAACTGTTATATACAATGCTGATTGCAATATCAGCCGTAACTTCAAGAGTCTCAGGATTAACTTCACTCAGTCTAAGTTCTTGCGTTCTGTTGCTGCTGCTGTCATCCCCAATGCTTTTGAAAAGATAAACCCATTTATTTATTTATTTAAGTATTTACTTATTTGCTTCTTTACTTTTTTACACAAAACAAACTCGTCCAATCTCTATTCCAAATTCTTGGTCTGCACCTCCAACATCTACTGGGGCAATATCAATGATAGGTAACCGTGCCACATTCTGTGTTTTGTATTCAAAGACTGTGCTGCCCACATTCCCATTGTGTTTCTGGAAGAACAAATCAAAAGAGAAAAAGAAAAACAAGGTTATCAGTTGGATTCTTTGAATATCGAGAAGAAAACCACAGCAAGCTAATTATGACATTCTATACAACATCTCATTAATAAACATCATTCCAGTTCAGACCCTTTGTATATACAGTGATTTGGTAGGTGTAACCCTGCTTTTACTTTGGTTAATAGGTAGATAACTATCAGTTAGTTGATGCTGTACAATAGAATAGTACTACAATCCTTTCTCTGGATACCACAACAATAAATCAAGATGCTTCCTCTCACCTTTGGCCCTGATACCCAGCATCTACCTAGGACCTTTCTACTTGCTCAAGCAGCAAATTATAAAGAGAAATCAGCTCTGGAACCACCTTTCTTTTCCAGCTTCTTCTATTGCTATACATTAATTTGGAATTCAGAGCTGTGACAATTTTTTTTCCTCATGAGAAACAATTGAATAGCCACATGCACGCACACACACAAACTCCAAATATTCAGTTTATGCCCCAACATTAATTCACTGCTAAAAAGACTTACAGAGCAAGTGTCAGAAATGACAGTGTATCTAAAACGGTTATTTCCCTCAGCTCGGATATCATGGTCATTGGCTCCCTTCAGCACCACAGCCTTCTTTAGGTTCTTAGCTTGGTCATCCATGTAGCCTATACTGTTTTTGCAATTATAGGTGATATTCTGAGAGGCCTCTTTGGAGAGTAAGCGCAGGAAAGTCATTTGTGTGATCACTGTGTTGGGTGATTGATTATCGCCATAAACGAACTACAGATGAAGAAAGAAGGAGGCATTATTATTATTTTTTTACAATTTCTTGAAAAGTTTAATACCCTTCTTCAGATAGGCTGGCACTTCAACCTTGTCAGATATTCCTGCATCTTCCTTTAATAGCTTGTTGTAGATTTGGACAGGCTCAACTACAGAAACAAATGACCCAATATGAGTTTTAGAAGGAAGGCAATGTGTTTTCCCTTCCTTATTGCCTTATCAGGGAAAGTAAAATCTTTATACTTATAGTAGGGCTATGCAAAGTTCTTCCCATATTGGGAACTATCCATTCTCTCTAAACCCGAAGCAATGGATCAGATTCAGCTGCCTAGATGGTCCTTTCCACTGTACCAGGGGTAGGGAACCTTGGCTCTTTTATGACTTGTGGACTTCAATACCCAGAATTCCTGAACCAGCCATGCTGGTTCCCTACCCCTGTACTATACGATGCTCTATGTCAGTAATTTAGTTTCTTGCCTTTTTAGTCCAGTGCTCCAGGAACCAGAATATTGAAATCTCCTTAGAGATTAAAATTACATGTATTTTAACTGACTAGTTAAATTAAATAAACCAAAACTAAACCTGAAGAAAACTCATTCTAGTCCAGTGTACAGTGTTTTCATTAATTAATGCATTAAGATGAAGAGCAGTAAACAAATAATTGAAGAGATAATATAAATATCATAGCTAAACAAATTAATAATTAAAGGCTTGACTAGACTACCAGGTTGATTTGTCACCAGTTCAGGCAAGCAACAACTTTAGAGGGCAAGAATGGATATGTTGCCCAATGCTCACTCCCACACACACACCCAAATTGTTCTGTTCTATTTTCAAATAGTCCTGTCTGGTTTGCTGACTGAGCTTTGCTTTCCTCTGCACCAGTGTTCCACAATGCTGGCAACTTGAAGATGTGTGGACTTCACTTTCTGAATTCTTCATATCTTCAAGTTGCCAGCATTGAGAAACACGGTTCTAAGACAACCTCTGTATTTTGATTGACTTTCATTTCATTTTCTCTGCTATTCCTAAATCAAGTCCATGGCAGCTTCTGTTACAGCAATCTATCTTTCCTAGCATGGTGGCTATAACAACTGCCTAACAGACAAACACACCCAGTTTGAAGTGCAGAAGGAATTAGATGGGTTTTTTGGTTTTGTTGTTGTTGTTTTTTGTAATTACTATTTTTTTTCTCTAAACCTCTGTACTCTTCTATTGTGCTTTTTTTAATTAAAAAGAAATCACATTCTCACCAGGGTTCAATTTATGACCACTATGCTTGTGAGAAAGATCTCTTCTAACAGCCAAAGATTGTGTGAAGAAAAAGGTAGGAAAATGCAAGTAGGATTTTTTTTTAATTTTAAAGCTGCTAATTATGCCTCCAAAAATATGTGTGTTTAAATGCTTTTAACTTTATAGATACAGATATATTTTAAAGCTATTTGTGTCTTGATGTACACATATGTATTTTGATGCTTTTAATTTTGTACACATGAATTTAATTTAAATGTGTATTTCTGTGTGTAGCCCAAATATTTCTTTAATTACTGAAGTGAATTATAAGGAAATATTTAATTCCCTTTCGATTTAAGGGTATGAAGCATCCATTATGGGTATCTTTCCAACTGAAATTCCACCAAAATTAAATCTGTTGTAGCAAAGTCAGAATGTAATTTAGAGAACCTGCTAACATATATCTCAACATAATTATTGGCTCAATCATTGCATAAAAATGTATATACCTGGGGAAGCGACATATTAAAAACATATAATTAGGGAAGCTGCAGTAAAAAATTAATATATGGCAAAGTTGAAATCAAAAATATGTCTGGAAACATAGATGCATGCACATACTGTACATGTATATAAAGGAAAACTGCATGGTAAGTTTTATGTTAATGGCAAATGCATATGACAGCAATTGCTGAAACATGGATGGGATAGAATTAGCAAAAACATGGCTGCATGTTGTAATAAGGAAGTCCAGGGTTAGACTAAGCTGCATATGTTTATTCCAAAATAATAACTGAAATAAATACCAAGAAAATTCAGATTAGTTACCTGTGAACCTCTGTTCATATCAAGTCCATACCATATTGGTTTTAGATCAGATGACCTACTTGTCCACCATGTCTTACGTGGAATAATAGCTGGTGTTGCAGCTATACACGATTCTCCTGTTTCCATGTTGCAGAATGCTTTGATTGCATCTTCTACACAGCCCTGATTAGGGTCAATCCAGTATTCTCCTGTGAAAGCAAAACAGGAAATCTTAAAAGTATAACAAACCAATTTTTGCTTCTCTGTGTTACAATCCAATTTCAATTAAGGACAAAGCATAACTTCAATGTACTTTCCTTCCTATTCAAGTTTAAAACTGCAATCATGTGCACATCTATTAATAAATAAACATGCATATGGTCAAGCAATGTATTTGAATTTGATATCAATTGTTCAAGGATCAAGGGCTGTGATGATGTAGCAAAAAGGTAAAAGAAGAGATACTGGAAGAGGACTTGATAGTCTGCAGAAACTTGGTGTCCAAAAATAGCTAAATTAATATTCAAATTCTTAATTTTTGTTGTCCAATATTTCAGACTTGGGCTAATTTAAACTGCATTTATAACATTACAGCCTTTTCAGTTGAGTATGTCTGTATCAACCCTAATATTATCTTTCTTTATTCATAATTAAATAATTTCCCTTACATTTAAGACTTGGGCAAGTAAGAGTAGAATTGGCTTAATTATCTGACAAATCCATCGTTTTTGGCCTATTTTTCTTAATTTGTGCTGACAACTCTTACAAGAATTCTTTTCCTTGGAAGCATTTATTACGTATCAAATAATAATAGTGCATATTTGGACAATCTGAATAAGATTTCTTATATATTTCATCTTTTATGACTGCCTCCTTTGCAGTACTTATGTTCTGGCTATCTTGTATCAGGCTCATTAAATTTTAGTTCCTTTACTCTGGTGAGGATAGAATAAAAATAAAAAGTGAAGACAAAGAGGATATGATAATAAGACCAACCTATGAATGGAGGGGATCTAATCATGTAATCCAATCCTCCGCTCAATGTTGGAATCTACAATTGCACATTCCTGACAGATGGTTACCCAGCCTCTATTTAAACAAGTCCAGCAACTTAAGGCAGTCTATTCCATTATTCAACAATAAGGAACTATTACTATTAGATATATTTTGCTGATCATGTCCGACTGAAATCTATTTCCTGTAACTTAAGCTTACTTGCACTTATTGCTTTTTATCACCTGGAACAATTTGGACAATTCTAGTCTGTCTTCTGTATGACACCTCTTCAGATACTAGAAGAGAGCTGTCACAGACTTCCGGTTTTGTGCAGTAGTACAGCAGCCAAGGGATCGCGGGGCTCTGCTCCCTACGGCTGATTTCTGCCTGCCAAGGGACCCTAAATGGGCCTGAAGTTGCCCCGTAGAGACAACACAGAAGGGGGGAAGTCCCGCTGATTCCGGAGAGATGGCGGTCAATCCGATCGGTTTGGGAAAAGCCCTCCAGAAACCGGCAGGAGAAGAGGCTAGCTCAACTTCTGAGTCTAGCCCAAGCTACAAGCAACCAAAGTCCAAAAGTATTACTCCAAGCTGACTGTAAACAACGTGTTTGGAACTGGGTAAGAACAGCGATTTTCTCTCTTCTATTTGGAAATTGATTTCCTGGAAAAGCAGCAAAAAGGCTCCGAAAGTGAGAAGGAGGGGGACTTTTGCCCCACCCTCCTGCAGATGGAAGCGGCAAATTAAACCTTTCAGGGGGAATAGAAATATATTGAAATAAAAAGAATATAAGACTTAATTTGGATAATTTTGAAATCGGTGGAATCTGTTAGGATTTTCCTTTTATATCATCAAAACAGAAGTAAATAAGTGTTTTTTACTGAAAGAACTGGTACTGACATCTAGTGGTGGATGAAAATATTATAACAACAGCTGCTCTACTACAGAGACTGGCAATGTCTTAGTAACAAAGAACAGCTGTGATTTTAAAAAAAGGAAACATCTTGGGCTTTCTATAAAGTGAGAATTATAAACTCTAAAAAAAAAAGAATTGACCTTTCTGGATTACAAATACTAACTCAACTGTAACTCTAAAGCCATCTGCAGAGAAAGGAAAACTTTGATTTTTGGCTATCATGGAAAACCAGAGATCTGTAGAAAGAATATACCAAGAAAAAACAAATACTTTCCAGAAGGAGATCTGTGCTATGTTGCAACTAATCCAAACAACAATAATCTCAAACCACGAGGAAATTAAACATAACCTTGAAAACATAAATGAACACATCTCCAATTTAACTTTACAACATAAAAATTCTACAGGGAACTCTGGACTTGGAAAAGACAAACTATACTTTAAGATTACAAAATAAGTTTGAAGACAAGAAAAAAGATTTGGTAAAATGGATTTTGCCAGGAGAACTATGAGATCTTGAGAGACAAAAAATAATAAATAAAATCAAGAAAGACAAAAAGGAAAAGATTTTCAATGAATACGAAGGGGCAAAACCTTCCTATAAAAACATCTTACCTGTTTTGCCTTTTGTACCTGCAATAACATTTATAAGTTTATGGGAAGACTCTTTGATTCATCGAAGCATATTGAACAAGAAAGATGTTGGGGGGAAAAAAGGCTAAAGTGAGAATCAAGAAATTAGATGATGGGAATTATCAGAGGAAGTATTTAAAAATTAAACATTTGTTTGAATATGGTTAAAGAAATAGAAAGATTTTGAATATAAATGAAGATTAGTTTAAGAGGGATGAGCCCCTAAAGCAATATAGTATGCCTTCTTTCTTTTTTCTTTTGTGTTTGGTTTCTTTTTGATGTGAGAAATATAAAAATGTTGGGATGATTTATATAAAATAAATGTTTTCTCTGTTTTGTCTTTTTTTTTTCTTTTTGCTCTTATTTTCTTTTAAGATATGAGAAATGTAAAAATGTGATGACTTATATGAGAAAAAAGATTTAAATACTTAAGAGTAACTAATTTTGAGAAAATCTTAACCAGTAAGAATGTTTTGAATACTGTGGGGAAAACAAATTTAAATAAGAATGTAAACAGGATTTATGATGAGGTAATCAAAATGATCAATGAAAAGAAGCTTCATACTGATGTGGTTATTATTTGCAGAAACATGAGGAAAATGTTTATATTTAATTGTCATTTATTTAAATAAGAACTGTATTAATTTAAGGTTGGCTAAAGAGTATATTATTGGAAGAAGAGGAAATCAAGTAAAGTTATTATATGGACTATAGAATTATAGAAATTAATTGTTATTGATTGTTTTTTAAACACTAACCCAGACAACACGATGTTTAGCAGATATTAAGGTATATGTTAAAAATCAAAAATCTATATTTTAAAAAAAGAGAAAGAATGCTGTCACATTCCCCTCAATCTTCTCTTCTCTGGCTAACAATTCTTCCAACTATTCCTCATAATGTGGTCCTTCCAGGACCTGGTTATATTTGCCTTCCAGAAATATGTATAACACATTTGTAGACTGTTTGTTTAAAATAAAAACAAAGAAAGATACACCTACCACTCTTTTTGGATGGATGACATGTTCTTAAATCATCACAAGTACGGGCTGGATGCTTCTTAGATCCATCAGGGCTGCGCATTGTTTCGATTTGACTACTCAGTGACTTCAGTGTGGCATGGATTCCTGGATCTGTTTTATTGCTGTCATCTGGAGCAGCTTCATCTTCAGTGAACTCTGGTAGTGGGTCTGGTAGACCATCATCATAATGTCCCATAATGTCACCAATTGCAGCAGTAAGATGCCCGGGGGGACCTGGTGGGCCTTGAGGACCGGGATCACCAGGAGGACCCTACACACAAAAAGCAGTAATATAGGGTTGTAATATCTGGGACACAAAGTTAAAAGAACTGGATAGTACTTCCAATCATTATAACTAGAATCACTGGTTAAGATAAGCAGCTATACAAGGTAGGTAGGTAGGTAGGTAGGTAGGTAGGTAGGTAGGTAGGTAGGTAGATAGATAGATAGGTAGGTAGGTAGGTAGGTAGGTAGGTATAGACAGACAGACAGACAGACAGACAGACAGACAGACAGACAGACAGACAGACAGACAGACAGACAGACAGACAGATAGATAGATAGATAGATAGATAGATAGATAGATAGATAGATAGATAGATAGATGGTTAGCTGAAGGAATGTGTACCTTTAGCTACCCAATTTGCATCAATAATTTCAGTGGCAAAGGTATACATTGTTTCAGTAATAGAATATTGTAGTTCGAATTGATTAATACCTGGAGATAGATTAAGAATGATTATTTGGAACACCCTTCCCCAATAAGGTTGTAAGTAATTGATACTGAAAAGGCTTAAACTCGTTGAACTAACGATTTTATGTATTTTTTCTTCTCAGAGTAAGCAGAGTCACCCTTTTTCCCCTTATTTTTTATTCTTGAGCAGAGGCAATAGTGAAACATTTTTGTAGTATAGGTAGTCCTCGACTTACGACCACAATGGAGCCCAAAATTTATGTTGCTAAGTGAGACATTTGTTAAGTGAGTTTTGCCCCATTTTATGACTTTTCTTACCGCATTTGTTAAGTGAATCACTGCAGTTTTTAAGTGAGTAACATGGTTGTTAAGTAAATCTGGCTTACCACATTGACTTTGCTTGTCAGAAGGTCACCAAAGGGGATCACATGACCCCAGGACACTGCAACTATCATAAATATGAACCAGTTACCAAGCGTTTGAATTTTGATCATGTGACCATGGGGATGCTAAAATGGTCATAAGTGTGAAAAATGGTCATAAGTTACTTTTTTCAGTGCCATTATAACTTCGAATGGTCACTAAATGAACTGTCGTAAGTCGAGGACTACCTGTACTGTCATGAAAACCACATAAGTGTCCGTATGAAATCACCAGGCATCAAACACAATCTGAAGTAGAGTTTACTCTTTTATTTTAAGTTTAGAGGACCTAATCTTGATAGGATAGGAGGCACAGGAGAGCTTTTTGCTCCTTTATTGGCTGATGTGATTTGGATCTGAATTTATTCTATTACCCCTGTCATCATTTAAAAGTGATCCATTAAGCAAGCAAATTGGTGGTGCAAATGACAAGGACAAAAAGACTGATCTGGGTTGCTTCCTAAAACAAGGAGCAAATGGTCAGATGCGTGCCTCACTAGATTCTCAATCCAGATCAGGTGCCCTGCATTTATAAAGAAGATGTGGCTTCCAAAATGGCATGCAATTTGACTCACATAAGCTTATAGGATATTCAATGGAAATAACTGTTCCTCTCTCTGACTGAACCAATTTCCCATTATTTACCTCAGGTCCTGCTTCTCCTAAAGTTCCTCTTACACCAGGAGGCCCAACTGGTCCATGTGGCCCAGAATTTCCTTCTTTACCTAAAGGTCCAACTGGACCTGGGGGACCCTATATTAAAAGAAAAAGTTCATATATATCATGTCAATAAGGACACATAAACAATTTCCTTCCTTTTCAACTAAATGATACCTCTGGCCTTTCTCAACTTTCCACAAGATAACTGCAAACTGGCTCTGCTAATGCTCACATTGCGTGAATGAATCAAAAGCTCCAACTGCATATTATTTACTAGTTATTATTTAATCTCAATAACCAATTGCTGAGTCTGATTGTTTTCCTTCTTCTCTCTCCCCTCCATTTCCCTTCAATATTGTACCTTTTTTGTTAACTGTATATAAATTGCTCTTGACATTTTGGGGGAAAATGATAAAAAGAGACATGGGATAAAAATGCTAACTGAGTTATGCTAAAATATTAATTTGGTGGGGAAACACAAAGATGAATGAGGTAACAAATGTTACTGATTAAGAATGAAAAGAATAAGAATAGGCTTTCTTAGAGGTCTTTATTAGTTGAATGCAGAGGTACCCTTTGTGGCATCTGAGTCTGCTAACTTTGTTTCTTTTAGATATTGTCTCCCAGAAGGAGGCAGTTCTAATTGACCAGCTGAAATGCTTAGATAGCAAAAGTATTCTTCTCTTTTTCAATCCCATCAATAGGCTGAGAACCTATGAGAGCATTTCAGCCATATTGTCTCAGTTTTTTTTAAATGATGAGACTGAATAAATACCAAATAAGCAGGCCTAGAGCCCTACTCCCCTTGTTTAAGTTATTTTAAAAGAATTGCACTACAGTCTGTGACCATTATTTTCCCAAAGACTTCCTATTATAATTATCAGGTGTTTCTTGTGGGCACCTCCACAGAGCTCCTAGAAACAAATGTGAATCATGACATAAAATTGCTCCCAAGAGGCCATTGTAGAGAGAAGCTTCCTTGTTGCTGGGCTATTCAAACATTACAATACAGTTGCCTTTCCCCTAGGGCAGAGGTGTCAAACTCGCCACGTCACATGACGTGTCGCGACGTATCGTGACTTTTTTCCCCTTGCCAGAGCTGGGGTGGGCGCTGCTTCCGCGTGACGCATCTGGCCCGCGGGCCGGCAGTTTGACACCCCTGTCCTAGGGTAAAAGATGCAGGTGGGTGAGTTGGACTATGCTCAAACTGCCGTTTTTAACAGCTGCTTCCACTAACTATACTAAACCGCTGTGCTTAGCTTTATTTGAGAGGGAGGGGGAGATTTCAAACTTGGAAACCTAGATGCCACCAAACCCCTGTCCAGTTTTATGTTACTTTAATGTGGCAGAATCTGTTTTCTGGAATTTCCAATGACAATCTAGTAGAAATCTGGGAGGGGCTTGCTGTTTTTTCTTTTAATTCCCTCAGTTTAATCATTTCCAATGGAAACATACTGAGGTTTTCTTCACATATGCACACATCACAGAGAGAGAGAGAGAGAGAGAGAGAGAGAGAGATTCACCCATGTGCACACATTCATTTTTGCACTTTTTGTCTCTCCCTTTTCAGGGAAAACTGCTGATATCAAAAGTTCACAGTCTTCATTGAGTATTCATCAACATCTTAATCCAGTTTAAATTTGTATCTCAACCCTTGAACCCAAGAAACTCAGAAACTGATCTTTTCCCCCCATTACGTATTCTTTAGAAAGCCTATTCTGGTTGCTGACTCATAAACTGGAGCTGTTGGTTGAAGAAGTCTTACCTGATATCTAATTTGATGCCTTTTGGCACAAAGAGAAAATGGTTACCCAGTATGTTATATTTTGATTCATTCACTTTTTATTCTTCTAAGAAGTTATAGTCAATCATAGGTTAAAGCTTCTTAAAAATTATAATGACACTGATAAAATCCAAAACATTCAAATTTTCAAACATCCCAGCCAGCCAGTGTAAGCAATAAAAGCATTGATACAATTAAAACCAGAGCAATATTAAGCTTTTAGTTGTTTATATTGTAAGTTGGCCCTTTAAAATTTGCCTGAGTTCTGTGCAAAACTGGAAAGACATAAAGAGTTGGGAAAGGATATAATATGAAGAAAAAATGAAGAACACTGAGGTCTGTATGTAGGAAAAGATAACTAAAGGCCATTAGAAAAGTACACATTAATGTGCACCAAAGTTGCCATTAGATGATACCAGCAAATTAGAGATCGTTCTTGAAGCTTAAAAATCTTGAGGGATAGAGTCTTTTTTGGACTGAAAGCTAAATCTTTGTCAAGTTAGCATCTTTGCCAAATACTAGATTATATTTAGAAATCCATACACAAAGGAACTAAGGAGGGTAAATGACCTCAAGCACAACCTTGTTTAATAAAAAAAATTCTGCAATCCCTATCCAAATTAATTTTACTCTGAAATCAACAAACACCATCTGTACAACAGCAAACTTAAACTGGGGGGGAGGGGATTTAATTGTTTCCATATTATACTTCACATCTGGTTTACTCACTCTTGGGCCAAATGGGCCTGGAATCCCAGCACTGCCTTGTTCACCAGTAGGTCCCTGCAAAACACAGTGTGGATGGTCTACATTTTCTCAAGTTACATCTTATCTTTAAAGAAGAAGACATGGTGGTTTTGAATACATCAACCTTGAGTATCCAATGATGACCTATTATTGTTTACTTTAACATCTCAGCATTTCTAATTCATAGCATAATGACTTGAAGATAGCAAAGAAAAAGTTGCATGAAGTTCTAAGACCACAGACAATTAGTCCTATGATTAAGATTACATTAGAGCCAAGACAGCCAAGCTTGGCCTCCAACCACTGCAAGAAAATGTAGTTTTGAGTTTTGGTTCCCAGGATTACTAACCACCTTGGAAAATCAGAGCCCTAAATTAGAGGGAGAGGGAAGGCAACGTAATAAGACTCTTTCCTATAAGTCCCCATTCTCCCTATCAGCAATATTTTCCAATAAATTTCTTGTTAACAGCAAAATGATTTTGAAGACACTCCAGATTTCAGGAGAGACTGGATCACAATGAAAGCAAAAGAAAAATCAAGCAATCATTTCCATTGTGTTATATAATGTATTGCAGCTTGCATACATTTGTTCTGGCTGATAAACAGTCACTCAGCATTTTTCCTATGGCAAAAACCTCCAGAAAAATCTTTTAAAGGGTTTAAAATAAATAGCTAATTAAAAGGAACTGATATTTTTTTTCCTTCTCATCTCCAGCTAAATACACCATTTTGAGGATGGAGACAGGCAATTAGTCAAGGTTAATATTTTTTTTATGAGCCGTGGTGGCACAGTGGTTAAAATGCAGTATTGCAGGCTAATTCTGCTGGCTGCCAATTTCCAGCATTTTGGCAGTTCGAGTCTCACCGGCTCAAGGTTGACTCAGCTTTCCATCCTTCCGAGGTGGGTAAAATGAGGGCCCAGATTGTTGGGGGCAATATGCTGACTCTGCAAACCACTTAGAGAGGGCTGTAAAGCACTGTGAAGGGGTATATAAGTCTAAGTGCAATTGCTATCGCTATGGCCTTTTTTTTTTTTTACACGGCAGCCATTGGAGCCTTTGTGATGTGAGATTCTAAAGGTTGAATGAGTGCATCACCCAGAAAAGGAGTGTTCCACCACAATAGATAAGGAAGCAGAGGTAGCTCAATGTGCAATATGATCTATGCACAAAAACAGTAGTTGCCCATGGACAATTGGAATAAGAGTAAAAGAAACATATAGATAATGTCTTACCGGAGGTCCAGGGAGACCTTGCAGGCCAGTGAAACCTCGATGACCTTTCTGTCCCCTGTCACCTCGATCACCATTGTCGCCTTTGTCGCCACGAGGACCTTGGGGACCCTTAAATTAGAAAAATAAAACAAAATAAAATAAAACATAAAACATAAAGGTACAATCCAGCTAAAACTAAGCCTATTTCTATGCTTTTCAAATCAGGCATTAGCAATATGCTCCATTTCCCATTGATGTCAGTGAAATAAGACCGCGTACTTTCAGCTTCCTAAATGAATATCCATATCCCCTACACACTCTCCACACAGTTGCAACATAATTTATTTTTTTACTATATTCCATATCAGTCGTGTGTGTGTGTGTGTGTGTGTTGTATATATTGAATAGTGCAAAGCTGTTCAAAATGCGGATTGATAGGTAGTGAGAAGATGTATGTTTAGACAATCTCCACCTATAATTGTGGATTTTTCCTGCTGGCTTTAATCTCCTGCAACCATTTATGATCTATATAAATACATTTGGAAAATTTAAAACTTGCAATGAAGAATATTTGAGACTATCTTCTACCTGGAACTATATTCAGTGCAGGTGAATCTACTATGAGTAGATTTAATTTTATTTAATTATTTATTTATTTTTTAATTATTTAGTTATAAATTTATTTTTATAAGCTTTCATAAGTTAGATTGAACTCTAAAATACAGATATACAAATCTTGCATTTATTTTTAACCCAAAATACAACTCTTTTTCAAACAATTAAGATTTCCATTTAAAAAAAACCGTAGAGAACATACGGGCAAACCTCGTTTTCCAGCACGGCCAGGAGGACCTACTGGGCCTCGTGAACCCTGCAATGAAATGAAAAGATGGTTTCATTTATGATTGCATTTATATGCTTAGAACAGAGTTTCTTACAGTCTTTGTGTTATGGGACCTTTGAGGGTCTATTGAAACCTTAGCAGAAAAATGCATAAAATAAACTTCATAGATATAATTTGCAAAGGAAACTAATTGTGCTCAAATGTCGTGATCAAAGTATGAATCATTGTAAAAAATTTATATAATGAGATTTACTGAACAAACATTTTTGGAGACTCAAAGCCATATGTTCCTTTGTTGCTTATAACAGAATGAAAAACTAAATTTCTGCTAGAAGTTAATGAAAATAAAGTTTATTATTTATTAAACATATTTACAGTATATGGCTGCTCATCTCACAAAATGTGACTCTGGGTGGCATATAACCAACAATTATGACAATGCCATATATGTTAAAAAAAACACTTTTAAAAAAATGTAAAAAGTAAGATTGCAGGAGAACCTCAATTTAAACATAATACAACCATCGTACAGAATCCCTGTGAGATCCCAAGATTGATGGAGTTGTAAATTTTTTCTCATCTGAGTTTAGAGATCCCTGAAATTTATCCGCAGAAGGGATCCATGGAACCCAGATTAAGAATCTGTGCCTTAGAGCATTCATTTATTTATCATTTTAACTACACAGCTCTTTTCTATAGGATCTTCATAAAGGACTCACAGTAGAGCTTGGCAAATGACATGTCCGGGCCATCTAGGACAGAGGTCCCCAACCTTTTGGGCACCAGGGACCAGTTACGTGGAGAGAGGTTTTTCTACGGACCGGAGGGAGTGTGGTTTTGTGTGCTGCCTGCATCCTGTGCATGGGGCTTTCCTTGTTTGTGCGGACCAGTTGCTGGCATGTCGCAGCCTGGTACTGGTCCACAGACTGGGGGTTGGGGACCCCTGATCTAGGAAATTACAGCAGCAAATCTACTAGCCAATAAAATGTTACTTAACTCAGAAATGTTAATAGATATTCATCAGCCACCTCATTTTATGGCCAGAATTCATCTTTCATCATATATGTCTTAAGAAGGGTAAACAATAATGGGAAATTGATTGTATGATCAAGACTATATGAAATGAAAATAATAAGGGAACAACTATACTTACTGGTTCACCTCTTTGTCCTGAATCCCCTGAAGATCCAACTGGCCCTGGAGTGCCAGGAATACCCTGAGAACCAGGAAGTCCTGCAGGTCCAGGCTCACCACGATCACCCTACAATAAATACCATTCCAGTTCTACAATCAGATATAGATCATTTCCAAGTGCATATCTTTATATAGACAAAATGATGCATCTTGTACCATTGTACTATTATTACTAAACTGCTACTATGTACTACAACTATCTATATACAGCTGGGATAGTTCAGCAGAAAGCCATGAGATAAAAACCATATCTGCAAAATAGTCCAATAAGGATTGAGCATGTTTAGTGTGTGTTGGAGAAAAAATATCTGGAACATCAGAAGAAAGGGATGAAGGAACCTGGAAAAGAGAATTGCTGCCAGCTGCATTTCTGAGGAGGCACAAACTTTGCAAGGTTTTTACACACCTCATAGAATAATTTGCCCTCACATATAGGAGCCAGTCCTCTCTAATGAGTGTTTATGAAGAAAAATTTGATTCTGGGAAAAAGAATTTAGGCATATTAGATTTTGGTTTCTAAACCTATCAATCGTTGCTATTACAATGCATGTTGATTGGTACTGTCTTGTTATTTTAGGTTTCAAGTTTTTCTGTCTACACCACTCTGAGGCACTGGGAGTGGAGAGGCATAGAACTTTTAATAACAATAAAGGTAGTAAAAACAACAGCAAAAACAACATTTTATTGCAGGCTTCACTATGCTAATTGAGCTTAACTTCCAACATATTATATGCCACATGGTGAATTATAATCTTTTTGCTCCTGTCTTTACTAAAATTATACACATGAAGACCCAAAACAAATAGACTATAGACACATTTATATACTTTTGTTGTAAAACTGGATCTGCTTTAAAATATCCATCCTTATTAAGAGTTTTGACTGTGATTTTTCTCAAAGACTGAAGTATAAAGTGTGACATAAAACTCCAGATCAACAAGAAAACAACAGTTTTATTCATTGAACTTTCAAACTCACTCACCCTTTCACCAATAGCTCCATCTCGCCCAGGCGTGCCATCGTTACCAGCAGGACCCTAAGTTGAATGAGAAGTGGAGAAGTAGATGAAGTGTGACACCAGATTTGTCCTAAAATAATATTTTATACATGGGATTGCCTTTGTAAAAGGCTTGGAAATTACAAAATAATCAGACATATAAAAGGAAACTCCAACTGTCGAAATTAAGGTGTGTTGATAATATCTTACTAAGAATAATATTCATATTGCTATTTCATGAAAATGGAGCAATATTTTTAACTGCATTTTTGAAACTATTAAAACCAATTAGATTACAATACCAATAGAGAATGGCTTATAATACTTGCCATTTTTAAAACAGTTATACTGGCCTCTTGTTCAAGCTCCTAAACTTTATAGCATAGGTCCGTGGTGTCGATCCTATGGCACGCGTGCCATAGGCGGCACGAAGAGCCCTCTCTGTGGGCACACGCGCCGTCGCCCCAGTCCTAGGCCTTCAGTCCCGTCCATGAGCAACCTGCATCAAAATCTCCCCGGGCAAGTGGCTTTGTAAGCTGGGTTTTATAAAACCATTTCGCTTTAGGCCTCTGCCGCCATGTGCAAAAAAATAATAATTCAATCAATCAATTTCAACTTCTCGCGGGGAAAAAAAATATCTCGCAAAGTTGGAATTGATTGATTGAACTTTATTTTTAGTCCCACATAGCGATGGAGGAAAGATCTTTCTCGTGAAAGATTGTGAAGTTGGAATTGATTGATTGACCTTTTTTTCCCCAAAAAACCTTCCTTTGTTTCCTTGCACATGGCAGCGGCGGATCGCAAAGGAGAAACGGCACAGGGCTGGGAGTCAGGTAAGAAAAGAAAGGCAATTTCTGGGGGGAGCGAGGATTTCTTTCCTTACCTGCCCCACTTGTTCTGAGGCCGCTTTCCGCTCAGACGTGTTGCTCTTGCCAATGGCCTGACCGCCCACTTCAGCACCCTCCATCCCTGAGCCTCCAGCGCTCCACCTGCTGCTTTGGTGGCTCTGTAGGCAGAGCTGCGAAGTTCTCTTCTCTGTTAGCTCTGCCTATAGAGCCACCAAAGCTGTACCTGAATGGGCAAGGCGGCAAACAGCCATGTCACGCCAAAACCGGCCCCAGTCCCTGCCTCACCTTGCCTTGCCCCTCACCCTGCAGGACGAGCCTCCTGCCCACCAGAAACCCCCTGGATCTCCCCCAACCCTGCCTAGCCCCCATAAGCATTCCTCCCCAGGAACAACATTGAGGTGGCCACACCCGCCCTGGCCACGCCCACTCAGTCTGCCATGACCACTGCAGCCACGCCCACCAGTAGGCCACGCCCACCCGGCACCCAGCGATACATAAGTGGGTTTTGGGTTGCAGTTTGGGCGCTCAGTCTCTAAAAAGTTCACCATCACTGGCCTAGGTAATGAATGGACAACCAATACCCTTCAACTGAATTTAGAAGCTCAGATGCAGAAGATCAGTTAAAAGCTTCAATAGCATCTCTATGATTTTTTCCTTCAGCCAAAACTGAATGCCAGAAAGATTGGGAGAAGCAACATGTCAAAGAAAAAGAATAGATGATAACAGCCACTTTTAGCTCTTCCCTACTATTTCCTTTAGTTCTACTAACATTGAGGCCTCTAACACAGGGGTCTTCAAACTTGGCCCTTTTATGACTTGTGGACTTCAACTCCCAGAATTCCTGGCTGAGGAATTCTGGGAGTTGAAGTCCACAAGTCATAAAAGAGCCAGGTTTGAAGACCCCTGCTCTAACAGATTACCCTCCCCCATTACTTCTACAGAAAGACTTTCAGTAGAAAACCTTGTCCACACCTGGAATTGATTCCCTTAATGATCAATGTGATAAAAATATATTTTTGTTGAAAGAATATCAGTTCTGGAAATGTATGTATTTATTCACAGCAGTTACATTAATCCATAATGCTAGTAATGTATTTTTATGTCAAAACTGCCTTTGAAAAAAAACCACTTACATCTGGCCCTGCTTCACCCACCGGTCCATGAGCACCTGGAGGACCAATAGGCCCAGAAGGACCCTTGTCCCCTGTTGGTCCAGTTGGACCTTGTTTTCCAGGAGTTCCCTGGCATGAAAAGAGAGATCACGTCAATGATTAAAAAACATGGAAGATTGTTATGTATAGCAAAACAATCATACATCAGTTTAAATGGGAGTCAATCATAGCTACATTCTTTTTTTTTTTTTTTTAAATATGTTTTATTATTTTTATCGGGATAGACAGGGAAGGATAGGTAAAGGTATAACATGGGGTAAAAAAAACAAGGATTAAACCAAGGGTAGGGGTAGATACAATAATGGGGTTAACCCCAACACTAAATCAACGCTTTAGCAAGCAGACTATCGTCCGGGTATACATATTAAGTATGGATGATTAACATAGTACTAAAAAGCTATATTAATAAATTTATCACTATTAATGGTAAAAACTTAAGCCAATACATATCATTCATTCTATAAGTAACAATAATCAATATACTATTAGTGATGTATTACTAAGTAAATATAGTTAAATATAAATATCAATATAACGCTTTTAATTATAATTAATTATAATTAAATGTAAACATCTAACCAAAAAGTTAAAAAATAATATTCAAAAGAAAATACATCATTTATCTTATTTAATTTCATCATCCTTTTTCATTCTGTCTTGTTGCTAACCATTGATAAAAATTTTCCCATGTTTTAAAGAAAATTGTGTCTTCTTTCTCTTTAATTTCTAAAGTTAGTCTATCCATTTCTGCACATTCCAATATTTTCATAATAATAATCTGGTCAGGTGGTATCTTTTCATTTTTCCAAAATTGGGCAAATGCTATTCTCGCGGCTGTTAATATATGTAAAATTAAATATTCATTCTCTTTTCCGTAATTGGATCTTAATATTCCTAATAAAAACAATTCCGGTTTAAATTCTATCTGTATCTTAGTCATCTTTTCTAGCCATTTATGAATTTTAAGCCAATATATCTTTGCATTGGGGCATATCCACCAGATGTGATAATAAGTTCCTGGTTTTTGTTTACATTTCCAACACATATTTGATACATTTTTAAACATTTTCTCTAGTCTAACTGGTGTCATGTGCCATCTATAAAACATTTTGTATAAATTCTCCTTATATGCAGCCGCTTTAGTAAGTTTAATATTTCGATCCCATAGTTTTTGCCAATCTTCTAAGTCTATAGAATATCCAAAATTCTTAGCCCATACTATCATTGTTTCTTTTACTTGTTCTTCTTCCATCTTCCAGCTTAGCAAGAATTTATAGAGTTTTTTAATCAAATGTTCATCAGTTTTTAACAATATTTTGTCTAGCGGTGTCTGTTCTTTATAAAATCCTGTAGACTTTATATCTTTTTCATATCTTGTCTGAATTTGCAAGTAAGACCACCATGTTAAGTCAATACCCTGTTGCTGAAGAATTTGTCTGTCTTTAAGTTTCCCATCTTTGTCCAAAATATCTTTATAACTAACGAGTTTATCATAGTTAATTAAATTTGGATAGGAAAAGGCTTCCATTGTCGAAATCCACTCAGGTATTTTCATGTACATTTTATGTTTAATTTTTTCCCACTCTGAAAACAGTACATTCCTTATAGCATGATTTTGAAAATATTTATGTACTTTATTTTTCTCATACCACAAAAATGCATGCCAACCTAATTGCAAATCATGCCCCTCTAAATAAAGAAGCCTTTTGTTTCTCAATGTAATCCATTCTTTAAGCCAAAGCAAAATAGCTGCCTGATAATAAAGTCTCCAATCCGGGAGTCCAAGGCCCCCTCTGTCTTTAGAATCTTGTAATAATTTAATTTTAATTCTAGCTTTTTTACCTTGCCATATAAATCTAATTATTGTAGCGTTTAGTTCATCAAAGAATTTTTGATTTAACTTGACAGGAACTGTTTGAAAAAGAAAAATTAGCTTAGGTAGAATGTTCATCTTAACAGTCGCTATCCTTCCTAATAATGATAATTGAAGATTTTTCCACTTCTCCAAATCCACTTTTATTTGTTTTAATAATCTCTCGTAGTTGTCTTCTTTTATTGTTGTATGTTTTGAAGTTAAATAGATACCTAAATATTTAACTTTTTTCCCTATTTGAAGGTTTGTCTTTTTAGCGAATTGAATTTTTTGTTTATCTGTTAAATTCTTCGTTAATACTTTAGTCTTTTCCCTGTTTATCTTCAACCCCGCCACTTCTCCAAATTTCTCTATTTTCCGCAAGAGTTTAACAGCTGTCTCTAGTGGTTCCTCCAAAATAAAAACTAAATCATCCGCAAAAGCCTGTAGTTTATATTTTTGATCTTTTATCTCCAATCCTTTAATCTCAATATCTTGCCTAATATTTCTAGCCAACACTTCCAATGTAAAAATGAATAACAAAGGGGACAATGGACATCCCTGCCTTGTTCTTTTTTTAATGTCAAAGCTGTCTGTGTAGTCTCCATTTATAAGTATCCTTGCTGATTGTTTATTATAAATTGCTTGAATTGCATTTATAAAATTTCCGCCAAAGTCCATCTCCTTCAACTGTTGAAACAAAAATTGCCAATTAAGATTATCAAAAGCTTTTTGCGCATCAAGAAATATAAGCGCCAACTGTTTCCCTGGATGGTTTTCATAATACTCCAACACATTTAAAATAATCCTTAAATTGTTCTTTATCTGTCTTTTTGGTAAAAAGCCATTTTGGTCTGGATGGACGAATTCAGTCAAAAATTTCTTCATTCTTTCTGCCATTATTGTAGTAAATATTTTATAATCCACGTTTAGTAAAGATATTGGTCTATAGTTTTTAATTTGTGTACAGATCCTCAAATACTGAAATACTGCTATTATGTCACCCCCAGTCCTTCTTTTCACTAGAGTTGAACAGAGTTGAGTGCTTAGTCAAAAATGTGGCAATACTCACTGCAGAGCCTGGCAGGCCAGGCATGCCCCTCTCTCCACGCTGGCCTGGCATTCCCACAATGCCTCTCTGCCCAGTAGTTCCAGATGGACCTGGGGGGCCATCAGGACCCTGAAATACAAAAGTAAAAAATTGGCTTACTTAGCAACCTCTAACATTTATATTCAACCAGGGTGTCATAGTTTAGCGTTTGAGCTAATCAAGAAATAGCAAAGATAAGAAAATCTGATGTCGCTGAAAGCTTCAGCTGTAATGTATGTTTTTTGTTCCCTTGCTCTAAAAAAGGTGATTTAGGAGGGGGAAAAATGAAGATAATGGCTCAATGACCCTTAGCATTTTGAGTTGAAATCAAGGCTTCCCTCTACTCTTCCTCAAACATCAGGGCTACCATATCTCGGCTGCAAAAATCCAGATAATCCAGAAAATTATTTTCTTTAGCTTTAACACAAAGTCCTCATTTAAAAAATAAAAAAAGCCTGGTGGACATGTGGATTAGGATGGATTAGAATTAGGACAGTTTCTTTATTTCGTTTGCAAACATAAGCTTTTCCCTACTTCCCAGTCCCTCCCTCTACTTACATGTTGTCCATCATCTCCCGAATCTCCTTTGTCTCCAGGGCTGCCAGATGGTCCTGCTGGGCCTCTATCTCCTACTCGCCCATGAGCACCAGGATCTCCACGAACACCTGGAGGACCTTCTTTGCCTGGTTCACCAAGAGGCCCAACTGGACCAGGAGCTCCCTGAAAAAAAGAAGCTTCTGTTAGAAACAGAGAGGTCAGTGATATAATTTCTTTTCTTTATTGCATTTACAGCATACTCCTGCTCCAGAGCATAGCTAGGATGCTTCCTATTTGATAAGTAGTCTTCCGTTCTTATGCTGATCACTTCCAGACCTGATTCGAGCCTCAGAACAATGTATTATACATTTCTAAGTTTTCTTCATCTTGCTTTTCCAGGAAATAATCATGTTGCCTGTATTACATACATCAAAAATGTAATAGAGTAACATTAGATTATTGTTGAATACTCCTTAATTATTAAATACAGCTCTGTCCATGGCCCCAACATTCACATAAATAATTTTAATCTTATTTTTTAATTTGGATTTCAATATTACTGTTTCTTATCTCTTTGTCAGTTACTCAATTACTTAATACTCAGTAGAAGAATACACATAGGACACTTATTTTTTCTTTAAATGCAAGATAATCCTTAAAGTTTTAGAGTACCAATAATCTTTTTGTATAGTCTTGAGCCAGGTGATAGAATTCATCCAACCTCTAGTGTTTCATGCACTCAAAGTAGAATTTCCTTCCAAATGAAATAGCACATTTACAATATCTATCTTGCAAGAAATGTATTGTGCAGTATTATCTTTAGCCATAAACTAGAGTGTGTAACATCTTTATTGATATTAATATCATCTTTCCCCTTAAGAGCATATACAAAGAGAGTTAAAATCTGCAAGTTGTTGGTCACAGTGTTGCAACTGAAACTCCATTCCAGTTGTGACACCATGTTCATCAACTTGCAGGTATTTACCCACCATCTGTGGATGCTCATGTTTCCACCCTTTCAGTCTTATGATAATCCTGCCCTGAGTGAGGGACAATGACTTGGTCCAGTAGTTCTCAAATTTTTCTTCACCATGGACCCCCTTTAAATATCTTTTGTGGCCATGGACCATGACCACGAACCAAGACTTAACTCGAGATTTAAATCATAACATTTCTTCAAGCCTTCATGGACCCCCTGTGATGACATCGCGGCCTCCCAGGGGTCCAGAGACCACAGGTTAAGAGCACCAGCAGAGCAATAATGGAGAAACCTTCTCCATATAATTCATAATCTGCTATAACAGAGATCACCAACCTTTTCATGCTGGTGGCCCGGAGGGAAAGGGAGCAGCTGGGAAATTTGCACCTGTACGCGTGCACGGAAACAGGGCCACACTCACCCGCACAGTGCTAGTGGCTACATTTGTGCACACATGCAGGCGCTAACCGCCACCAGCCCTGCGTGCATGTGCAAACGGGGCCGCGGGTGCTAACGCAAGTGGGGGTGAATGCGCACACACATGTGCGTGCACTGGCCAGCCTATCCCATGGCCCAATGGCCAGTAGGCCACGGCCCGGTAGTGGGGCACGGCCCATAGGTTGGGGACCCCTGTGCTATAACACATTGACATATTATCTCAAGGGCTGGAAACTTATGATCCTGAATATCAGTTCCCAGCCTCCCCCCTTTTTTGTCATTGATGAATGGGAGAATTCATCAATGGAGAATACATTGGAGAATACATTTTCTGCCTCTGTCTATTTTAATGCAAAATGGGACACAAATGATATTAAAAATAATTTGATCTTTCTTATGTTTGTATTGTTTTACAATATTTGTGTTTTTTTAATAAAATCCTTACTGTAATATATCTAATTAAATGTCTAACGTACTGTAGGTCCTGGGGGTCCAACTCTTCCAGCAGATCCAGGAAAACCTGTAGCACCCTAGAAATAAACAAACATACTTGGGACCTAGCAAACATTATGTACCATGTTGACAAGCATTCTTTATGGTATATTGTATTAAACATCATGTTTGAAATATACTATGGTGCTAAGAAAGTCATAAACATCCCAATCAAAATAAAAGCTAGAACTTTATTCATAGGAACTTTACTCAATCAACTTACAGGGGGTCCTTTTGTACCACGGCCTCCTTTGAGTCCATGAACCCCAGGGGGCCCCTGAATGGGAATAAGAAAAAGAAGATTAATATTCAGCTGCCCCCCAAAATGATAGGAATCAGAGTTTTATTCCAATTAGATTTTTACTTACTGGTGGACCATGAGATCCTGAAAGACCTTGAGGTCCTGGGGATCCAGCATCTCCTTTCTGCCCAGGCTCCCCAGGTTCACCTTTGACACCAGGTTGACCATCAGGACCCTAGAAACATTCAGAGAAATGACCAATCCAGTTCTTTCATCTATTCCAAGCCTATGTTATGAATATTATTTTTAAGTGATAAAAATGTTATTTTTTTTAAAAGGCCCAGCATACGCCTTGTGTTTAAGAATGTTGCAACATAGTTCAAGGCCTCCTTCTGAAATCACAGGTTCAAAAAAAAAAAAGTTCAAAGAAGCTGCACACCTGAGGGCCAGCAAATCCCACTGGGCCAGTTGGACCATTTTCACCACGGGAACCCTAGCAGAAAAAAAGAGAGAAAGAAAATGGGTTCCAAAAGAATGTTAAAAATATACATTTGAGGACACAAGATGCAATTTTTCATGATGTAACTTCATCAGTTCATGATTTGTTCTGGTAAAAAATAAGCTGACTATATGCTAGGTACATCTCCAGAATGTGTTTCGCAGAAGCAACTAACGGCACCAGTAAACACACACCCATAGACATATATAGATGATCTCAGTAATATATATTTAAATATATATTTAAATGACCACTACCATCTAACTGGATTCTATAAATGCTAGAACAGGAAATCTGATTCTTCCCAAGAATATATGGTATGTAGAATTATGATGCTTTAATATATAATTTAATTGACGCAAACTATCCAATAATTTTTAAATATAATACAGTTCTATTCAAAATGGGTTGTTCTGTTATAAATTCATAGGCAGCCTTTTTTTTCAATTATCGGTTTTATGGAAAGAGAAGAGAGAAAGAGAGAAAGAAAATAGAAAAAGCAGTGAAAAAAATTGTCATTATGCATAACAATACCAATATCCAACTTATGAAAATACAGACAATAAGATTCTTTACTTACAGGATTTCCACGAGAGCCGGCAGGGCCAACTAAACCTCGAGGACCAGGTTCACCCTTAAATAAAAAAAGGCTATGAGATATTATCATACATAGTCCTGAAGAGTTATATTACAACATAATAAGCCCCCTGCATAGTTGATAGTTCCACTAACTGTTTTACCTTTTCACCAGCCGGACCTGCAGGGCCATTTGGGCCTAATGGACCTGGGAGTCCCTAGGAGACAATCATAATTCCAGTAAGACAAGCAATCTTTCATGGTTTGCACAAGCTCTTTTTTTTCCCTTTCTTCAGAAAAGAAAGCCATGCTGGTCCACTGATATTTATAAGGTTAGGCATATACTAGAGTAAGAGCTAAGAACCCTAATAAACCAGAACAAAACGTTATTTAGAATGGAATTTGGTGCCTTCAAGCATTTATAGCAGACATGTCAAACTCGTGACGTCATGTGATGTCGCGCAACGTATCGGGACTGTTTTGCCATTGCCAGCAATGGGGTGGGCACGGCTTCCGCATGATGCATCCGGCCCGCGGGCTGGCAGTTTGACACCTCTGATTTATAGCATATGAGCTCCTCCCACAAATTAGTTCTGGTTTACTAACACTTGATAGCAAAAACATGCTGCAATACACTATTAGTTATAAACTCTCATTAAGACCCAGCACTATTAGCAGAAAAAGAGGATTTTCCACTTACTCTGGCCCCATCATTGCCGGCTGTGCCTTCACCTCCTTTTTCTCCTATACTGCCCTGAAAAAAGCATAAGGCAAACTCAAGCCCTTAACAAATACTTGTATGAAGATGTAAGGTTGTGTAGAAAACAAAAAATTCCTCCTACAGGAAAGAGAAGTCACAGATATTTCTAAAAAGCTTACCCGATCACCCTTGGGGCCAGGTGTTCCAGCCAGGCCTCTCTCTCCAGGCATTCCCTGAAGACCAGGAGGACCTTGATCCCCAGATGTTCCTGAGGGGCCTGGATTACCCTGAAACAAAATGAAAAGGAAGTTAAAGGGCAGGACAAAATTTTGAGGGAGGAAACCAATTTGTGGGCCTCTCTGTCTCTCTATTGGACAGACCCTCCTTGTATTTTCTAGGTGGGTGCATTTCCCCATGTCCAGAACATATGAATGTCATGTTAGGATGTACCATAAGGAATCACATTTCTCCTAAATTGAAAAATAGCTCAGATTTCTTCAACTTGTGAGCCATCAAAATGCAGCTCATCAGCCAGAAATGGCAATGCAATGGCGTTATATAAACTGTGGATCAACAAATGCTTTGTTGTCTGAATGTGGTTGTTCAACAGAGCTATTTCATAATAGGTTTTATGAGATCTCAGTTAGATCTGTCTCCTAAAAGGTGTCAAAAATGTTGTGAGTTCACCTAATTCAGAATCACAAACCTGGTTTGTTTGTTTTTTGTCAAGGTATGTATAAATGTGAGTTCTTTCCCTTCATTTTAGCTCTTTTATTATCAAAATAAAATCGGGAGCAAACGTTATGTGAAATAAATCCACAGGAAAAGGATTGTAATACATCAAAATACCATCACTTATATAATCTCATTGATATATTCTTTAGAGAAACTCTATTCTGATTAATGTATGTTCTCCATACTAGTAAATAAGCAAAAACCCCTAGTTCTGCTTTATTCCTCTCTTTATTCCTCTTAATTTATTTTAATTAAAAGTCAATGCCTCTCTGTCTTCTGGCAACTGGATTTATCTCTTTTCTGCAATGCAAGCTTCATATTATTATTAAACTAAAACAATTCCTCCAGGACTAGCAGAGCTTAACCGCTAAATAGCATAACTGCATGGCCTGAATGTAGTTGGATCTTTCTTGTTTTGTAAATCTTTTATGAAGAGAAAAGGAGTGAAACCAGTCTTGGCATAATCCCAGCTTGATTACTGAATTCATTTGATCTACACATACGCTAAGTACTATTTTCTATTCTATATATGTTAAAAGGAACTTGTCAAAATAAAGCTTAAAATAAAGTTAATGAGGTCCACAAGAGCCGTAACCTGTACAAAATTGATTTATTGTAACTACTGATTTGTTCCTTGTATAGGCATCCACCTAGAAATTCCAGATTTGTTGGCTAGTCTGAGAAAGTAGAAAACATTCCAGAGAAAGACAATGGCAAACAACTTTTGTAACATTGTCCCCCCCCCCCAAAAAAAACCCTTCATGGAATCAGTTGTCAAGAGTCAAGCTCATTTTAAGAATGTCCATACCTCTGTTTTACTACTTGATTAGATGAACACTACTTTAAGCATTCTTCTGCATCATCCACTCTCTCTATATGGAGACAAATGGTGCGTGCAGATGTGCATACCCACTTATATATATGGACGCTGCTTACCTTTGGACCATCAGGACCTTGACCACCAGCCATTCCCTTTTCCCCCTGAAGGCCAGGTGATCCTGGGTTTCCTCTTTCACCTGGATGGCCACGCTCTCCCTGGAAATAGCATTTAAAAGAATTTAGTGCTTGTAAATGTAGTATATGATACTTCCATCAAACAAGAGATAACTCATTCCATATATATTAGAAATGAATTTTATAAAAAAAAAAAAAGTTGAAAGATGAACCTGCTGACATTGGCAATTTTTTTTTTCCTTTACAGAATATTAAAAACTGCCCTTCCTCTTTAAGGGATAGTGGTCTGATGGCCTTTATATATTTTGAATTTCAACTTGAACTCAGCCAAAATGGGCAGCCAAGTTATGGATCAAAATACTGGAGAGCAGCAGGCTGCCTGGAGATGCTATCTTTGCAGATTTTTGTACAATGATCTCACATATCATATAAACCTAATAGTTTCTCTTAATTGCTATAAGTTTTATAGGTGTTGTTACTCATTAAAACTTCAACATATCACATGGTTGTAGATACTGCTGGGGTGTCCTCTGATGAACTTTCATCTCTGGAGCTAAGTGGGTCTGCATCAAACTAGTATCTAAATGGCAAGCACCTAAAAATTACATATGCAATGCGATGTACACAGCACTGAAATATATAAAGCACTAAAGTGTGTTGGCGCAGTGGTTAGAATGCAGTATTGCAGGCTGACTCACTGCTCACTGCCAGGAGTTCGATTCTCACTGGCTCAAGATTGACTCAGCCTTTCATTCTTCCTAGGTCAGTAAAATGAGGACCCAGATTGTTGGGGGCAATTTGCTGGCTCTGTAAACCACTTAGAAAGGGCTGTAAAGCTCTCTGAAGTGGTATATAAGTCTAAGTGTTATTGCTATAAGCTAAGCATGCTGAATAATAAACAGAAACAAACTGCTAACACAAGGGGTTCTAGAATCTGAGATAGAATAGAGTCCCACTGGAATGAAAAATCAAAGATTTAAAATAATTCAGATAAATGGACTCAAAGCCTGCGCAATCTAACATTGCACAGGGACCTTTTTTTCTTCTTCCTATCAGAGCACTGGGGAGAACGTGTATATTATAATGAATTCAAACTGTAATATATACAACTTGCCCTTTAGGGATTTCTGCAACTCACTATTATAATATGCATGATTGTTTTTCTTCTAAAATTAATTTTAAAAATACTCTGAAAATTTGCTTTGAAAAGTCATCATTAAGAAATCAAACTTACCCTTGGACCTAAGTGACCTAGAGCTCCAGAATCACCAGGAACACCCTAAGACAATTATTAAAAAGAAAGAAAGATTATTGCTAATTACATACAGAAAGAAGAAGAGAGGGAGGGGGAGAGAGTGTTAGGGACTCCTTATTGGTGATTGAAAAAATATAGCAACGATGCCAAATATAATAAGCTGAAGGTTCTTCTCACCATGTTCCTCTTCATGAATACTGTATAAGACCAACTACACTGGCAACTTGCAAACAGTTATCCCTTATTTAGGATAAGGGATTGCAATGGGTAGAGAAAGAAAGGTAAAATCACAGACCTTCCAAAATTACAGCACAAAATCAGCAAGAGAAGTGACTAAGTGTAATATCTCAAAAGTACTCTGATGATAGATAGATAAATAGACAGACAGGCAAGATTAGGCTTGGTTGGTACTGTGCATGTGTCACTTAAAAAGCCAAACAACAAATTATGAAAGAGGGGATCCATGTATTATTACTGATGCTGTGCTTGTCCCCATTAATAAAAGTTCCCAGTGCAATGAGAGCTTCTCCCTGGAAAATGTGCTATGACTTCAGTCTTAAAAAAAAAAAAAAAACTGAGCACGGTATGTAAGGGAGGTTAGGAGGCAGGGCATTGCTAGATCAGTATCTAGCGAATGTTCTTCCATGCTGTCAAAGAATTAAAGAGGAGAGTTCCTGAGATGACTGAGACATTTCTTGTTGCCCAGATGTCCTAGACATCCAAAGGCCCACAATGTCCCAAGCATGCCTTTCTAGAGAAGAGGGAGAAACCTAAGATGTTCATGTGCAAGAAGCTGAACCACAAACGCTCCCCACTTGCACCCCAGCTATATCTAGGAACAGCTGCACAGGAAGCAAGCTCCTCATGGTGATTACTACATTGGGATTCTGGGGTTTCGCTCTTGGTTGCCGAAATATCTTCTCCCTTTATTCCTACAACCAGATGAATTCAGCAACTGGAGTATCTTGGTACCAAGTTAAGTAATTAAATTAAAAAGACCAACAAAAATGTCTTTTACTTGACATTTCCACTGTGGGAGGAAGGAAGGAAGGAAGGAAGGAAGGAAGGAAGGAAGGAAGGAAGGAAGGAAGGAAGGAAGGAAGGAAGGAAGGAAGGAAGGAAGGATCCTGACATTTCAGATTTTTAATTACATTTTCTACTTTTCCCCATTAATCTGGACAAGTTTAATACATATTGTACACATTTGACATCCCATCCCCCACCCCCATGACAATATACATTCTCTCAAAAGCATCGAAACTTCTGAGGGGGAAAAAACCAGCTGTAGAAATATTTATTTATTTTATATATTTCATTTCTATGCTGCCCATCTTACTAATACAGTGAATTGGGGTGGCTTACATTATAATGCAATGTTAAAAGTGCTAAAAAAAACAATTATAGGATTGAATTAGTTAAAAATAGGCAAAATTAATCAACCAAGCAAAACCATTATAAAACAGTTACCTGATCACCTGGTTTCCCCCCTTCTCCTGGAGGGCCTGGGGTACCGGGTAAACCCTACAAGGAAATAAACCAAAAACAGATCACATGGTCAGCATATCTCTTGGACTGTATATTGAAAATACTGCTTCGGTGGTATTTTAATTTGAGCACTAAGAATAATTCCTTAAGTAATCCAAAAACATGGCGGTCATTAGCCCTTAGATGGCTTATATTGAAAATTGATTTCAAAAAGACTCACCTGAAAGCCTGTAGGACCTGGAGGACCTTGCTCTCCTCTTTCTCCTGCTGGTCCCTATATGAAACAAATGTTTTTAAAATGATTTCACACAGTACCATATCTTGATGCAATAACAGAAAGATTTTGTTCTTTTGTATTGCTCCCCCAAACTTACTGCAGTTTGCCTGATAAAACGAGCTGCTAATATTGACATAGAGTTAAAAAGTTAATCTGACTTATTGCTTTATTTATTCAGACAGCTTCCCCTTTGAATCCGTATGATTTTAGGTATTCATTTTGTTCTGCGGTTGTTATGACAAGTGATTAGGATTGGTTTTCCTTTTCTCTAAATCAATTTTTTTTACATGTCAGCAGTTAATAGAACAAATAACATAAAACATCTGGATAGTCAGCATCAATGTCCTATGTTTCTGTTCAAAACAGAAAAATGAATGTATCTTTTTCAACATTTCAGAGGAGGGCAGGGAATGTTCCTTTTTAACATTTTTAAAATATGTATGCTATCATAAGTGGCCATTCATATGGATGAAGTGAAGATTCCTTTGACAAAGGAACTGAATAGCAAATTTTATGCCTTTGTATTTCAGCAATGTGTGTTACCCTCCAATAGTTCTCTACCCCATCATGAAGTATATCTCACCCTTCCCTCTTCCTACTACCATTCCTTTTTAAAAAAATGAATTTACCAAAGAAATTATCATGCATTTATAAGAATATACAGTATACACAGGACTCTTATTCTGTTGGGATTTCAGTGCCATTCAAAAGCATTAATTCTGAATAATATTCTTTCACACAAAAATGTTTAGGTAGAACTTACATGGGGCCCAACAGGACCAGCGGGGCCAACTTCACCATCTTTACCAGGTGCCCCCTAAAATGGTATAATAAATAAAGATGATTAAGGTGGCATATACAGGTATAAACTCATGCACTATAAATGCTATGGTTTAGAACTTTCTAACAAAAAAAAAATTATACTTACCCTCTGCCCTGAGACACCAGCATTTCCTGCTTCTCCGGGTTTTCCAGGATCCCCCTATTTAAATATATTATTAATATATTATTCATAATATTATACAACTTGGTAAATATGGTCAAACTCTGAAGCATAATACTTACACTGCTCCCTTTTGGTCCAGGAAGACCCATGCTGCCTGGCTGGCCTCTAATTCCAATTGGACCTGCAGGGCCTGGCCGACCATCTTCTCCTGGAGCACCCTAAGGGAATATCAAGCATTTAATCTTGTGTGGGTGTGGGTGTATCTCTGTCTGTGTGTAAAATTGGTTGCAGGATCATCAATGCCGAATGAATGAGGGATCTTTCAGGAAATAAAATTGTAAAGGTGGGAATACGTATCACAAAATGGTCAGCTCGCTTAATACTTCAAATGTTTCTTAGTCCATGGCTGTAAAACATACTGGGATAATAATCCCAAATACAAGTAATCCTCGATTTACAACAGTTCGTTTAGTGACTGTTCAAAGTTACAACGGACCTGAAAAATGTGACGTATGACCGTTTTTCACAGTTAGGACCTTTGCAGCATCCCCATGGTCACGTGATCAAAATTCAGATGCTTGGCAACTGGTTCATATTTATCACTGTTGCAGTGTCCTAAGGTCATGTGATCCCCTTTTGCGACCTTCTGACAAGCAAAGTCAATAGGGAAACCAGATTCATTTAACAACCGGGTTACTAACTTATCAAGTGCAGTGATTCATTTAATAACTGTGGCAAGAAAGGTTGTAAAATGGGGTAAAACTCAATTAATAAATGTCTCACTTAACAACATAAATCTCGGGGTCAATTGTGGCCGTAAGTCAAGGACTACCTGTAAAATTAATTTCCATTAGAGGTTATACGAATACAATACTAATTACACTGGTCCGCTCCCTCCACTTTAGGTAAAAATAAGGATAAGGCTAGGAAATGCCCTTTGAATTATTTTAGCTCTATATACGATATCATTTATGTCAGGGCTTTTCAACCTGTGGTACGCGTACCACTTGTGGTACATTAATGAGTGGCAGGTGGTACGCAGCCCTGCCTAGCCAAGTGTAGTGGGGAAGGGAAAGAGCCAGCACAGGCAAAGACTTACAGTGAGAGAGTCCTCTGGAGCTGCAGATTTTACTTATGAATGGAGCCATTTGGGGAGGCTTAGCCGGCAGCCAGTACTTACATTTTTTTTTCCTTCCTTAAGTGCGGGCTGGGCTCCTTACTTTCCTTTCTAGCCAGTAGCTAATTCTTAAAGGGGAAGTGCCTTTTTAAGCTAGTTCACTCAGCAGCTTGTCTTTTCTGTCTCTGGAGGCCTTTCCTTGTTTGATCAATATATGGAAGAGGAAAAATATGGGGGGGGTCAAATTCTTCCTTCAGAAGGAGATGGGAATGAGAAAAAGGGAGGCAGGGAAGGGAGGCAGGGAAGGAAGTCCCGCCTTAGCACTTGGCTACCAGCAGCTCTGCCGTTGACTTTGCTTGTCAAAAGGTTGCAGAAGGGGATCACATGACCCTGGGACACTGTGACCATCATAAATATGAATCAGTTGCCAAGCATCCAAATATAAATCACATGACCCTGTTGCTGCAATGGTCATAAGTGTGAAAAATGGTCATAAGTCATTTCAGTGCAATTGCAACTTTAAACAGGTTTTTTTTTTGTCACCAAGTTTTTGACACCTTGCTAGGTGGTACTCGAATATTGCCATATCCTAAAAGTGGTACAATCGGTGAAAAGGTTGAAAAGCCCTGATTTATGTAACTCAACAGCACATGTTTTTATTCTAATGATACTCTTAAGTGTTTCTCAGAACTAAAAAAAGGATCAAAAGTATTCTCAGTAAATTACTGTTCCTATTCCAATATTGGTATCATTGTTCTAATACTGATTAATTATTTCTAGTATATTTGGACTGTAATGAACCCACACTTGACCTATACATCTTCTAATTTATATATAGAATTTAAAGTTTCACTTACACAGATGACATCAACATTAGAGTTGAATAAAGTACTCAAACTGTTGGCATCGTGAAATATGATGAATCACACTATTGGGGTAACAGAACAAGAGACCCTTTTCAAGCGGGGTATGCATGTATCTGAAACAGGGGGAAGGGGAACCGAAAGAAATGACTTTTGGAAATCTGATGTTCAAGGCCCCAGAGTAACAGTTTCCCTTTGCCGTGTATTTGAATCTATGCATAAAAGGCAAAAAAAAGTGAAAAGATAAAAGGGATTGGGGAATTTAAATTTAGAACTGCTCACCCATTGTTATCCTGATAATGCCCTCACGATTTGCCTCTGGCATTCAAAGATGCAAAATATTTGAATTTGGGTCTCTTTATATTACATTTGCTCCCATAGCTAATGATATTACATTTTGGGCATGGCTACCAGCTAAAGATAAATGTTAATTAGTTACATTAACATTTAATGTTAATGCAACTGAAGCTAAATGTTAATTAGTGTTCATTAAGCTACAGTTAACCTCACTTTAGTAAATTTATATCCAAAGTAACTATTAAAGAAGATTTAACTTTTGAAAATATTCCTGATCAACAAATCTTCAACTGAAGGTACAGGGTGTGGTTTACTTTTGTTTTTACTTTCCAGTTTTATTGGTGATATCTTTTGGAAGTGGTTTTCACTTGCCAAAGTCACCAGATTGGCTTCCATGCCCAAGGCAAGACTAGACTTGGGGGGGGGGGCTTCTAATTTCTAGCTTGATGCCTTTATAAAGCCAGTCCCATGTCCTTCCTCACCAGGTTGGGTTCTGAGATAATACACCCCTTTTATTCCTACCCTCATGAGAATTGCTCTCTAAATTATCCTTGAGAGGGATACAGAAGGAAAGCAAGAATAAGGATATCGAGAATCAATATCCCACTCAATTTCTTCGATATTTTTAGTCAAAGAGGCCTAGACACAAGTCAACTAAATTCTGCCACAAATGTCTCAATTTACTTACCAAAGGACCAAGTTTCCCTTCTGGACCTGAGACCCCTGGATTCCCTGTCAGACCCTGTAAAAAATAATGTATTACAAAAGAATGCTATTTCTGGCACTCGGTTACCATTTTCATCCAAAAGTTACATATATTCGTAAGAACAAGTATCCAAGTTTATACTTTTTTATAGTCTCTGACATTTACAGTCCTGCATTCCTTTTGACCTAAACGACATTAGTATTTCCACAGTGCACTCTTCTAAATTAACCAAGAGTTTTGACTTGTGGATGTGAATAGCCCCCTCTCCATTTTTTAGACATGTTCAATCTGGATATATAGAGTAGGATGAGTATTCTTTCTTTACCCTAGCACCGGGTAGACCAGGTTCACCCATGCGGCCAGGATCTCCTTGGCTTCCTTTAGGGCCTGAAGCCCCCGCAAGACCACGTTCCCCTTGAGCTCCCTGAAAAGGAAATCAAAAGCAAGACCATTCAGTGGCATTTCAGGTATAATTAGAAGGGTATGTTGGGGTGGAGGGGATTTCAAGGATATTTGGGTTTTATTTCAAAATAGTTTCTGAGCTACTCAATAACAGCTCTTACAGAACAATTTATTTCAGGCTGAGTTGCTACATCAAGGAAGCAAGATCAATCAAAAGCAACATAAACAGATAGGGGTTTCTTGGCTAATTTCTAAATTCAAAATTTTCCTCTCTTAAATCTCCAATGGCAGCATCCTTCCATCAGCTGAGGTACCCCTGGGAGTGTTTTTTTTAATAGAAACTTTCTGAGGAGAAAAAAATAGGGGATGACATTAAATTCCTTCTATGATGCTCTATTTTGCTTTTGATTACGCTTCCCGGGTGTACGTACCATTTTGATTACATTTCCCGAATATACGTACTATTAAAAAAGATTTTATAATCCTTATACTCCTATTAACTCACCTTTGGTCCTGGCAAACCATCAGATCCCGGAAAGCCACGGTTGCCAGGTGGACCCTATGGAAACAAAGGCATGCTTGTTCATGGAGCAACATATATGATCCATGTTTGTGACATTTAAACTTCCTTTTACATTTAAAATACATTGTAGTTGGAGAAAAAAACATTCAAAGAATTAAAAAATGCCAAAGGATTACCAATATTCAATAGACACACCCCACCCCCCGAATCTGAGAGGTGCTGATGAGCCCATTTCTTATGAAATCTAAGTTTATCCAGCATCATTATCTATAACTGTCTATTATAATTTGTATAATCAAACATATATAAATATACAGTAGCATGGCGATAAGGGCTGCTCCTCCTAGTGGCGGTGCTGGGCACTGCCTGCCCATCAGGGCAGTGCTGAGCTGAATACAGACCAAACCGACATCAGGCCCAGGCGACAAGCCAGTCTGCCAATTTTTTTAATTTTTTTTATTTTTGGCAACCAATAGATCTACAGCCATCTCCGTCAACATGCAGACATGACCCAGATGCTGCATTTGATCATGTCAGCTGGTGTTTTGTCAATCTGGAAAACAGATCTTTGTGGGAAGATGATGATGCTAATTTAAATATATAGCATAGAATATGCAGAAATCTGGTTATAAGGTTATAATAATGATAATGACCATTCAATTTAATTTAATTTACAACATTATTTATTCTAGTCAATAAGAGACTTACACTATAAATAAACATACATGCAAACAAACGAAACAAAACAAACTGTAAAACTGAATGCTTGCCATGGAGATATTTAGAATCCAACCACATCACTTATTTAAATGCTAGAAAACAAGCTCATTGCGAAAACAATATTCTTCCTCCAATTAAAAGCTAAGAAAGAACAAGGACAAAAACCAATTTTCTCTTAAATTTGATTCAAAGAAAACAACATTATTTTGCCAAGTGATATTTACAGATATCGGTAAATTTGAGGTTTTATTTTTACAATAATTATATGACATGATCATATCAGACCAAATGTCCCATAGGTCCATTTTTAAAAATTGTTTTGCTGTTCTGAACTTTATAGAAAATGGTTTTTTTTGCTGTTCTGAACTTTATAGAAAATGGTTTTTTTTTCATTATAAAAACTCAGTTGAATCACTCTAGGAAGTTCAGATCCTATTAGTTCAGATGTTAGTGACTATAGCAACAGATTTTGGACTATCATTGGAGGAAGTTGCTAATTGGATCCAAATTATTCAAAAACATTTTTTTTCCTGTGATGAATGATTACAGAAAAAGATAGAAAGGTGAGGTATGCTATTTTTTCCTTCTTCTTGAAGCCATACATGCCGTTCAAAAATTTTTGATAAGATTTTCCTACAAAGCAGCGAACTTAGAAATCTAGCACGCTTTCCTTTGAAGAGACTAAAATCAAGATCCAAACCATTGTTTTGCCACCACGGATGGACATCTTTTGGATATTCTACTTTCAACGCAAAACTAAACAGGGCTATTCCCAAGATAGCTCACCATTAAACTACTGAGATTTTTTTTCCTTATTATTCTTACCCTTTCTCCAACAGGTCCAGAAATACCAACTGATCCTGGATCACCACGGAGACCTCTTTTTCCTTCTTCACCAAGCGGTCCAATTGGTCCTTGGGCGCCATGCGGACCCTAGTGAAAAATAATTACACTTATAAAGAAAATGTACAAAACCGTCATTCAATCATGCTCCCATTGACACAAGACAAATACAGATGTCCCATTTAAAATCCAGTTACATTTCTTGAAAATGCTTTTGAAAAAATATTATTTCTGCAAACATTCTTTTTAATACTTTTTTTGCTTGTATATATTCCAAAAATATAGCTATTCTAGAACACTGGCCAAATTGCACTAGGAGAAATTAATTCTGCAATTAGTTTTGGAATAATAATTGAATGATTGAATAGTGAATAGTGATTTGAAATGGTCAAGGAAGAGTTTATTAGGTGAATATGGATTTTCTAGTATTGTAGATATTCATGAAATAGATTTGTGGGGGCACAGATATAAATAATAATAATAATAATAATAATAATAATAATAATAATAATAATAATAATAATAATAATAATAATAATAATAATAATAATAATAATAATAATAATAATAATAATAATAATAATAATAATAATAATGTTGGGAGGGACCATGGAGGTCATCTAGTCCAACCCCCTGCTCAGGCAGGAAACCCTATACCATTTTAGACAAATGGCTGTCCAGTCTCTTCTTTAAAACTTCCAATGTTGGAGCATTCACCACTTCTGGAGGCAGGTTGTTCCACTGGTTAATTGTTCTAAATGTCAGGAAGTTTCTCCTTAGTTCTAGGTTGCTTCTCTCCTTGATTAGTTTCCATCCATTGCTTCTTGTCCTGCTTTCAGGCGCCTTGGAAAATAGCTTCACTTCCTCTTCTTTGTGGCAGCCCCTGAGATATTGGAACACTGCTATCATGTCCCCCCTCATCCTTCTCTTCATTAAACTAGACATACCCAATTCCAGCAATCGTTCCTTATATGCTTTAGCCTCCAGTCTCCTAATCATCTTTGTTGCTCTTCTCTGTACTCTTTCTAGAGTCTCAACGTCTTTTTTACATCATGGTGACCAAAACTGGATGCAGTATTCCAAGTGTGGCCTTAGCAAGGCATTGTAAAGTGGTATTAATACTTCACGTGATCTTGATTCTATCCCTCTGTTAATGCAGCCTAGCACTGTGTTGGCCTTTTTGGCAGCTGCAGCACACTGCTGGCTCATATTTAAGTGATTGTCCACTAGGACTCCGAGGTCCCTCTCACAGTTACTGCTATTGAGCAAGGTACCCCCTATACTATACCTGTACATTTGGTTTTTCTTGCCTAAATGCAGAACCCTACTTTTCTCACCATTGAATCTCATTTTGTTAGATAGTGCCCAGTGTTCAAGTCTGTCCAGATCCTCCTGTATCCTAAGCCTGTCTTCTGGAGTGTTGGCTATTCCTGCCAGCTTGGTGTCGTCTGCAAATTTGATGATTTCCCCATCTATCCCCTCGTCCAAATCGTTGATGAAGATGTTGAAGAGCACTGGGCCCAGAACAGAGCCCTGGGGCACCCCACTACACACTTCCCTCCATGTAGATGCGGTTCCATTGAGGACCACACGCTGAGTACGGCCGGTCAGCCAGCTACGGATCCATCTGGTGGTGATGCTGTCTAACCCACATTTTTCTATCTTATCAAGTAGTAGATTGTGATCTACTTTATCAAATGCCTTACTGAAGTCCAAGTAATTATATCCACAGCATTCCTCTGATCCACTAATTTTGTCATTTGGTCAAAGAATGCAATAAGATTTGTCTGGCATGATCTGTTTTTGACAAACCCATGTTGGCTTTTAGTAATGACTTTGTTTGCCTCTAGGTGTTCGCTGATTCGTTGTTTGATTATCTTTTCCAGAATCTTCCCAGGTATTGAGGTCAGGCTGATAGGTCTGTAGTTTCCTGGGTCCATTTCTTTTCCTTTTTTGAAGATGGGAACTACATCAGCTCTTTTCCAGTCCTCCGGTAGTTCCCCAGTGCTCCAGGATCTTTGAAAGATATAGTTCAATGGTTCTGAGATCACATCTGCCAGTTCCTTGAGAACCCTGGGGTGTAATCCATCTGGTCCTGGTGATTTGAACTCGTCTAGGCTGGATAGATATAAACAACTCTAGGTAACCTCCCCAGCAGTCTGTAGATGAGGCAGCAGTGGTGTCATGTGGACATGTTCTTTAAAAATTGTTACCAATATTTCTTTATTGCACAGGAAGTGGGAAATTAGGATCACTCCTTTGTTACATTACCAACTATTTTCCCAAGAAAGGGAGAATTATTGTGCGTGTGTGTGTTTTAAATATTTCTTCAAATCACCCCTTTAAATTAAATAAATACAGAGAAAAAAGAAACTTTAAGCCAAGTTTCATATTTATTTACCTAAAATCCAAAAATGGCATTCCTTTGTATTATGAAGAAATCAATGGGACAGCACTTTTAGTATTTAAAGTTTACAACTAGCATCAGGGAGATTCAGATTAAAATCCAACTTCAGGCACAGAAACTCACTAGAGGATTTTGAACCACTCACTATCTCTCTGCTCAAACTACCTCACAAGATGTAGAAAAATTGGAGGATGTACTGCTTTTTTGTCACTCTGAAGTTCTGGAGAAAAGTAGAACTCTAATAAGTATTAATGAATGATTAATAATGAGAAAAACCATAGAGATTGTGGAACATTAAGGACAGAACTGAATAACAGAAAGAAACATGCAAGTTATTTTGTAAAGAGGCATTAAACTGGCAGGAATAGCCAACACCCCTGAAGACAAGCTCAGGATCCAAAAAGATCTTGACAAACTTGAACAATGGGCCCTATCCAACAAAATGAATTTTAATGTGGAGAAAAGCAAAGTTTTACATTTAGGCAGGAAAAATCAAAGGTACAAGTACAGTACTTGGGCGAGACCTGGCTCAAAAACAGTAACTGTGAGAGGGACCTTGGAGTCCTAGTGGACGATCACTTGACTATGAGCCATCAGTGTGCAGCAGCAGCCAAAATAGCTAATACAATCCTGGGTTGTATAAACAGAGGCATAGAATCAAGATCACGTGAAGTATTAGTACCGCTTTATAAAACCCTAGTAAGACCACATCTGGAATACTGCAACCAGTTTTGGTCACCATACTACAAAAACGATGTTGAAACCTTGGAAAAAGTTCAGAGAAGAGCAACTAAGATGATCAAAAGCCTGGAGACTAAAACATATGAAGAACGGCTGCGGGACTTGGGTTTGGCTAGTCTGAAGAAAAGAAGAAACAGGGGCGACATGATAGCAGTATTCCAGTATTTGAGGGGCTGCTACAAAGAAGAGGGCATCAAACTATTCTCCAAAGCACCAGAGGGCAAGACAAGAAACAATGGTTGGAAACTAACCAAAGAGAGGAACAACCTGGAATTAAGGAGAAACTCCCTAACAGTGAGGACAATTAACCAGTGGAACAGCTTGCCTCCAGAAATCGTGGGCGCTCCATCACTGGAGATTTTTAAGAAGAGACTGGACAGTCACTTGTCTGAAATAGTATAGGTTCTCCTGCTTGAGCAGGGGGCTGGACTAGAAGACCTCCAAGGTCCCTTCCAGCTCTATTCTATTCTATTCTATTCTATTCTATTCTATTCTATTCTATTCTATTCTATTCTATTGATGGTTTCTAGAGAATATATTTTGAAAACTTACTGGCTCTCCTTTGGGCCCAGCTTCTCCTTTGAAACCTGGAACACCAGGATCTCCCTGAAAGCAAATATCATCATTAAAATAAAGATCTGAGTTATTCGAAGTGACAGGAAGTAAATTTTTTGTGAATCCATGTCTTGTTCAAAATTTATTAATATAGGCAAAATTTATGGTTTCTTCAGCAATAGAGACCATGGTATGATCTACATCATCTGTTCAATAGTATTATAATCATATGCAGATATGTCAGGCTTGTTCCATGTAAATAAAGAAGATACTGTATGAGTTGTTGTCCACAATCACTAAATATTAAAAGTTTAAAATGTTGGTTTTCATATTCAAAACACTACCAGAGAATTTGTTCATCTCTTTATCAAGTTACTTAGTCACTATTATCTACAGAAGAGGCTCACCTCAATTTGCTTCAAATTTCCAGCCTCAGTCTCATGAGCACCTGGTGGCTTGCAAGTTATAAAAAATATTTCCCTAAAAGTCATGTGATTGTTCCAATAAATAGGCCTATTCTTAGTCTGTTACTCTTTAAGTTATCTCTGTTATTGTTAATAAGAATTCAGTTTAGATTGCTAACTCTCTTGGGGGGCCCATGTGCAGGAAGATGGAACATAAATAAAAACATAAATAATAAACAAGCTAGCAAGTCAACTGAGAACTGACATTTGTGCCAGGAAAGGAGTTTTTCACTTTGTGAGTAGCTGCTCTTAGATGCTAAATCACACAATGTGATCCAGAGCATCTTTCTGGATATTACAGTATTTTAAAGTTGTTAATAGGCTGTATGTCTGGCTCCTTTGAAACTATTCAAAAAGAAACAGCAGCCTCTTTCTTAACAAATGAAAACTTCTATATCCATATAACACCAGTACTACAAGCTTACACTAACAGTAGGTTTCCAAATATAATTCAGAAAAGTTAGGTTACCTCCCACTCTATTAGTTTTCTGGAATCTGGAAACAGAGTTCTTCTGGAGAGTATTTGGAGACTAATTGGGGGGCTACTATCTGTTCATTTACTGTTCTAGTAGTCTATGGAGATTATCAGTCATCCAGGTCATGGTTGTCTGAAAGGTTTTTTTCCAAAAGGCAATTGACCTTTCTTGGTTGTTTGAAAACGTTTTGCTTCTTATCCAAGAAGCTTCTTCAGTTCTTCATAAACTGAAGCTTCTTGGATGAGAAGCAAAACATGTTCAAAAAAACCAAGAAAGTCAAATTGCTTTTTGGAAAAGAACCTTTGGGACATATTGTTCCAGTAGTTTTACTATTGTTACCTTGGTCTTGTACAGTTACCACAAAGGTTTTAATTGTATTATTACCATGGGCGCTTCAATCCTGTTGTTGACTGTCAGGATTATGGTGGGGTATAAAACCCAAAATAAATAAATGTGCATTAAATGCAAAATTTTACCGTTTCTGAAGTTTCAAATCATTACCATTTGTCCTCGAATGCCAGGAGGACCTGTGCTGCCTTGTGGTCCTGGAGAACCAGGTGGACCTGATAAGCCAAGTGGCCCTGAAGTTCCTGGAGATCCCTGTGAAATACATTGATAGGGTCAAGAATGTCCACGGAATGGAATATAAAGTCTTAAAAAGAGTATTTGCTTAAGGCAGTTACTTACTGAAGGCCCTTTTGTACCTTGGGAACCATCTGTACCTAAAGCACCCTAAAACAACACAAAACAGCTATGTATTAATACAATTCCATCAAGCATAGTTATTCCTATGTACCTATTTGACTGAAAGATTACATGCAAATGTCAATTTCTTATGTATCAAGTGATTTAATTTCTGAACAATATAGATTGGAGTATTTTTCATGATGAATAGACATTGGCAGCTGTTTCATATCAATCCCAGTTGGTCACAGACTAGAATTTTGTGGACATCTGTCCTTTGATGGCAACTACCCTAAAACCATGTACTAAAAATATCAAGAATCTTAAGATTCTGACCTAGCTTCAGTTATTCAGGCTTAGTTAAAAATGAACAAATTTATTATTACATAATCTCTCATGGGATAGACTTTGAAAAAGTGTCATCAGAAAATGCTTAGTCATTAAGGTGCCACAAAATCTTTTATTATTTCCACTGCAATATGAATTAAAGATGCTATTTGCTTAAAACTGACATAAAAGAAGTGATAAGAATTAAATACAGCAACCAGGCTTTGCACACATATTGAAGAAATACATTCCAAAAGGTAAGTAGGTAAGGGTACATCTTTCAGATAAGAAGTTTCAAAGGATACAAGTAGTCCTTGACTTACGACCATAACTGAGCCTGCAATTAACATGAGTCGTAACTCATGTTATTGTTAACTGGGCCATCATGGACCTGATCATTTTATGACATTTTTTGTGGCAATTGTTAAGTAAACACGGTGACTGTAAAGAAAACACAATGAGTGCTTTTTTGTTGGAAAATGGAAGTAATTGCCGGTATCTGAACACCTGACCATAGGATGCTGCAAATATCTATAAATGCAGATGGGTTACTTAAGGCCCAAAATGCAAGGGGGGATCAGAACTAATGAAGGCAGTAAGTACCTTCTTTGGGGCCCATTGTAATTTCAAATGATCGGTAAGTGACCTGTCACTAAGTAGGCACTACTTGTAAAGTAGGTATTTTAAATGTCTATATGTCTTGATGGCTTAAGATGTCTCCCAACTTAAATGCAAACAGTTTCAGGTTTTTGGAACTTGCCTATTCTGGGGGACTCTTACAGATCCCTGAAAAACTGTAAGTTTTAAGCAATTTCTACAACGTAATAGAATGTCAGAAGATTTCATTTGCTCTACATTTTTAAACAAACTGACCTATTTCATATTTTGTGCACAGCGATTTGGATCAGAAAGCTTATCCTTCAGATTCTCTACTTCTCCAGAATTTGTGATTTAGTTCCAAGCAAAAAATAAACCAAATAAAAATACATCCATATGGAAAGTATCATTAAAAAGCATACAGTATGGAAAGATAGAAAGAAAAGGCATATTGGCTGATGTATAAATTTCCAGCTACTGCACGTATATCTGACTATCCTAAGCAAAGAAATTATTGTACCATTGCTTTAAGCTACATAATGCAAAAGTAGTTTTTACTTTCAAGCCTTTTCTGACTGTCCTTTGACACCATGACTAGATACAGAACACGGTATTCAGATTTTGTGTGAATTATTCTCCATATTCTTTTTTGTGAAGACAATGCATACATTTTTCCATATGCATGCTATACTTCTATCTCTATATTTATGAATGATGCCTAGGAGCAAGTCAGGGATGAATAGCTCCAAACTTAATTTATGACCGTTTGAAAAACTTACAGGAAGACCAAATAATCCTAGGGGACCTCGGGCGCCCGTTTCTCCTCTTGGTCCTTGAGGACCTTCTGGACCACGTGCACCTGTGGGACCAGCTTCACCCTGAAATTCCACATTAAAAAAGAAAGTAGAAATAACAATATTAATACTAAATATCCTAACAAACATATTACGCGTTAACTGAAGGTTCTTTTTTTAAAGAAGTGTTTATTTGAATTTAAAATTTATAGAGTGTCTGCTCCTATCTATTCCTCATAATTATCTGAATCTCCCTAGGTAGTCTTAAGTGTGGAATACAATCTTACCCTGGTGCTAATGTAGTATGAAGTCTATCTGGATTTTATATAAGGAGTGGTGGGCTGCCATTTTGCCCTTTAGCTTAGCACAGAAATAAAATGTCTTCAGCCCAGCCACATGATCTGATCAAGAATCCATTCAGGCTCATACCTAGTCTCTGAATTCACCATATTAGGTGGGATTTTTAAAAAAAAACTGGGTTTTTTTTCCTTTTCTGTTGAACTGTTTTGTTCTATTACATTATAAAATCATGTTACTTTTGAAAAAGTGAATTCAAGGCTTTTCCTTATACAATGAGATAAATAATTTTTGTTTAATGAAATTAGTGTAATAGACAATCAACTATTTTATGTCTAGACTTGGTTGCTACTGCTGCCACCTTCTCTTCCTCATTTTCTCCTCCTCCTCCTCCTCCTCCTCCTCCTCATCATCATCATCACTTTACTTCTTTCTTTCTTTTTTGCTGCTAAAGACCACAGGGATCTGTGGGTGATGTGACACCATAATCAGATGGGAGCTGAGATAGAACTGATGGTACTTTTTGAAGAATGACCTTTGCATAGTAATTTGTTTAATTAAAATAGGTATGAGAAACCCACTGGAGACATTGTAATCAGATATTGGTTGGCTAAAAACATATTAAAACTATTATTGTTATTCAGTGTTTTACCGTAAAATTTTGGCATGATGATTTTGGAAGATTCCTGGAACTACAAAAATGGGACTGGGAGCCATGTAAAGGCTCATATGCTCTATCTATTACATTCATATACAAATTATGTTAATGACATGCTATTAATAAATAAATTGGAGATAGGATTATGGAGGTTTGTGGTGATTGTTAATGTAATTTAATATCATTCTACTGATCTGTAAAATTGAGGGACTTGCCTTCAAATAAATAAAAAACAGAAAAGTTATGCCTTTCCTTTAGACATTTGTTAAAGTTTGGGCTTACTTTATTATACATATTTAGAGAAGTTATTATTTGATTCACTAAATTACAGCCCTGGCAATTAAGTTCTTGTTCAGTGAGAATTGCCAACTGTAAATACATAATACATCTGTTGGACTTATTAGTTTTATCCTTTCTCTCCAAGACTATGGTTAACAAATGTTTGCTATGCTGCATAGGATTTCATCATTTCAAGGCACAGAAAACTTTGATCCAACAATTATTGGATCAAATATTATTACACTTTCCCACAAAAATACATTGGTACTCCTTTCCTTCACATATCAAAGATAAGAAATGTCTAGGAGAAGGGACATAAAGATAATTGATAGCAAATCCAAGAACTTTAACTACATGATATAAGTGACCAAATCCTACAACAATTGCCAGATTGCACCTCAGAAATTTAGCCCTTAGAGCAAAAAACAATGAAACAAACGTTTCTCCTCAGCTCTTCTACCAGCCTGCTTTACCTTTGGAGTCTTGTTTAATAGTCAAAAATAGTGCAATGCACAATCTAGGAGAAGTTATGGCTATAGTCTACTTTCTCGTTGTATATTCCCAGGGAACATATTTTACAGCATAAATGCTAGTCTCCTCCAGGTCAAGCTCAACTTTTGGTGACTCCATGAACACATTGTTTCCTTGGTAAGAATACAAAAGTGGTTTACATTTCCTTCTTCCTTTTTTTTTTTTTAAAACTTCCCAGTTCAGTCTATAACCCTGTAGTTTTCTTGTGTTCTCCCTACCTATTTCTAACAAGAGCTAACTTTCCTTAGGTTTTCAAGATCAACCAAGATTTGGAGGGTCTAATTGAGGGACTTCAGCTGTACACTGCTGTCTTGGCCTACATCAGGGTTTCTCAACCTTGTCAAATTTAAGATATGTGGACTTCAGCTCCTAGAATTCTCCTGTCAGCATTCCCAAATTCTGAGAGTTGAAATCCACTCACCTTAAATTTTCTGAGGTTGAGAAACAGTAATCTAGATAATGGCCAGGTTCCCTTTTCTATCACAACTGTTTGTTATGCTCAATGTGAGTTTCCGTACTCTGCAAGGAGTAGACACAACACAGCATAGCAAATCTGTACACAATACTTGATTACAACACACCTTTCTCAACAACAAGGGAAAAGCTATTTTTGAAAAGAGCAGACAGCAACCCTAACTTCACTCCCTCACACGCAAACATCCCATCTAGAGGAATAGGGAATAATCTGCTACTGGTATTGAAGAGCAGCTAAAGAAATCTATTAAATAAGACAATTTATTTAGGGCAATTTTTCCCAACCTGCACTTTCAAATGTGTGAGGCCAGTAACTCCCCAAATTCCAGCTAGCAGCACCCCTGGCTGGAAATTTTGGGAACTGCAATGCCAACCCATGGAAGATCCTCCAGTGTCAGGGAATATTTTTTCTATTCCAATTTTTTACACTAAATAAGCTCTCTCTTGTCCATTTTGTTTAGGCATTGAAGCTGGGAGGAGAGGCATTAACACTGCATGAGAAGTTAATGACACCATATAAATGAGTAATAAATTCTGGCTGTTCTCAGGTTTTCTGCTGTTTATTATGCTGTGGCACAGAATCCAAGAAGCACTGCCAACATCCATTTAAATAGATTGCATTTCCAGCTGTTTCAGCTTCCTAAGGGATGTTGCAACCAGATCTGTGCAAATAAGTAACATCACATTTACAATAGTAAAAAAAAAAATTAAAAGGATATATTGGGAAGTAAAATTTATTTCATCTAACTGATTATCTCTACATGACTATCTCAGAAACAGGCCTCTTCACTTCATAACTGGAGTACATGTGATATACTTGCTTGTCCTTGGTTCACGCCCATCTCCCATTTCAAATTACATCCATCCACATCTGGAGCTGCAACAAAATACTTGACTAACATACTTTTTGCACATTTCATTTAAGTGGGGAGTTCAGGGCAATATTCTCATAAAACAACACTGTTTTCTGCACACTAATATCTCCTGCTTGGCTTGTCCTCCTACTAGTGAAAAAAGATGCAGTAGTAATAGGTCATTTGGGGTCTCAGGGCCAGAAAATAAATGCTGAGCAAACGACATTTTATCGGAACTCAGGCTTAATCAGTCCTGTACAAACCAAGTTTCAGGAACTAAACTGGTACTAAACCCTTGTTTACTCTTTCTGTAATGTTGACTCTCCCCCAAATCATTCAAATCCTGGCAAGCAGGAGAATCAATCTAGACCTAGATCATGAGAAATAAATTAACTAAAGGTTCTATCAATTCATTCATATCTACTGAATACATGTTCCTAAAAGTGGGATCCCTGGGAGAGTTTATTCCTCTTTTCCAAAATCTGAATATGATAAACTGTTATCATGTCACCCCTAGTCCTTCTTTTCATGTCTAGTTTAATGAAGAGAAGGACGAGGGGTGACATGATAGCCATGTTCCAATATCTATGGGGTTGCCACAAAGAAGAGTGAGTCAAGCTATTCTCCAAAGCACCTGAAGGATAAGAAGCAATGGATGGAAACTAATCAAGGAGAGAAGCAACCTAGAAATAAGGAGAAATTTCCTGACAGTCAGAACAATTAATCAGTGGAATGACTTGCCTCCAGAAGTTGTGAATGCTCCAACATTGGAAGTTTTTAAGAAGAGATTGGACAACCATTTGTCTGAAATGGTATAGGGCTTCCTGCCCAAGTAGGGGATTGGACTAGAAGACCTCCAAGGTCCCTTCCAATTCTGTTATTCTGTTAAACAGATCATGATTGCAAGAATTGGATATATCTAGTTTGCTGATTAAAGGTCTGGAGACTAAAACATATGAAGAACGGTTGCAGGAACTAGATATGGCTAGGGATGACATGATAGCAATATTCCAATATCTAAGGGGCTGCCACAAAGAAGAAGGGTCAACCTATTCTCCAAAGCAACTGAAAGTAAGACAAGAACCAATGGATGGAGACTAATCAAGGGAAGATCCAACCTAGAACTAAGGAGGAATTTCTTGATAGTTAGAACAATTAATCAGCGGAACAGTTCATAACATTAGAGGAATAATTTCTAAATTAAGAGGCTTTAATTAATTATGAGCAATCTTATTTCCTACTGTCATTCTCACTATGGAATGTGTCCGTGTGTGTGTGTGACCCTTTAAGTCAGTATTGACTCCTGCGGACTGCCTGAACAAATTCCTGCAGTTTTCTTGATAAGATTTCAGAAGTGTTTCCCCCTGCCTATTTTCCAGGGCTGAGAGAGAATGATTGACCAAGGTCACCCACCTGGCTTTGTGCCTAAAATGGGATTAAAATTCACAATCTCCTGCTTTTTAGTCTGATGCCTTAATCATTATCTCAAACTGGCTCTTTCATGGAATACACCATTTGCATGAAGATAAAGTCTCCTACAAGTTGAGCTTTGTTCCTGATGTCTATATGGACATGGACATCATGTTTCTTAGCAGCAATATTGAAAATTTATATTATCATCTTCTGTAAAAAAAATTAAAAAATCTCTGCCTAGCCTGGATTTCCTGTTGACTTTCTATTCAAGTACTAAGTAAGTCGATTTGAGGATCAGTCCAGGCTGACCAAGGGCTACCACCAAGCTGTACATTCCATAACCGATTAATAAAGTTTTTAAAAAACCACTTACCTTCATGCCAGGTATGCCAGGAAAACCTGATGAACCAGCTATACCAAGAGGACCCTACAAAGAAGAGATGTTGAGTATCAATGAGCAAATCCTTTAAATAATCTTTCAAGAGCATGAATTAAAACATTCTTGCCTTCAGAAATCATGGGCACTCCATCACTGGAGATTTTTAAGAAGAGGCTAGACAGTCACTTGTCTGAGATGGTATAGGTCCTCCTGCCTGAGCAGGGGGCTGGACTAGAAGATCTCCTTCCAGCTCTATTCTATTCTATCATTCTCAGTGCGGAAGGGAGCTTTAAGGAGCAACATATATAGAAATAAAATGCTTATTTCATGCGCAGCTTTCCTGTGGAAAACGAATGGTAAGATTTTGACTATAATTTTATTACTAATATTTAGCAATGCAATGGAGTGGTATATTCTTTCATGCCAAGAAAAGTTCTATGCATGGAATGACTAGCCTCAAGTCAGATATGGATAACATTTTCATTGGATTCTTTTTTCATATTTCTTTAAGAATGAATGTAGACTTTTGTTTTTTAATGTGGGACAAAGTGAAAGTGACAAATCTCTCTGTTAAGGATTTAACTTTGTGCATCTGTGCATTCAATCAATCAATCATTGGATCAGGATTGTCACCTGCTTTTATCAGACTAATTCCTGGTCTTTGAACAACAAGAACACAGAAAGAAGCAGAGCTTGACAGCATTCCATGCTGGGAACTAATGCAGCTTCCAAATTTGGGTGATATAGAAAGTAAGCATTTTTCCTGTTAATTTCTGTAAAAGAACAAGACAAAAATCCACCAATTTATGGGCCGAACAGAAAAAAAATGTGATAATTTTTTTAAAAAAATGGTTGTAGAAGAAAGTGAAAATGGCAGGTTTATCTACCCTGATCCTGTTCTCTCAGGATGACAACAAATGACAACATAAATTTTGAAAAACAATGCTTTCCGCTTCAGTTTAACAAATAGTCACTTCTGTGGGAAATAATACTAATAATAATAAAAGTGAAGGCCATATAACTTGACTAATCTCAAGACAGTGAAAACCCCAAAGGCACAGATTATAATGCAAAGTTTCAAAGAACTAAGAAAGCATTAGATGAATGAGTTACCTGAATATTAAGGGGGAAAATCCTGAAGGGGAAATTTTACAACAGTTTACAGCGTGCCATCACATAGTTTGATAGTGTAAAGCTGTTTTGTTTTGGGGTTTTTTTTCCCTTAGCTAAGAGCTGGTGCAGAAGAGCTATATTGGGATTTTACTTTGAGCAGTTTTGTCCCTTGGCCATGCCATGTTTTTAAGCAACACTGAAAAGGGATGATGAGTGCTTTCTGCAAATGGTTGAAAGTCTATGCTGCTACCAAAGATTTCCTCTATGTGACTACAGGAAAAGAAAGTATTCTAATCTGGATCTTAAGAGCAAATCTTAAGTCTCCCTTCCTTATGAAAAAGTCCTAATCTGCTCCTTACCCTTCATGCCAGTTAATGGTTTAAAGGCCAGACATATTACATCCAACTTAACCCAAGTGGTATTCCTTTCTGTTGTTGTTCTGCTAATTTTGATTCACTTTAGACAAGATGCTTTTGGCAGCAACGGAGCAACACACAAATATGTTTGTCTTCTACTCTAATAAGACACGCTCTACTATTACTGCTTAGTAAACTGTAACAATTAAGCTCAATGGTCAGGGTTTGAAGTATGGAATCTTCAAACTTGGGAGCTGAGTCAGCTGAGACATCTGTCAATTTCACTTTTTTCCACATTGAAAAAATATATTCTATATTCATTCATAAAGAAATGTGAAAAAAGAATCCAATGAAAATTTTAACCATTTCTGACCTGAGGCTACTCATACATCCCCTATAGAACTGAAAAGGAAACAGAATTGGATTGACCATTCTCCTTAAATATTTCACTTTCACAACATAGACTTAGTGACTTTGAATTTCATAGTGCTTGAATGTCAGTGCAAGTCAAGTTGCGGAGAGGCAGAACAAATCTTTAGTACTGTTCAGTGCTTGCAAAGCATCTGCCAAGTTCCATCCAAAGATCAGAGCAGAGGTATAATAGGAAATGTCGCATTCCACGTTTTCTTGAATGAAGAATCACACATCAGAGTCATTAGCAGAACTTATTATCACTGTATATCACTTTCAAGGCAATGCAGTCCATGGACAATAATCAAACATGTACATCATACTAGCCAGTTTTAACTTGAATATAAGTATTGGACAGAGTCTGTGCTACTATTCATTTCTCCTACAGAAAAGAAGAATATCCTTTTTTAGAATAGAATATAGAATTCTTTATTGGCCAAGTGTGATTGGACACACAAGGAATTTATCTCCGGTGCATAAGCTCTCAGTGTCCATACAAGCAACAAGTGATAAATCATGATCATAATCATAAAATACATTCATCATAAATTATAAGATACAAACTCAGTGATGGTCATAGGATACTTACTAAGCAAACAACATAAATCATAGTAGGATACTAAATAAAGGCAATAGTCTTAAGTTATAGTCATAAGAAACTAAGGAAATAGGTAATAGGAAAGATGAAAAGATGAGAAGGATAATAGGTAATACAATCCTAAGTGGTTTGACATCTTAGGGCATAGACAGTGTTGTGGGAATTAGTAATTTAGCAGAGTGTGTAGCAGGGACAGATAGCCCTATGTAGTACCATAGGTCCATTCTTCTGGCTTCCAAATAGTGGAAAGATTTCTATTTGGGTTATATAATGCTTTTTATTTGTTTGGCTATTCTAAACAGATAGAATGCTTAAGCAATCTCTGGACAGTGTTGTGCAGCAATCATAAACTTTTCCAAATCCTTTCAAATGTTCACTAGTCCCCCGTGATTTCTTTTTCTTTTCCTTGGCTGACTGGGCTCTTCTTGAAGAACAAGATGCATATTCCAATATAAAATACTGTCCTGGGTAAAGGATATGTCTCCTGGCAATCTTAGTAGGAAGAATGATCTGTTCCAGAAATGAATGGCTATGGGAAAATTATTTGTTTTCTCGCCTTGTGTTGAATTTTATTCAAACCATCCTTGCAAAATCCCATCTTTTTTCAAGTTATTAGCCATTTGAGTCTTCCTTTAGAAAGCTGGAGGCAAAAAACCACAGTCCACACACAAAGGATTTGGGGGGAATAACAATAATGAAATCTCAAAAGGGAAATGAAAAAAAAAGAAACAACACAGCAAATTTAGTCGACTGGGTGTCAAATTAGACATTAGATAAAATACTGTGCATTAGTTGAACCCTGTAGCCTATAGATAGGACAGATTCCTAATCTAGATCAAGAACATCTTACCAGAGAAGGAAGATTTAACTTATTCTCCTTCATTTTGCTACTGAGTTTTACACACTTTCACACCTAGAAGAATATGTTTTGAAGCAAGATCGAAGATAGGCCTGACTTGAATGCTAGTGTTTGGTGATATGTTTCAAATTCACCTGAATCATACATTCAGCTAACATTCATGTCAGGGATAGGCTGCAATGTTTGATTATGCTTTTTATATATATTAACAATAAAGTCCATTTCTAGCCTCTGGGTATTGCTATGACCAAAATACCTGGGCACAACTTGGGCACAAATAGAATAGATCTAGGGCAGTATTTTTCAATCTTGGCAAGCTGACAATGTCTACCTTCATCTCCCAGAATTCCACGGTGGAGAAATCTGAGAGTTGAAGTTGACATATCTTCAATTTCTCAAGGTTGGGAAACACCGATCTAGGGAAAGTCCAGGATTTGCAGTGATTTACCAAAAAGTCAGTTTTAGGGGGAAAGTTCCTTAGGAACCTTAAGAAGAAGATTTGGACAAGCCCGGTAGCCATTGGATTTGCTGTTGGGAAAAGATCAGAAAATAGATAGAAGATAAAGTGGAGAAAAGCCACAGGAAATCAAACAATTAAATACTTCCGATTGTGATGTTCTGTTTCCTTATGTTCAAATTACATTTGCCTCAAATTTCCCAATCCTTCTCTTATTTTAACAGTAATTCACACATTAATGTAAACTTTCTTCTACCGGCATTTTTGTTCAGTGACAATATGACTCACTCTAGCCAACACACTTAGTTTTTTTTCCTGACCTTACGAAAATGCCCATTGGTTGTCAGGCTGACTCTGCTTCAGCCAGCTCTGGAGACAGATGAAAGCAGATTTAATTTGGAATTATCTAATGCTAATGATTAGCAGTCATGTGTATGTATCCACATATTTAAATGTTTGTAATGTTTTTAGTTTACCATGTATTTCCTTTGTTTTGCCATTTAATTTTTTTTCTTTCACAAACTGTAAAATAATGGTTATTAAGTTAACATTACTGATTCATGGCCAAATCCATTCTGGACATAATCTACAACATATTAACTTGGAAGGCAGAAAAGAGGGGGGGGAAAGATCTAAGCATGGTGATTGCTGCGACAAATGCTAGGACCTGCTTGGAAGTGCTCCACTTTTAAAAAAAAAAAATGCAGCTTCCATCATATTAACTTACAAGCTTTCTACTGGTTATCTGAACATCAATCTGAACTCTGTATTACATCTAAAGTGGATCAGGTCCTTAGAATGCAGTGATGACAACGCTCATAATGCACTCATGTTCACCCCACAAACATGCACATGCAGAAAATATTCCTTTGGTCATCAGGCTGAGGCTTTAAAAAGGCCTCGCTATGGCATGATGAGACAATTTTGGAAAGAGAATTGAGTACATTGAGAGGCTCACATTTGAAGACTTAATTGCCTTGTGGGGGTGGGTGTCTTTTGAAGAGAAATTTCAGTATACAAGAAGAGATAGTCCTTTCTTCTCTAGAGATGTGTTTTTTCCCCAACTGTCTCCCTGCACACAGCAATTATGGCTTTAAAAGTTATCCACTGCTGCCAATAAAAACGTCTTAAAAGCCTAGTTGTTTTACACAACTAGACAGCTGTGGGCCAGATGGAAACGGCCCGCAATGTTACATCTGGTCTATGAACGAGAGGATCTATTTGGAGCGAAGAAATTGGTTGAATTAATACAAGAGTAAAGTAAGTCCATTCCACTAAACATTTCTTCTTTATTAGGAAGAAGCAACAGTAGGTATGAGTTGAGCTTGTTTAAATATTTCCAGAAAGCCACTCGCGAATAGTAAAGCTGGATGCTTCCTCAATCTTAACTCTTGTACATCTGTTGGATAGCCAATAATACCGGCATTTTGTCAATTACTAAGCATGAGGATCCTCAAGGCTCCTGTCTGATTGGTTACATTTTTTCTATTTTCATTTATTTATTAGATTTTTATCTGCCTGTATTACTTTATAAGTAATTCAAGATGGCAAATGTATGATGCTTCTTCTTCCTCCTCTTTTTCCCCACAACTACCCTTTGAGGGGGTTGGGCTGAGAGAGAGTGACTGGCCCTAAGGCACCCAGCCATCTTTTGTGCCTAGGGCAGGACTAGAACTCAGCATTTCCTGGTTTCTAGGCCAGCACCTTCACCACTACATCAAACTGGCTCTTTCTTTTCCCTCTACTTCACAAATAAGTAAATAAATAAATAAATAATCCAGGTTGAATGAGTATGTTATAGGTTTTGGCCCTGAATTTGGCTCGTCAACTGTTCCTGATGCCTGCAGAGGCATCCCATCAACTGTTGTAGATAAGATATTGTTTGTGAAAGTGCTAGACATACTTAGAAATTGTTTTGCCAGAAAATGTAATTGGCAGCTTCTTCATTGTCTTGTTTGTGCAAGAAATAAGGTAGTTCCTTAGTTCTTCTCCTTTCTTTTTCTTTTTTGCATTTCTGAACAAAAAATTAAATTTAAAATTCTACATTTTTTTTTGCAAACTCTAGTAACTATCTTATCCTTATATCTAATTTCCATTACCCAAAGAAAAAGTTTTAAAGGAACATTTAAAGGACATCTAACATATGTTTCCATGTGTTTACAGACAGTAGTGGAGTATGTGTAGGTAAGGGTTCTCCAACATGTTCAATACTATTAACCCCCCAAGGTTTGATGTGATTATCCATTGTTGTTGTTATTGTTGTTGTTGTGATACTATTAGTTAAAGTAGTATTTATTAAATTATTTTCTTATTTTCTCATATTTAATGTTTGGGGTTGAACAATCTAAAAGGAAGGAAGGAAGGAAGGAAGGAAGGAAGGAAGGAAGGAAGGAAGGAAGGAAGGAAGGAAGGAAGGAAGGAAGGAAGGAAGGAAGGAAGGAAGGAAGGAAGGAAGGAAGGAAGGAAGGAAGGACACCACAAGTCTATAAGATACTTTGCACTAGGAGAGAGTGACTGGCCCAGTGTCACCCAGTAAATACCATAGTGGCGACTGAAATCCAGGTTTTACAGTCCAAGACCAATAGTAAATAGTACTGTTTTGTTGAGAGCATGGTTCTGTAAAATATCTTAATAAATTACACGATGTTATGAATTGCAGATCTACCAAATCCACTTAAAGAAAATGAAGATTCCAGAGAGATACTTACCGCTGACCCTGGTTTCCCAGGCATACCATGTGAACCACGTGCCCCCTAAGAAAAAAAAGAAAAAAAGGTAATAGACAGAAGTCTGAATATACGACCACGATTTCCAAAGTGACATTGATTGCTAAAAGGGATATCAAGGAAATCTACCACCAGTTTCTATTAGGAACAGAGGGGCTCCATCACCACACATGTGACTCATGAGAGAGGTTGATTTCTCATTGATTACAAAGTCTTCATGCAAGGAAGACTGGAGTTGTAAGCACATTTCCTTGGAAATAACTTGGCATAGAAAAGTCATCCCGTTTTTTTCTTAACCACTTCAGGGGAAAGTATTTGTTTTGAACTGAACAGAAGCAGTTTTCTTCTTCAATGTGTTTCAGATTATTTTCAACTGCTATTGACATAGAGGTCAGCCCTGATAACTGCTGTTCTATTTCTACATAAGGGGTCTAAAAAGCCATTGGAAATTTCCAATGCCATTTCATTGCTTTTTAGTGCAATTGGCTAAAACTGAGTGTTTCCAAAATTAGCCTTTAACTAGAAGTCAGGTTTAAAGTAAAACAGCAAGCAAAGACCTATTTAAGTAGGGATGGTTTAACAAGCTAGTTCAACAATTTTACTGGCTTTATCTATGTTGTTGTAGAAAAAATAATTACTCACTGGAACGCCTTGTGGTCCAATTCGTCCTCTTTCTCCTGCCATCCCTCGGGGACCCTGGAGTCAATAATACCAAATGAAAAAGATATTAGTCCAAAGTTAAACAGGAAGTGGAGATCATCTGCTTGTAATTCTCCCCAACTCAAGTTATGACTGACCGATAATTTCCTTTATCCACCCCAAAACAAATATTATCTGGGCAGTCAACATAAAAAGAATAAAAGTTCAGTGAATCTTAGGTAAACATACAGACACACCCAAAGAGTCCAGGAAATGAAATTTAAAATATCTTTCAAATAAGACAGAACCCTTTTCTTCTCTCGCTTATGAAGTAAATATGTTGTGTCGTACATTTTTCTCTATGAAAGGACCAGATAGGAAAACGCAAAGAAAATTCCTTAATAGGTCACTGTGCTGAGAATAATCTTCTAAGGCAGACATGTCAAACTTGTGATATCAGGTGACGTCGCACGACATATCGGAGCTTTTTCTCCATTGCCGGCAATGGGGTGGGCACGGTTTCCTGGTGACGCGTCTGGCCCGCAGGCCAGCAGTTTGACACCCCTGTTCTAAGGCAATGTATAGCAAGTATGGCATCTCCAATTTGGTGTTAATTATGAGGTGCATAAAGGATAAGACAATCTATCATCATCCTACCATCACATCCAGTTTCAATTAAATGCAATTAATGTGAAAGAACAAGCAGATACAGTGAAAAGCATAGTCAATCACCTTTAAGGTCAATGATGACAGAAGAGGCATAATACATTATAAATTATAATGTAATTATAAATTACCATATAAAAGCATAATATAAAACCAGATAATGTATCTGCTTTTCCTACAGCAACAGTGGTGATGTATGACACTGAGGGAAACTTGAGTTCATAGAAAAAAGTTCTTCCCCTGCCATAAGGAAAACAAGTTATATTGTCTTTGTTTTTTAAAAAAAACAAAGTCTCCTTGCATTCTCTCAGTTACTACTTCAAGGCTCAATCTGGCTGACTGTCTCTATAGGAAACAAACTGCTAGCGTAGCTCCTGTGGGAATTAACTTTTTTCACCTTAAAAAAAAAATCACCCCTTTGCTCAATTTTCTTGCAGTTTGGATGGCAGCTGGCAACTGGTATTGATTGCCATCCCAACTAATTTTATGACCCTGGGGTCTAAAACAAGAGCAACTGAACAAGAAAGCTGAATGAAGAAATAAAATTAATAAAGGTATTTCTTCAGTAATTAGACTAAAACTACACTTATACTGTAATAGAAAACCCTACAGGAAGAAAAAAGAAAAGAAAATAATTGTGAATAATGAATATGATACACTCACCATAGGACCTGTTGCACCCATCTGCCCTGATGGACCTGATTCACCCTATACATTGCGTGTAAAAAAATAGTTTATTCAGACTTAGAGACCCACATATCAGCAACAAAGCAAAAAGAAACTAGACACCTTGCAACAATCCCTTCATCGTATAATGAAATTAAATTGTAATGTAATATATATTCCAAATAGAAGATAGTTGGAAATTATTCCAAGTGAAGCATCAGATTTTGTTGCTTCAATATTTGTGAGGTTTTGTTGTATCATTTTGATGGCTTCTGCTTCTCTTTCTACTGATCCTTCCATGACAGCCTCCAATATATACATGAAATGTATTGTTCACACTAGATTGCCTTGTGAGTGTGAGGGATTCTTGAGGACAGATTTAAATATCCGAGAAGGGACGGTTCTTTCTTCTCAGGAATCTATTCCATCCCAGTTCTCTCCAAATGGAGAGTTACATTTTTAAAAGGTATCCACTGTTGCCAATGAAAACTTTTTAAAAGCCTAGTTATTCCACAGGCTAGACAGCTGTGGACCAGATGAAAATGGCTCTCAATGCTACATTTGGTCCATGAACTGTAGGGTGAAATGAAGTCATGTTAGTGTGTACTCATTCTGCCAGTATTTCTCATGTCTGAATTTCATCTAACCTTGCAACATTGAGAACATCCTTCTGCTAGTTCCTCTGCAATATTTTTGTCACCTAGCTACAAGCAAACGTTGATGGAACTCTTAACTTATAGTTCTTTCTGGCTTTATCTAGATTAAAGAAGGCAGTTAAATTAACACAAGGATAAAGTAAATCTATCACACTAAAGCTTTCTTCTTCATCAGGAAGAAGCAACAATATGTGTGAATTGAGCTTATTTAAATCCATCCATGAAGCACCTAGTGGGCAGCAAAAGTGAATATTTCCTCACTTTTAACCCTCCTAGAACTACTTCTGTTGCATAGAATCAATAATGCTTAATATTGTCATTTTGTCTATTGCTATTTGAGCAATATGGCGACCTCAAAGCTCTCTGTTGTTACAGTGGATTATACGGTTTACTTCATCTTTTAATTCATTTCAGAAGTGTGGTGCTTTCACTGGTTTTCAACTTCCATAAGCATGTGAGCTGAAATATGTATAAATATTGTAAGCAAAAGATCCTCTATATATTACTAAATTACTCTGAGGAGATCTAAAAAGAATGTCTGGTTCTGGTTCTGGAGAATTCCAGAACTCAAGGCTCTTGTATGATTGGCTACTTTTTATTTACTTGTTTTATTTATTTAAAGCAATTTATATAGTTGTCCATCTTTCAACCAACTCTGAGTGGCTTCCAGTCAATACTTGTTTTCTCCTCTCTACTCTTACTACAGCATAAGTAAGTAAGAAACTACATAATAAAACCAGGGTCTCTTTTTTAGCTCTAAATTTAGCTGCTTGCATGATTTCTGCCGTTTCCGAATAATTATTTTTGACATAACATTTTTGCAAACACGTCATGCAGCATAGAAGGTTTGGCCACCAAACAAAGATTTCTTCCATAACTTCTCTAAAAGTATGCAATTCATCTCATAGCAAGTTGCAGCCACAGAACAATACTATTTTACTATATGGTCAAAAACAATTTTTTTTACCTTAGATCCAAGGGCTCCAATTTCACCTTTAGGGCCATCACGTCCCTTTTCTCCCTATGACATAAATATAAATCCACTGAGCAATTGCAGTGGCATATTAAGCCCAGTAAAAGAAACAGACAAATAATTTTGAAGTCACATTCACTGAACAAAGTGAAAAGGGAAGCAAAGATTTAAAAAAAAATAGCAAGAGAATAAATATCAACTCTTTCATTAGGAAAGAAGATATATTCACACTTACTCTAGGGCCCTTTAGACCTTGATGACCTGGTGTACCAGGAAAACCTCGAGCTCCCTGAAGCAGAATGAGAAAATCCACAATTATATAATGACACAAGACGCTTCTTCATTTCAAATCAGACTACTGGCCCAGTAGTCCTCCTTCCTGTCCCCATAGTATAGATGTTTGTACTACCTATCTATCCACACATACAAGTTGCCTATAGTCATTTGAACTGTGTATAGGCTTTGCATGTAAGAAAGGTATGCAGGGATAAACATAGTTCACTCGACTCTTATCTTCTTAGTGGCCTCTTAACATAACAACGAGGGGACCGAGTGCCTGACCCATGACATTTTTTAATTGTCCAGCACGTTTGTGCAGTAAAGAATCTCCTCTATTCCTGGAAGTGTATGCTATTTAAAGTAAAATTACATACAACATAATGTGCATAAAGAGCATTTGGTAAAGGGTTTTTTCTTCTTCTTTTGAATATGCATGGATGACAAGGAAATTCAAAATGGAGACGATAAGGGCAGAATTATTAGGTTCCCAGATGCAAGGATGGTAATATATAATCCATCACATTTTAACCTTCAGAATCCTGGAAGTGACACCAATTGAGGAAGGTCAGTCCAACTTTTTATACTGGGTTCTTTATTTGATGAAAATGGGAAAATATTAATTACTTGGTGCAAGAATAGGTAACAAATTGATGTATGAGGATTGAGATACAAAAACACTGGAAAACATAACATATGATTTTGCATCTGCCACTGAAACTAAGAATTATAGAACAGTTGAATGATGGGAGAAGAGTTGAGGTACTTGGCAAAGAAAAAAAGAAAGAGGTCCACAGATAAAATAAAGAAGGGAGGCAACTAACTTTAAAAGGTAAATAAACAGGCATTTGTAGAAACCACAAATTAACATTCTGGCATAAGTATAATGCATACCTTAGCTTTCTACATTACAAAATCTTAGCTTTGGGATGCAGAATTATATACAAATTTCACTGCTTATGCTTAAATAAAAAATAACTTTGAAAAGCTTCAAAGGAAACAGCAGGTGATAATCTCAAAAAAGAGGGGGGGGGATGAAATGGCAGAACTTGTTCTACAATCTCCTGCGAAAGGCTTTTAGTTCTCACAGTCGAACATGATTCCTTCAAAAGTATGGGGAAAAGTACCATTTAGTAAATGGGAACCTCTTCTCTCCTGTGATCCTGATCAGAAAGCAAACTGAAAGGGCTTGATTTTAAGTGTCTTAGCTTTTCTATTCATTTTTCCCCAGGGCAGATCATCCATCAGATATGCTGATTTCCAAAACTTGCCAGAAAGCCAAATCTAACTTATACAGGTCTTTGAAATGGCTTGAGATTAATGATTAGTCATTAAAGCCTTCGAAAATATTTGCATATTTTAATATTTACTTATTTGTCCAAGTTTTCAAAGGATCTTGTTATCTGAATGAGTTTTTTTTAAATTTAGATTTATTAATAAATAAAATAAATTGTGAAGCACATCATGGGAAAAAGTGTGAGTTATCAGGGCCCTGGAGTTTTTATACTTAGCTGTAATATAAATTGAGCTGTTGTTCTGTAGCTTAACAGAATAACAGAGTTGGAAAGGACCTTGGAGGTCTTCTAGTCCAATCCCCTGCTCAAGCAGGAAACCTTATACCATTTCAGAAAAATGGTTGTCCAATCTCTTCTTTAAAACCTCCAGTGTTTTAGCACTCACAACTTCTGGAGGCAAGGCATTCCACTAATTAATTGTTCTGTCAGGAAATTTATTGTTATTTCTAGGTTGCTTCTCTCCTTGATTAGTTTCCTTCCATTGCTTGTGTGTTGCCTTCAGATGCTTTGGAGAATAGGTTGACCCCCTCTTCTTTGATTAGATATTGGATAGATATTGGAACACTGCTACCATGTCACTGCTAGTCCTTTTTTCATTAAACTAGACATACCCAATTCCTGCAACAGTTTTTCAAGCATTTCTCATTAGATTCTGAAAGTTAAATGCACATAGAAAACAATGAGAGAAAAGGTTCCACTAATGGTTTTGCCTCATTGGTCAGGAAATATACATCATTATAATCAATAAAGCTTTGGAATTTGTCCTGTTTATTATGCATAGTTCTCTACGTTTTCTTGGAAAACAATCCATTTTTGAACCAGCAATCTTAAAACAGAATTGTTTAAAGCTTTCTCCTAAAACCTTTACCTCATGCGGCTCTTTCAAAAGTGCTCCTGTATTGTATTTCACAGGACAGCAAATCATGCATTTACTTTGAATGGAAGAGAATGATAATTTTACATTGACTGTTCAATGAGAGTAAAGAGAGGAGCTTCCTGGCCAAATTGGCAAAGTGACACCTAATAGCCATTTTTCTGTTGTTTTGTTTCACGTTTCTGTTATTTGGAATCTGCTAACAAACATTTTCCTGTAATTTTTGTCCAACGATCTTAGTGTGACAAACTTTTTTTCATGCTGATCAGAAATCAGCAATATAACTATTAACCCTGTTCAAGGAGAATAGAGGAGATAAAGAAAACCTCTGGCTCATCCTGATATAATTATAAGTCCTGTATTATCTAGCAACTATGACATATAGTGATACTATCCACATGAAAAATCTTTGTCTATTTCGATGCATTTCCTGAGTGCATTGCATTAACATTCTCTTTGCAACTGAAACTCAGTGGATGCCTACATCTTTTGATCTTTTTATATTTCGTTTTTCACACTCAGGAACATTAGTCAAGAGATACATGTTAATAAGGATTTTTTTTCACTCTTATCTTCTATTCCCAGCTCTCATTCCTACGAAACAATATAATTCTCAAAGATAAAATCTCTTACACATTCTAAAAACCAGGTACGTTTAAGAAATTGAGCTAACAGAATTTAGCCCAATCTTTTATCTTTTCTTGTTTTAAAAAAGTACACTTGTCGGTGACATATAAATTGTGTAAGTGCAGTCTAGGATTCTTTACAGATTTTATTCCAGATTTGAATGTATGTTTTTTTTTTCCAGAGAAACAGCTAATTGTACATACTGTAGATCCTGGAAATCCAACTTCCCCAGCTTGCCCTGCTCTGCCAGATTCACCCTAAAAGAAGAAAACAATAAAGTCATAAAACCACATTATAAAGGTAGCGGTTGATCTGATTGGGTTGCTGCTGCCATGCAGGGGGGAGGTGGGGGCAGTTGGTTTTCATGATGTGGTTTTTAATGTTGTAAGTCAGAGGTCCCCAACCTTTTTGGCACCATGGACCGTTCCGTGGAGAGAGGTTTTTCCGTGGACCAGAGGGTGCATGGTTTTGTGTGCTGCCTCTGCACACAAAAGCCCTGCATCTCTTGGATGGGGCTTTGCTTGTTTGTGTGGGCTGGTTGCTGGCATGCCGTGGCCCGGTATTGGTCCACGGACCGGGGGTTGGGGACCCCTGTTGTAAGTCACCTGGAGTCACCTTGTGAGAGTTGGGCAGCCATAAAAAAAAATTAAATAAATAAATAATGTTCTGATATCTTGCGCATCAGCGAGTTTCTTTTCTCTGAAGCATGTTATTGTCATTCACGCTGAAGGTGTGAGAAACTGTTGAAAGTTTATTTTTTCAAAAATAATACATTTTGAATATTGCGCCAATATTTTCAAAAAGTCACATAAATATGCATAACTATTACCAACCAAGATTTCTGTTAACCCACAGGTAGCACTCTAGTCATTTATAATAAGTGTATCTCTCTTTTCTTTGAAATTGTCACATCAGCAATAGCAGGTATGTCAAGTTTCCAAGAGACAATGAAGTTCTATTAGAATGTAGCAATCGCTATACTAATGAAAGCTGTCTCACTATGCAGTTGTTGGTTGCACTAAAAACTATCAGCAGATTATGCTTCATAAAAATATATAGCATATATAGCATAGCAGGAAATAAATATTGACATTAGGTTTTATGCAAAAGTGACTTTGCACCCACAGAAATGTCTTCCACTGTCATAAAGCACAACTTTATTTTATTGAAAACCACTATCTATAATATCTTCTGTGCCTCATATCACATTATACCAGAGGATAATACTTTTCAGAATGGAGTTGCAATGGATTGAGAGGAATGGCTCAAAATCAGGCGCCTTGTCTTGCAGGAGCAGAGACACTTTTCATTAATACAAAATCTGCGTTGGATCAAGCCCACCGTTTTCATGTAACTACGGATAAGTCAATATTGCATATTTCATGGACCACTGCATATGTGTGAAAATGTTTGCAGTATTATTTAGCCACTAATGTCAGTCATCGATGTAAAATAAAATAAAAAAGATTTAGGCAGAAAATATTTAGAATATTTAGTATTGAAATTTTTGAATTTAGTGTTGGAAATAATCAAGATTTGTTGTATCACATTATTATATGGTTGATTATGCCACCTTTCCTCAATCTAATGTTCTCTGGCCATATTAGAAACAAATTCCCAGAAATTTGAGCCTGTAGAAGTTGAACCTCAACATATATGGAAGTTAGCAGGTGAAGAAAGTGGATATTTTTAACATACATGCTTGCTTTATTATTAAAACAAAGCAGTGAAAAACAGGATTTCATTTAGTCCCTGCTCCCCTCTAGAACGTCCTAGAAGTTTCTTTTGCTGGTGTTTAAGATTCTTTCAACAGATGGAGCAGAATCTTGTTTTACAAAAAAAGTTTTATGAGTGACAGTTGCCTTGACATGAGTTTCCTTGCTCTGCTAAATAAACTTTTCTGGTTTTAAGATTATTTTCTGATGATTATTATATAATGTGCCTAGCATCATACTCTTGAGAAATCTATTTTAAAACTTACATCTTCACCAGGTTTTCCTGGAGGCCCTTCTGGGCCACGAACACCAGATGGACCCTAGTAGAGAAAATATACACATTTATATTAGGAAGTTAAATGATACTTTAAAATGCTTAACGCAAAAAAAAAAATCCAACCGAAAATTAAGCAATCAAAATTGTACTGTGTATACATATTTTGATAAAAAATTTGTTTCCCAGACATAACTTCTGAAAAACGTGTGACATAACAGAATTTGTAAAGCTCTATTATGCTACTTCCCCACCACTAGGTAGTATGTGCATAATTGACCTTACCATGGATCCTGGGTCACCAAGTTCACCTGGAGGACCTGTTGGCCCAATAGGACCCTAAAAATAAATAAATAATAAATAAATAAATAAATAAATAAATAAATAAATAAATAAATAAATAAATAAATAAATAAATAAATAAATAAATAAATAAATGAATGAATGAATGAATGAATGAATGAATGAATAAATAAATAAATAAATAAATAAATAAAATAGTTAGATACATGCATATATATGTTAGAAATGGTGCAAATCAGGACAATGATGTAGCCTATCAATTAATGAAAACAATCCACAAAAATAAATGTAATGTGTTATAAGAATTAAGATAGCCTAGGTCCAGCACTGGTTTTCCATAATCCTAATTTCTTAATTTGTAACTTTGTAAAAATAATTTCACTCTTTCATCATCTGTGGAGCCTGTGAGACAAAAGAAACGGAAGTTGAACCCAACCAAAACAAGTTGAGTTTTGTTCAAGTTTCTTTGAGGTTTTCAATCTTGACTCTTGATACAATAGCACTGCCCCTGAAAAAGCAGTTCATTAGGAAATTTTCTTAGATTCATGGCCAATGGGCAGTTTAGAGGCTGTGGCTGGTTGGGGGTGAAGAATATTGTCCTGCTCCAGCTCTATCTGAAATTCAAAGACTTCAGAAGAAGGACTAATGCCTTCAGTATTTACTTCTCTGGTTTAGACTACTACAATGTGCTCTACATGGGGCTTTAAAAACTCCCTGGAAGTTTCAATTGGTCCTGAATGTAGTATTCCGATTGTTAACTGCTGTAGGTTGACATGAGAGTGTGACACCTATTTTCTAAACTCTCTGCTGACCCCTTCCCATATTCCTCTGAGGACAACTTAAGGTGCTGGATTTAGCTTTTAAAGGCCAAATGGCTTGGCACCAAGGTCCTAATGGCTTTTTCTTCTCCAACCGGGTTTCAACCTACCCAACTGATATGTCTAAAGAGAACTCCCTTTCTATGACACGAGGAGCCAGAGGCAAACAGGTGCTGCTGTTGCTGTGCCTGTGTTTTGGAATAGCCTCCTTCCAGAAGTTTGATCAGCTTCTCCTTTGTTGGCTTTCTTCAAGTTTTAAAAAGTGAATTGTTCTAGGGAGCATTTAGGGTATGAAATCTCACTAGCAACTGTTTAGTCCTGTAACTATATGTCCATTACTGTTGACTACTTATATTCATTTTCTTTTCATTCATTCATTCATTCATTCTTGTATGGCCATCAATTTCACCAGGTAATACTGGGCAACAAACAATTTTAAAAAAATAAGTAAAAACAATGACAATAATGCAAAAATTAAAATACATAGGAGGAGAAAGGCATGTTGGATATGTTTGCAGTTCTTGAGCTATTTGTAAAAAGAAAGGTATAAACAAACAAACAAACAAATAAATAAATAAATAAATGCAAGAATACATCGCAAATTGTTAAATTAAGCAAGAAAGGATCCCTACACAGACTTGGGTTTTTATTGTGTATTGTAGATGTTTTATTGTGTTAATTGTAACTTTGTATTTAATTTGTTTTACTTTTATTTTTGTCCTGCTTGCAGAGCTATTGTAAAACACCAAGGGTCTCTAAGAGTGCAGCAGACATAAATAAATACATAAAGAGGGCAGACACAAGCCAGGAGGTTAAATAATGATATATGTGTGATAATATTATTCAAATTTTATGACGTACTATATGTACTTGGGTCACATATCATGACATTAGTATTCAAGTTTTGTATCATCACTGTACACTATGAATGCCATTGATGATATGACAAATATATTATTTAGAAAAACTAGAACAAGGGGCAAACCTGTAGCTCACTATCCCTTTTGCAGTAACTTGCCATGCAAGCTTTATAGAAATTAAACTTTCTCTTTTCAATGCAGCCCCTAAGTAGAGATATGAACTTCTCTACCTCCACTTTAGATCAAGCAGGTGTTGTGAGTAAACATCTGCATCAAAATAAACTATGGATAATCTTAACTGTGATTTGATTACTGAAATTCTCCATCTTAATAACGATAAACATAATTCAGCCTACTCGAATATGGCATCCATCAAACACATCAGTTTTAACTTCCATAATCCACATGTCAGCATGACCTAGAGCATGGGTCGGCCACCCGAAACGTCGAATGAGCCGCACGGACCCGTTTGGCCTAAAAAAAAAAAACCCTGGGAGCCGCGCCCGTTCGCGCATGCGCGCGCGCCCGTTCGCGCATGCGCACCCCCGCACACGCACCCCCGCGCACCCGCCCGTGCATGCACGCATGCGCTCCCCAAAATGGCGGAGGAGGCTCCGGAGCCGCAGGTAATGCCTCAAAGAGCCGCATGCGGCTCCGGAGCCGCGGGTTGCCGACCCGTGACCTAGAGGGCACCAAATACAGTCAGTATATTATAATTTTAATTACACACAAATATTTTGAAACAAGCTACATACTGGTTTCCCATGATTACCCGGAGTTCCTCTTGGACCCACAGGACCCTATGAGGCAGGACAAATAAGTTTATTAATCAAACAAAATAGTGAGAACTAGTGCAGAAATGCAACATGCAGGAATCATATGTTGGCAAAAGAAGTTTAAAAAGACAAAATGGAAAGAAAATTATGAAAAGATATGGGAATTTCAATATAATTATTGAAATATTTGCCAAGAAAATAAGTAGAGAGATTGCAGCCTTTAGATGAAACAACTACTCTCTATATTTCAGTAACTAATAACTTTTGATTCTGTCTTTGATCCCAAATAAGAAAGGAAAAGACACCTCCCAAACAAATACAATAAAATTAAAGCTTGGTCATGAACGCAATCATTGCCATAAAAGAAAATTAGGATACCAATTATTTAGAGAGCTTTCACTTTTTCTCATATAAAAGCACATTCAAGTCATCTGTATAAAAATAAATATTGTTTGTTATCATATGGCATTATAATCTCTCTTACTATTCCCCAGATGATGTAAATTTATTTGCCTCCCAATAAATAGTCAGTATCTAATGTTTTACCTGTTTTAAGATTATGACTATTAAATTTAATGTTTTCTTGTTTCACAAATTTCGTGCCTTGTTGAGTACAGCCTTTTAAAAACAGCAACATAGTTTCTTCCACATAGAATACCTAAACCTTTATAATACCACCAAATACATATAAAATTTCTTTCTTAGATTCGGATTTACATATTTAACAAACAAAACCTTAAATATTTGCCCTGAGGTATTTCTATTCATGAAATTAAGGCAAAGCTCAACTGAGTTGTCAACATTTAGAGATTCTTGAGATTTCATGCAGTTTGTACTTAAAGTGAATCAACCTGAATCTTATTTCTTAAAATAATGTTTAAGAAGATGTATATCCTTTTAATTTGGCTCTTTTGTAACAAGTTGCTTTTATATTACTAATTCATAACAATGACATATTTTACTATTAAAATTATATTGTATATGAATATTTGTATGTCTGTTTTTACAATTTAATAATGAATCGGACATAGAATCTCAAAGGTGGACAACTTACAGCCAGGTTTTTAAAAGTTAATTGCTCTCAAATAGTATAAAATATGGAAGTTGGGCAATATGATTTTACCATGAAAAACTGGCATTATCAGCCCAAATTGTCCCTCAAAATGTTCTCAAGTTTGCTTCTTCAGGGGCAAAAATTCATTTTATAAAAAATGTGGAACCTTGATCAGAAAACATTGTTCACCTTTCATTTTTCTAGAATTCACTAGATCTTTTAGCTGTCTTTTGGCCCATGAATTCTGACTTTAAATTTCAAAACTCAGCATCTAAATCTATTAAAGCTGCTGCAATGGGGAGAGCAAGCATAATCTATCCGCCACACATAGAGTGCATAATAATGGCAAATTACTTTACAGCATGAAAAGTCCAGAAAAACATTTGAGGAAATATTATTTCCTTCTCAATAAATATTTTAAAAAATAGCCTGAGGGCTATAGAAGAATGGGGTGACATTACATAGAGCTAGACAACATATCCCTCAGAATTTACTTTTTGTTCTCTGTTCTAGTCTTGTCCATATCTGCAACTCCCAAAATACCTGGTCACTTTTCTGGGAAAACAATGGCAATTGTAATCAACATTACCTTGGGAAACATTTATAATAATAATAATAATAATAAAGTTGGAAGGGACCTTGGAGGTCATCGAGTCCAACCCCCTGCTCAGGCAGGAAACCCTATACCATTTCAGACAAATGGCTGTCCAGTCTCTTCTTAAAAACTTCCAGTGTTGGAGCATTCACCGCTTCTGGAGGCAGGTTGTTCCACTGGTTAATTGTTCTAACTGTCAGGAAGTTTCTCCTCAGTTCCAGGTTGCTTCTTTCCTTGACTAGTTTCCATCCATTACTTCTTGTCCTGCCCTCAGGCGCCTTGGAGAATAGCTTGACTCCCTCTTATCCCTCTTATCTTCTAACGTTTCACAGAGCAGATTTACCAAAAGATGTCTATAAAACCACCCATCAGGGGACATATAAAAAAGCCTCTACAAGAAGAATTGTGGCCATGTGGGATGCAGAAATTGAACAACTGAGAATATATTTTGAACTTGCTTTAGCTATGTACTTAGTAGCTATAACACACCCCTGTCCATAGAGTTCTCAGATCACCCCAGGCATTTTATACATCTCTTCTATTGTTTGACAAGTGCTCCATCACAATGTATAAAGCTGTTGGGGATACACTGTGAACAGAATTTACTGTGCTATAAGATCCATCCAGCTCCACTTTCATTTTTTTTTCAGTGTTTATTTCATATATATTTCATTAATTAATTAATCAATTCATATCCTTACCACTGGACCAGGCATCATCATCTGTGAAAAGGCATCATCTTGTCCTGTCATCTGAGATGCAAATGGCTGTAAACATAAGACGTTTCGTTATTCGAGAAGGATATGAAAGGTGTTTTTGTTCCCATCATCAGAGATGTTCCAGAAATGAACAATACTGTCAGTGCTGCTTTAAATCATTGCAATGATGAATTCAAAACTGACTGAATTGTGGAGCCAGGTTCATTTGTGGGTCTCATCTTTAAAAACATGAGGAAAACTAGGCTTCACCTTCTTTGAGGCTTATTAATGTATTACAAATGAATAAATGCTGTTTGCTGTTAAAATTTCATTCTTTAAAAAAAAAAAAAAAAACTTCAGATGTATGGAAGAAAAAAGAGAACTGTCCCAAAGTCATGATTGAATAGGGAAATTCTTGTTCACATCTACCACTTTTCTCTCCTCGTTATTTCAGTCAAGTTCAGTTGTGTAACTCTGTGATTGCTATAATGTTTGCGTATTATATTAGAAATTGATAAATATTTGCCAGCCAAGGGCCACACTTCTCTAGGGATATTTTAGCTTCAGGGCACAGTAACCATTATGAAGAGGCAAGGGCACATGAGCCAAACTATTTCACTCATTGTATTGTGTTTTTGCTATTTAAGGACAGCTTTAAACCTAAAATTTAAACACAAAAAAAGTTAGTTACATTTCTTTTGTGGCTTGGATCCTCATTCAGCTTGTGGGGTAGAGTGTGTCTATCTAGCTATTAAATTATTTTTATCAACTACATTTCAATAGTCTTTGGAGAGAAACACAAGTTTGCTTTATGTTTTTCCTTAAGGACAACTGATTCCAAAGTTCACTAATCATTTGAATATAACTCTGAATTTCCTATAGTACAAATTGCTTTTGTTTCCAAAGATACACCAAATTTAATAAAACAAAATGTATTATCTTTTCATACAAGTTTGAGGGTCAGGGGTTTAAGAAATTAGTATAAATTAAATTATCCAAGGTCTGAAACAAATTATCTGCCCCATAAGGATGATTAGGTTCTCTTTCAAATAGTGATAAAAATAAGGAACAATAACAATTATTAAACTTTCTGCAAGCCACAAAAGTCCAAGCAAAATATCAATATGCATACATATTTAAAAATATGCATATTTAAATATGCATACATATTTAAAAGTGCTCACACAAACAAAAAAAGTCTTTGTCTTGCATGACTCCTAACATTCTATGCTTCTCTTTTGTTGATCTAACTCTCTGGAAATGTAACAGGTAAGTTGGATATCACTGAAATATATAATTCCTCCCAAGCTTTATAAATGGCAGATATAAATTTTACAGACACAAGGAAACAACCCTGCAGCCTCTTAAGATTATTTTCTTCTGAAGCACTGGAGAGGGCAGAAATATTTCTGCTATTCTTTTTTTTTTTTCACCATCTATCTAAGGTCCATGGGTTCATTGAGGTTCAAACTGCCCAAAACTATAAAAGTTGTAATCAATGGCAGTGGGAGCACGAAGGTAGAAACAGTTATAAAAATCCCCAGTGACAGTTGCAGCAAAATATTTGGGAACCTCCAGTTTCCTTTGAAATCCCACCCAGAGAGAAGAGAAAAATATAAACTTCTATTGATGTGCATGAGTTGTGAGAATGAGAATCATAAATGTGCAATATATGTCTATAATTAATAGTAATCTGATGGAAATCTTCGCTATTTTATCACATGTCTATAGCAATGTGTGTTGTGTGTGGCTTCCAAAAGATTTCAGTATACCCTTCAACCATTCCGAAAGCTGAGTTTACACTGTGATTTTTATTGTGACAGAAGGTGGAAAATGGTACATACAGAACATGATCTTATTGATTATATCACATCTACTTTTGTTAACCACTGTATATCAGTTCTATTTTTTTTTGTCACAAAACTATGTTTTTGGAGTACAGTTCAGGAATGTTGTCCCTAAAACCTGGCAGTTCAGCAAAGGGTAGGGATGACATGATATACAGTACTCAGCCTCCCATTAGTAGACTATGTGAAAATGCTCCAAATTCAAAACATTTCTAGGTTGACATATCCTCTTCACAACTGGTTTTGAGTTAAGAAAAGGTTATTTTCAGCATTCTGGAAGAGTTTCAAATTCAGGCAGTCCTCAACTTATGACCGGCTGCTTACTAACTGTTCAAAACTATGACAGACCCCCCAAAAAGGGACTTATGACCTAGATTTGAAGTTATGTCATCCACCCCACTGCTGTCACATGACTGCATTTTGGGCACTCAGCAACTATCCTACATTTTCGGCCATTTGCAGCGTCCCAATCATGTAACTGCAATTTATGTTGTTTTTGCCAGAAACCTGTGTTTACTTCCAGTTTCTGGCAAAAAATGGCATGTAGAGAACAATGGGTTTGATTAATGACCACAGCTTAACAATTTCAGCATTCACTTTACAACCGCTGTGCTTAACAGTCACTGTAAAAAAGGCCGTAAAGAGTCTGCAGTCACCTGGTAATCCATTTAATTATTGTCATGACTTACGAAAGTAATTGCGGGCTCAATTAGGCTCAGATTAGGCTCAATTAGGCTCAGATAGTCAAGAATTATCTGTAACCACCACCAGTTAAGATCAAGCCATCCACTTTGAATGGGAATATTTCAGATTTGAAGCCCTTTTGTACATTGGGACAAGCTAGCCAATTACATTTCAATCTGACATGTTTGCAAACCAGTCTGTGTGTGCTCAGTTATTATTCAGTTTATCGTTATCACAGCATGCACATGTAGGAAATTGAGTTAATTAAATTTACTACTGTCACTCACTCTGCCTATGCCATCTGGTCCAGTGGATGGTTGTCCAGGAGGACCAGGGTCACCAGGTTGTCCAGGTATACCAGGTTCCCCATCTACTCCTGAAGGACCACGGGCACCCTAGAAAGAGATTGGATATAAAGCGTATTTAAGGAAAGCACACATATCCATCAAGTAGTCAGTGTATAAGTCATTTCAGTCATTAGGTCCAACAACTGATGTATCCACAAACTTACTTCCACAACTGCAGTGTTCCCATGGAGTCTTCACTGCATTAAATTACCAATAGTTTTTACATAGGACCTGAATGAAATCTCAAAGGATAAACTTAACAGATCTCACGAAAAAAAATCTCATTCATTTGAATGGAATCGGCACCATATAGCTTACTGCTAAGTAATACATTTTAAAATAATAAGACTCCAAAGGAATGATTTTGCTACTTTCATTCTTACATTTTTTTTCCTGGAAGAATTATAAATCTGGGGATTGACATTTTTTTTATCAGCAATGTTTTGACTGATGAAAATCCTTGACCTTCATGGATAAAAAAAATAATTCTTGGAATGGATATATGTTGAAATTGCAATAAATTAATATTTATACCAGGAAATTAATTTTGTGGATTTCAGATATTTACTTAACAAAGGCAAAACTGCATATTTTGCATCTCCACAAGATTTAAATACCAACAGGCATGCACACAAGCAGCTTTTATTTCCATTTATGCAGGGCATAAATTCAGAGAAATATCTCAAAGTCTATGGATACCATTCCAGATTTATACTGGCAGAGACTATGGAGCAAGAATGTATATTAAAAGTAGAAACAGGCTTTTTAGAAGACAGCTGGAAAAATCACAAAATAATTAATGCAAATATTTCATAAATCTGGACTAAAACCTGAAGTATCTTGGTAACCTAATATATTCTACAGCCTCCTCCATTTATGTACTGCTCTACTGCTTTGAAAGTGAATGGATGAAGTTGATAACTGACTAAAGGAGGTCAAGGAAAGAATAACTAAGTGCTGCTTAAGAACCTATTTTAATACTCATGCAAATAATGTGAGAGGGGAAATGATTATCCTGGCTTTTATCAAATTATTTTGTAAAAGCTGGCAGATTAAGGGATTTCTGTGGGAAATCAGGAAAGGTGAACTGTCATGAAAAACCTGGCTTCCTGGTGGGATAAGCAGCAGCTTTACTAGGCTTTTAAGTAAGCCAATGTGAGGGAACACATCTGAGTCTCTCTCAGGGAAACTGGGAATTTTAAGATTCAGAAGTTTAAAAGTTATAATACCCATTCCTGAAAGTTTCCATGTTGGACCCACCACCTTGGAACTTTGAGGTGGCCTAGTGAAGTGTATGGGATGAATATGCCTCCCCACACACACACACCAACAGCCAATGCAGTGAAGTCTCTCCCATAGTTTTATTCTTTAGGGTTGAGTGGAAGGGTTTGGATTATTCTGCCCCAGTAAAACCTGGTTTTAAGAGATCAGATTTTCACTGATTTCTGATTTTTAAAAAATCTGTGTGTAATTATAAAGATCATTCATCTGTAACCTACTTAACTGGTATGTATCATTGTTTCTAATACCAACTTTACAAGTAATATATCAAGAGTTTTTAAACCGTCAGTGTTATGATTATTAATTATTAAAATATGCAAGAACTTTCATCTTCTCATATCAAAATGTCAAATCTTCTGATATATATGAAAATTGGAGATGGGACCACTCCATTCCATACATTTACATCTTAGATACATCTATGGTTGCAGGTTAAGGCCTATGTGCTACTTTTTTACATATTGGTGTTATGTTGTAGTGTATTGGTAGACATTATGCTGAGTGTGTAAAACTGTATACCACAGCAAACGATTAAAAGTAGAAATAGCTACCCACAAAAATACGTAATCAAAATTCTAAGATCATCAATACAACTGAAGTGAAAACTGACATTTTTCTGCAAAAAAAAATGATGGCTCAATTATTTGAGAAACATATGAAGAGTTGGAAAATCAGTTATCTAAAGGTAAGCTATACAGTTCTCTTATGTCAATTACTTCCACAATTCATCTTATAAACAAGAATTTGCTGATGAAGACCACTAGATGGCGCTTCAACACACATACTTTTAATACTTAAATGTATTTCAGCAGTGGTAAAATAGTCAAGTCACTGAATTATTCATTCATATAAATTAATTCCTCTCTCTCTCTCTCTCTCTCTCTCTCTCTCTCTCTCTCTCTCTCTCTCTCTCTTAATTCTCATTGATCCCTTAGAGGTAGTGAGAATTATTACTATATTATTATACAACCAAAATGGATGTATTTCCTTAAATCTATCAACTCCTTAAATGTAAAGCTCTTAATGCAACTCTATAACATAGTTCAAAAGTTAGCAACTTTCAGACATTATGTACCATTGGCCAAGATTGGTTAGATTAAATTGCCTACTTCTGCTAAAAATCTAGCAAATGTAAGTTCAGTTATCAGATCAAGCAGCCTGCTATATTCTACAGCAGTACAAGCACTGCCAGTGACACAACTGTTGTTCATTGTCATATTCCCTGCATCTTTTCAGCAGGAAGCTTCAGTAAGCTTCAGTAGCTCCTATCCCAGATTCTCCAGAAACCTCCTCCTTTCATCCTAATGAAAAAGATGTAGTTAGGCTGATACCAGATAGGGTAGGGCTTCTACAGAAATGGGAATTTCAATAGGTATGACTTGCCTGAAAAGCTATATTGGTTAAAATGTTCTCTTCTACATACCTTTCTTTCTTAATTCAATTCTTTTACTTATCCTCTCCCTTTCTGCAAAAGATCCATGGTGGCACAGTGGTTAGAATGCAGTATTGTAGGCTAATTCTGCCGTCTGCCAGCAGTTCGATTCTCACCAACTCAAGGTTGACTCAGCCTTTCATCCTTCCGAGGTCGGTAAAATGAGGACCCAGATTGTTGGGGGCCATAGGCTGACTCTATAAACCGCTTAGAGAGGGCTGCAAAGCACTGTGAAGCGGTATATAAGCCTAAGTGCTGTTGCTGTTGCTATTGCAAGTATTACAAATTCCTTCCTAATCACAGGTTCACTGAAGACTTCTCTCAAATTCTATGTTTCATATTACAGCACAAGGGTTGGATCCCATCTGGGATTGTCCTTGGAGATGGCACTGAGGATACTGTGGCATTAATCTGACTACTTTAACTAGATGGAGCCATGTTATACTCCTTCTGTTCTATAGATTTTTAGTTTACCATGCAAGCGTTGATAACCAGATCTTCCCCCATAAGCCATGCTGTGACATCAGTAAAGATGTGGTCTTTTTTATTTACAGGATGACTTGCCTACATAGAGAATATATAGTGCCTTCACTATATATGTGAGTATACACTGCAGGATTGTGTGGAAGCCTTCACGTGAGCAATTGTACATGACAAAACCTCTATAGAACAATATGGATATGAATGACCATATCTTCACTGAAGGGAGAAGCTGCTTGCTACTACTCAGGTAGTAGGTTTTACACCTATTTGTATTACTAGAACTTGACTTTATAAAGTAATAAAAAGTGCTTATATTCTTCTGTCTGCTTTCAAGATATTGGTACTGACTCTTAAAATTCTGAGTAGTTTGGAAGCTAAAAACTGAAAGGAGTGCTTCGTCTCATTTCACTTGTGGCTCTTATCTAGATTCCATTAAACAGAAAGATACAAGGGTTTGGTGTTGTTGTTTTTTCCCCTTTGGTGGCCCTAACTTCAGAGCTTTCAAAGAAATATTTCACTATTGCTAGCACTGTAGGCCTTTCCATGCTCAGTCAAAATGTGTTTGCATTTGTTTTTATACTGATCTGTTGGTTCTTAGCATTGAATTGTTCTGGTTTATACCTCTAAATTTACTGTTATGCTTAATCTCTCTTGTTCTCACTTTAATGTTGGATTGGTGATTGGAATGTTTATATACTTATCTTTGAATTGATGACTGGAAATTTTATGTTTGGAATCCTTTTTTAAAAAATCCAGAGTGGACTAAACTGCTATATATGGTATTATGCATTCTAACCGGGGGGGGGGGGGGACACTTCTTCATCTTTTGAAAAAAGAAATACGAAGGATAAATGGTAGGTGTCTTTTTCTGAGGACTAATTATCAGAGGTTGGTTGTTTTTTTTTAGTTGTCAGAATGGAATGTCAGAACTGTTTAATATATGACTCATTGTATGTGAAAGAATGCAAAGTCTGGGAGATAAAAATGAATCGCAGAATGCAAGAGAGAGATTTGGAGGGAGCTAGCGCCTGAAAGACTCCCGGGTATATCTCTTGGAGTTGCATTTACTATGATTACAGTGCATTTACTATAATTCTGCCCACTGCCAGGAGTTCAATCCTGACCGGCTCAAGATTGACTCAGCCTTCCATCCTTCTGAGGTCCGTAAAATGAGGACTCAGATTGTTGGGGGAGGCAATATGCTGACTCTGTAAACAGTTTAGAGGGGGCTGTAAAGCACTATGGGGAGGCATATAAGTCTAAGTGCTATTGCTATGAGTGTTTGTGATGTTTTCCTGAAGCTAACACACTTTTATATTTATGAACCAAACATTATAGAATGCAACCAAACTTTAATAATCTTGTCTCTCAAACAGAAGCCAAACCTAGGTATCTCTGACCCCAAAACATTTCATCTCGGGCATCTGGGGAAGGAATAGCAATCTATTAAATTATTCTTGGAAGAATGCTTTCCAACTCACCGGTCTTCCTTTGGGTCCTCGAGCTCCTCTTGGACCTTGTGAACCTGGAGGTCCCTAAATCAATTATTAGAATAGTTATGGGCATTTAATAAAATAGTAATGGTATCATACTTTTGAAATTAAAAAAACAATTGCATAGATTTGTTGCAGTTCGCCTTGATTAAGTACGATGGCCTTGGAAAAAAGTGACTCACGAGTTATGACTGTTGCACCACCCTCGCTGTCACATGATATCACAAGTAGGGCAGTTGGCAACAGTGGTTGCAACATTTTGCAGTCAAGTGATCGTGATTTGCAATCTTCCCAGAAGCAAAGTCAATTGGAGACCTGGATCTGCTTAATGACTGTATAATTCACTTAATGATCAGATGATTCCCTTAATAACTGCACTAAAATGGACATAACGTGGCATCTGTGATAACTCATTTAATGGCCGCATTGCTTAGTGACCAAAATTCCTGTTCCAGTTGTGTTTGTAAGTCAAGGACTACCTGTACATTGTCACAGTAGTTTTTAAACTGTGTGATAAGAATCACTGGGCCTTTGGGCCTTATTAAGGAATTACCAACAAGGAAATGGATAATGAGAAACAAATTAGCTAATCTTTCCCTGTTATATGAAGTTAAAAAAAGAACTTCAGATCTTAATCTCAGTCCATAAGAATGACTGGAGGTGTCCCAACAAAGTTACCCATAGTGTCTAAAGTGATAAGAATTTGCCACTTGGATAAAAAAAATCCATATCTATCTTCATATTTGAATGTAGAATTTAGGATTTGAATGTAGAATTTCTCCCAAAGCCACAGATTCAGCATTAAGTAACAGCAATAATCCTGCAAGGATTCCCCATCTCTCCACAATACTTCCTTTCCCATAGTACTAAAAAAAGTTAAGCGATCATAAAAAACTATCATTATTTCCTAAAAATATTAGGAAACTATTCATACTTCTACAAAGAAAACCAGGAGTGATACTTACAGATTGTCCCAACCGTCCTCTTGTACCTGTAACCTATTAAAAAAAAAAGACATAAGCTTTAATAACTTTTCTAGGACATGGTAATGACTGTGGCAAGAATATAATCTTTTTCTCATTTGCATTAAGGAAAGAAAAGGGAAAGAGAAATGTAAAACCTCTGATACGGACAATTGCTAGACTTTGTTTATTTGTCTATTTATTTAGCATCTATTGTTCTGTTTCATATGCTCTTTATTCAAACATATGCTGATAATGAAGGTAAACACAGTTGCGCAACATTGTCAGTTTCATGCTTTCAAAATGCTTTCAAGGTAGGCTTCCTCTTCAGTGTTCCTGCTGTTTATGTGCTTGCTGATTGTTGTTGTTTTTTTAAGTCCTATACCTACCCAATTTCCCAGTATAGTGCCCTCTGATGTGCTATACGTCAACTCCTATCGTCCTAGAACTCCCAGTGGCCAAGTCACTTGGGATTCTGGGAACTGGGAAGAATTCTAATACTTCTGGAGAGCACCATAATGGATGAGGTTGGCACTAAATAAAAAGCCCAGATCAATGAAAATAATTTGTTTCTTTCCTTTGACCATTACTCCCTTGATTAGCAAGAAGAGGTGAATAAGCAGTTGTAATTAAAATAAGGAAGGTCAAATGTTAGGGATTAGCAACCCCGTCCTGCTCCACACAAAGGCATGGGCTCTGGCAAATTCTCAGCCTTGTGGTCCTGACACTTCTCAGTCCATCCTGGGATTCATTCTATCTCTGACCTTTAGTGTGCTGTCAGTATCCCAAACTATTTCAAGCACATCTTTTTGTAGATTACTTTGAAAAAAAAGATAAAAGCATTTTAAGGGCCAAAATATAAGCAAAGAATGTGCTGAAAAGACATCTGAACATGTGTCGTCTGAGATACGGTTATGAAACAAATAAGAACTGTAGCTTCTTCCTGTATTTTCAGCAAAGGGCAACTAATTCTGGTTTGTTCCTCTATAGAGTATGAAGCCCTATATACATATTTTTTTTAAAAAAATACTGATGTGGAGTTCTTTATTTCAAATCTCTACCTTCTTCTTTGGTGTGTTTTTTTCCCCTTCCCATCTATCTGGTACTACAGAATATGAAACTGATAACGTCTCATACCAATCCTTTTGTCTCCTAAGGGAGCACAAGTGGTAAGAATGAGGGCAACCCCTCCTAACTATGCAGTATCAGTATTGTAAACAATGCAGAAATAATTATGCAAGTCTTTAATTGATTTGAAGGGAAAGGAGGGGAGGGGAGAGGAGTAGGATGGAGGAGAGGAGAGGAGAGGAGAGGAGAGGAGAGGAGAGGAGAGAGAAGAGAAGAGAAGAGAAGAGAAGAGAAGAGAAGAGAAGAGAAGAGAAGAGAAGAGAAGGGTGGTTAAGGTGCCGGCCTAGAAACTGGTGGACTGTGAGTTCTAGTCCTGCCTTAAGCATGAAAACAGCTGGATGACTTTGGGCCAGTCCCTTTCTCTCAGCCCAACCCACCTCATAGGGTTGTTGTTGTGGGGAAAACAAGAGAAAGGAGTGTTAGATATGTTCACTGCCTTGAGTTATTTATAAAAAAAATAATGAAGGTGAGATAAAAATCAAATAAATATTGTATGAAATCTATTTTGAATCAGTAACTAAAAGAGAAATAGCATTTACTTCCTTGTTTCATAAATGATAAAAATAATTTAGCAATTGTACCAAATATCTGATGATGAAGTTGGGGAAGGAACACCAGCACTTGTAATGCTAAAATTCTGGGTATGACTATTTAAAATATATATATATATACTAGTTAATTTTTTAAAAACAGGGCGCAGACACTGGAGATATACTTGAAACTATGCTGTGTTTGGGAAAGGGGCATGAAAGAGAGATGAATCAAATAGTTAAATATGCAGGAGTGCATCATCATAATCCACTGTAGGATATACAGTAATCTTTGTTTCGTTTTGTTCTGGTTTTTGTTTTTTGCAGTAAAAAATGCTCATCAGAAACAAGGTCCATTGCATTTCCATCAAATAAAACATGGAAACCCAACAAACTAGTGGCTCTTAATTGCACCCTGTCTCAGGAGCCTGCATTAAGTGCAAAGACAATAAAAATGGTTATGCTGTTTATATGGAGGCTCAAACTTATTTGGGAATGGATAAATCATACAAAACAGCAGGAAGTTTGAGGTATTTGCCTTTCCTATTTCCTCTGTAACAGACAATTATCTCATTAGATAAAGGGGGCAAAAAGAACAGCTAACCTCACAATACCAATATACATATCTGTGGTGCTATCGCAGGTGAATTAGTGTATAGAGTTCTTATCACTGCATCACAGTTATGGCTATAGAAGGAAAAAGGGGAACAATAAGAGATCACACAATTGATCTCTGTCAGTCTTATTTGAAGGTATTTCTTGGTTTGGGTAGAAAAGACAGCTTCCACAATGCCACGCACTCTTTGTGCCAAACACTAGTAAGTAATTCATTTAGGTTCAGTTGCTAAAACCCTGCTTTGATGGTTCTAGTCCCTTAAGAGGAAGATTCCCATAGAAGAGAAAGAGTCATACTGGTGCCAGGTTTTTTAATGTTTAGAGTTTTAATAGATATATTTATTATGTTGTTTTATTATTAATATTGTTTTAATTGTTGATTGGGAACCTCCCAGAGGTTCGAAATAAGATGGGTGGCTATATAAATGTTTTAAATAAATGCATACAAGTGGTCCTCAACTTACAACAGTTCATTTAGTGACCGTTCAAACTTATAAAGGCACTGAAAAAAGTTATTTACGACCAGTGGTGGGATTCAAATATGTGAACAACCAGTTATCTGTGTGGATGCTGCTTCCAGAATTCCATTCTGGGCCTGGGCAACAAAAAATTAGCTACCGGTTCTGCCGAACTGGTGCGAACTGGCTGAATCCCACCGCTGCTTACGACTGTTTTTCACACTTACAACAGTTGCAGCATCCCCGTGGTCATGTGATCAAAATTCAGACATTTTGGCAACTGACTCATATTTCTGACAGTCGCAGTGTCCCAGGGTCATGTAATTTTGTGACCTTCTGAGAAGCAAAGTCAATGGGGAAGCCAGATTCATTTAACAACCATGTTACTAACTTAAAAACTGCAGTGATTCATTTAACAGCTCTGGCAAGAAAGATCGTAAGATGGGCCAAAACTCACTTAACAACTGTCTTGCTTAGCAACAGAAACTTTGGGCTCAATTGTGGTCGTAAGTTGAGGATTACTTGCATGGGATGGGGGGGGAAACAAGAGAAATTATGTTATGGGCTACAGTTTGCATGGCACATAGTAATAACTATGCCTGGCATCTGTTCCTCACAAGTTGGCAGATAAAAAAATGTTTATATTCTACTGCATTCTAATATCTATAGAGCGTATAGATATTTTTTCCCTAAAGAGCCCAGAACTATACTAAAAAAAAAGGCGAACTGCTTTCCAAATGAATAAACAGTTTTTTAAGATTACATTCTATAAAATGCTTGTCAGTAAGAGTAATATAACACATACCCGGGGACACACACACACACACACACACACACACACACACCAACTTACCACTGGTACTACTCCAGGTTCTCCTTTTTGACCCTATAAGGTAAAAAGACAAAACTTATCTGAGCAAAATAGTATTTTTTTAAAAAAAACACACCAAGAAATAGTTTTTCCATTTTTCCTCATTTCACTATGAAGCATAAATTGACATGATTGTGGAAAGTCTTCCCTGATTGCTAGGAAATGTTTTCTGTATTAAAGGCAGAGCTAAGCACATGCTAGGCCCACTTAGCCCTGAGACGTAATTTCCTAATTTAAGATCCAATATTTCAGGGCAGACAGAGCTGGCTTGCAAAATGAGATAGACGTTTTCTGGTGTTCTGCTTTCTGTCTCCCCCTGCCTTAAAACAGAATCCAGCAATCTGCTTAGGGAGGAAAGTGCACACCCTAAAAAAAAAAAAGTCTTTTTTTCCACACTGTTCACAAGAATATGTATTGATATAGTTAGTACTGCCATGACTAAGGGCCTAAGTACCTGAATAAGTTTTCATCAACAGCCTTTTTCCAGACACTGATTGATGACTGTATAGGAAAAGTCCTTCTCAGGTACTGTGTTATGTTTCATCTTAGCTGAAAAGCTAATGGCAACTTATCATTTTAGTCATATTGTCATGTTTAGTCACCTGGTACTTGCTCTTATACCATTCAAGCAGCAGACTTTTTCTTAGGCAATTTAAAAATCAGTTTTCCTTCCTTCCTTCCTTCCTTCCTTCCTTCCTTCCTTCCTTCCTTCCTTCCTTCCTTCCTTCCTTCCTTCTTTCCTTGTTTAATCACTATTTTTTTCTATTTATTTTTTTTACTTACTTACTGGTATCTCTTCATTAGGTAAATACATTGAATTGGCTTTTCACTCTCCAGGTAGCAGAAAGACGTGTCAAGTTTCTTCCCACTCAGATCACCTTATGATATGCCAAATAATAATTTATGCATTCTTTATCTCATACACCTCAAGCTGCAATATTGCTCCACTAAATAACAATTAATTAAGCTTACCTTCAGTCCTCTACCTAGAAAAAGGGAAGCAAAATGAAATAATTAATTAACATAGATAATCTCCAAGAATTGGTGATTTTCATGTCAGAAGAGCCATATCTTATGAGCTAAGCATATTTAACATTTGAAAGCTAGCGTCTATACTTTGTCAAGATCATCCTACTTATCCTCTCTCTGGGATCTCATCTATTGAGTTTTGGACTGGCTAGTGAGATTGTTCATCCCAGATGATTATTTAAGTCAGACGTTATGTTGCCATGACCTGTTCTGAAAAGGGAAGAAGCCCCTCACCACCACCACCACCACACACACACACACACACACCAACAGTCTGTTGAGGGCACTGCAGGAAATCCACCTCATCCAGGAATAATATTTTAAATAATTATCTCCGTTTTTCCCCTATACATCGATCTTACCAAATTTAAGCCATTATGGAAGTCCATAATGAAAGGACAAAACACAATGTGTTTGTGTTAGTAAATTTTGTGTGTGTGTGTGTTGAACCAACAAAGAATAAAGGATTTTAATTTTTAAAAAGGCAACAACAGACAGATTTCAGAAACATACGCTGCTGACATTTGAACAGAAAATGTTACTCTGAATAAATAGAGAGAGAGAGAGGGACAGTGAATGAGAGAAAAGATATAACTAAAGAACTAACCAATGAAAAGAAACAATACAGCCTGGTGTGGCTACTCTGTCTTTTCACTGTAACTTCACCTTACTAATTCTCTGGGCAGAGGGCCTTTAGGCAAACTCTGAATCATATGCTTGTCCGGTCCTTCTTGCTTCTCTGAAGACTCTCAACCAAGGCTGCTGAGGAGGAAAGAAACATCCTCATTCTCCTGAATCCCATCCTTATCCCAAAACCTTGGAATAGGACAGTGGCTAATGTTAAAGAATACTTAGAGTAGCCAGGTAGCCAATGGGCCACTCATATTAGAGTCACCAGTTAGCTTCCAGGCCTCCAGATTAATTACACCGTCATTGGGCATATACAGATTGTTTCAGTGTTAATTGCTATTGGAGTGCAATTACACAAATATGGAATATAAAACATTTTGCTCATTTTATGTTCCTAAGAACATGTTTATGTTCCTTTTTACCAGTATTAGTTAATCCTCTAGAAGAGAGATGCTAACCTCCTCTGGCTATCTATGACTGGTTGACTGCAAGGCACTGACATGAATGGGGAAAAAACAGACATTCTTAGGTGGTAGTAATTAGGGAAGAGATTTGGCATCAAAGTCATAACACGGAATGAAACAAAGACAGACAAGGGGGAAAAAAACCTGTAAAAAGCTGAGCTGCAATCCATCAATATCTAGAAAAGCATTTGTTGCCTATCTCTGCTGAACAACGTAACTGGGAAGAAATTGAACTAATTGGGTCTTACTTCCAATTTGGATGGCTCAGAAGTTCACTTGGTTCAGATTGTAATGCAAACTAACTAAATCCATACTTATCTTACTTAAAGACAGGTATTTATCTGATTTTATTTTTAAAAAATGTTGAAAATGCAAGTTTAAAAAAATGCATGCAGAAATGTGTATAAGGGAAAAGTCTGCTGAAATCTGCATGCTTGGGGAAAATCATACCAAACAGCAATGTATTAAGGAAAAACACAGACAGAAAAATCGATCCTGTATAACATGCATCAAAAACACATACATTTGAATGCAGACTCATTAAAACTACATTTATGCACTTGTGCTGAAATGATGTAGAAAAATGTAAGGTAGGAAAGAAAATAAACTGAGCGTACTGTATCTATTTACTATGCACTGGACTTTTAAGACTACATTTAACCCCGATATTTTGTATTTATGTCTTTATTTCACATAGTAGAAAATCTTTTAGGTAGCATGAACCACTAAATAAAATATTTCTAATTATCTCCTGTTTTTTCTTTGAGCACATACCTTTTCTTTTAGGGGGAATGTTAAAATTAAACCTACATAGACAGACAGACAGTAAGACAGGAAAGGAGACAGACAGACAGACAGACAGACCTTTGGGAGAACATGTGTATCCTCTCTAAGACATTTTTGAGATTCCAGTTCCCAGGATTGTAAGGGCTATAGTCTCACCACATCTGTAGGACATCAGGTTAGGGGCAGCTGACAGGAATTAATATATTTAAGAGCTCTTATGCAGTCTGCAGCTTCCAAACATATTTCTCCCTGTTTGTATTACTGAATAAATATCAGCCTTTGACCTAAAAACACCTAAACACACTCCAGACACGTACCATCTGTTTATTAAAGCAACCATATCTGCTTTTACTGGTTAACTGTAGAGCATCCAGCACAGCACTCTTTATTCATAATCAAAATAATATTATCATCACTGACAAATCATTTTCAGAAAGCATAATGCACTGGGGTGTATACAAATGTATTCCTTTGTATCTAGACATAAACCCCTCTGGCCTTGATGGAATGTACTTCAAAGCAAATATGGATAGGAAAAGACTGTGAATTTGCATGCGTGCTCTTGGTGGCTTCCAATTTGAAAGAATTTCACGAAGTTCCTCCAACTATAGGTTCCTTTTTTTCCAATTAGGGGTCATTCCAGTTTCTATTCCTCTGGGCAGGCAAATAATGAATCACTCCTGCTGTCATTTAAAGAGATTTTTTTTTTCCTGTTTCAGGGAACTATATGGTATGAACTTTGGAAGAAAATACTCAGTGTGTAATAATACTACACTGATTCCTTCTTAATCATGGCAACATTTAAATACGTTAATATTTTTTTAAAGAAAATACTAAAGCTTCTATGCCATTAAATTCCCATTGGTTCCGAACAGGTGATAAAATGCCAGAACATAGGGTTAAAAACATGCAGGGTATAAATTACCACCATCCATCAATGCACAGTGACATTGCCAACTCTGATGGTAGGCTAAACATATGCCTAAATGTCTCCTGAAAAGCTGAGTCTTTATGATTCTCCGGATGCCAGTATGCAGGAGAAAGACTGGATAATGAGGTATAAGCCATTCCCTAAAAGGCCATCTCGGAGAAGGCTTGTCCCAGAGTCTCTGTAAACACCATTTTCTCAAAGAAGGGAATTAGATCATTGTAGTCCTTCACTTCAGCTCTATCTATCTATCTATCTATCTATCAGATTTTTTTTATCCCATCTTTATGACTTTATAAATAACTCAAGGCAGCAAATATACCTAATCTTCCTCCTTTTTCCCTCACAACAACCCTGTGAGATAGAGTGGGCTCAGATAGAATGACTGGCCCAAAATCACTCAGGTGAGTTTTATTCCTAAGACAGGACTAGAACTCACAATCTCCTGGTTTCTAGGCCAGCACCTTCACCACTACACCAGCCTGGCTCTCCGTTATTACCTCTCTATATATATTATCCTACTGAAAGAACTGCAGATAGAGGGTACAAGTGAGTTGCTCAGTTCCTTCCTTTTTGTTTCTTAAACCATTGATTACCAATAGAAATTAAAAGACGCTTGCTCCTGGGGAGGAAAGCTATGGCAAATCTAGACAGCATACTAAAAAGCAGAGATGCCACCCTGCCAACAAAAGTGCGTATAGTCAAGGCTATGGTTTTCCCAGTTGCAATGTATGGCTGTGAAAGTTGGACCATAAGAAAGGCTGAGTGCAAAAGAATTGAGGCCTTTGAACTATGGTGCTGGAGAAGACTCCTGCGAGTCCCCTGGACTGCAAGGCGATCAAACCGGTCAGTCCTAGAGGAGATCAACCCTGACTGCTCTTTAGAAGGCCAGATCCTGAAGTTGAAACTCAAGCACTTTGGCCACCTAATGAGAAGGAAGGACTCACTGGAGAAGAGCCTAATGCTGGGAAAGATTGAGGGCAATAGAAGAAGGGGACGACAGAGAATGAGGTGGCTGGATGGAGTCACTGAAGCAGTAGGCGTGAGCTTAAATGGACTCCAGAAGATGGTACAGGACAGGAAGGTCTGGAGGAACATTGTCCATGGGGTCGCGATGGATCGGACATGACTTCGCAACTAACAACAACAACAACCAATAGATTGTCTAGAGTTGCTTCTTCACTAGAATCTTTTAGAATCTGTTGTGATTATTCATGGGTAGCTGCATACTATGAATGAAACTGGACTGTTATACGAATGAAGGCAAATATAGTGTCTCAGGATAATGTTGTAGTATCCAATCTGGGCTGGTCACCGGGATCATAGATTTTTGTCTTCCGAGTTTTCGGACTTGTACTGGAGCCCATTTTTAGGGAACGTCTCACTAGCAGAGTGTGTGCTCTTCTATGTGTGGTATTTATAATGCAAATGACAGCTAATGACTTAAAAGCCAGGCTTCAACACATCCCAATCAACATCTAAAAGCCACTTGCAACCAGCACTATAAATACCACACACAGAACAGCACAACTCTGCTAATGAGAAGTTCCCTGAAGATGGATTCCCGCACGAGTCCGAAAGCTCAGAAGACAAAATCTTTGGTGCCGGTGACCGACCCAGATTGGATCCTGGACTGTTATAGGCTGCACTACAATGTCACAGTAAGCCCAAACTGTAATGAGTCCTTGATTATTAACAGTAAATAATGTGACGGTGTACTTTGCTTGATCAGTCCCACTTCACTTTTTCATCCAGCAAGCTCAGCTAACAAGTCATTGCTGCTCCATCTCTTGTTTATTTATTCTAATAGGTGAGCCAGAAACTCTGGCTTGACTCCTGACGGGATCCATTCTAGGGTCCATTCGAGCTGCCAAAGTAACACATTTGTATAATAAGCTGGTTATTGTCAAGCAGTGCTTCCCCTATGATCCAAATCCTTCTGCAGAGTTTAATAGGCATTAAGTTCCATGCAATAAATGTATTCCTAATTTCCATTAAAAATTTCATCTCTGAACTTCTGGATTACATTTTTGTTTTGCGTTAACCATAAATGTGGGATCCATGACTGAATAATTTCTTAACTGCTTTTGTCTGGTTTCTTAATCATCAGATTCTACTTTATTATTTGAGGGGAGTATCTATTTTTGTAGCTATAAAAAAAAATCAGAGGAAACATAGTAATGCCATAATTTGGCAATCATAGCTAAATGGGCTTTAAAAGGGGACTACAGAATGGACTGTTACTATTCCAAAGGGGGGGGATTAGCCTAATACTAATTGAAAACAGCTCCAATTATCCAAAGAAAATATAACATGCCCAAGTACAATTTGATGCTATAACAACTGGCACCAAAAATGTCACTTACACAGCATGAAGATCATAGTCTATAACAGGTGTGTCCAACTCATGGCCCATCGGCTGCTTGCAACCCTGGATAGCTAATAATGTAGCCCCACAAGATTTATAAAAAAAAAATTAAGGAAGTTTTGTTATTTATATACATTAATAACTCCCTTTTTACAATGCAGTAATCCTTTAATTCAGGGTAGAGTTGGGGTGACTGAATGGAGTTGAACATTTACTGGCTCGATGCCCTTCTTGACACCATGCTGAGTTCATAGCAGATATCTTTTCTTTGTGCCCTTGGAGAGAAAAATCTGCCACTACCTAGGATTGAGCTCTCAACTTTCCGAGTGGGAGGTGAGCGTCTTTACCACAAGGCTACCATGCTGCTCTGTTATTCATATACAGTACATTAACTATATTATATACTGTATATGCGGGCCAAGCCAATTCCTCTTCACTCAGTGCGGCTCAGGAACCGGGCTGTGGAAGTGGTAGATGAGCTTGTGTGTTCATGTTCACGTGTGCGAAACTGCATTTGTGAAAGTGGCACATATACCCACAGGTGCACAAAACCATCCCCTCTCCACTCCCGCCACCGCTGCCACTTCTGCCAGTCCGCTGAGCCGAAAATATTGGAGACCGCTGGTCTAGAACCAAAGTGTCATTTTCAATTGTTTTTAAGTCTCAGGTGGCAGCTTTTAGTTCTCAAAGCTATTCACAATGCTGAGATTAACTGGAGACATGAGTCCAAAGAGTCAGAATATTAAGTGGATCTCTTCTATTTCAGGATTATATGAGGAAAAAGTTTGTTTGGAAACCCTGACAATTTTACATTTACAACCTGAAATATAATGCATGCCGCAGACCCTCCCAGGTCTTTAGCACTGCCTCTAACTACAAAGTCCTGCTTCCAATTATTTTCAAATAAGATCAGCATGGATTAGTCATGCATTATTTCATTGGATATTTTGCTTAGGAATTTCTCAGCTGACCCGTTCATTGAACTTGATCTCTATGTGCGTCGTAGGAGAATATGAATTCATAGATTTAGAAGCCTGTCTCACAACATTACAGGGTTATATCAAACATGGATTAAAGAACTGGAATCTCTGATAATGCCCCATCAATGGCAGCAAGACTTTAAAAATATTAACCCTTCACCCCTACTGACAAGTTTGAGACTAAAATTGATTCATGAAAACTGAAGTTTACCTGACTTCCCACCCACCCACCCACCCCCAAAAAAAACTGTATTCAAAAGGATGGGTATCAGATTTTCTCTGCTGGAAATGTAACAGTATTGAGAGTTTGTTGTCCCATCTGATTTGATCTTCTGAACTATCAGTAGTCGTCTGGAATAATATTTTCATGTTCATCAGTAGATTCATGGGGAAAACTCTAAATGTTAAAGATGTTAATGTGATGCAGAATTATATTTATTTATACTCTCTATGGCGAATTCTGGTTATACTGGGCGTGGTGGATGGAAAAAAATATACTGAGAAAGTAGAAAAATGATATTATTCAAGACAACAAAAAATAGCTTTTAGAAATATGTAACTTGTCCATCTTAGAAAAGACAGTATTTTTAACTAATCAATGAATAAAGCAATACTGTACATTCTTCTTTGGTATAGATTTTGTGACATAATTTGATCATTTTAATAATATGTAAAAGTGTTTCTGTAAACCAGTAACATTTATGCTTTACATATTAAAATATTTAATATTAAAATTTGTTAACTTCTGTTAGGGTCTTTAAATGTTGATGGGGTCTTTTCTCCTATATTTTGGTTTCAGTTAGTTTAATTTTCTTCTTTATTGTTTTTTTTAATTGTATGGTTCTTTTTTATTGGCTATCTTTTTCATTCAAGTTTTTTTTTAAGAAAAAAGAAAATAAATGTGTCCTTCTACATCTATGTAAAAAACTTATTGATCCGTTCTGTGTTCCTGAAATTGTCAGCATCTCTTCAAGGTCCTGGGAATGAGGTGAATCAGGCACAATACCAGAGACTTTCACTGAACCGTTGCTTTCTCCATAATCACCACCATCATTTTCATACAAATAACACATATTAACAGAATAACAAGTTGGAAGGGACCTTGGAGGTCTTCTAGTCCAATCCCTTTTTCAAGCAAGAGGCCCTCTACCATTTCAGACAAATGGCTGTCCAGTCTCTTTTTAAAAGTCTCCAGTGTTGGAGTACCCACAACCTCTGGAGGCAAGTCCTTCCACTGGTTAATTGTTCTCACTGTCAGGAAATTTCTCCTTAGTTCTAGGTTGCTTTTCTACTTGATTAGTTTCCCTCTATTGTTTCTTGTCCTACCTATGCTGTCCCATAGATATGCTTGAAGAAGTCAGTCTGCTTCTACACACATATACATTCCTCCCAACTTGGGTGTCAGTGAAAATTGAGCCATTGCTGGTTTTTTTAAAATACCTTGCATGTTCTGGAACAGTATTTTCCAAGGCGCCTGAAGGCAGGACAAGAAGCAATGGATGGAAACTAATCAAGGAGAGAAGCAACCTAGAACTAAGGAGAAACTTCCTGACAGTTAGAACAATTAACCAGTGGAACAACCTGCCTCCAGAAGCGGTGAATGCTCCAACACTGGAAGTTTTTAAGAAGAAACTGGACAGCCATTTGTCTGAAATGGTATAGGGTTACCTGCCTGAGCAGAGGGTTGGACTTGATGACCTCCAAGGTCCCTTCCAACTTTATTATTATTATTATAGTTTTCAGTCAAAAAATGTACCAAAATTAGGGATATTGGAAAGTTTCATTCAATCTATACTTTGAACCAAACTAATCTGATTTTGGTATCCCTGACTGCTGTCTTCTAAGCTATACTCTTCTCACAATCAACTCTTTGGCTTTAAAAAAAAGTGTTTGTCTATTTGGAGGAGAAGGTATACATGAAATGCTTACCAGAGGTGGGAAATGTGAAAAAGAAATATATGTATTTTAGGGGGGAAGGTGTACAAATTAACCTTGTACATATAACCAGGATCCAATCTGGGTCTGTCATTGGGACCAGAGGTTTAGTCTTCCAAGTTTTTGGACTCATGCTGGAGCTCATCCTCTACCATTCCAGTAGAAAGTAGTTCCCTGAGGATGGGGGCTCCAGCACAAGTCTGAAAGCTGAGAAGACTAAACCTCTGGTCCTGGTGAACAACCCAGATTGGATCCTGCAACATTATCCTGGGACACGTATATTTGCCTTCATTCATAAAAATAACAAATCCAGAATGAATTAACAACTTTATATATGTAACACTTGCACACTAGAAATAGATACAACCCTCCATTTTTAAACAAAAAGTGTGTGTGGGGGGGAGAGAGAGAATGCTTTAAATGGATAAAAAAATGGAATGAGTGAGACCACTTTCTAAAATGAATTCATTTATGATAAATGTTTCACAAATAATGTTTTGTACATTCGGTACATAACCTTTTGTTTTAGCTTCTTCTTACTTTTTTCTCATAATCACTGATTACAGTAAGTTGTAGTGGCACACATGATCTTCTCTTGTGCCATACTTTACTTAGACATTACTGTCAGATGGTCACTGAATATATGCATTAAAAAAACAAAGTGATCTATTGATAGTTATTTTTAAAAAAAACTTTACCGATAGAACCTTCAAATCCAGTTCGGGCTGTGTTTGGGCATGTAGGACAACACTCTCCAGGGGAAACCCGTGGGTTTTCACAATCTAGTGGTTCGAGACACTGAATCACATCACACAGAATGGCTCCATTGTCGCACACACAAATCTGGCATTCTGAAGGTTTCCAGATGTCCCTATTCAGATACACCTGGTTATTCTGAGTGCAGGCGATTTCGTCTTCTTCTATGTCTAGAAGAGAGAAAGGACAGAGAACAACATTAGTAGCATCAGATTTCTGCTGGGAAGAAAAAAAGCTTCTAACACAAGAACAGGGAAATATTCCTGACTCAGAAGACTTATTTATGGTGTCATGAGCACAGCTATCCAAAGCAATTCACTGGGCACAACTGCAGTCTAGAACCAGGAGAGATGCATACCAATGCAGTTATGATGCTATTGTCTGCACAGGCAGAAGGGCCAAATCAGAGTGGGAGCTTGAGAGCTGCCCATTTATCCTTTTCATACTAAAAAAAAAAAAAAGTAAAAATGATATGTGCTAAGGAAGCCTTCCCAAATCAACATGCATCAGACCCTGGTCATATTGCACTAACATTTGGGCAAAATTGCAGAATTGCACTAACATTTGGGCAAACTCCCCTCCCCCATTTTCTAACATAGTGAAATATTTTGAGAATACAGAAATTGAGAAGATGCCACTAAACTGAATCAAAAGGACAGACGGGCTGTCATTTATATTCTTGACTTTCAGAAGTGGAGAATGGAGAACACAGGAACCTTAGCTACAAGTTTAACCCTTCCAGCAAGAATCGCCTTCGTTTGTTTAAATATGTTGGTGACGGTAAAGCAAATAGAACACTACAATGAACATTATCTATTCCCCCGAGGCACCATAATTCAACAGCATTGGAACAAAGGCTGAATTCTTGTGCTAGAGCTCAGGGACAGGGTTCAAACAACCCATTAACTCATGTTGTTTATGGATTCATTTTGGATGAATTTATTAGGACATAAGAACACAAGAATAGCCCTGCTCATTCTCGCCAAAGCCAATTTTATTTCTCACATTGGCCAACTCAATGCCTTGAGATGCTCACAAGCAGGAAGGAGAGCTGGAAGCCCTCTTTCAGTCCTGCAGCTAATACTGGAGGGATGCTGCCCCAAATTTAAAGTAACTGACTCCCAAGAACAAAAGCTTTTGATAGAGCCTGCCCTCCATGAGTTTATCTCACTCTCTTTTGAAGTCATCTAAGTTCATAGCCATGGATTGTGGTGATGAATTTTACCAGTTAAATCAAGCCAGTGAAATTTGCAAACCATAGCTGGACTTGCAGTGTGAATCTAGACAAGACCTCATTTGTTCAACAAATTATGTTCATCCCACAACGATTAGTACAAGCTCTGAATCCAGCCCTAGACTACCTTTGTACTCCTTTGAAAGCACTGCCCATGCCTAAAACCAACAATCTTGTTGCACTTATTTAATTTGCCCGTGCATGCAACTATAGGTTTTTTTAAAAAAAAATTTAATACAACTACATGATGATGAAGAGAAGAAAAAGTAAAAAGAAGCATCAGAAGAATAAACATCAAGGTTTTCAGAGTTCTTGTAGCATCTTGAAACAGTATCAGATTTGAAAGCTACCTAACCCTGTAGCTCCCTTCACTTTCTGAACTAAAATGTGCATAGCCAGTAATCCTTCTTCTGATTTACCCACTCAACACCTTCATGCTGTGGGAAAAATATATGTGCAGCCCAAAGACACCCAGTAAGCTTTCACAGCTAAGGGAGGATTTTTCTCCCCAGCCCTAATTCTGCTCGTTTATAAGTCACATCCTAACATGGTTTAGTTAGCCTCATATCTGAGTGTACTGAGTGAGATAAACTTGTAGGCAGTTTAGCTGGTTTTCTGGTTTTAATATGTTTGGTTTTAATATTTATGCCCAACTACAATCTTTTTTTATGGCTGATAAATGGTGTTTTGTTTTTGGGTTGTGAGTTGCCTGGATTGTGGGATGTGGCATCTCTAGAAATATTTCAAATAAAAATAGATATATAAAATATCTTTGACAACAAGCAATAATAATAAGCCTTTATTGTTTTTATAAATAACTGAAGGTGTCAAACTTACCTAGTATTTCCTCCTCCTATTTTCCCCACAACAACCACTCTGTGGGGTGAGTTGAGCTGCAAGTGACTGACTCGAGTCACCTAGCCGGCTTTCATGCAGAATTAGAATTCAGAACTCAGAACTAGAACTCAGGTCTCCTGATTTCACCTTAAACACTACACCAGACTGGCTCTGTTCTAGAAAGGAAGCCAACATTTCCCAAGGTATCAAAACAACAAATGAACGGCCAATTCTCTCATATAAGCTCTACCAATCTCTAACGATAGGTTGATTTTTGTACTCCGAATATAAATTCAATGATGTATATGAGGGGAAGGCAGTAGAAAATCTTCATTTCTGAAAAAATAATACAATGAAAAATAGTGGCAGCTAAGAAGAAATAAAATAGGAAAGCTGGTCTTCATCATTCAAAAACCTATTAAAATATTATATACAAAGGCAAAAACAGCACATGCATTCAACAAATGAAGAAGGCTGAATACCAATTAGTGTGACCTTATTGTTTTCCTTTAAGGAGGCTGTTACTAGTACAACTGGAAAATTATTCCTGCTTCCTTTTTTTGCTGATTTCCCAGGATAGAGATCCTTTCATTATTTAGAGGGGGGAAAGGCTACTAATAAAGAACCACTAGGGGGCAGAAGAAGCCAGCTAAAAGAAAGGAAACTGTGTTTGCACCAGAAACGAAAAACAGGCGAGAAGCCTAACTTGTTTGACTTACTTGGAGTCATCTTGGACTCTGGTTTTCAGCCAAAGGAAGTTTTCTCTGCAGATGTAATAACCACATTGCTGAGATGCCGAGGAAAATAAATAGCCTGCCTGCACTCTTTAATGAGAGATAGAAACAAAACTGTATGTCTGTAAACCAGTGGATGAAACTGACATTTGGAAGTTCATATTCAGTTTCTTAGGACATCCCACTGGCTTTTTACTAATACGATTCAATCCCAGCTTGGCCAAGCAGCTACCAAAATTGCCAGATGATTGAGGGATGGAAGAGAATTGGTGTAAAAAGGTATGTATAGCCCATATTATCACACGGCCCATTTCTTCAAAATGACATTAAAACAATTGTACTGTATAAGCTTTCAGCCTGAAGACACTGAGGTGCCAAGTACATCCAAGTGTCAAAAGAACAGATTCAATTGGCAGTATAAAGTTCCCCACTGCCCCCCCCCCTCCTGCACCCCACCCCCAACCACCCCCATACCCTTCGCAGGCCTTCCCAAACCTACTCTTTAGGACTGAATGATCCTACAAAACAGGACTGGGAACCAAATGAGATTACAGGGCTGAAGAAATATCCACTTACATCACTCTCCTGCAATTATATTTGAGTCCAGTCTGGAGATTACAGAGGAGCTGGCAGTTGTATTAAATTATTAAAGAAGCAAAGTAAATGCAAAGTGTTAAGATTTGGCCCCACTTTTGGGCCTCATGCATTTAAGTAGTTCTGTGTACAATTTAGAAATTTAGAATTTTGGAGATCTATTTTGTTATACTAGAAGCTGAGATCCACCAATTGTTTTGTTTATTTATTATTAAATGTGTTTGCTGCCCATCTCACAATGAGATGACTCTGGGCAGCTTATAGTGTTAAACTAATCGGCATTAGAAGCAAAGTCAGTCAGGCAAATATATACTATCAGTTTTTGACCACATATTTGTGATTGGCATCAGAATGAAGTCCCTTTCACTGAAAAGGGTGTGTTCTTTTCAACACCTCCGATATTTTCATTTTAGAGACGCCACTGTTGTCACACAGCTGACAATTAGAAATCCTTGTCATGTTTCTGGAAATGACTCAATTTCCAGAGGCTTCCTAACTTAGAACAACAGCTATATTACAGCCAATAGTTGGAGCACAGCCTTGTGAAGATTCCCTATTCCAAAAGTCTTCTGCCATCTATCAAGCATGCTGGTACCCCTTCAAACCTCTAAGAAACATTGCAGCTTTGTATAAGAACACAGTTTAGTAGCAACCAGTGCCTAAGCAGCCAAACAAGATGTGCTTCTAGATACTTTCATTAGAAACTATAGCACTTTCCCCATTAGTTAACAGCAGACAGGGACACTATTTTCAACAGTACATAGAAATACAAAGTTGTTCCCAGCAACCTCTAAACATACACACACACCAAAAGGCAGATGTTAGGCATACAGGGAAGGAGTTCTTACTGACAAAACTAACACACACACCCCAACACGGATAGTAACTGCACCGGGAGGATGGGAGACATTATACTCATAGGCAGGAAAATAAAGATTAAATCCCATTTCCTTATGGGTTTTGTTCCCAATAACAATTGCCCCTCCCTTTCACTATACCTAGATTGGGTTCTTTATATGCATGTATGTTTTAATTCTAAAAACATGGCACTGATCCTTAATAGTATATTTAGTGTCAGCCCCACTAAGTAGACCATATCAGGAAAGCAACTCGACAGGAAGGTTAAAACTACTTTTGTTGATATTGGCTTTAACAGTACATTTATGCAATCTAATTATGCTGCATCTTTTACCCCTTCTTATACTTCACTGAATTTAGGCAGTGCCTGTCTGAGTGGAAAGTTATCTTCTTACTTCGGAATCTAAAATGTTGCAGACCCTTTTGCCTAGTTAATGGTTTGTGCATATTCCTGACAAGGTCATCTTCTTTATATTCTACATTTAATTTCACATCTCTCTTGCTTTAAGAAGTGGAGGCTGGACACATGGAACATTCTGGGATTATACAGTGAAAGGATGAAATCCCAAAATACTACTTTGCTTGCATCAAACTACTCAGTGAAATTAATTTTGGAAAGCTACTTTAAGGCTAAGGATTGGAATGACCTTTCATGTTCCTGCCACTGGAGCAGAGGTCCCCAACCTTTTGGGCACCAGGGACCAGTTCTGTGGAGAGAGGTTTTTCCACGGACTGGAGAGTGCATGGTTTAGTATGCTGCCTGCATCACATGAATGGGGCTTTCCTTGTTTGTGTGGACCGGTTGCTGGCATGCCGCGGCCCGGTACCGGTCCACGGACCGGAGGTTGGGGACCCCTGCACTGGAGAGATAAAATATCCCAGCAAAATAAATAAAATAGAGCTAATCCTTGACTTGCGGCCACAATTGAGCCCAAAATTTATGTGGTTAAGGGGGACATATGTTAAGTGAGTTTTGCCCCATTTTACAATCTTTCTTGCCACAATTGTTAAGTAAATTACTGCAGTTGTTAAGATAGTAACACGGTTGTTAAGTGAATCTGACTTCCCCATTGACTTTGCTTATCAGAAGATCACAAAAGCTGTTCACATGACCCCAGGACACTGCCACCATCATAAATATGAACCAGTTGCCAAGCATCCAAATTTTGATCACATGACCACATGGATGTTGCAACAGTCATAAGTGTGAAAAATGGTCATAAGTCACTTTTTCAGTGCCATTGTAACTTTGAATGGTCACTAAATGAACTGTAGTAAATCGAGAACTACCTATAGCCCAACCATATCCCAAAATGTATAACTGCCAACATATCAGTTTCAGATATAGGCAAATTCTTAATTCTAAGTGTCCGTTTATTGATACATGCTCCTCTCCATCCCCATACATATCTTGTCTTCCAAGCCCTAATAGGTAGATCCAATAGAACAAAGCACTAGTAAAGGAGATTAAAGCAGCTTGCCAATGTGGGAACAGTCTTTTGTTATATATCTTGTTTATCTTGTCATCATTCACTTCTCTCAAAAATTAATAAATTCTAATGTTACAATAACATTATAAAATAAAATGCTTCTTTTTTGGAGGGAGGGAGGGAGGGAGGGAGGAAGGAAGGAAGGAAGGAAGGTTGGTTGGTTGGTTATTTTAGGCAAATGCAGTAGCATTTTGAAAATGAAATTCTGTGCTCAAAAGGCCTGTTCTGGAAAAGATTTAAAAGTAAAATGTTTTCTACAGAAATATTGACATTGATCTTATATAGACATTCATTCAAACTCTGGATTTCACCTTGCTTGTTGGGTATTCCCACATCTATTCTTTTGTTTTAACCCCAGAATGAGCTGCGACATCACCAATCAAGGATTAGGGGCAAGAGTGAAGTATCCCCGTTTTCAGTTCGCAAAGCAGTTATTATGACATAGCTCCTACATTGGTACTATCAGCACAGCAGTGAGAATAGCCAAAAGCACCAACCTAAGGAGATGATAGCATTGCTTTGCTCTTCCTGGAAAGCTCTGCAGATAACTGGCTGACTGCAGAGCAAAATTACTCATTCATTGCAATACTGGGTCTGTGGGAAATTTAAAAGAATGGCCAGCAAGAAGAGCTGCAAGGAGTCCGGGGGTGGGGGGGGGACCCTCTGTTTCTAGTTCTTATTCGGCTTTGCCTGCATCCCAGTTATCTAGTTTAGCTTTCAAGTTGACAAAGAACAGACCTTTGACATTCCAGAGTGAGGTACTACTGAGGATAGAAATGAATCATGATAACAAGATATGAAAAATATTACCCAGTGTAACTACTGTAGTTAACTATATGAACACAGAAGGTAACACCAATTCTCAACATTGAATATCATCTATTTGTGCTATAAGATTTGCAGTTAGCATTCAGTCACTACAAAGGAAGTATTTTTCTCTTAAAGGTTATTTACTAGAATCAATCTTCAGTTTAAATACGCAAGGACCAGTTGAGGGTTTGTTGTTGTTTTTTTAAACCATGGTTCCTTTAAGATCATACTGAAATCTCGTAAAAGGATATTTTCTTATCAATGTTTGAAGTCTTCATTTTTCAATATTTTTTTGAATTGTTAATGAAACCTTACCCTTAAAATATGTTGGCTTTACATCTCCCTAAATCTCCAGTTTTAGGGAACCCCAAAATATCTGGAAGACATTAGATTATGTTTCAATCGAGTATCAAGCTTTCTTTATAGTCACATACCAAAATTGTACATAGGACATCAAACACATAATAAACTAAAATATTAAAACAGCCAATTGCCTTTAAAATCAAATTGAGGAAAACTGTCCTAGGAAATTCTGATCATTTCTTGAAGCATATTTGGCAAAATGGAGTTTTTGAAGTTATATTCTGTGAGGATAGCTTCTTTGTGCAATTGCAGAGCCAATGTTAATATTGTTTAATGCTTTTTTAATATTGTGGAAAGTGGTCAGCTTGGATTCTATTTATTTCAGCCCTCATCTCTTTCCCAATGTTCTAATAATAAAAATTTAATTTAATGCTAAATTTGCCAGATTTTCTCAGAAATGTTTTAATACACACCATAAACTGTTGAAAAATGCTCAAGAATACTTGATGAACTCCACCCAAAAATAACTTGGAGAATTTTTTGAGGCCACTTTCGTTCAGCCTTATGACAAACTTAAATTGGTGCAAGAAAGATTGCTGCATAGTAAATAATTACAGCAAAATGCACATAGAGGGGAATCTTTTTAAAAAAGGAAGTGAATTAGTATAAGCTCCAGGAAATAAAGACAGAGGTGTTATAACAATACAAGTGTCCCTCTTTCAACTATGAAATGCTAAATTGTATTTTTCCAATTAAGAAGATAAATACTGACAAAAATGTACTTTTGTAAAAAGTACTATGGAACCACATGTGGATGAGAATAATACCTCAACCAGGAGTGTCCAATCTTGGCAATTTTAAGACTTGTGGACTTCGACTCCCAGAATTCCCCAGTTAGCATTCTCCACCCTAACTCTAAACTTAATCCATGCTGGCTGAGGAATTCTGGAAGTTGAAGTTCACAAGCTTAAATTTGCCAAGGTTGGACACCCCTTAACTAACTTGTACACATGGTCCAATAAACTATTGGACCATGTGCATAAGATAATGGTACAGCCTAGATCATAATTGTATTTGTTGTTCAAAAACACAAATTACTTTTCCTTTCATGCTCAAACCATTTACCCACAGTTTGCATCATATACACAGCTCAGAGTAATTAATCCAAAATGTTAAAACAATCTCTCTGATGATTCATGGGATTCACTAAACACCAGAGAGATCATTGTCAATGGTGATGATGTTGATAAATGTGATATCACTGGTAAACACACTGCAGATCACGCCATTTCCTTTGCTCTACCATCACAGTTGACAGAAGCAGTGTTTTCTCCATCGTGTTTTGCCACCCTTTTTGCCATTTTAAAGGACTGGAGGTGGCTAGTCTGATATTTTCCCAGTACTCTTAATTCAGGAGTGGGTAGAAGACAGATTGGTAGAATTTTGGATGATCACAAATAGGTTGGTGGGGTTTAGTTCTCTAGAATTTAAGTATAATTCAAGAAAATCACATACTCAATTTCTCTTGCATTTTAATAGATTCTAGAATTTAGAATGCTTTTTGATCAATTACAAATCCTTCACTGACTTGCCAAGGCAATATTTCCTAAGAGAACGTACTAAGGTAAAAATGCCGAAACTAATAAAATCAAAGGCACGAGTTCTTTAAAATAAAATGAAAGAACTGCATCATCTTGCCCCAAAGTCATTTTATAACTGCAGACTTCTCAAATGATTTTCAATAAATCTATGCAGGTTTGTTATTCCTTTTCTTCTAAGATTATGATTTCTGGGACACAGAAATAAAAGAAAGGTTTTCTTCAGGCTATAATGCCATATTATTTTCATATGACTCTCTGCTTTGGGACTAAGCACTATGAACTTTTCCAGTGCATAAATCTCTGCATGAAACAGCTTTATCTTAGTTTGGAATGGATATGCGCTTAATAATTTGGCAGGAATAATCCGCTCCCAATTTGCATTACATTCATCTATCATCAATCACCATTCCACAGAAAATATTTTTCTATATTAATGGCTACATGAAAAAGAGAACAGAGTTCCATATTAGGGATAAGTGGACCAGGGTAACTTACTTGCTTTTGGGAGATTTCCATTTAAAAAAACCAAAAGGTATAATTCTGTAGAATCATTTCCTAGGTTGATCCAATACCAGATAGGAGTTGCATTTACTTTCTAAACTTTGTGAAGTGACTGATGTGGCACAGCTATTCCAAGAACTCTGTGTAAGTACTCTTCAAAGAGCTTGGTGCTGCTATAAATACACCCACTACAACTTCCCCCCCCCCCCGGGGAAGTATTACCACTAGCCTAATTTTGATCTTCTAGAGTTTATCTCACCATATATCCACCAGTAGTAAGATTTTCAGAGCAGGATCTGTGAGTAGAATTTGTTTAATTCCCTACTATCCTTCCGATAGCTGTATAAAAAAAGAATTTTAACAGCTTGCTTTACACACTTTTTAATGAATTTCTATAGGTAACTTTTAATATATAAAGCTAATATAACTGAAATCCCATGACTGAAGCCAACACTTGAATCCAGATCTCTCAGATTCAAAGCTAAATCTGGCAGTTAGATGAGATAGTAATTCTAACTACAGGTAAGTACTTCCAACATGGGAGCTTAAGTTCAAAGAGATTGTGAGAAACAATTTGTGGAACCTTAGATATATAAAATGATCTCCAGGTGACTTGAATGTGTGAGTTGTGAATTCCAAGAATGATAGGGAGCATCAGGTTCTGAAAGCCATTGTAGGAACAATTTCACAGAGAGTAGAAGCCTACAGAGAACTTCTTTAACCATATGGTTAACTAACTGGGATCTGTAGAATTTGGAACACCTTTTGCTAACAATTGGTGAATCAGTTATGATGGATAATGCAGCTGCCTGCTGCAGCTTTTTCTGGCCATAAAATTAAGCTTTTGAGAGCACAACCCAAATATTACCTGGAAAACAAGAAAACAGATCAAGGGGAATAAGCCATTAGAAATTACCTATTCTGCTTTTGGGGGAAGAGGAATTATGGACTATTCAAATCTAAATCCAAGTTTATTATATTTCAGTCCAGAACGGGCATCACATTTAAACTTTTCAAATTTTCTTTCCATGATATCCCATTATGAATTTTCCCCCAAAAAGAGCTTCTTTGGAACCAAATTAATAATGGAAAATATTCAGGGTGTTTCTTATGAACTATCCCAGCATTCATAAACTGGAGGATAATATATAAACGAGTCGATTCAAACAATGAAATTCAGCCTAAATACATAATACAGACTTCCTGAGACTGGACTACTTGAGAAAGCACTTTGGGGAGATGCTAGCAAGTTCTTGCCCAATTTCCCATATGCACAAGCTTTCGTGCAAGGTAGAGTATTGAGACACATGGTCTTCGCACACTTTCTCAGTCAAGAGCTCTACAGTTACTGAGCGTTATAAAAATTAAAGCATTTGCCATATGTGAGAGGAACAAAAAATAACTTCATGATCTCAATTGTGCAGTAAGGATACAACCAACCGATGGAAAACAGATGTCTTGGGCTGTTATTTTATAGGTAAAGCTGTGTCAGCTTTTCTGAAATAAGCATCCTCTTTTCAGTGCTCTCAAAACTGGCAGTAATTATTCTTACTAGCAAGTTCTCACTCAAGGAATGATATGCTTGGAAAACACTGAGTAAACATTATTTTGAAGAACAGAAAAGGTATGTGTGCAAGTATATGCTTGCGTGCGTACGTATGCATGCACATATACACACATATATGTCATGCAGACACAGAATAAACTGAAGAACAGATGTCTGAACAAAAAAACAAAAGAGAAGGAATAGTCCGGTTTACAATTGCAAAAACATTGCTCATTCTCTCTTCTCTGGGCCAGGTTTAATTGAAGTTTGCACTAAAGATGGGGGAAGTGCTTTGAAAAGCTTTGAAAGCAATGATTTCTTCAAGCAAATTTAGAAAAAGAAAATAATATAGTGGTACTATTAGCGCTTGGTGTCCTACCAGAAGATCTGGACAAGCCCTTGGACACCCTAGGAGGAGGAGGAGGAGTTTATTAATTGATTAGTCTTAGGACCATATCAGAAAAATAAAATAAAATACAAATGCAGGATTTAATTCCAGGGTAAATAGATAAAACAAAAATACAGTAATAAAATATATGGTAAAGACACAAGAATCAGTGCTCAAACAAATACCTCACCTTTACAGGATATCCCAATCTGTTCAAAGTAATGGGTTCTTAGCTCAATTGCTTTAAATAAAACTTTGCAGTTCTGCTCACAAGGTATACATTAGAGCCAAGGAGGAAATAGGGCAATCTGCCATTGAGATCCCAGTGGATTGTTCTTTTAAGTAGGGGTGTTAAATATCTAAGCCTAAGAGGAGCATACAATTTACAGTCAAACAAAACAGGAGCAATTTCTTCAATAGTTGGGGCACTGACCACTAGGAATAGACAGAATCTCAACACCCCAGTTACAAAAAGTCACATTGCTTGGAGTAGCACATATATTACAACAGTATCCAATAGTCAAGTGTACCAAATCCAGTCAAAACTACCTGGGGAATTGTGTGTAAATAACCATAACAATATATTTAAAAATTACATTCTGCCCTTTTTTGTTTTGTACTTTTTCAGCAGTTTGGAAAAAAAACTGAACAGGGTCATTTGAATGGGAGACCTCCAGGGAATATCAAAGCTGTATGCTGGGGAAATTGAGGAGAAGAAGACGTTTTAGAAGAAGGCAGTGACAAACAAGTTTTTGTATCTTGCCAAGAAAACTACATAGATGTGACAGTATAGTCAGCTCAGCTCAAGAGTGTCTTTACCTTTATTATGGATTATCATGGATAAATTGTTAGTAATTAGTAACCGCAAAGGGAATTCTTATGAAATTCCACCATGCGGGTGGTAGAAATTATACCACTAGTGGGATGTGATATTTACTGATGATATGAAGTTTTAATCATCTTAAAAGAAAATCCACATAGATTCAGGCTTAACAGAGGAGACTAGAGCAGGGGTAGGCAACCTTGGCTCTTTTATGACTCGTGGACTTCAACTCCCAGAATTCCTGAGCCAGCATGTACCATTTCAGACAAATGGCTGGCTCAGGAATTCTGGGAGTTGAAGTCCATGAGTCATAAAAGAGCCAAGGTTGCCTACCCCTGGAATAGACTGTATTCCTACAAAAGTTGAGATGTGCCAGCATAAGAGAATATTGTGGTATTACAAAGAGTATCAGAAAATATTTTTAATACATGTGGAACAGATTATTTGGTCAGGTTGCTCTAAAATGACCCCGGCTGGTTAAACCAAGATTTTGCTAATCTGGAATGGTCTTTCAAAAACTACTAGGAACTGATGAGGAGATTGTGGTCTTTCTGTGATGTTCATCATCAACAACTGGTACTCAGAAGATTCTTGCCTTCAATCATACAGAACCCACATGGCCTTTCTGCTAATCACAACTGAGAGACTGAATTTCCCTTCTTTTTCATCTTGTCTTTGATAACAAATGGGAATTGAAAGAGAAGATGGAGAGAACTGAATTGACTATTTGGCTAATATAATTATTTTTGGGAGACAAAAATATGTACTCCGTTATCATTCTCTCAGGGTGTTCTCCAAATAGCCTTACTAAATCAAGTGCAATACATAGTTACAGGAGAGAGGCCTTTTTAATGTGGTAGCACAATTATAGACATGTACTTGAAGCATATAGGCAGTGCGGTGGCTCAGCAATTAAGAGGCTGGGCTGTCGGCTAGAAAACAGGCAGCCCAAGTTTGAGACTCAAGCACTACATGATGTGGCGAGCTCACGTTACTTGCTCCAGCTCCTGCCTACCTAGCAGTTCGAAAACATACAAGTGCAAGTAGATAAATAGGAACCACTTTAGTGAGAAGGTAACAGCGCTCCATGATGTCATGCTGGACACATTACCACAGAAATGTCTTCAGACAGTGCTGGCTCAATGGCCTTGAAACTGAAATAAGCACTACCCCTTATAGTCAGCAACAACTAGTGGAGTAAAATCCACAGGGACTCCTCTACCTTTTTTTTTTTTTTACTTGACGCATATGTCAAATATATTACTTTTGTTATCAAATCAACTCTTATTTTCTCCAAACATTGTGTTTTTTAAAAAAAAAATATTTGTCATATTGTGAGTTTGGAAGGGCTGACTGTTACATTTTGGCTGCTATATTTTTCTTGCATGTTTTGTCTTCCAAGTTTTATATTTTCCCCAAAAAATAAATAAATCTGTATTGCGTTATAGCAAAGAAGAAAAAACAAATCTTGGATTTGTGATGGTTTCTCAATGGGGGAATCTTAGGTCCCAATTTGAGTCTGGGACAAATCACATCATAAAATAACTTTTAGAAACTTTCAGTCAAGCAGGGCTGGCCCAAGACGTCTTGTTACCTGATATCTGTGTGGTTTGGATATATGGTCTCTGTGTGTTTGGTTCTATAATCTACTGAAAATGATCTCTGCTTCAAAGGGGCTCCATTCATGAAGTGGAAAATAACTCTTAAGGAGGACGAATGGGGAAAAAAGGAACAACCTTTTTTCATTTGGCCAATGACTCTCTTTGTTTTCTATTTAAAAAGATGCCCCATGAGCTATAACATCTCTCTCCTTTTTATTTACAATCTACAGTGGAATTACAATAAAAAAAATTTATTCTATTGGGCCAGAATGGCAGATGTCGTGTGTATGAAGCAAATATGACTACACCACTATTTAAAGATCATTGGGGGAAAATGAAGACATAGCATGATGGTCTGGAAAAAGCCAGGAGTAATTATTATAAACCAGTAAGCCTGATACAGATAACTCAGGATCAATTATCAGTGGGTGGTTATAATTTCTTGTGAGATGTCAAATTATAACACTATTCATACTGAAAGATTTCTGTACAGAAAATCATAATTCTCTAATGTAGGCACACAAATATCAAGCTAATATTAAAACCCAATAGATAAGTGTAATATTAGCTTGATATTTGTGTGCTTGATAAATGCACAATTATGCATAATATATACAATGGTATAATACCAGCTTCATCTTAATGAGAAATGAATTGACCCATTTTATAAAACAATGTGTTTATTTTTCATTATGGTACTTCTGAATGAATTAATTCATTTCAGCAAATCAGCAAAGTGAACTGAACAGATGGTAAATCGATTCTTACAAATTAGCAAATAACTATTTTTTTTAAATCAGCACTACATCTCAGATATCAGTGAAGAAGTACTGCCATGTCTCAACTTACAGCACAGCTTTTCAATGAACTTTTTTCTAAGGAGATATAATTATATACATATTATAATAAATGTTGAAAGATACTTTGTCTTTAATATAAATGTGTCTTTGAATTTCACAATTTGTAATCCTTAAGAAATTGTAACACTGTTCAGTACACCAGTTCTCAATCTTCCTCCATCATGTATAATAAACCTTTTAGAGTAATTATTATTATGCAGATTGTATACCCATTTAGCAGTACCCAACTTCAAGGCGCAATAGGTCTTTGTGCCACGTTGTATTTCTATTTTTGAAAATAAGGGAGCTGTTCTTTGGGATATAACTGGCAGCTTCCTACCACATCCACCCACAGTTCCTAGTGTTTCTTCTTGCAAAGTCTTTGACAACCAAAGGACAAATTGTGGTTTGGTTTGAGTTGTTGGTTTTGTTTTATTTTTTTTCCCAGAGATCATAGAAACTCAGCTACACTACAAATTTTCCAATCTAAAATTACAGATGTTGGTATGCTCAAACCATTTCAAAGCCTGTACAGTACACACAAATTCAAGTTCACAAACAAGGCATGTTTGTGAAGTTACTATTTGCCTACTTTGTATTAATTCATCCTGCTATAATGCATCTACAATTTTTAATTTGGCAATTTTCACACCAGCTAGGAAAATCTATGTGGTCAATATGAGGTATAGGCCAGGGATAGGCAACCTTGGTTCTTTTATGACTCGTGGACTTCAACTCCCAGAATTCCTGAGCCAGCCATGCTGAGGGGAAAGGGAGAGGTTTCCAAGCTGAGCCATGCTGGCTCAGGAATTCTGGGAATTGAAGTCCACGAGTCATAAAAGAGCCAAGGTTGCCTACCCCTGGTATAGGCAAATAGGTTTGGACAACAAGAAAGGCTTGGAGTGAGAAAAAAAGTCATGGCCAATAGGTGGTTCTGTCATCTGTATTGTGGACATCAATATGATTGACTCAAATGTATCCCAAAGGGGTTGCTTAGGCCCTATAGCATTTTTTGTGAATATGTTGTTCTTTGTTGGTGATAGCTGCCAAAAAAATTTCTCTGTACTCAGAGATTTGGAGATGGGAGTGAAAAATCAACTCATGTCAAACTTATAGGTAAATTTCCCTGTTAGGTGGCATATGGGTTTTAATAGTTTTTTAAAAAGTGTTATTTTTAATGATTTCTGGCTACTTCATATAATACTCTTAATAATTTTCTATGGTTGGCTAAGGCTAAGTCTTAGTCCTAAGAGAGAGTAAGATGTCACTTGATTAGCTAATTCTATTAGTTATGGTAGATAAAGTAAAATATCTGCAGAGTCAAATTCACCATCAGTTACTTGGGTACTTTAAGAAAATCATAGAATATGGGGATATATAATAATAGAGTTGGAAGGGACCTCGGGGATCTTCTAGTCCAACCCACTGCTTGAGCAGAAGACTCTGTACCATTTCAGACAAATGGTTGCCCAGTCTCTTTTTCAAAGCCTCCAGTGATGGAGCACCCAGAACTTCTGAAGGCAAGCTATTCTGTTGGTTGATTGTTCTTACCGTTAGGAACTTTTACTTTAGTTCTAGGTTGTTTATCTCCTTGTTTAGTTTTCAATCATTGTTTCTTGCTGGAGCCCCTCAAATATTGGAACACTGCTACCGTGTTGCCTCTAGTCCTTTTCATTAAACTAGACATACCAAATTCCTGAAACTGTTCTTCATATATTTTAGCCGCCAGCCCCCTAATCTTTTTTGTTGCTCCTCTCTGCACTCTTTCCAGACTCTCTACATCTTTTTTATAATATGGTGACCAAAACTGGATGCAGTATTCCAAGTGTGGTCTCAGTCTTTGTTTGCTAGCTATAAAATGTGAATATCAAAATTTTCAGCATTTTGTGAACATATGATCAAGATTATTGGATATTCTTTGTAAGAAAACTAAGCTACAATAAGAAGCTATAAATTACCACATACTATAAAGTACCTGTTATAAGAAGTTTTAGCTCAGAAAAGCACACAAGGAGTTAACTGTTTGAACCTCACCAAAGAAATTGGGTAACAAAAAATAATAAACAACTGATTTCTGCTCTTATGCCTTTTCTTTGCTTCACCTTTGGGATATCCAATTTTGATTATATGCACTTTAATATGTAGAAAATCTGCCCATGTTGGTTTAGCACTAGCCATAAATAAATACAAAACAGATGGCATCAATCTGAGATTCTCTCCATGTGGAATTCTTAATATAATCAAGAGCCAAGCAATTTATTTTCAATCTAATCATGCTGTGATATTTAATAAATATAGCATTTAAGCAATGTAATGCTAATAATCTGAAAGATCTTACAGAACCTTCAGTCTGTATGTTGAATTTTAAAACTGAGTGGGGATATGTTTGGGGATTCAGACCAAAAGAGAGTCCTCATCAGTGGTGGGATTCAAATATGTGAACAACCGGTTCTCTGTGTGGATGCTGCTTCCGGAAGTCCATTCTGGGCCTGGGCAACAAAAAATTAGCTACCGGTTCTGCCGAACTGGTGCGAACTGGTTGAATCCCACCACTGGTCCTCATACATTTTCATCACAACTGTTCAAATACTGTAGCAGGCTTTAAGCAAATTGATGCTTACCAAAAGTTTCAGTATGGAATGATGACAAATCCAAACCAATTATTACTGTAGCTGCTTTTGAAGAAGCTAATCTTGCACTGATAGGTAAGAGGGGCTTGGCATTCTCCCCCCTCCCCCAATAGCCTTGATATTATATGGGAGGAATAAAAGTCAATATTTGCATTAGATAGTATTTAGTCAGCTCAAGTTTTGTTTTGTTTTGAGATGCTTCTTTTCCTAAATCAGTGCAAGTAGCTGCATAAAGGCAAAGCTCGGTGATCCAAAAGGATGGTGAGGGGAAACGTAGCAATCAGTTGCAGAGCAATAGTAAACTATGAGAATGATCTTGTAAAATCTGAGGTTTACTTGCTGTTCTCACTTCCTAATTCTAGCAATGTAAAATAACATAACCTCTAACTACTGAAGCAAAAAAAAAATATCTAAGCTGGGCAAATTGTTTGTGCGTGCACACACACACACACACACACACACATTTGTTTGTTGTGTGTGCATGTATGTGTTCAAATCAATTTTAATTGCTGGCACGTATAAGGTTAAGTCTATGCAGGGTCCCGACAACATTTTTGTAAATGCCTTTGCCTCCTTCTCTTGAGAGAGAGTGACTGGCCCCTAGTCACTCCTTGGCTTCAATTCTTAAGGCAGGACTAGAACTCATGGTTTCTAGCCCAGCATGTTAACCTATAGGCCAAACTGACTCCCACGCTGAACTTGCTGTTAATTTTTTATCACCACCAACATCATCATTGTGACTTTGCATTATGTTTTGACAGAACAACATTTCTCCATGTAAAATATTTTATAGCCACCCCACCTCCCCATAGCATCTACCTTTATATTTGACTTAAATAGAAAGTAAAGCAGAAGAATAATTATCTGGTTTTATTCTTAAATTGGTTCCTTTTTGGGGAGGAATAAATTCAGCTGAGGACCAAAGGGAGCATGTAAGAGAGAGAGGAGAGAAAATCAAATGAAAATGTAGGTGTAGTCTCTACACTTCATGCACAGCTACTGAGACATTCTATGTGCAAACATGCACTCAGCCACTTGAATTACAACTACAACACATTTGTGGGTTCTTTTTTCATATACGCAAGACACGTGTGTGGCAACCATGTATATCTGTGCGAAAAGCAATAAGTTTAGATCAGCTAAATGAGTCCTATAATCATAATATTAAAAGGAACAACATCTGTACCAAATGCCCAAACTTTAAAATATTGTAGGTAACAGAAATCAGTCAAATCAAACCATATTTGATTTGCAGCACATTCAGTGTTGTGTTAAATTACCAAGTGTATGTAGCATAATTTATTACTATATTTTCCTGTGGAACACTAAACACACCGCTGAAAAAGAAAATCGTTATTCCCAAAAGTAGTTACTAGCTGCAACAAACATTAATTTATTTGATCAAAAATGGCATGATGACTTCTAAGTGTAAAGACATTAATATAGTTGAATAAATAAATGCAGACATTTGAAAATCAAGCTGCCACCACCTCAAAATAATACATTTTTGAGTTCTTGTACTGTCATCAACTAGAACTACATATAATTTATAAAAGCTTTACAGAGTCCAGGTAAAATAATTGAGTAAACTAAAGGAAGCTATAAATACAGATACTAATCTAATCTTAACCCTTGCAATATTGAAATATTTAAAGATTTAAAATTAAGTCATTAAGTTATAAAATGACTTTGTGAATAAAATAGTAACTGCTACATTATTATAAAAAAGATGCTTAAACAATTACTGGATTTTATCCAGTAGGGTTATTGTATAGAATTTAAACATTGACACCAACTTATAACTGGTGATGGACTAATAAGATCATATCTTAACTATTTCAATATTTTATACGGTATGTAATAAATTTATGAATTTAAGTTTTTATTAAGAGCAATGCATTAATACATACCTAGTTGTTCAGTAATTGAGTTTGTATATTTAAAGCATCTGTCCTCTCATTAGTTCCTAATAGCTGGACTTAGAGCTTATCCCCTTAGGAAAGGGATATCATATTCTGTATCTCATATACTCAAAAAATAAATAAATTATAAATAATTAATATTTTTAAAAAATTACGTATCACTATATGAAGAATTAGTATAAGACATATTCCTTCTGTTTAGTAAAAACATCAAAATTCCATTTATTTATCTCAATGGAGGAAGGAAGGAAGGAAGGAAGGAAAGGAAGGAAGGAAGGAAGGAATGAAGGAAGGAAAGGAAGGAAGGAAGGGAGGGAGGGAGGGAGGGAGGACATCAGGAGGGAGGGAGAAAGACATCAGGATATTCTGCCAATAAAATCAGTAGAAATAGATGTCAGCAATTAAGATACCATCTACTGTATACTACTGTATATCCAAACTTCCATTATTTTACAAACATGAGACAATTTGGTGTTCCTGGAATAGTTAATCCCTTCCTACTGTTTAGTAATTGGAACTGGAAATAAAACATACACTATCCTTCCAAACTGGTAAACTAACATTGCTTTCATAGTGAACATAATATAAAGCAAATTACTCTACTGAAATTGATACATTACTAATTAGATCTAAAAAAAAAGTTTTCTTTAACTTTGTAATTATTTGTATAGCTCTTCAGTTATGCTACTTACTCAGTGCGCATACATATGTACACACCTATCACACTGTTCCTTTTCCAGGTGAGCAAAATTAAAGGCATAAAATAAAAAAACAGGTTATAAACATAGTTAAAACTAGTTTCCTCTTATGTCATTCACTATACTTCTCCATATTTTTTCTTGCAGGCCATCCTTTTTTCCACCACATTCTTATGATTCATTGACTGCCTTAGGTTATTTAAACTTTTCACCTCTCTTTTTCTAAAGTTTTGATCAACTCCATCCAATCATGATCTTTCCTTTCCTCTCAACCATTTAATCAACCTTCATATATTTCTTTAGCAATTCTATCTTTGCTCATTCTTTCTATATGATCAAACCATTCCAAGATGCTTATTTTATACATCTGCTCTTTTTTGTATTCATTCAGCATTCATTCTTCATCTTATCTCCTTGCCACCAAGCCTTCTTAAGTATCTAGTTCCCAGTGCATACAACTACTTTTATGTTCCTTCTGACATAGAAAATTCTCAATTCCATATAACAGAATGTCCAGAAACATGCCATTTTTGTAACTTTCAACATTCATTCATTGCAACAGATCCCACACCATCCCATCTTTAGCAAACATTTTACTAAGATGCCCAAATGCCTCTACTTCTTCTAAATTTTCACTATTTAGATATAACTTGCAAATTTCAATACAATTTTCAGATCTGTCCTCCTCATTCCATTTTACAATCTAACATCTACTGCAAATAATTCAGGTTTTCAGGCAACACCACAGCATCATTTGCAAAAGGAAAACAAATACATAAACATTCATATCCCCTTCCAACACATCTGTAACATCACCAAAATCATTCCTTATACATTTATTTATAAATAAACAATAGCAATAGCATTCACATACTGCTTCACAGTGCTTTACAGCCCTCTTTAACAGGTTTACAGAGTCAGCATATTGCCCTCAACAATCTGGGTCCTCATTTTACCGACCTCAGAAGGATGAAAAATTGAGTCAACCTTGAGCTGGTGAGAATCGAACTGCTGGCTATGGAAAGAATCAGCCTGCAATACTGCATTCTAAACACTGCACCATCACACATCTTTATCTTACTTCCTGCTCAGTTCTGAAGAATTAACTACGCATTTCATTATATTCACACATGCCTTACTTCCATGCAAAATTTGATATATTAAGCCTAATCACTATATATCGTTCCCAAATAAATAAATATAATATAAACTTTCTTTTCACATTCATACATTTATCAAGAACCTGCAAAAGAGCAAAGATCTGGTCAGCACACACAGTTTTGCTCAATATCACTTTTCATACACAGGCATTTTACAAACAAATCACAACTGTATTTAACATTTCTCCAGATATACTATCTCTACCCAAAGTCTTGCATTTTTCAACAGTCGTCAATATTCTCAGAAGATATATAACTTCTTCATTTTTTCTTGGAGGGTCCCAAAAGAATTGCCAATAACTATCTTGCCATCTTTAAAAGATATATAATTATTTTAATAAGTTCAAGTAAACATTTCAAATTATTTTAAAAAAGCATTATTTTATCTAATTCTAGTCAAATGTCTGAAAAATAAGGAATACATCATTTTATCTAAATATAACCAACTGGATTTATACTGAAGAATAGTCAAATTTTCCAAAACACCCGCACAGACCCACCTCATGGCCAAACATAATCATTATGGAAAAGATGCGAGCAGATGAAGAAATTACATCAGGAATATAGATTTTTCCCTAGCAGGCAAGAAGCAGAAAAAAATGCTATTTTCTTCCAATATAAAGTTGCATGTTAAAGAAAATCATGAATACAGAGGTTTTTATTGTATGTGGGTGAAGTCAAAATAAGACACAAGAAAACAACAGCAAGTTTTTAGCCCCACCACATTGATACAACTACATATTGATATAGACATGACATTTTGAGAATATGTAATAGATACAAAATAGAATTGTGTATAAATTATTAACATGTAATTGCGAAAATGTATAAACTTTTAGTAAAATTTTAAACAGAAGAACATGTGAAAAAATATAGGATAAAGTGGACAAAAGAAATGATTGTAATATACAGATGGAAGAATGGAAAAAATATGTGGTTTAAAGCTGCAGTCCCCAAACTTTCTTGCTCAACAGACCACCAGTGCCGGTGGCAGCGGTGGGGGGGATGGTTTCACATGTGCAACCTAGATCTCGTGATATGCACAAATGAAGCTTCATGCACTCGCAAGTTGTTTGTGTGGCCTGGTTCGCAACAGGCCACGGACCAATACCAATCTGCAGACCGGGAGTTGCGGACCCCCGATTTACATCATGTTATGATCTTCGAATTTTTTTTAATTTTTTATTAATTTTCTAATATTACATTTGCATGTTTGAAAAGCAACATGGTAGCTGAGTACAATAATTCCATTACATTTAAATATCATCAATACAAATCTCAAAGTATTACAACAACTAATTCCCTCTCTTTTCCCCTTAATATATACTGTCTCATATTCAAACCAACACAATTCTTATTCTATCAATCAAACAGAAAATAACTTTCTAACATTCATCAATAATCTTCAGTTTATACATATCTTAATAAATTTAACATTCCATCTTTTAGACAGTCAATGACCTAATAATTTTTTCTTAATTTTAATTTTCTATTAATATTTTAAATTTAACGTTTAATCTTTTTCATTTCCAAATTTTAAATGACCCCAATTTCTATTACGGCTCCCCCACAGTCTAAAGTTCCAGATACATCTCTGATCTATACATGATTCTCACCGTCTGCATCAACCAATTAATAATACGAAGTAATATTCTTATTTTTCTAGTAATTCTCCAGTATATTAAAATCTCAAATTTAATAGCCAAGATTTCTTTTATTTCCACACTTAGTATTTCCTCCTTTTCCCCCCCTCTTTATGTCTCCTATCTCATATTTGAGACTAATAATTTTTAACCTATTAGCATTTATACCACAAACCAATATACAAATTTAATTATTAGTATTTTGCTTCTAAGTTTTACTTAACCAAAGTTTTTCTTTGCCTCGACTCATAACAATATCTTGAATTCAAATCTTAATTGTTTTTAAACATTCAATCTTTTAGCCAATCAGTGACCTAATAAGCTTTTCCCCGTTTTAGTTTTCCCTTAATATTTAAATTTAACGCTTAATATTTATTTTTCCAGATATTTAATTAACCACAATTCCTTTATCACAATTCCTCACACAATCTAATATTTAAGATACACACCTTATATATAGATTCTTACCATCTACCTTAACAAATTAATAAAACAATATAATATTCTTATTTTAATATTTATACTTCTTAATTTTACATAACCAAAGTTTTCTTTATTTCAAGTCGTTACAATATCTTATATTCAGAATACATGTTTTATCTATTTGGGTATATTCTATTTTAAATCTCATGTGTAAATCAAAAATTTTATAGAGTGAGGTACCATTGGTGTGTGCCAACACATTGTCTGGAATATATAAAGGAATATAAAGGAACTTCAAATTCATGTTGGAAATGTGAACAAGAAGGGACTTTTATGATGTTTGGTGGACATGTAAACAAGTTTTTAAAAATTGGATTCAAATACACATACACTAATTCAGAGGATTTTAAAGTATAATATACAATTTAGACCAGAGGTTTTTTTCTTTCGGGATTGATGGACAAGTAGCTGGAAAAAAGTCACTTTTGTACATGATAACTGCTTTTGGTTTCACAGCCGCAAAAGCTGAGCTGAGAGCTGTAGACATGAAAGGTACCAAGGTGTGGAAGGGCTTAAAGACCAGTCTTTCTATTTTAATGGTTAGACTATATTGATAATTCTGATTTTCATGCTTTATTTAGTCCATTACATAAACAGGCGTTGTTGAGACTATTTTAATTTAAGGTAGAATTATCCAATTTGATTTACAAATCAGATGAATGCAAGTTGCAACAAAGTTATTCCTTGCAGCTTACTATTGTTCATTGGGATTTTTGCATTCACATCTGAGGAATTCACCCCAGAGTTGTGTATGGTTGGAAAACTGCAACAGTCAATGCTTCAGTCTACAGTACTACGTTATGTACTCTATAAATAACAACTACATATTTTCTGAGATGTGCTTTATTTTTTTTTGCTAGATTATCTCTGGATGTACAATATCTCTGTGATATGCATGTGTAAATAATTGTATATATCTGTGAACCTATAAATTACTGAGATGCAAATGGAACATATCACATTTCCCAGCAAAAGCAAAGAGCAAAATGGATGCTTATTCAGTTCCAAAAACGGAAGATGACTGGATTTGCAAAAGCATCTTATCCCACCATTGTTTATAAGCAGCATCCACCATCACACCTGAGGGCAGCAAGCTGTAATTATTATTATAGTTGGTCACACAGTAAGTCAGATGTTTAGCTTGAATCTGATATTTTTGTCCACCTATCAATTCTTTCCTAAGGACCTGGGATAGGAACACGTTGTTGTTTTACTATGTTTAGTATCATGGCAGGATGTAATTTTTTCCAAGTAAAGCTGCTTTTTGCAATTGACTAATGGTATCTTTATCAGTGTTGATGGTGTTCAAATGATTTTTAGAACTGCACCCAAGGCACCTGTTTCTATTGAGACTATATTTTCTTTCTTTTGCCACAGTCATTCTACTTCAGGTCTCTGTATTTTATGTTTTTCTCCAGATCTTCCCCTTCTCTTCTAATGTCTCGAGGTACTCCAATGTCCACTATGTAGAATTTTTGTCTTTCTTATGAATAACTGTTAAAACGTGGGTGTTGTGTGGCAGATGCTTGTCTGAATTCTAAATTCCCAGAGCACTTTGGCATTTTCATTTTCTATTATTTTGTCTATTTTATGGTCCCATCAGTTCCCTGCTTCTGGGCAAATCAAATATTCTTGCACATATTCTAATGCACCATTGTTACTACTTTGTCAATATTATTATTATGGTTGATTGCAGTCAGTCAGATGTTTAGGTTGGATTTGGCATTTTTATACACCTATCGAGAAAATGGTATATATAATGCTCCTGTTTCCTATTTTCCCCACAACAACAACTCTGTGAAATGGGCTGAGCTAAGAGAAAATGAGTTGCCTAAAGTCATGCAGTCAACTTCCATTCTTAAAGGAGGACTAAAACATGCTATCTCCTGGTTTCTTATCAAGAACTTTAATCACTGGAGGAAGGGATGGAGGATAGAATATATGGTGGACGTAATCTTGTCCTTCAGAAAGCTCTTCCCATTGTACACCAATCACCACCTTCTGTCTGCAACAGTTCCATCCCTGTTCCAAATGGAGAATAACCCAATTAGGTAGCTTAATTCTCCACATAAAACTTTCATCTGAATGTGGTTACCTTAGAAAAGATGACTAAAATCAGGCCTTCCTCCCTCCACAAAAGGATATCCAACCTTGGCAACTTTTAACTCCCAGTTGAAATACACAAGTCTTAAATTTGTCAAGGTTGGACACCCCTGCTCTATACTTTCCAGATAATTAATAATTTATGAATAATGTTGGCTTCTACATTATCATATCCTGAAATGTATAAAGATGAATGATGGTGGACCAAATTTAGAAAGACAAATATTATTACAATAACCCTCATATATTAGAAAACATTGTTAAACTGTTTTCTTCATGGAACATTCTGCAGATTGTCAAAAAAGAAAATGTATTATTTCTTGATAAAAAAAAGACAGTTTTTATTTTAAATGTGAAGAGTTAGGCAATTCCCATGGTCATATTTTCTTGGAAATTCCCCTTCAATAAATCACTATTAAACTATTTTAGCCAAACCATTTATTAATATAATTTATCAGCAAATAATTCACTTTTCTGATATGATGAGCAAATTTGTCCTGAAACCCAAAGATAATTCTGGATGACCTCCATTTCATATAGCTGAAGTACAGACAAACATTTAGTTCAATTTCCTAATATGGTAATAGATGCTAGAAAGGTGAAATGAAAGATTCATATGCTCCCCAGTTATATTATGCATTTCAAGATATATTCCATACACCCAACTAAAACTAACATACAATTTGTTGAGTACTAGTTATGCATGAAAGGGTTGAGAACTGTCAGCTAGCTGTTTCAGCTACCCAAAAAAGAATAACAGAATAACAGAATTATTCTGGAGGTTTTCTAGTCCAACCCTCTGCTCAAGCAGGAAACCTTATACCATTTCAGACAAATAGTTGTCCAATCTCTTCTTAAAAACCTCCAGTGATGGAGGTTTGAAGGAATCTTCCTCTATGCCAGGGGTGTCAAACTTGCAATGTCACATGACGTGTCGCGATGTATCACGACTTTTTTTCCATTGCCATCAATGGGGTGGGTGCGGTTTTGCCATGACGTATCCAGCCTGCGGGCTGGCAGTTTGACACACCTGCTCTATGCAGTGATGAGCAATTCAGTGCTTGACAAACAAGTAACAAAACCCCAGTTGTATTGTATTCCTAAACCCATGCAACCCATCAAGTCCAATGTGGCTGACCTAAGTTTTGCCTTCAGGTTAGCAAGGCAGGGATCAAGGAGAAGATAATTGAGCACATGTTGTAGATTAAAGATCTAGAAAGACTCAATTGCTATCCATCATTTCTTTCCTCAAATGCAGAGCCAACATCTCTCTTATCCCTTCCGTATTTACATCAGGATTATGGGTATTGAGCTGCCACTCATCTTAAGTCCACTGCCTGATAGCAGGTGGGCAGTCATCATGTTAGACTGTGCTTACAAGGAATTCAAGACAAATTATGAAAGATTGGTTTCAGGCAAGAGCCTGTTGCCCCAAATTGGACTTGAGTTTTTGCTGGGGCCACCCCTTGATCTTACTCTTGTCTGTCAGGCTTCTTGCCTACTAGCCTATCTTAGCCTCTCATTTTTCTGGCTGCATTCCAATCTTTTACTTCCTGGCTAGCCTGCTTATTGCTTCCTGTTGTGGTTCCATTCTATTTTCTACATTCTACTCACTTTAGAACTGGATGTGAACATTTCCTATTTAACATCACTTACTAACACAAAGGAAAGGAAGCGCAGATAACTTCCCATTCTTCAGGTTATAGTAAAAAAAAAAGTGAAAAGAGTATGACATCTGCCAGCACTGAAAAAGCCACCCTTTCTCAATATTACCACATTAACTTGTTCCCTCACAAATTAACTTCAGCAAGTTAAAAGGAATGTATTAGTGCAGCATTTTATAATCAACATCTAGTACCAAACAAGATAATTGATGCTTTATTTATAGACAATTAAAAGCAAATTGCTTATAAATTACACATGATGTGAGGAAAACTGCATGATGTCTTTAGCAATCATTCTGGAATATAAGCATTATAATTTTTGACTTGCCCTCCTAACATGCACAAGCAAGCCTGCAGTAAGGCAGATCTGTGGGCTTTGTGGGCTTAAAAAAGAAGCTTTGTGAAGAACAAAATGAATTTTAGAAAAATCTTCATTTCTAGACATGTGAATTAAGTCTATTAAATGAAAAACATTTCAACCTTTTAAAACACATAGTCTGCTTTACACATTACTGGATAGTGAAAATGGAGTAAAGAGCTTAATTATCTTCAGATGTCTAATGAAGTTAATTATAATTTTTATTTCTTTGGTCTTGGATTACATGAAAAAGGTTCATGTATTATGTTACAGAGATGAACCACCCACTTGAGACACACAGAACTCTGGCACCATTTTTAACACCTCAAATTGTGCCAGAAAAAAAAGACATGGTAACACATAATACACTGAAGAATACGCTTCAAAATCTAGTTTAAAACTTCCTACAGATACAAACGAGAGAGGGTAGTATTCCAAGATCTAGCATCTCTCTGAAGATTTTTATGTTAAGACATGCTTTATTTTGGGGGTTGTAGTGTTCATAATATGAATCAAAGAGGAATTAATTTGATACTTAGGCAGATATCTGTTGTAGAGAGCAGTTCAATCCTAGATCCAAAATGGGACAGACTTTATTCAGACTTTTTTTGGAAATAAAGTATTTTAAAAAGCCACTATAGTAAAACATTGATCAGGGTTAATACAGTCCTAGCAGGGCAGAGTTTACACTTAGCAAAGTTTAGGGACTAAGTAGAGAATTACCTGGAAAGACACTACCAAGGCAACAGTCAGATAAAAGGGGGCTGAGTCCAGGCCAAGGAAGTCACATTAGTTACTACATCGTAGACAAACCTCTCCCTAGCTCACACAAAGTGGGGAGTGGAAGCATATTCAAACTTGCAAGTTTCTGATATAACATTGACCTACAGTATATGGCATTGGTTTCCTAGTCTGGAATTTTAGACAGGAGTGCAAGTCTGTATAAGTTGCCAGATAACAAATCAGATGTGTATTATATCTAAATCACAGGGCACCATTGTTCAGAAAAGGGGATTATCCTGTACTTCCTTTCCCACACTGCTGCAGGGAGAATGTTAAAACAAGCCAAAGATAATGGTCTTCTGAATTTTGAAGAAGTGTTCGTGTCCAGATCACTAGTTGCTCTGCATTTTGTAAATTGGTAGCTAATAAATATATCATAAGGATAAGCTCCTTAATCCAATTGCCCTTCCTTATCTAAAATCCTTTCATTCAAAATCATTGGTAAAAGAGCATCCCAAGAAAAGTGTAAATTTCTGAAAATAACTTTTTTTCAACTGGAGTCAAAATTATCTACTATAATTAAAGGGGCCAATCCAGATGGATTATCCAATAATTAAAAATTGAAGATAATAATCCATTCAATTATAGCGATTCCTGCTTCTTATTGAAGCACCATATTTGAGACATAGCTAGATACCTGGAAAATATTTCCTCAAAAATTTGTACTGTCTTTAATATTGCCATCTCACTATATGGTCCTAATTAAGCCTCATATAATAACTGGAAGTGAATCTCAGATATAAATAACTGAACAGATATTGGAATAAGAAGTAATTATAAATTAGTCTAATTAGTCTGTGTGTCTTCATTAAAACAGAAAGGTTGTAAAATTGAGGCAAGTCTCTGTATCTTGTGGGATACATGGTTCTGACTGGCATTTTATACTCCAAAGCAGGGGTGTCAAACTCGCAACGTCACATTTTCCATTGCCAGCAATGGGGTGGGCACGGTTTCGCCATGACGCATCCGACCCATGGGCCGGCAGTTTGACACCCCTGCTCCAAAGGCTTGGAAAAGTACACCTAAGTATTTAAAAGTTTGTCCTCCTATTTGCCGGTTCTATAGCTTGGGACTGTGAGAAAATATGAGGATCTTAGACTAATTTAACTAGTTCTTTGTAAATGCAACAAAGCAAAAGATTGCTTTGGATTTTAAAGGCTGTTAAAAATCTAGGACAAAGCTACCGTACCATCAGTACATAATGGTAAATTAATATGCCATTGGACCACTTTGGGAGGATGAAATTCTAGGCTGCTGAAGAGGGTCAGTGAATTTATGTAAAAATTAAATGGTTCTAGAATTAATATGCACTCAGAAAGAAACATGAGTGAACTATTGAAAAGGAGATTAGGGGAGTAAAACAAAATTTAGCACAAAGAATAATACATCAAGCACTGATGAAAACCAAAAGTGGTTTGTTTGTTATATGAGGATGTTTTGATACTTCAATGAGCTATAAATGTTCATTTTTAAAAATTAAGCATATTAACAATGAATATACCTTGAACTAGATTAGAATTTGCTGAGAGCCAGTTAAGTGTACTCTTAAGACACCAGGCTAGAAACCATGAGATTATGAGTTCTAGTTCCAATTTAGGCACAAAACCAGCTGGGTGATCTTGAACCAATCTTTTTCTCTCAGTCTTAGGAAGAACATAAGGGAAAAAACTTCTGAAAAACCTTGCCAAGAAAAATGCAGGAACTAATCTAGGTAGTCAGCAGGAGTCCATACTGATTTGAAGGCACACACCCCCTTCAAAAAAAAGATTAGAATTAATCTGTGGCAGATTTGTTGAAGCATAACAGATAAGAGTTGTGATGGTGCAGTGGTTAGAATGCACTATTGTAGGCTGACTCTGCCTACTGCCAGAAGTTCAATTCTCACCGGCTCAAGGTTGACTCAGCCTTCCATCCTTCCGAGGTCAGTAAAATAAGGACCCAGATTGTTGGGGGCAAAATGCTGACTTTGTTAACCACTTAGAGAGGGCTGTAAAGCACTGTGAAGCGGTATATAAGTGTAAGTGCTATTGCTATTGATCTTTATGTATCTATCTGATCTTACAGAGCACAATTGTGTATGATCAAAACCATATTTGATCTGAACAACTATTTTGTAAAAGGTTATTGAATTGCTTGTTTAATAACTTTTTTATTCAAAGTAGAAGGAATAGTAAGCTGAAAAATAAAATATGAGAAGACAATAAGTGTATGTGAGGTCCAACCTGGATTTTATACATAAGAGGACATTTTGATTGACTCCTAAAACACAAGAGTCAAGTTCAATGTTACAGCAGTAACTGAATGTTAGGCAATTATCCCAGTTAAGTGGCAGAATGTCAAATTGTGATTAGCTCTTTTCCTTCAAAGTTGTTTGCAGTCCAGGCAGTGCTAGTCCAAGTTAGTTTGCTGCCCAAAATCCAAATTATATCTTTCAGCATTTTTGGAATGGGTATCCATTCTGATGCATGTATGTAATTGTGTCATTTACCCAATTACTCTGTTATATGACAAGTGCATTTTGGTGCCATTGTGGTTTGATGAGGCTGCTGCTGCTGAAACGTTCAGGTGCAAATCCTAATTTTGCTCTATCCACACCAATTCCTAAGTTGTCACCTTGCTCATTCCACACTATAGATAGCAGATCCGGTACTTCTCCAAACTGCTGAACTTATGTTTATCAGTACCTATGCAAGTGTAACACCTAGTTATATTCCGATATCTATCAAATTCATTTTAATCACTCATGCTTTCTTTTGGATCCATCTAGCATTAGCTTCACATTCATAGTCCTATGAATTCAGAAAGCTTCTAGTCCTTCTACTGGTTCACTTGTGGCTTAGCTGCAGCCACAAAGAAAACATTGTGAGATTGCTTCTTAGCCTTTGGGCTAGGATTGATGTAGTGTACCATCAGTGAGATCAATTCTGCAACAATGCCATGAATACCAACAACAATATAATAATTAACATAACATAATAACAAAAACAAAATATCAGCAGTACAAATAACAGCCACATGTCAGATTAATTCCCTTTGATTGGATGTCTCATCTCATTCTGCGTTCTGACTTTGTACCACCACAGACACACACACAGAAACACAGACACACACACAGACACACAGCTGTAGAAATCAAGATGCCATGACCCTTTGCCCTAAACTTCATTTCAACTGCAGCACAGAAGTCAAATCACCATAACACTTTGCCACCATTTCAGGGGCTACTTTTTGCCCTGGCCAGGAAAACAAATGAGACTGAGCAGTATAACCTAGATGTCATTTCTTATATTCCCCTGGAACCTGCCAGAGGAACTTGAATTAGCTAATGAACTGGGGATGCAGAGAGAAAACCAATGGTGCCAATGCTTATGAAAGAGTGCAAAACTGTTTCCAGGTATTTGGGGAATGATCTGCTCAGACATACGTCCCATTTTATTTTAAGGGACTTTCTCCCAGATAAATGTATATAGAATTGCAATTTAAATATGCTTTGTTGCCCCTAGTACATTAAAGTATGTATGACAAATTAATCTGGATGGAACATTTGCTCCTACTTTGACTGGATTTAATGTACTGTTCTCTATGAGTTTAATAAAAATACAAAAACATTAAATGCGGTCTTAATAACAACCATTCTTTGGCATCGACTGTCTCTTCCAGCGAGACTTTTAATTTCCTAACATTTAGTATACAAGCAGGAGGTTTAAGGTAAGGAATCAAACAGATCAGTCAAGATCTCTTAGAAGCAAGTAAGTGACAATGAAAAATAATTTGGTTAAATTACATCAGCCAAATTTATTGGCTGTAGCTAACACTAAATCCTGTAGCTTGTGTGTGTTGTTCATGCTTTCCATTTCAGAACGTTCCATCTGGCTTTTGCTGGCAATACAACTTTAATTGGTTGCACATGTATTTCCATGGTGATCCGCAATGTGTCTATGACATCATACAATACACACCAGCAATCTGAGGTTCCCAATAGCCCTGATGTCTCTTAATCTTCTGAAAACTATGTCTTTGACTGTACTTAGAGATTGTTAGGCTTTCATGGAAAATATCTATTCATCTTCTTTCTACATTTGTTGAAGTGAGGAAAGCAAATCTGTATGCTATATTGAAGATATTTTTGTTACACTATGAATGAATATGGATCACATTATTTTAGCCTACAACAGTTTCACCTGTATTCCTTGATCAATCTGTTCTATTCACTTTCTGTATACTGTTTTCTAGTAGAAAATAATGCCCGATAAAATGTGTATTATTTTAGTGCATATTTTAATAAAATGGGCTTTTTGTTGATATTGTACTATCTTTATACATATTTTTATGCATATGCATATTTATATATATTTTTAAGCTGTGCTATAAAGTTAAGAAAATAGAAAATGATGAACAACAACATTCTTACCTATGTATTGTTAGAAAGGGTGATATTTTCTTTAAAAATGAAGACAGCAGAAAAACCTGTTGACCATCTCCATAATATATGTGTAAAAACATAATTTGCCATGTTTATAAAAAAATGTTTGACATGTGATATAGGAGTACATTCCATTTTTGTTGCTTATATCTTCTTGATCATTTGCCTACATTGAATGTTCCACAGCAGGCAGAAATTAGAAATTTTACTTTATTTTCTATACCTTAAAAATTCACTTAATATCCAAAAATATAAAATGATAGCAGAGAGAACATATAAATAAGTGATATTAGAATGATTGATACCTTCTAGGTCGTGATAGCTATTTCCAGTTGCATAAAATTGTGGCCTCAGTTTATTTTCAACACATAAACAAAAGCTACTAGAAATGCCACGGCATTTCTATTCAAAACAGATGGTGCTCTCTGGGTGATATTTTCTAGCTCTATGTTTGCAACATATGTCTGGGAAATTGGCTGAAAAAAAGTAGTTCTACATGCTTCAAATTATTCCTCACCAACATTCTTTCAACTCGAGCTCATACTTCTCCCAGAATTCTTTTCATGTACACAACCCTGAGTAGCTTTACCCATTACCTTTAATATTAAGGGTGTGCATCCAATTCAAGCAAAGCATTGACCAAACCAACACAGGTCATAACAAATACCAGTTCCTAAATGAAGAAGGCCTTGTTGAAAGTGAAGTGGGTTTCATTTCCTAGTCAATGGGTATTTTTTTAAAACCCTCCTCAAACTCTTTATTGAAGAAAAGTGAAGAGCTGAAGCGACAAGAAAGTACAGCTTTGTGACTGGTAGCTATGGCTTCCAACAGGGGAAGATATAGTGGCTCCCCAAAATGGCCGATAGTAGATGTTGGAGCTGCCATAACATATCATATGCTTTCATGGTATTTTCAGTGCTTTTTTATAAGATGTTTTTCCTAACTGCAGTCAAATATAAGGAGTTTTGGAGCAGGTGTTGGTGATATTTGGTCTGTACCACTCATATTCTATATCAGACTTCCAACTGGATTTCTGAAATCCAGTTCATTGCATCTTGCTCAGCTGGTGGTCCAGTTATGTCTGATTTAAAAATTATTTACTGTGGAATCACAAGGTTGGAAAGGGCTTGGGTATCTCCCCTTTATCCCCATAATTCCCTGGTCCAGATTTATTTTTTTAAATGTTTAAAAGTGTTAAATTTTTGTGGTCCTGTCTGCCTGCAAAAAAGTGTGGCATTTATGAATTTTACTAAGTATGTCTCTGTAACATGCACTCTTCTATTCTAAATACATTTTTAATTTTCTGTGAAAGGTAATCTATTTCACTAAAGAATTAACCTTGCTCATAAGTAATAGACTGTTTTTTGAAGGAACTGATGAAGTACTATGAAACATATTTTTTTTCTCTTTAAAACTTGACGTAACAGATATGTGGGAACATCTCTGATTCCTTTTGTTCTTCTGTCTGCCTGAATTTGCCTATTTTTGATGTATAGGTAAATTGGTAGATTAGTGTCTGAAACAAAGTTCAAGAAATGATTTTTTTTTCATGTAACTTTTGTAAACAACTTCCTTCTTTCAGTACCAGAATATTGCCAAGATCTTAAAGGAACAGCAGCCAAGTAACTTCTAAAAGTGTTAAGAAATGCCCCAAATAAACAAAGCTTTTCAGATATAGTTTAGGAGCATTTGAAAATCAGGAAAATAAAAGCAATATTTATCAGCATACAGTAAATATGGAAAATGTGTATCTGAAACTCGAAGCCAGTAACCAAATATCAATTCCACAGCAATGAGAGACTCCATAAAAACGACCATTATGAGCAAAGAATGATCAACTCTCTAGTTGAAATCTTAAATAACTTTTCAACTCAACTGATGTGAATTGGAGATGACTCCTTCAAATCTACCGCTCTAGGCTATAATCAATGCATGATATAGATTCTAACTCCCCAAACTTAGATTACATATATTTCTGCCAAACAAACAAACATGTTGGCTGGACCCATGAAGTATTCAACATGATCCATAGAGTGAATATACCAGACAGTATTTTACATGTGCAGTTCATATAATGTTCATATTTCTCATATACACTTTTCTCAGGTTTGGAGATTTCCTAGAAGCCTCTTGCTTTTTCATTTCCCCACATCTGTAGTCATGTTCAGATTCAGGCTTATGGATATAAAGATTCATTTATATCCAGCACTACTGGCAAGTGAAGCCTTTGCAAAAAGCATGCAGCTGACATTGCCTCGCTGAACCTGGAAGCTTGCCTTGTTGACGTGGAGGAAGGATACCACAGTTGGGGTTGAATAGGAGCAGATGCTTCTCCACTCCGAAAGGAAATTGAAGTCTATATAAAAGAAGTCTGGCAGAGAAAAAAATTAAAGCAGCCAACTTAATGATCTCCTGGAATATATCATCATAGTTGTATTTGGGCTACTACAATGCTCTTGGGAGGGGGGCAGGCTACAGGTCCAACTGGATTGTGCACTCTTTGTGGTACATGAACTCTCATTGCTTAGTTGTTTCAATTTTCTGTTGTTTCATACAGTTTGATAGATATCAGCAGTGTTAAGTGAACCTCATTATACGGACAAGCATTTTACTATGTGTCTTTATTCATAATAATTCCTCTAAGAATGGTGGAAATATTAATTTATTCTTTTGTAATACAGCCATCTGTCTGATAATTAATAAGCAACATGCAAAGTTTCCCCCTTTTCTGCTTATTTAGTTTGTTGGGGGGGGGTTGTTTTGATGTTTCTGTGGGGAAACTGGAAAACAGACAACTCTGCATGCAAACTTAAGGTCCCAGAAGAAAGATGAAGTTTAAATCTAACTAGACAACCTATGACCATTGGATCATCATTTCAGAGATATTCCCTTATCCCAACAGAGAAACAGAATGACTACAGGCAGGAAAACAAAACATGGGAGTGGGAATGACTTCCAACTTCCTATCAGATTCTCGATTGTATATCCTTGTGGGAAGCTGTGAGTGAGCATTACAGGTTATCTATCTATCTATCTATCTATCTATCTATCTATCTATCTATCTATCTATCTATCTATCTTCCTTCCTTCCTTCCTTCCTTCCTTCCTTCCTCCTTCCCTCCCTCCCTCCCTCCCTCCCTCCCTTCCTTATCAAGTTCAAACTTCCTGTTGGCTTTCCCTTTATGAGCGGGGCCACACACACATCAGAAAAGATACAAAGGGGTGTGATATGGGTCAGAAGGACTGCACGGGGGAGTGGAACTGGCTGGTGAGGCACAAGTGCAGAGAGGCTGTGGAGTTTGCACACCTGAGGAAAACTTAGCAACTTGCAATCTCTCCTGCTGGCTTCCTCACTGAGCCATGGTGGTGCAGTGGTTAGAATGGAGTACTGCAGGCTACTTCTGCTGACTGCTGGCTGCCAGCAGTTCAGTAATTCGAGTCTCACTGGGCTCAAGATTGACTCAGCCTTCCATCCTTCCAAGATTGGTAAAATGAGGACCAGATTGTTGGGGGCAATATGCTGACTCTGTAAACCACTTAGAGAGGGCTATAAAGCACTATGAAGAGGTATATAAGTTTAAGTGCTATTGCTATTGGTTGTGGGAAACTGTAGGGGAGTATATAATACAATCACATGACCGGCGACTGGCTGCAGCAATGTAGCTGCACCACCAAAGTACCAGTAGGAGCATGGAAGCACTGAAATAGTCACAACTTTCCCAATAGGAATGATGGGTTGCAGATTTTGAACAGATTCTTCAAGTTAGCTCATTTGAGGTACAATGATTCAAAAATGTTGCCCTATGATGCACTGTTTCACCCAACTGAAGCTTACAAACAGACACAAGAGTATATAGATGAATGAATGAATAAAATGGGATTATTTAAAGGTTCAATATAAGATTAACATAGAAACTATTAACTGGGAGGGATCATGGGGTGCCTGTGAGGCATTACTTGCTTAATGCAAAGGCCAGCATCATTAGGAAAATATCTCAGTTATTCCACAGAGATGAGAGCCAATTTAGGATAGCGGTTGAAGCACCATACTAGAAACCGGCAGACTGAGTTCTAGTCTGCCTTAGGCATGAAGCTATCTGGATGACCTTCAGCCAGTCTCTCCCTCAGCCCTAGGAAGAAGCCAAACCACTTCTAAAATCTTGCCACAAAAACTACAGGGACTTGTCCAGGCAGCTGAAAGGAGTTAACACTGACTTGAAGGCACAGAAAGATATGTTAACACAGGGGTCTTCAAACTTGACCCTTTTATGACTTGTGGACTTCAACTCCCAGAATTCCTCAGCCAGGCACGCTGGCTGAGGAATACTGGGAGTTGAACTCCACAAGTCATAAACGGGTCAAGTTTGAAGACCCCTGTGTTAAATCGATCATCTGCCAAAATCCTTGGGATAATACAACATATGGAACAGTGTTGGTCTGGATTACCTGCAGACTATACTTCTGTGTCAGCATAATTAATTCTCAGCTAAATTTGGATCAGTATCAATAATATGGAGGGGGACAAGGATAGAAAAAAAAACTTCTGTTTTTGCATACCAATTACATCTAATAGTTTTTACCCCTAAGGCAATCTTACTAATAATATTGTATGGGTTTGGGGACAATAATGCCAAATATTTATGAGAATCGTTGTAGTTAATATGATTGGGAAAACTTGTGAGAGTTTGTCCATTTCCACAACAATATATTTGAGTCATCTCAGTAGGAATCATATTTAGCATCCTCACAGATCACCACTTTTCCTAAAACTGCAGATTGATACCCATTGCTGGGTGAAAATTACATATTTTATAACATCAGCAGATGACATAACTTGTTCCATCTGTATGGTCTCATATTTACACTGATTGTATTTATTATTCCTTTCCAAGTGACACAAAGAGTAGCTTGAACTGAGCTATTTCGTCATATTTTGTTCTGGGTTGTTTTCTCAGGCATCATTGGAATGAAACATACTTGGGCCACGAGATCAGAGAATGTCATGATTTCTATGAGATCAATTTAACACCCTGATATAAAAAATCCCACCCACCTGCAATAGCAAATATCCTCAGTCCTGTTTAAACAGAGCTCATGATTGGCTTGAATCCAGAGAAACAGAAGGAAGTCAGGGAACTTCCCAGCCCCCTCCTACTGGATGTTCTCTCCAGTTATAGATTGGTGTTATTCCACAGGAATGTGGAAGAGAGGCACAGCTGGAGGGGGAAAGCCATAGAATCAGGAATTGTTTCCATTCTGCAGCTAGAAGTAACTTTCATGCATGCATATGGAAAGATATTTTTTTGCTTCCAGATAGACTCCAGAGATAAAGCCAATACAGTATATAGACAGGTACACTGTAAAGTGGTGTGCTATAGGAAGACCACATGGTGTGGTGGTTAAAATGTAAAACCGGCACAGGAGAAACCCAGTTTTAAATCCCTACTCACCCATGGTATTTATCTAGTAACCTTGACTACTAAAGTGATCCTCTCCCTCAGGCCAACCTATTATTGCTTCTTTCCTTTCCACTCTCTTTGCAGTTCTTAAAAGGAATAGCAGGTCAAACTCCTTAACCTTCTTAATCAAAACTGCATTGATGAAATGCTCTGATAGGATGGAAGGAACACACTAAGGAACACACTTCTTGAAAGGTAGATCATGCATTATTGCCTGGATCCTCCTGGATCCCTTCTGTCTATGCATAAAAATTCACCAGAGAAAATTGCATTAGTGGCTCCCATTGGGAGGTTTTGGAAACACCTGGTGGCTGAGGCTCACCCATATTTAAAGGAAACTCTATGCCTTTTTCCCCCCTCCTTAGCTACAGATATACTTTCATCTTTATTGCTTTTTCTCATTCTTCAATGATTGCTGCAGTTTCAACAGCAAGAGTGTTTTTAAAGAGCAGGAAATTGAACAGGAAACATGAAAAACATGAAATAAAAACAACAAAAACAAAAAAGGATAGAGATGGTGGAATAAAAAATCAGGTGGAAACAAAAGAAAATAACCTAGGTTAAAAAGGAGGCTTCAGTCATCCCCAGCAAAAGCTTGGTGAAGACCCAGACTTCAAACTCCTTCAAAACATTAGCAAGGTTGGTGGAGAGAATCTCATTCTATAGATATGGTAAGCTAGAAAAAGGTGGAATAGTCAACATCACCACCAGATGGATCTGTAGCTGGCTGGCAAACCGTACTCAACGAGTAGTCCTCAATGGCACTACATCCACATGGAGAGAAGTAAGCAGTGGGGTACCACAAGGTTCCGTCTTAGGCCCGATACTCTTCAATATCTTCATAAATGACTTAGATGAGGGAATTGAAGGGGAACTCATCAAATTTGCAGATGACACTAAACTGGCAGGAGTATCCAACACCTCAGAAGACAAACTCAGGATCCAAAAAGATCTTCACAAACTTGAACAATGGGCCCTATCCAACAAAATGAGTTTCAATGTGGAGAAAAGCACAGTTTTACATTTAGGCAGGAAAAATCAAAGGTACAAGTACAGATTAGGCGAGACCTGGCTTAAAAACAGTAACTGTGAGAGGGACCTTGGAGTCCTAGTGGACGATCACTTGACTGAGCTAGCAGTGTGCAGCAGCAGCCAAAAAAGGTAACATAATCCTGGGTTGTATAAACAGAGGCATAGAATCAAGATCATGCAAAGTATTAGTACCACTTTATAAAACCCTAGTAAGGCCACACCTAGAATACTGCAGCCAATATTGGTCACCATATCACAAAAGATATTGAGAGTTTGGAAACAAATCAGAGAAGAGCAACTAAGATGATCAAAGGCCTGGAGACTAAAACATAGGAAGAACAGCTGCAGGACTTGGGTTTGGCTAGTCTAAAGAAAAGAAGAAATAGGGGAGACATGGTAGCAGTGTTCCAGTATTTGAGTGGCTGCCACAAAGAAGAGGGGGTCAGGTTGTTCACCAGAGCACCAGATTGAAGGACAAGAAACAATGGTTGGAAACTGATCAAAGAGAGAAGCAACCTGGAATTAAGGAGAAATTTACTGACAGTGAGGACAATCAACCAGTGGAACAGCTTGCCTCCAGAAACTGTGGGCGCTCCATCACTGGAGATTTTTAAGAAGAGGCGCTAGACAGTCACTTGTCTGAGATGGTATATGTTCTCCTGCTTGAGCAGGGGGCTGGACTAGAAGACCTCCAAGGTCCCTTCCAGCTCTATTCTATTCTATATCCTTTTTCTTCTCCTTCCTCATACTCTTTGGTTAAGGTCAGAGACCAGTTCTGATTTCTGGTTGGTGTCAGGCAAAGAAAGACAAGATCTATGCCCAAAAGACACAACCTAAGGAAAACCTGCAGGATTTGGCTTCTGTAATTATTTCCAACCCCTTCATAACATTTCTACTTTGTGTCATGTAACTAGGATGGAAAAAGGGTGAGGATGAGAATGAAACTGTCACCAACATTCCAAGCCACTGCACAACTGTCTCTCCCACATGGATACATTAGAGCAGAGGTCCCCAACATTTTGGGCACCAGGGACCAGTTCCGTGGAGAGGTTTTTCTGCAGACTGGAGGGTGCGTGGTTTTGTGTACTGCCTGCATCTCACAGATGGGGCTTTGCTTGTTTGTGTGGCCCAGTTGCTGGCATGCCACAGCCCGGTACTGGTCCACGGACTGGAGGTTGGGGACCCCTGCATTAGAGGGTTGTTGTTTTTTTTCTGAATTTCTTTTCTCTGTAGCCTTATAATGCTAATGAATAGAGGGAGACAAAGACCAAGCCTTGAGCCGGAATCTTCTCTTGGGTGGGGAAAAAAAATTAAAAGAGGCTATATAAATAATTGTGCAAGCACAATGGAGGAAGCCCTTAAAAACTCAAACAGAAAACATGTTGCAGGTTAGAGTTTATAGCAGACAGAATTGAGGCAATGACCACACAAAAACTGAGTATGTATAGCAGCTTCTTCAAATGGCCAGTTACTCAGACTGAAATGTTGACTTGGGGTTTAGACTTTACAGGGTTTGGTGATTCTGACTGGCTTATGATATTCAGGTTGAAAGTATGGAACATTTCCTTTATCCAGAGGGTTTTGCCTGGTTGACTAAGATACCAAAACTCTAGGACTCTTAAAACCTACAGATTCTTCCTATCTTTTCAAGAAACCTGCAGTTTAGTTTTAAAATAGGAGGGAAAATAAGATAGGTTCACTCTGAAAATATTTCATAATCTCCAAGGGACAAAAATTTGAGGTGAACCAAAGTAAACTTTGTACTTCTCCAGCATCTTGAAATAGAAATGCTAAGGAGAACAAGCAAGGAACTCTTGAGTTCTAGTTCTTGCTTATATAACCGGGATCATATATGAGCAACTCTGAGTACAGTCACAGAAAAATTGTAAGTGGGAATAATGTTTGTTTGTTTGTTTTTCAAAAAAAATTATTTTTTAAAACAACAAAACATAACACACATACACACACAGTGTATACTCCTTTTTTTTTTTTTAACAGCAATTTCATAACGGTAATCTTCTATTATTTACATTTTTTTTCCCCTTATTCTTCTTTAAATATATTTGTCTTTGTTGTCCCATTGTTTCTTGTTTCCATTTTTCTTCCTTCATACTATACTTCATACTAAAAATAATACATATTATTACTATACATTATCATACACATATTTTCCATTTTTTGACCTTTCCACATTTATTCTCATTTATTATTTCTAATCTCCAACCAATCATACCACTTATTCCATATTAGATAGTACTCTGTGTCTTCCTTTTCTTTTATCTCTTTTGTTAATTTGTCCATCTCTGCACAGTCCAGGATTTTTCTTATCACTTCTTCCTCTGATGGTATATTCTCATTTTTCCAGAACTGTGCGTAGACTATTCTTGCTGCCGTTGTTATATGTAGGATTAAGTACCGTGTTTCTTTACTATATTTTCTGTTTAAAATACCCAGCAGAAAGATCTCTGGTTTCCAGTCTACAGGTTGATCTATTATTTCTTCCATCCATCTTCTTATTTTAGTCCAATATTTTTTCGCAACTGAGCATGTCCACCATAGATGATAATATGTTCCATGTACTTTTTTACATTTCCAACATGTTGGCGAATTGTTCTGGAACATCTTGGCAAGCTTTGCTAGTGGAAGATGCCATCTGTAGAACATCTTCAACTGGGAATAATGTTTGAAGTCATTTGACAAACATCACCCATTTAATTTACTTATCTGAAAGTTTTCTCCAGTTACTATTGCTTCATTAAGACTGGAAACTAGCAAAGTTAGTATCTCATATTTCATTCAAGAAATAATCATACTGTCGTAATTTTACTCCTAGTTTTATAGATAAATAAGTCAGATTAAGAGAACATGGATTGCCCTTGGACTGTTACCAAGCATATCTAATCTTAGCCATTGTGACGTGTAAGCACCAACATTCATAGCTCTTTAATAACAGTTTAAATGTATGTTTTAGACCGGGGATCTTCAAACTTGGCCCTTTTATGACTTGTGGACTTCAACTCCCAGAAATCCTCAGCCAGTGTGGCTGGCTGAGGAATTCTAGGAATTGAAGTCCACAAGTAATAAAAAGGCCAAGTTTGAAGACCCCTGTTTTAGACTCATATAACATCCTGATCTAGTATAACTACAAACTATAGATTAACAAATAGTACAGTGAAAGTGCTCTTTTAAAAAAATGAGATGTAGAGTTCACAGTTCTGCAATTTGAGTCAACCTCTATACATGTTGTAGGTTTTCTATAATGTACAGTTAAGGTATACCTGTGACAGGGAGAGTCGCCATGCTGGAGAACATGGCTCTTCTTTGCAACATTGTACATATCAAGGGGAAAGATTTATTTTCTCTGGAAAGTCTTACTGCTGAGTGCAAAGCCCAGCCTTGTGAATGGATGGGATATGGAGTCTAAATTCTCTAGGAGACCTGTAAGCAGTGGTGGGATTCAGCCAGTTTGCACCAGTTCGGCAGAACCGGTAGCTAATTTTTTGTTGCCCAGGCCCAGAATGGACTTCCAGAAGCAGCATCCACACAGAGAACTGGTTATTCACATATTTGAATCCTACCACTGCCTGTAAGCTGGAATGGAAACCTCTGGGAGATAAGAACAAGTAGGAACCTAAGAGGGGGTATTTCTTTGAGGTTCTGTAATGGATGCTGCCAGTTAGAGAAGTTATGGGACCAGAAGTGAACCAAGGAGAGGTAACCAGAAATGTGGGGAGCCTAAACAAGCCATGGCTTAGGAACAGAGAAGAACCAAGTGACGCTTGCAGGAGACTGAAGAAGAATCTAAAAAAAAAGAAGGAGAGAGGAAAGGAACCAAAGCAGTACTGGAAAGGACAACTCTGCAGTACCATCACAATGCAAAATCCAGATGGTCCAAGTGCTAGCAAGAGAAAGAGAATGTAGCTGCAACAGCAATGCTAGGAGAGGAGGGAAATCAGCTTTCTGAAGCCAGCAATTAAGGTCAGCAATTTGGGGGGAGAAGGGAGGAGGCCAAAGTGTTGTCCAAGGGAAGAAATATTAAGTTATAATCCTCTACAGGGGTTGGATAAGGACATACTGAGCATATGATTAAGTTTTTTTTCCCTTGGGTCTTCACTTTTACCTGCACTTATAAATACACAACCTGCACCATTTATTTATTGCAATTTATACAGTGTAAAGTAGAATAATTGACACTTGGATTCCACAGAGCTGAGAGTGCAGATCTAAAGAAGCTCCTATCTTTTATTGTTATTTACTTATTTATATTTATATAAATATGTAATACTTATATGTTTATATTATTTATATATATAAATATATATATTTCACGTTTTTTAACAGCTCCCTCCTTGCTCACTCTCTCTGACAATACTCCCCATTGTTATGAATACTATAATCTGTGTATTTATATGCTTATGAGACAGACATAGAAAAACTCAGCAGTGGTCATTACTGACTATATATTACCACACATAATGAGGAATTAAACAACTAGGTAAAATATCAAAATACTTTTTGTGCAGTCTAAAATATGTGACTTTTAAGCCTGTTAACTATCACTATGCTCACTTTGGTTGATATATGCCACCAACTGTGCTATGCAATTAATTTTAAAAGCATGATAACATGATAGAAATAGAAATAGCACTTAGACTTATATACCACTCCATAGTGCTTTACAGCACTCTTTGAGCACTTTACAAATGTCAGCATATTGTCCCCAACAATCTGTGCGTCCTCATTTTACCGACCTTAAAAGGATGGAAGGCTGAACCAACCTTGAGCTAGTCAGGATCAAACTCCTGGCTGTGGGCAGAGTTAGCCTGCAGTACTGCATTCTAACCACTGCATCACCACAGCTCAATATGATAAAAGATGCTTCTGCATGTTAACTTTTTTGGAGATCAGAAGAGTTTATTCTATGCATACCATCCTTCAACACAGGCAACACTCTCTCCTAATTCCAGTTTCTGTTGGAACACATGACTAGAGAACCTAAAGAATTTAGATTTATAAATACAACTTCCAAAAGCCTGGCCATCAGTGAGGGTTTCTGGGAGTTGTAGTTCATAAGATCTTGTATGTGGCTTACCTTTCAATTATATCTGGAGTATAGTAAACGTTCACAGGAATAGAAATGTGTACCATATTAAATGGTACTGAAAATTTTACAAAGCTATTTCATGCCTAGTTTGAAAAAGAATTATATATAAAAAATTCTTTGATGTTAAAAGATCCTGTTCCAATAATCTATCTTTATATCTATCTATGCACGAGTGTTCAGGTATTTGTGTGTGTGTATTGCCTTGTTTACTAGCTTTAAAACAGGACAATCGGACACAATGTCTATTCACAAAGGCGAGGTTAACCATTTTTCAGCTTAGGCTAGCAGGATATCTCATTTGAAGAATTCTTCACCAACCGTATATTTAAAAATGAGCAGTTGCAAGAGCTGAATATTGCAGATTTTCAAATTAGAATGCATAGAGAAAGTACACAGATGAAACTATTTTTGAAGTCCATAAAAAAACTCTTAAGTTCAAATACCAAATTCAGCTCAAAAAAGATGCTTCAGAGTGTACAATCTGCACAGGTACCCTTGGAAGAAACAAAATGTGCAATGCAATGTCATAATGCAAATCATGTCACTTATAGCAGGGGTCCCCAACCCCCAGTCTGTGGACCAATACTGGGCCACGGCATGTCAGCAACCGGTCCACACAAACAAGGAAAGCCCCATCCACAGAATGCAGGCAGCACACAAAACCACGCCCCCTCCAGTCCGTGGAAAAACCTCTCTCCACGTAACCGGTCCCTGGTGCCCAAAAGGTTGGGGACCTCTGACTTACAGGCTTGCCTGTTACATCAGAGCTCAAGTAACAAAGCTCAGGGTTTGTGTTGCAACCTTATGGTGTAATTTTGTGACCTTTTTTCAATGCCTTTTGTATCAGACACTGATTTCTACCTGCAAGATTAGGTGGCAATGACTCCTTTGACTGTAGATGGGTTCCTCATGTGTACTTTGGCAGGTTCTGCAACACTTTTTCTGTCTTACATCTGACATATTGTGCAGTTCTACTACGTTGCCTATAGAGGTCAGTTACCCTATTGAGTTATTGTTTCCCAACTTTCCTTTTTCTTTTATTTAGGCCAAACATGGATCATAGTCAGCTGTTCTGGAGCAAATTACTTGAGATGCCCTGCCCATTTGGTTGTGTCATTCAACCATAATCTTCTAGCCATAAGAAATTACATCACATAACACAATTCCCATGTGGCACTATCTACAGGGTGGTGCATGTATAAAACAAATATGCAACACTTTTGTTCTGGATTCATTTGTGACAATGTAAGTGCAGCTGGATTATTCTATCAATTTTGGAACAAAAGTATCACATCTGATTTTCTTCAGTATTCATTTTCTCAAGCATTTGTTTGGTTTGGCGTTATTTTTACATCAGGTTATGAATAAAAACCTGCACATAAACTTGCATGCTTTTCCAGCACATGCTTTTCCCCAGGATACAGTTTCTATAAGCAATGCTTCTTAATATACTGCGGTTTGCATGTATTTTTCCTTAATATATGTAATTTTGAATGTGGGTTTCCCACTTTATTCTCACTTTTTTAAAACCTGCAAACCACATGGAAATCTGCACTTTTCAACATTTTGAAATAAGTGTATGTTCCAATTTGCCTATAACTCCTACAGATGCAAACTTGATAACACATATCAATTGGGTAGATAACACAATAAACCAGATCACACATATCAATTGGGTAAGAGTTTGGAAAAGAAATATGAGATTACTTGGTCAACATTTGACTCCTGGCAACTGCCTGTACAAGTCCCTGCAATTTTCTTGGCAACTTTTCAGAAATGGTTTGCCCTTGCCTTCTTTCTAGGCCTGAAACGGAGTGACTAGCCCAAAGTCACCCAATTGGCTTTGTGCCCAAAGTGGAACTAGAACTCACAGTCTCCCAGTTTCTAGCCTGCTGTCTTACTTGCTGGTATTTTATGTCATTTTATTTTATTCAATTATTTTTTCATATTTATCCCTATACTTTTATATCCTATATTTAATTCTTATTTCTTGTTATACATCTTACCATCTACACATACTAGTCAATTTATATACTGTATTTGTATACAGGTAGTCCTTGAATTATGATTACAATGGAATCTGAAATTTTGGTCCTAAGTCGCTGCAATTGTTAAGACGTGGCATCATGTGACCAGACTTGATTTTATGAACTGTTATACAACTGTCATAAAGAAAGTCATTATAGTCATTAAACAAATCACATGGTTCTTAAGTGAATCCAGCATATCCAGTGAGCATTTTTTACCATTTTCTGCTGGAAAACAGCAAAAAACATTGCAAATTGCAGTCAAATGTCTGTGAGACACTGCAATCCTCAAAAAATTATTAATGTTGTCTGTTTTAGGATAACATTCCAGTTTTCAAATGTTTTTGCCAAAAAAGTTTAACAAACACAGGGAGGAGGAGTAAAATTATATGTGCTAAAAACAAGTCATAATCTTTATGCCAGAACAAAAGGGCCAAATATTCTTATCCAATTCTTACTAAAACTGTTACTATTAACCGGGAATGCCACCAAAATGCTTCTTTAACAGTATAGTATTGATTTGTCTTCCTATTCTTCCTTATAATCATTTAGCAAGCTCACTGCACTCATCTGAATTCAACAAATCTCAGGTCAGCATACATAGAGAAATGCTCAGGAATAGGAAATTTAACTGAGAGAGAGAGAGACTGGTTGCTTTTCCATTCACAAGATGAAAAATATTAATAATCCATATGGGGTTGATGGTTAGAAAGAAAAAAAATAGAAAACAAATAATGTAACTGTGGGAAGAATCCAGAGAAAGAAATATTTTGGGAAATATTAAAAAGGCAGAATATATTTCCCCAAAGGAATAATGGAGAGGATCTTTAAAAAGACAGAAATCAGTCCCCAGAAATCAGTCCCAGCCCCTACACAGAGGCCAGCTTTTAGAAATGCAAATTCAATAATCCATTCAGGAAGGTTGGAGCCAGGAAGCTAGAAATTAGGAAGATAAAGACACCTAAAATCTACATCCCCCCCCCTCAAATTCTAAGGACAGGAGACATAATAGGATTAACCCACCAATACCAAAAGAGCACACTCAGACTCAGGTCAAAGTACATAACACAGGAAATACAAAGCCTCAAACAGGAACAGGAAACAACCTCAAGAGCCCCAGAAGGTATAAAAGCCCACCACTCTGCTCCATGTAGTCAGTCTTTTCCAGAGCCATCTTTCTGTCTGGCTCTTCTCTTCAATAAGCTGCAACCTTCTTTCTAAAGCAGTCTCCATTTTGATTATTCCCAGCTTGGACTGGACCCTGATGAAGATTTTTCTTTCAACATAACCTTGGAGCAAGAAGCCAATTTAAATTTATACTTACAACTTTTGTAAAGAAAATCAGAAGTTGCTTCTTTATATTTCTTTTTCTTTCTGTATTTATGGTTTTGTTCTCTCTTTCTTTAATTTTTCCTACTGTTAATTATTAGTTTCCATTAGTTTTTTAATCATTAGTGTAAAAATAAATCTAAGAAAGTTCTTGAAACAAGATGAACAATATTAATAATCCTTTTTAAGAGTGCTTGGAATGGTAATTTTCAAGAAATGAAGCAAAACAGTTTTCTCATGCTTCATTCCAGCCTGCATATGTTCCAAGCCGATTTTGATTTTAAACAATATTGGCAACAATGTGCAATGTGTCATAATTAGTTTGGGCCTGAAAACTGTAACTAGTTCAAAGTTATATTTTGAGATTTGCATCTAACAGCATTTTACATGCAGCTTACATTTTACTAAGCTTGGGGGCTGGGGGCATTGTTGCAGTTGCTTTTTATTACAGTCATCACCAACAACAATAACTAATGGGGGGGGAATGAATTCTAAATCCTTTACTAGAGCAAAAATGCTTTTGAAGCCCCACCAGGGAGCCACTAACAGTTGTTCTGGACAAGTAAAAACAGATCACTATCCCACCAGATCATAGCTACACATAACAAAGTTGGTAAACTTCCTTAAAATGAAAGAGTTGTTTTCTTCCTTGAAGGTAATCCTTAACACAGAAAAGATAATCCATGTAATGCGGGGCTGAGTTCTTCATTTCCCTTAATTTAACTCAGGAAGGATGGAGACAAATTGATGGGAAATTGCTGGAATTGGGGGTGAGGGGTAGGGGAAAAGGTAAGAATTTCCTCCAAAATTCTTAAGGGATGCCAAGAAGGGCAATCCATCTTGTGTGGTATTGTTGGAAGGGAATTGTGTGCTGACAATTATTACTATGGTTTTCAGATCTTGAGATACTGTAGATGTATACATTTAATTTGTGTAACATTTGCCTAACATTTTTCATCCTGGCCTCAGCGCCTTCAGCCTATATCTTTGCTCAGGTAATGTAAGGGATATAATTCATTATTATAATTCAATTTACTCCAAATTATCTCAGTTCCACAACATTTCCATTCCTTTTATCATTCATGCCATAATAACTTCCCCTTTATGCAAATGGATTATCTAACCCACATTCTTCAGGATTTTTACAATGCATCTCATCATCCATTCTTCTAGTTCCAATTGACCCTTCTTGCTCTCCCTGGCTTACCTTATTTAACATTTAATGACACCCCCCAAAAAAACAAACTCACCAGGGCCCCTTGACAGTGGCTAAACTCACAAAAGTGAGTTCTGTGCAACATCCTGAAGCTGCTTGACTCTCACCTCAAAACTGGCTAACAATAAAGCTGGGTTTAAAAATTGCTGTCAAGATGTCAACCAACTCAGATAAACAAGCTAACAGCAAGCAACAGTCTAATCAAGGAACCATGGACCAGTACTGGGCTGCGGCATGCCAGCAACCGGTCTGCACAAACTAGCAAAGCCCTATCCGCGAGATGCAGGCAGCACACAAAACCACGCATCCACCGAAAAACCTTTCTCCACGGAACCGGTCCCTAGTGCCCAAAAGGTTGGGGACCTCTGACCAAGATCACTCCCACCAAGTGATCTCCCAATCCGCTAGTATATAAAATGAGAACGAGCCCCACTCCCTGCTAGCACTTACGATGTTACCTAATTTGGTAATGAAATGTCTGCAAGAAAACAACCAAGCTCAGGGAGCACCAAGGACCCTGCAGATGTCAATCTACAGTACATTTCAGTTTTGGCAATGATGCTGTCAAGGTATTCTGTTCAGATGATATTTACCACTGGTAAATTCCTCTATTCTTTCATTCTTCCACTCGTGCTAGGAAAGCAAAAAATAAAATAAAAATAAAATATAAAACAAAATAAAATAAAATAATAAAGTAAAATAAATAAAATAAAAGGAAAGGAAATAAAATATAAAATAAAGTAAAGTAAAATAATAAAGTAAAATAAATAAAATAAAAGGAAAGGAAATAAAATATAAAATAAAGTAAAAATAATAAAGTAAAATAAATAAAATAAAAGGAAATAAAATAAAAATAAAAAATAAAAAAATAAAATAAAATAAAATATAAAATAAAGTAAAGTAAAATAATAAAATAAAGTAAAATAATTTTGTCCTCTTGTAGGTCACCCTGCCCCTTCCATGCCACCAGATCCTGCTTCTCCATTCTTGCCATCCTGGAAAACCCACAGTATTCACGCCTACCATTAATTAAGTAGAAGTGAGATAAACCCAGACTCCAACGGTCTTCCAGGCACCTGCGTGGGAATGTACAGGAAGAATTAGCAAGCCAGCAGGCTCAACATGTAGGGGTAGTCTCCTTGGTACCAGCAGATTCAAACAAACTTCGCCCATTTAAAAGAAAAACACATAGATACATGTGCGCACGCTCACCCAGACAGAGATATACATATATGCCTACCTTCCCCTATCTATGCAATATCTCTGCTGCAGAGATGCAGTGGGGCCTACCTCCTTTGTGCAATTTTACAAACTCTCTCCGTCCTTGCATTGCCAACTACCGAGTCCCTCCGCTATCATGTGAAACAGAGATTTGTGTTTTCTCTGTTCCCTTGCTTTCCCTTTCTTTTCTGATGGGTTTTGTACATTGTCGTTAGCATCCCTTGAAAAACGACAACTAGAGAGTTCTTAACCAGGCTTAAGGGAGAGAAAAAACCCATCCCAAATTATTATTTATTCTCTGCTGGGATATTTACTTATGTACAAGTGACAAGGTGCTTGGGTGCTTCTAATATGGAAATATAGTATACATCCATAAGAAGCAGACAGTGGCAAACCACTTCTGAAAAAAACCTTGTCAAGAAAACTGCAGGAACTTGTCCAGGCAGTTGCCAAGGGTCAAAAACTGGCTCAGAGTAACCCATACGGACACGCATGCAGAGAGAGAGAGAGAGAGAGAGAGAGAGAGAGAGAATGCATTGTTGTCTTTATTTTGCATACCTGTACTATTAATGCAGCAAAGTTTATTGTTACATCCAACCACCACTCCAATTTCCACCATTTCTGTCCAAGTCTGGGATTCAGTTTATTACTGAAATTAGAATTTCTGAAGGTGATACACAAACTATTCGTGATGTGGATCTTCCAAAGGCAAGCAGCAGGAATACCTTTCCAGTGCTTTGAGTGCAAACATTCAGAGAATATAATTTGCCAGTTGCAAATAATAAATGTAGGACAGCTTTATGTACGTTAAAGAAAATGTTTGTGTCAGATTTAAAATTGTAGCAAAGGAAACCGCAAAACAATATTTTGCTGCATCAAGGGAAATTATTGCCGTTTCTAACTTGGCAGACAATACGGTGTTTTCTCACATTAGTGAGAAATTTCTGGTAAAATCTGATTTAGTTTTACAGGAAGCCAGGAAAACAACTAGGTAGTTAGAAGCAGAAGCAAAACTAAATTAAGTATCAAAGTTTTTGACCAGCTTGAAGCTTTCAGTGCATTTTAGATTTATAATCAAATTTATCATTTCCCCAATCTCCATCATTCAGTATCTCTCTGCCATAATTATTAGAAATAGTATGCTTGTCTACACATTAGAGAGTAAACATATCTATCAAGTTGTTTTACTCCACTGTAATGTATTTGCTTATGCACACGTATGCATTCAAAATAAATAAATAAATAATTTTTAAAAAATAATCAAAGTAGGGCAGAAGCAATGAGCATATTGTGCATTATTTGTAATCCAGACAAACTGTAGATAATAGTTTTGTTAATAGTGTCCCATCATTCAATCGCCTTGGTCTTTGTATGATCAATGGACATCATCATTTCACCAGGATACTCTCTGCAAACTGATTCTTTGAAATCTTGTAACCCACTTATCTTTGTGTCATCAGTGATAACATCTAGACACCCTGTGTTCTTCTTTGCCTTTTCCTAATCATCAGCTTTTCTACCAGTGACTCTTGTCTTCTCACTATGCACCCAAAATAGTTACTTCATCTGGTTTTATTTCACTTAGGATTGAAGGACTTAGTCTTCTTGCAATCCAAGCATTCCCAACAATTTTCTTCACCATCCCAGTTCAAAGGCACCAGTTTTTATTTGTCTGGGGTTTCTGATGATCCAGGTATGTGTTACAACTTGGGGAACCATGGTCTTAATATTTGATGTCAATGTCAACGTCTTTACACTTTGATGTGTTGTTTAGATCTGTCTAGATCTGTACATTTTGCAGTCTAGGAAAATACTCCACTTTTTTGTCTATTTGCACTCATTTTCATTGCCTCCTGAAATAAGTCTAGCTTTTTAAAAATATTGATTAGCAATCTATCTTTTGCATTGTTGTTTCACCTTCAACAAGAGATTCCTTAAGTCTGCCTCACTTCCGGCCATCAAAGTAGCATCATTAGCATGTCTGAGGTTATTTATCTTTCTCCCCAAAATATCCATTTTTATTTTCTTTTAGTTCAACATTTCCATCATAATAAAAATTTATAATCTCCAAAATATATGAAACCATGGTATTATTATTATAAATAAATACAGTATGCTACTGTTCACTGTTCAGTAAAATTATTTAATGCAGACATCGAAAAACAAAATAATATTTTGCAATGATATGTTAGGGTATCCACTCCCTATAATTTTTCACTGAAGCTAATGTTTAGTATATTACTGTTTCAAGTGTTGGGATGTTTATAAATACTTTGTAATGGATAAAATAATAAACTTTACTGCAGAATTACACTATTGAGGCTTGTGTTTTTAAAGCAAACTTTCCCAGTTGTGATGCAAAAGGACACAGGAGATCATTTATCTTTGTGGAAGGGAACTAATAAACAAAGCTGTGCATGCAAGAAAAATTAGTCAAAAATGTGCTAGCAACAGTATGGGGGTATGAGTATACTATTTAAAGTAGTACAGTTTTTTCCAGGCTTTTATGCTTGACTGCATTAATCAGTGTTTAATGAGTTAACCTGTAAAAGCGGAGCAGTTGTCAAGCACCCAAAATGTGATCATGTGACAGTGGGAGAGCGGCCATCAGAATTTTGGAAACAGGTCATAAGTAACCTCTGGGGAGATCTGTCATAATTTCAAATGGTCACCAAGCAACCAGTTCTAAGTCGAGAGACTACCTGTGTCATGGTTCCGATAGATGAAACCCATTAAAGAACTTCAAGGCAAGAATTCTTCCTTAAAGAACATTTTATTCAGGAAACAAAGTATCAGCACTACATAGTTGAACCCAAAACTAAATTCCCTTCCCCCAAATACAAAGTAACAAGCTGCAATTCCCACCCCCATGAAGCAGTCATAAATCACATTCTCCAATTAGCCTGAAACGCGGGCTCCCTCTCCAGCTCCTCAGCCCGCCAAAACGTTATCAGTTTGCGTCCTTGAGTTCCCACGAAGCTGCATTATTGTTATGGCTAGTTGAGCTCAAGCATTCACCCCATCCCCCCTTCTACATCTGATTTCTAAACAGCAGAAAAAGCAAGCTGTAAGCAGAGTAAAAAATGGCTGCAATTTCCCTCAGTTGTCAGAGTGGGAACATCCATTGTCACAGTGTTGACATCCTGTAGTATAGGTCTGTTTTGATAAGTGACTTGACTGTTGTGTTATTATTCTAATGGATAATTAAACTAGATAGTACAAAATTCACACAATCTTTTATTTATCAATAATCTGGTTATATGAATTTTTTTATTCAGTCCCTCTGTCCAACTCTTCACTACCCCATGGACCATAGCACACCAGGCTCCCCCATCTGCCATTATCTCCTGGATTTATCTAAATTCATGTTCATTGCATAAATGACACTATCTAACCATCTCATCCTCTGCCGTCCCCTTCTACTTTGGCCTTCAATCTTTCCCAGCATCAGGGTCTTTTCCAATGAGTCCTCTCTTCTCATTTGATGGTCAAAGTATTTGAGCTTCAGCTTGAGTATCTAGTTATATAAATATTAATCAACAACTCAGTCACATGAATGGTGCACAGATATATTATGTAGAATGCATTAAAGCAGAGGTCCCCAACCTTTTGGGCACCAGGGACTGGTTACATGGAGAGAGGTTTTTCCCTGGACCAGAGGGAGCATGGTTTTGTGTGCTGCCTGCATCCCGCAGATGGGGCTTTGCTTGTTTGTGGGGACCAGTTGCTGGCATGCTGCGGCCCGGTACCGGTCCACGGACCAGGGGTTGGGGACCCCTGCATTAAAGGGTCCTTGTTCTGATTATAAACTCACTGGTAGGGAAAAATATTTTAGCAAACAGAAGAGGAACAAGAGCCGATATTTCTCTACATCTACAGTTATGAGGCAAATGCTACAATAAAAACAGCTAATATATAAAATTATGACTGGGGAAAATGAATTAGGAATTCAGAGTGATTCATTTATATATGTTAGAAAACCAGGTATCCTTCATTAAGGGTAACTACAGTTAGTCCTCACTTAACATTCAGCAAATATTCACATGGGCAATGCCACTGAATGATTGGTACTTATGACCGGTCTTTGAAGTTCCAGCCGTCACAATGTTCCCTGATCATATGATCACCATTTGCAACCTTTTTGCCAGCTTCCTACAAGCAAAGTTAATGGGGAAGCTAGCAGGGAAAGTTGAAAATGGTGACCACATGACATCTTCACTTAACGACCGCACTGGATTTGCTTAAAGGTGGCAACTGGGAAGTACCAGAATTGCTGTTGATAAGCGATGGGTTCGGGTGACATCATACTTTACCATCCTGACATATAGTGACAGAAATTCCAATCCCAATTGCCATGGTTAACTGAAGTATACCTGTACAGTAACCCTTAAAGTATCACATTTATCCAAAAGGAATACAGCCTGGAATTCTTATTCCGCTGAAAAGTATTGCTAATTAGAAAGATTACAGTGAAAAAGATATCTATCTCTATTGCCATATTTTCAACTGATCCAAGAAAACCCTCCCATTTCTAAAGAGAATTAATTGGGTGAAAAAAATCAATCTTCTTTTCAGAAAAGCACAGAATTGGATCAGATAGGATAGTTATTTAACACATGTCAGTTAACTAAACACAGAACACCTGACTGATCACCATGTTCCAATTAGAACTGGCCCTAGAAGGAATACAAAATCTGCTTGTATTCTAAGTTTCTCCCTAGTTGTCTCTTTCAAATAAATGCCCTGGGGATTTTTAAAAAATTCTTTTCCCTGTAGCTCTCTGTCAACCCTCCGTGATAAGCTAGGGCAGGAAACCAATTCCAGGTCTCTACTTTATAGAATATAATAATAAAATCTTAAAAGCCTCACAGAGATTCATCATCTCTATCACTATGCCCAAGAAAATCAAGGTAGGGCAGTTCTGAGTTTCCTTCTCACCTAATCACCTTTCAGGGCCAAGCTAGTGTTTATATAACTGTTCTTGCATTTCTTCTTCAAGCCTATCTCATTTATGATAGCCCACAGCTGAATCCAATCCATTTTCAAATTGAATCTTTCTTGGCTTCTCCCCAAACAACCATTTGGTCCTGTTCTCTTCTGCTTGTTGAGAATTTTCCTGCTAATGGACAGACAAAGGATCAAGCACTCTTATATTCAACTTTCTATTGGGCTAGCAAGAATGAAAATAATTTTTAAAACCCTCTCTCAGGAAAGTATGTTCCAAAAAGCCATGAAGTAAAGGACGGAAATTGTTTTTTTAAGAATCAAAATTTCCCAGCTTCTGGTATACCATCACAGGCTTGTCATCAGTAAAATGCATTTAGTAGGAGAGTTACAGTAATTTCACTGTGCAACAGACCTCAATAAAGGGAAGATATATGATATGAGGGATGAAAATTGCATGCCAGGAGTTGACACTGAGAGATTTAAAGTCTTTGAGAGACAGGAAGTGAAAAGGAGAAGTCACAGAAAGAACTGAGTTGTCACTCTCAATTTTGAATGACTGTCCACAATAACTATTTAGGGGGTAGCTTTTGGTGCTTTGGAATTTATATATTATAATGTTTTATTTTGCAGGAGGAGAGTGTGTGCTGTTTGACTGTTTCTTTTATTTAAAAAAAAAGATCTTTGTTGTGAGTTTGCATGCTCAAAGGACTGTGCTGCTTCATAAAGCTTCTAGGAAATGTTAGGTGACCAAGGGGGATGCGGGGGGGGGGGGAGTTGACAAAAGAGACATAAAAACCTATTCTTCTGGGAGGTAAAGAATTTCCTGAACATAAAGGGTAGGATTCAGTCTAGTCTTAAATCAAAGGATAACACAGCATTGGCAGCATTTGACGAAGTGGACAGCCTACATTTTTGATGAAAGGGATGAATAAAAATAGACTTGCAATTATACAGTATGTGTTCAATTCTCTATGATCAAGCATGAATTATAGTTCTGAGAGTCAACATCTTCTGGGCAGCCACATTACACTGTTGGCTCCTACTGTCTTCATATGTTCCATAGTTTGTCATGTTCTGCAAATTATGCCAGTCTGTCAGAGCTCCGTGCTTCTTCCATCAGGACTTCACTTTCTTTCTTTTTTTTTCTCTCCATGAAACCAGTATGTGCTTCAATACTTCTTTTATTACTGCCAAATTGAGCTTTCAAACATCTGGAAATCATCCTTCAAAATTTCTGCTAGTGAGATGCTGCATTTGTCTTAACTATTGTGAATATTCCTTAGGATAACATTTTTTTAAATAAACAAAAAACATTAGTTGACTAATCTGTCCAGTTTTTTGCTTTGCATTTATGAATCATCATTCATCATGAGTTACTTCAAGGCCTTAATGCATTCATCATGAATAGCACTGCTGTCTTTTCTCTATCCATTACACCATATCCTTGATCTTCTAGGTTTTCATAAACCACCCTAACCTCACTTATGAAGGACTTCAACGTTGACTTCTTTTTTCCATTAAAATTGTGGTTGGTCACACAGTCAGACAGATGTTTAGACTGGATTTGGTATTTTTATCCAACAATCGAGTCCTTCCCAAGGATCTGACATAGGCAGATGTGGATATTTGATGGTATAAAACATATTGTCATGGGATGTAAGCTGTTCCAAGTAAAGCTGTCTTTTGCAATTGACTGATGGTATTTTTGTCAATGCCAATGGTCTTCAGATGATGCTCCAGAAGATTTGAAATGCACCCAAGGTGCCTTTTTACTATTAGTACTATCTTTGCTGTCTTTTGCCACAGTCATTCTACTTCAACATGCAGTACAACTTCTGCAGTTCTACTTCTCTTTATAGTTTTTGATTTTCTCCAGTTCTTTTCCTTCTATTCTGCTGTGTCCAGGTCCTGCAAAGTCCACTATCCAAAGTTTTTTGTCTTTCTTATCCACAATTGGTAAATCTAGGGTGTTATCTGATAGATGCTTATCTGTCTGAATTTTAAAATCTCAGAGCACTTTAGCTTCTTCATGTTCTATTACTTTTTCTATTCCTTGCAGGCAAATGGTATTCCCTGAAAATATTCCAATGCATCCAATGATTGATAAAACAATATGGTGGTCACATAACTCATTATAAAAAGGAATGTTCAATGTTCTATGCATGGGATATATAGAGAATCTTAGCTCTGAACATCATATAAGGCACTTCATATTGTGGTCTATTTTAACTGTGACATAAAATTGTGTAATTAACTGTGTAAGTATAATTAAGATTTGTGTGTGTTTGTGTGTGTGTGTGTGTATCTTGCTATGTAACAGTGAAAAATAATGCCAAACAATGCTTTTTTAATTGTCAAACCATTACTAAAACCATTATTGTGGTTCCCAAAGCTAGTACATCATGATTGCAGGACAAACTTTGTAAGAAACTTCTTTAAAAAATTATGGAAGCACAAAAGAAATTCTAAACTATTATTTTAGATACATCCCTCTTCTGATTTTATAGACTCATGAAGTACTCTCTGCCAAACTTAGTGTGGAGCTATTGATTTATATATCAGGCTAGAGTAAATAAATCATATTAAACCATGATTTGATGAACAAGCATTGGTTGTGGTTTCACTCTCTAATCTATGAATTAATTTGCTAGTTTCAGTTACTTTCAGCAAGAATTGTGAAGAAGATAATCAAAAATCTTTTTTATAGATGTTTACATTAATGGAAGGAAGAAATTTAAAAGAAAAAGAAAAAAGAAAAAATTAATCTGATAACAAATGCAATTAAAATATATTTTGTCTAATTATAATATTGCAAACTAACTTTATTTCCTGAGAATAATTGTAAACATTAAATATAAACTGTTGTCTACTTAAAATGCCTTAATTATCTATATCATCTAAAGTCTTTAGTAAAATACATTATACTTTCATTTGAAGTGCCTCAAGATATAGTTAACTAAGATTAAAACATGTGAATTGCAATGCCTGATACTTTAATAAATGTTTAACTAAACAATATCACCTCTTACATTTGAAAAAGATGGAAATCTATATCAAAACACAGCAGATTAAATATTTAAATGAAATGCCCCTCTATATTTAATTGCTGTAAAATATGCCATGAATTTCTTTAGAAGATGAATTGGAGATGTTTTTAATCTGCCAACTTTATCCCCCTTTTCCTGGGTTTACTGGCTAAGCCAGATGCTTAATAACAACAGGAAAAATATTCAACTGAAATATGAAAGTATAGAATTAAAATATTTTGGAATGCAATTTAATTTAACTCAACTGATCAAAGGCAGACATAATTATGCACCTAGACATCAACTAAAAGAGTAGAGAAATAAACATGAATTTATTATGAAAAGATTTTGTTTTCGCTTCTTCAACATTTTTAACCCAAATGAAGGGTGTTTTTTTTTACTTCTAGAACTGAAGAAAAAGGGAGTGGACTAGGACTGAGGAAATCAAGATTAAAATCACTGTGCAGTGATGAGGCCTTTACTGTCTTACATTTGTAACCATCTTGTTGGGTGGTTATGAAAACAATATCCATACTTTGGGAACATGTGTGTTCTTCTTTAAATATTCCCTGTTTTTCATAGTGAGGCTACTAGTGGGTTCAGAAATAGCTAGCTGGCTGGCTGGCTGGCTGGCTGGCTATTTGGCTGTTTGGCTGTTTGGGTGTTTGGGTGGTTGGGTGGTTGGGTGGTTGGGTGGTTGGGTGGGTGGTTGGTTAGTTGGTTAGTTAGTTAGTTAGTTAGTTAGTTAGTTAGTTGGTTGGTTGGTTGGTTGGTTGGTTGGTTGGTTGGTTGGTTGGTTGGTTGGTTAGTTAGTTAGTTAGTTAGTTAGTTAGTTAGTTAGTTAGTTAGTTAGTTAGTTAGTTAGTTAGTTAGTTAGTTAGTTAGTTAGTTAGTTAGTTAGTTAGTTAGTTAGTTAGTTAGTTAGTTAGTTAGAAAGAGACCCTATTCTGGGCAGCTTACATTTTTAAAAAATAAAAAACATTATGTAAAGGAAACAAACAAACTCCTTATACTAGAAAAAAAACCATATTCAAGATAGCCTGGAAGAACAACCAAGTTTTTAAAGACTTCTGGAATGCCATTAGGAGGGGGGGCATATTGATCTCTGGGCAGGTGATGAGACAGAGAAGACATGCTTCCTGGGTCCTGACAGATGGCAGTGTTTAATTAATGGGACCCAAAGTGTGCCAGCTCTGCCCAATATTACTGAATCGACAAAAAACATAGAATGTAGGGCAGCTCCTCAAATATCCTGGCTTTGTGGGTGATAACAAGCATAGTGAATTGCACTCAGAAGCTCACTGTCAACCATTGCAGCTCAGAGAACAGTGGTGTCACATAGGCATACTGTGGCATGCCCATCGCTGCCTATGCTACTGTATTCTGGACCAATAGAGTTTCCAGATACTCTTCAAGGGCGGCCCTGTGTAGAGCACATTCCACAAAGAGTCCCATCACAAGATGACTAGGACATCAATGACTGCCTTCTTATACAACCCAATCCATTGGTGCAAAAACAAGCTGATCTGCATTTAGAGAATTAACTGGATGTCCTCAGGAGAGAATAAAAAAAAAAGTCAGGATGGTGGCTGCAACTGCTAATTGGAGCTCTGTGGGGTTTTGTTTAACCATTGTGGCTGCCATCATAACTTTTTTTATTTACTTTTTTATTCCTCCTGTTCCCTAGATGTTTTCCTATACATCTCAGCCTATCAGCCTGTTATAAGATTAATTTAAGAAAATTATTATAATCGCTTATCTAGTCTGTCCTACTGTAGATGATAATGAAATTAAGCTTTTTCAAGATAAGTTAATGCAATTTGCCTAGGGCAGGTGATGCCTTCAGGAATGTGTTAGGATTAATCTCTAATTTTTTACAGTACACCCAAAAAATTGTTTGGATTGTTCAGACACTGCAAAATAATGAAACAACAAAAAAGGAGGGAAGATATCCTGACATGAAGTAGAGAAAAAGAAACATACAAGTCTAAGTTTTGAAAAGTCCTTGGTGCTCTCTGAGCTTGGTTGTTCTCTTGCACTCATTTCATTACCCAAACTAGAAAATATTACCTAGTTTGGGTAATGAAATGTCTTCCAGAACACAACAAAGCTCAGAGAGCACCAAGGACTCCTCATTTCAACCCTGAGCTACAAATGTTCTTCTTTATCAGTAAATCTAAGTTTTAGATGAATGACTTCGTATTGCACCTGATCAGAGAGAAAATCTATGTGATCATAAGAGTCAACATTGACTTGATGGCACATAGTCAATCACCCAATTGCATTTGAACCACTCATATTGGCCTGGCCTTTTATCCAATCCAAAGCCAACATAATATTTTGCTAGTCATATAATAAACCACAGGGTGAGATAATGATGATAATGATGATATTTAAAAATAAACTCTGGGGAACAGGAGAAAATAAGGATTTTTAAATTTGTAATCCATCTGCTTAGCAGATTTTCATTAATGAAAAAATGACAGATTTTCAGAACAGTGACTTCTAAAATCAGACTTTTGAACTTCCTTAATGGTAACACTGCAACACTTTATATAGGTAGTCCTTGACTTACACCTGGTTGCTTAGCAACAATTTGAAGTTACAACGGGCCCCCTCAAAAGGTACTTATCCCTTTCCCCCCCAGGGATACATGACCGTGTTTTAGGCATTCGGCAACCGGCCTGCATTTACAGCCATTTGCAGCCTCTCACAGACACACGGCCACAATTTATTACATGTTTGATGAAAGTTGGCTTTTATTTCTGGTTTTCTACAAAAACATCCCTTGGCAAACAACGGATTCGCTTAACAACTGTCATGTTCACTTAAGGCTGTAAAATCAGGTCAGTCATGTGATGACCTGCTTTATGGCCATAATGGGCAGGCTCCATTACAATTGTAAGTCAAGGACTACCTGTGAAGGATTCACTATCTAATAAATCTAAAAAGGCAATAAAGAGAGGAACCCCCAAAGCACTGCTGATAAAATGAGTGCAATAAAGCAGTTGTTTTGTAGGGGAGAAACAACAAATCCCTCCCCGCCAGATAAACAAAAATACTTATTAAATGCTAATTGGGTTGTGTAAATCATATTCATACTGTAAACAGTTAAAGTCACATAACTAAGTATTTTGCTCACCCCTGATTTCACTCTTTTAACCCACCTCTTCCTGCTTAGATAAAGTTTGCTTTTTTCTATTTCTCCCTTCCCCAATGTTTCTAGTGCCAGATGGCATTATTTTGCCTTAAACAGGATTTCAGTTGTGCCTGAGGTCAGAGGTTTCAATGATGAACTTCCACAATGCTTTAACTATTACAATAGTAGTGATTTTGCAGCATTGAATTTGGCCTGTTACTTAAAAGAATATGCTAACCCCAAAGTGTCTTAACAATGTATATATAGATCAGGGTTCGAGGTTTGTTAATAAATGGCCATTCTTTTTTAAAAACAAGTTAAATTTTTATTTTGCAGACCCCCATCCTTCCCATTTTTATCATGATCATCTGACTATGCAATCTTGCAGCTTTTAATTAACTGAAAACTTTTAATACTACTCACATTCAAAGGTAACTTGTGAAGGAAGGCTGCTTGTACAAAGACTCAGACCTCAATCCATATTCTCTTAGGTAAGATATGACTATCCAGTCATGTTCAGAATCACATCACCCCAACATCTGACACTGCTGGGGACTAAAACCTTGATCATTCTAAAATTATAATCCAGAATCAGTGAACTGAGGTGGTGAAAGCAGATGATTAATACCTCTCTCTTGTCAGTTCTCCTAGGTAAACCAAACAAGAAACATGACTAGATGAGCTAATTCTACTTTATTGTAAGGCTACATTAACGAAATCTTGCAAGTCTGAAAGGACAAACCTCCTGCCACCTGATCAGTTAAGGCGTGCCCTTCCCAAGTTTCTTTCTCTGACCATTAAGTGACCATGGGCTCTTGTCTGATCATTCCCTAAGCAGCATCTGTTTCCCTCATCCCCCAAGTTCATCCACACATTCCATGACACTCTCCATGAGAGATGGTGGAGATAAAATTGCCAAGAAGTGGAAGGCCAAGGCAAGTGAAGAACTTGTTACATTATTCATATAATAAACAGCATAGGACAATAATGGTGGAGGTGAAAGTGGTAATAGTGATGAAGATGATATTTAAAAATAATCTCTGGGGAGCCAGAACTGTTGCTTAACATAGAGCTATTTTGGTTAGGAAGATAGAAGGGAGCAGCAGGATCTATCAAGCTTTTACAGGGGAGAGATTCAGAGGACCCTGGGACTGCCTCCAGACTGCTATTGTATTGGCTTAGGCATCCATTACAAAATCATTATGGTTGTAAAAGTCAAATAAAATAGGGTATAAATGCTTTTAATTTTTTTTTATAAAGGGCTACCTAATCCCATCGTTTAGCTATTATATGACATTTTTTTAAAAACAGACTTCTATTAGGCATTTGAGCATTTGTGCAATGTTATTATGTCCTTAGACACTCCCGTAAATCTCCCGTAAAACTGCAAAAACAAACTCTGAAAATATTTTTTTTTTTTATTTTATTTTCTTGAATAATAATAGAACAGAGACTACACTGAAAGTAAACTCTTCAAGTCTTGTTTTTCTTCTGTAGCTTTTTCCAGCCCAGGAAAATTCCACGTGTCCTGGGACTATAACTTCTAAGATTCCCCGTCATCACGACCAACAGCTTATGCTGACCGAGAATCCTGGGAAATATAGTTCTAACACTTCAGGAAGTGATCTGTGGATGACCACTGCATTCCTCACAGTTGAATAAAGAGGTGATCCCCTGCAAACAAAAGAATTTTTGCTAAAGGCTGGCCGAATCCTATGCCAAAGTTTCTGAGATTCTTTAGTTCCTGTAAAAGTGGCACCGTTTTCTGCCTCTTTTCTAAGGAATTAAAGTATCCTTCATCAATCCAGAGGAAAGAAAGAGCAATACTGTAGTTTTGCTTTGTTCTCTTTTTCTTTGCTTTTTTTCCCCCCTATTTTTTAAAAATAAGTGTTTTCTTGCTCTCAGCGGTATACCGTGTTTTCCACTGTGGGTGAATTGAATACAAGTAGTCCTCAACCTATGATCGCCGTTTAACAATGTTGTGCTGCCCGCCTCCTGGTCACATGACCACATTTCCAGCACTTGGCCATCTGCCCGCATTTGCTACCAGTTGCCAAGTACTCTGCGATCATGTGATTGCTTTTTTTTTTTTTTGCAACATTCCCTACTGGCTTTTGAATTCTTCCAGCCTTTCAGAATGCCAGCTTTGCTAGTGTTTTCTCCTCTGGAGAGCAGAAAAATGCTAGCAAAAGAAATGGATTCTAGATGAGAAAACACTAAAAAAAGACTTTGGGCCTATGTGTTCTGAAATGTTGAAGTTCAGAGCCTTTCAGAATGCCATCTCCACTAGTATGTTCACTTCCAAACCAGTGTTTTCACAGTGGTTCAGAAGGCCCCCTTGCATGATTTAGAGAAGGAGCCTTCCAAACCATCATGAGAATGGAGCCTGCATGCAGGACAGAGCAAAGCAATAGAAAGGTACTCAGAACTGGGCATGGTGGAGCGGGTAGAGGCTCTGCACGCTGGTAGGCCTCCTGATCCACAGCACATTTCTGCATGTCAATGGGCACCTGGCCTCCCAGGGCCTCTCTTACCCCGAAGTACCCCTCACGGTTTCTTAATGATTGCAATGGGAGATCAGTTTGTGATCATTGAGCGAGGTGGTCACTTGGGTGCCTCACTTAACAACCACATTGACTAATGATCAAAACTCCAAGCTCAGTTGTAGTTGTAAGTCAAGTGCCTGCATTCTTTAAGAAGAACGGGAAAGAAAGGAGAGACCCCTGTACATGTAACAAGCATGCCAATTCTGGTTTTTAAAGGGGGGGGGGAATCCCTAACTTACCAGCAAAGAAAGCCTCTCATTCCTCGCCCTTCTTCTTTTTTTCCCCTCTTGCTCCCCTCCTGGAGGAATTCCTGGGTTCCCATTTCTTGTTATTCCACTTTATGCTACCTCCCCACTGCCTTTACAAATGAGGAAAAGAAACAAATAAAACAAAAATGTAGCTCGGCATTACCTCCCTCTTTTTTTTTTACTTAGTTCACGATCTTTGCAGCAGCACAGAACCGAAATCCAAAGGTGTACTTCTATTTATGCAAGGCGCTACACACTTTCTTGGATGCAGCCTTGCGCAGCGTCATGCAGTGTTTACCACAGCTTTTTTTTTCTGGGACGGTTTGGTATAGAATGTTGCCAGATTTTTTCCACTCGATAGCACATCTCCAGATGCAGCTCTTAAGCCATCCATCCAGGATTTAAAAAAAAAAAAAAAACACCTTGTAGTTCAATTCTACTGTGCTTTTTTAGGATGCAAGATGCAAAAGAACTGACATATTGTCATTTGTTTTCGTTTCATCTAGAAAGAAGCCATTATATGTTATAAGAAAAGCAGCAGATCTTGTGTGGTCTAATCATTCAAAGAGTCAAGAGACCAAAGAAGCAATGTTAAGATGTCTAATCTCAATTATGGTTAAACCATTTAACCTCCTGGGCTCAGTTAGCTCAGCTAGAAATAAGCTCAGCTTTAAATCAAGGGATGGAGATTAATTTTCCCAGGTAAGAAGATTACCAACTAGTTCCCTTTTGGCAGATTTATTAATGGATGGAGGGAAAAATATGGAAAACATTATTAAAAAATGAAAAAGCAACAATCTAATGAAAAAAATATTCCCAAACATAGTAATATTGTGTGGGATGTCTGTGTTGATTAACAAACTGAATAATAATGATTGGGTTAGGGGGGGAAATGTAACGATAATCGTTCAACTTAATAAAACAAGTTTAGGACTATGGAAGTCCCAAAGAAACAGAATTGTGCAATAGAGAAATACAGTCTCTAAACCAGAGGTCCCTAACCGTTTGGGCACCAGGGACCAGTTCCGTGGAGAGAGGTTTTTCCGCAGACCAGAGGGGGCGTGGTTTTGTGTGCTGCCTGCATCTCGCGGATTGGGCTTTGCCTGTTTGTGTGGACCAGTTGCTGGCATGCCGTGGCCCAGTACTGGTCCATGGACTGAGGGTTGGGGACCCCCACTCTAATCCCTGTGGAGCTCAATTCAATTAATCATGAGGGGACAAACTCCTTTCCCATTAAAAAAAAGGTGGGATTTGGGGGCATACAGGTTTCTACCATCTACCTGTTGGATACTTATAAACAAAGTAGGAAAACATGGCAAATCATGGCTTTGGGGATTCTTTCCAACTCCTTAAAAAAGCTTTGTTTGGGATCCTGGCTCCCAAAGGGACCAAAAAGGAGAAAGGCGAGAGGTTTTTACCAGCATCTCTAGCTACTGCCCAACTGCTGTCCATAAGGATGCACTGAGGAAATATTTTCTCCACAGCCCCCACTTTTAAATTTGAACTTTCTTTTGCCAGTTTCTCCCTCCATACCAAATTTGATCCCCTTTTGTTCTTAGAGAGTTATCTTGCTGTGGATCAATAGTCAGACAAAAGAGCAAAGTTCTTTCCCATAATTTCTTTCCAACATTCCATTGGGCTGGAAAAAAATTTTTTAAAAAAAATTATGTAGACTGTTTATCTGAACTCCGATACAGGGATTCTGCTCTTTAGATTTGCTTGAAAGACAATGGCTGACCTTGGAATAACATCCTGGGCCAGCATTCTCAAAATTAGGCAGAACTCTGGGACAGAACAGACATGTTCCCCATCCACTTAATAATTGTCTATCTCCAGATAACTTTTTGAGATGTTCTAACGAGAGCATGCTGAAGGCTTGTGCTCTAACTCAAAGCTTTACAGAGCTTATTGGATCAGGAACTGGTCCTTGGGATCCCTTGTACACTGATAGTGCAGCTTGAGTGATCCTTTTGAACCCCCAAATTCAATCTCTCAGGTTTCAGTGAAAAGGAAGCTTTTGTGGCATAGGAGTTAAGGAGATACAACCATGTTCACTTCTGTTTATGAAAACTAAGGAAATCATTTTCAATGGATTCCTTGGCATTCGTATGGAACATGTGCTATCTGCTTGACTGGAACCATCTGGGTTTCCTTTGCTCTAAATGTATTCATTATAGCATATCCTACAGGCATTTCTGGCATGCCTTTCCTTGATCTATCCTTGGCATTTCATTGTAATTTATTGTGGTCCTTTAAATAAGGTTGCATTTTTCTATAATATGGGCTTATTATCACTGGCATAACTTTGACTGCCAGGTAATCTTTACCTTTCTTCCATTCCTGTTAAAGTATTTATTGTATAGTAAATTGAGTTTTTACTTCATCAGAAGAAGAAGAAATGTTTTCTTCTATAGTAAATCAGCATGAAGAAATCTACATTATTCCTTGACTCCCATTTTAGCCATATATTCCCCATAGGGCTGCCATTATGCAGTTGCTATTTTGAAAGCAAATGTCACACAGTTTTGCTAGCATTTTCTTAAGTTGCAATATTCAATGACCAACCATTATTATGTTTACTGTCTGGAAAGTAATTGTTACTCATTCATCTAAAACCAATTATCATATGAAATAGAAATTTGATATAAGCAGGGAACCTAGATGCAGGCCTGAATGTACTCTAGCTTTATTTGCATATTTCTCCCTCTACTCTATTCCCTCTACTCCCTGAAAAAAAACTGGGAGAAAAGGATTAAGTCTGCAGAATTATGAGTAACATGTCTGGTTCTCACAGGGTAAAGTAGAGAAATGTCAAATAGTTGTGGAAATTGCCTCTAGTTCTAGTTTCTGCTAGTGGAATTGTATAAATAATTGCTTCTTCACTTAGTAAGTAATAATATATATTATGGTAGTTAGTAATAATGGTCCAAGTGGAGGGTTAGCCCATTGACCAAGGTAGGTCTTGTTTCTGAGTAAATATAGAGAGAGGATTTTGCAGCAAACTCATATTACTAATTTGACTTCTCTTGTTGATCACATGACAAACATCCCTTCACAGGCTCAAGCAGGGAAGGGCAACCTGATATCCTGCAAAGATTTTAGATTTTACATGTTTAACTGTACCAGTCAATTTAGTGAGACACAAGGGATTCATCACATTATAAGGATGCAGGAATGACTGCCATGGCTAAAGAAATTTTTTTTCCTTCCATTTAATTGTGTCTGATTCTTGAGAACTGCCTGGACAAGTCCCTGCAATTTTCTTGACAAAGTTTCTCAGAAATGGTTTGCCATTGCTTCCTTCCTAGGACTGAGAGAAAGAGACTGGCCCAAGGTCAGGACTTTCTTGCCTAAAGTGGGCCTAGAACTCCTCTCCTGGTTTCTAGCCTGATACCGTAACCACTACACCAAACTGGCACTCTAAAGAAAAATACAGAAATCTTTAAAAGAAGACCTCTCCAGTTTGTGTATCTTTAGATTTTATTTCAAAGTGGCTAGAGGATCCTGGGTTGATCCCGCAACAAGCTTCTGCAAGAAGTATCAACAATGTTCTTCTGTTCCTCTACTGTCCTAGGCTAAGAGTCTAGCTACGTGTCCTATTAAAAACACTGGTAGCAACAAGGATTTAGGTTTACCTCTGAGTGAATGCAAAGTTGAAGTTTTGTTCATAACATCAATGAAGTATAACATTCCATATCTGCCCAGAAAATCGGTCAATATTTGCCTTAACAGTTCATAAAATAAGTCAATACTTTCCACTGAGGGTAACTCCCAAAGCTTTGGATTCAGCTTTTAAGAAGGAAGCGGGGGCCAAAACTTCCAAAACTAGGAAGAATGAATAATCTGAAGCACTGTAAATTATAGCTAAAATAGGAGGAAGGAGAGGATGATTAGGTGAGATTCAATTACTTCTATGTGGAACAAAAAAAAAAGATTAGAGGTCCACTTTAAAAGGGGGGAAAGGCCTCCAGCCACACTTTGAACATTACAGTCAAGGAAAAGCACAACTGATTACCAGCCAATCATTCTCACAGTATTGGGGGGGGGGGAGAGAGAAACAGTGGTCTTTAAGATGTTACTAACCATAACACCCAGCATCTCTCAACGCTAGCCACGTTGGCTGGGCTAGTGATACTCCTAGTTCAGTAATTTATGGAGGTTCACAAGTTCACTAAATGTATGCAAGTAGTGAGTCATAAGCCTAAGCAATAACTAAAGGTGGTAATGTCCACCCAGGTGGAAATGAGGACCTCAGTTCTTAGGAGAGTAAGGCAAAATATAGGGATTCCGAGCTGATTTTCCTTCCCTGAGTAAGACATTGAGTGATGGATCATAGACAGCACCCTGTCTCTAGGTTGCCATCCAGCTTGTAGAGGCAGCTGTGGGAATAGTTGATGGATTTTGTGAGCCGGGTTTCAGTAGCTTTTCATTCTCTGGCCTAGGGCTAATCCTATATGAAATACAATGTATAGTATTATTTGGACTTAACAAAGACACACTGTTTCTGAATAGGAGATCATGACATCAGATAATCCTTACCACGAAACAAGCTGGTAAACCTTCCACAAAAAACAAGATTACAGCCGGGCCGAGTTAGATCCTGATTTTAGAAGGCTGGCAGCCCTCAAAAGTGCAAGGGGCTTAATCGCATTATTGCGCGAGACAACAATTAAACATTTCAGCCCAGTACAAATAGCTCATATTTTGGCCTTCTCGCTGTTGAATGAAAACTTCTCTACATATGACATATAGTGGAAAATGTGTTGCCCAAGACAAGATCGCTGGCATACCCCCAGGCTGTACATAAACAAAGCAAATAGCGTGTACTAACCTAACCCCACTTAGACAGCTTGTTCAGGGCGTGCTTTTTAATTTCTTTGGCAGTTAAAAATCTTAAGCTTAAAGTTCCACTGTCATGTTTGTCTGTCTTTTAACAGTGAGGATGGACTGGCGGATTTGATTCACACTTGCCCAGGAATAAGCCCCATTAAATCAATGGAATTTAGTGCTTCCTAAGGATCGCCCTGCAAATCCCATTAATTCCATGACACACATTTCGAGGGAAGGTTGCATAGGACTGAGCTGTGAATTTGGATAGTGGCCTTGTCTTTTCCACTGCAAATCTATCTCTCTGAAGCATGTCCCATGCAACTCTGACATTATCTTAGTTAGAGCCTGCTCAGATTACATAAAGGGCACCCTCTAGAGGTCTCCTTGTACAGTGTACAGCACAGTAACATCCTTATCTTTATTGGACTTACAGCAGGGTGGGGGGGGGGGAACTTTTGTTCACATTTGATTGTCCCTCCAAAAAGCTGGGTGTGCAATGTCTCCTGCCCAAAAGTATCCAAGCCATTTTAGTAATACAGTCCAACGATCTGCAGATACACATTCACATTTGCACACAGGCAGGCGCACATATACAAACATACATACAAACTTCATCCACCATTCCAATTTCTTAGAAATCAGAGTTTGAGCAAAGGCAGATAAGCAAAAAAAAAAATATCCTCGTCCTTTTCGCAGTTCCACTTGAGTTTTTAATCTAGCCAGAACAAATTCGGAACAGCTGAATCCAAGTGGGTGTCACAGAAAGCCATTTAGCAATCCTCCCAACATTAACCTTGAACCGATATGAACTGGAAGCCAACATGCTGGCTAAATGGAATCCATTGCCATGCCACGAAGACAAATACTATGCTTCCTGACTAGACTTCCTGTCCTCAAGCACCAGGGAGCAAAATGCAGGGTGCTGATAGCCCAGCCAGAAGGGTGAGAGAACAGTGTGTCACAAAGTCTGGATTTCATCAAGACGAGCCACTTAGGAAAAGGGGGGAAATGGTTATCTCCAAGAAGCAAAGAAATGTGGAGAGAAAGTCAGAGAAGCAGCGGGGGAAAAGGAAACCAAAAAAGAAAGAAGTTCTGTGCAATTCTCCCTAACAAAGAATTGAATAAAACAGATGTAGTTTAGGCAGTGCAAAAGGACTCCACCCTTCCAATTCCTTGTGTTTACTTCTCTCCCTCTCTCCCTCCCTCTGTTCAGAAAGTTTAGGCTTGTCTCCAAAGGCTGCATTTATGTTTCATCACAACTGCAAACTTATTACAAACAGTAATAAGACTTCTTTTTAAAATGTCTTACACAGAAATAAAGCCAGACAACTGCATTTATCCCTAAGAGCTCGGTGGATTTTCCCCCATTGTTCTTCCTCTCTTCCTTGTCCACCATGCAGATGGCAGGGGGAAAAAAAAAACCTTTAGCTTTTAAAATCCATTTCCCATTAACTGACTTTTCAGCTTCTTATCAATCCCCTAGTTCACAACACACCCACACAAATATACAGAGAGCATCCTGCACTCCCAAGTCCATTTTTATTTCAGCTTCAAAGCAGAAAAGTGACACTCGGCACTCTAAAGAGAGACTCACCCCCTTCAAACTCGTCCTCTTCTTGTGTTCGTATCGTCCCCAAATGTCCTAGAAAAGCAATAAGAATGACAAACGTTCTTCTTTGGGTCCAGATGGCCATCATGTCTAAATATTAGACATGTATATCCCCCTCGTCCTGGGGCGAGGAAAAGTGCAAAACAAAAAGTGTACAAAAGAAGATTATGTGGACATCATAAAGCCAGCTCTTGTCTTTCAGCACTCCCACAGGACACACGGAAAGTCTGCAAGCTCCCCTCTTGCTTGCCTTTTCTTTTTAACCAGCTCTGGCTCTTGCGCAGCCTGCAAACACTTTTCCCCCCTCAAGTGATGCAGCTTTAAATAGGAAGAATGCTGCCTCCAGTTCTTTTCCTGCCCCCTTTCAGCTTCTTCAGCCTAATAATCATCCAGTCCCTGGCAAGGAATCGCGTGACTGATGGTAAACAATCGAATCAGGAGAAGCTTCGCTCTTCTTTCCTCAAACTTTTCCTCTTTTTTGCTTCTTTCTTTCTTTCTTTCTTTCTTTCTTTCTTTCTTTCTTTCTTCCTTTCTTTCTTTCTTTCTTTCTTTCTTTCTTTCTCTCTTTCTTTAAAAAAAAAACCACACAGTTTCTGAGAGCAGCTACCTCTCTCTGTTGCTGTTCAAGAAAAGCTCTCCCTTGAAAGAACAGGTTGGGATCCACACAAATTTGATTCAGAAAAATTATTTGGCCATTCAGACTGTTGGAAAATGAGGAGACAATGAGATGCTAAAGCATTCTTTAGAACAAACTTTAGGTTCTGAAAGGAAGCATCCTCCTTCATAGCTGCAATCAGCCTAAGCTTTGCCCTTCTCCTGATCCTGCATTTCTAACCTGCCTTTTTTCATGTACAGCTCTTTCCTGCTGAAATTATGAAGACTGAGGTCCATTCCTATCAGGAAGCATAAAGGTGAGAAAGGCAAATTAAATTCTTCTCCATTCACCTCAGTTACAGTAATCCAGAAGATAGATCCCAGTTTTTTTCTGGGAAATTGCATAGCAATGAATTAAGGAAAACTAAGGCCTGATACACAGATTTTGCTGTTGACTTTTCCACTGCTTATCACTGATACCTTTCTGCCCAGAGGCTGCCCAGATGGATAAATAGGTGGATAGGTGGGTAGGTGGATGGGTGGATGGGTAGATGGATGGGTAGATGGATGGATGGATGGATGGATGGATGGATGGATGGATGGATGGATGGATGGATGGATGGATGGATGGATGGATGGATGGATGGATGGATGGATGGATGGATGGATGGATGGATGGATGGAAGGAAGCTGCCTACTGTCCTGAATCACCAGATTGCCCGGTGACTCAAGGTTTCTTATATCAGACCAATGGCAAGAGTCAATTAGAAATAGTAACAATGTCTCTTTTGTAGCCTTTTCAAAGCTGATAGGCAATCACATGCCTTGCTTCATAGTAGGTGGCTTAAAGATGCCATTCTAATTGTCTTAATATAATATTTGTTTAGGGCATTATGAGAAGATTAAAAAGCAGCTCCCAAACACAGCCAGTCAATGCCAGGACAAGTGATACTGTACTGATGAGCCCTGCCAGAGTGGTAGTGCTCAAGCAGTTGTCCAGATCTGCTGTATGATGCTACGTAGGGCAATTCTATATTGCAGTTTTAAGCTAATAGTTTCCTGCACCATTCCCAGCTATTTCTATGGGACTATGGGACCATGCTTCCTCCAGCCTGAACAGGAACCAAAAGGGTGCCAGGACTGAATGGAGCATGAATTTCTAGTATTGATGACAGTAATTGATTTAAGGGGTCATAGTTGGATCAATTACAAGATTACTTTTTTTAAAAGTGCCAGGATGAAATGGCTGTGTAGGACTATGTGAATAGCTGCTGGAGAGGATGAGGCATGCCAGGCCATACTAAAGATGGGCCAAGCAGAAAAAGGAAATCTGCCTGTACTGCGCTGCATTGCGCTACTAAGAGAAATGCATTTGCTAAGAGATTTTAGCAAGTCTGAATCATGGAGGTACATTTTTTAAAAAATGAGAATTATTGTAACAAATTTTAATAATGTCTAGAAATAGTATGGAACAATGTGTTAACTGCACATTGTGGGTTTGCAGATCATAGCAAACCATGATTTGGTTTTGTCTTAGCGGCCTGATGTTGAATTCTGCCACAGGGTTTTGTAAGTCATGCCTATAATTCTGTGTTAAGTATGTACCAGGCCACTATTATGCAATGTGTGATTCCAGCCATTAAATCTAATCCCTTCTGTAAACATGACAATCTTCAACCATGCCACAACTTTCAGTTTTCAAACTGACAATTAAGTGGATTAGTAATAAATTATTACAATTCTGCACTCATATGCAATCCATTTTCCTCTTGTAGTTTATACTAGCAAATATAAATTGTGCCTATTAAGTGATATGTACAGTATGTATGTGTGTGTGTGTGTGTGTGTGTATGTATGTATGTATGTATTGGGTTTTGTGTGCCCCCACTTCAGCCAAGGCCAATGTTTCTCAACCTTAGCAAACTGAAGGTTTGTGTATTTCAACTTCAACTCCCAGAAGTCCCCAACCAGCCAGGATGGCTGAAAAATTCTGGTATTGAAGCTCCCAAGGTTGGGGGGGGGGGGTTTCATGGGAGGATGGAAAGAGAGGTTAGTGGATAAAGTATTTATGCCCTTTCAATTCCTCATCAGTTCTCTCTCCTACATCTTTTCTTCCTTCACATTAAAATATAAACAGAAGAACTTGGAATTCCTTGTTTGTCTTCTTTGACCCCCATTCTTTAAGCACAGAAAAGGATGAGATTAAAAAAAACACACATAATATGCCCTAATTTAAACATCTGGAAGCTCCATTAGAAATATGTTTCTCTATTGCTTCACCATCTGCACATTAATGCATGCCTAAATGCCTAAATAGAAAGTATTTCACATACTTCAAGGATGAAACAATAAGAGAACAGATCAAGGCAAAAGACGCAGAAAGGGCACAGGGAGACCAGTCTACAGGTTTCTCCCCACACCTGAGGCAGAATAAATGGCGCCTCTTGGCCTACTCTTGTTGACCAGTCAAACTATTTTAGCAAACAAAGAGAAAGAACCACAAATATTTTCTCCCGTTCCTGACAATAAAAATCCTAACAAAATAATGATCAATCAATTTGATTCAGCTGCTAACTCAATCTACCTAAACATAGGACCAGCTTTGGGCAGACGGGGTGGGGCTACCTGTCTTCTCGTGGCTTCTTGAATGTGTCTCTTTCAACATTAGATAGTGCTAAGCACAAATGTCTGGGAAGTTTCCATTTATAGTATATGTATGTTCCCATAGATTCTCCTTGTTCAAAGCTCTGCCTGCACACAACTTCTTTTTAGTAGCCAGCCCTAAATCATGTGTATACCCTTTTTTCCTGTTTATATGAGCAACACAGACAGACAGAAGCTGGTATCTTTTATTATGGACACTGATGTGACAAGTATTTAAGCCCTCAGTGATGTATTCAGTTATTATATTTCAACAATTTGTAGCCCATCTTTCAGGGGGAAAATACTGTCAGTGTGACTTCTGCTATATCATCGTGAAATAGAATAATAAAATGGCTAAATAATTACAATCCACAAAACACATTAATATGCAGCCATCGACTCATTTGGAACACCATAGGTATTCCAGATGAAACTGTAAATCTGTATTCTGCATCCCAGTCAAATCACTGTGAATAAAAATATGACAAAAACATTAACGAATCTTTGGAGCTCATGACTGAGCTTGACTTGCCCAAATTGTTATAAATTCCCCAAAATAAATGCCAGTATCAAAAATGTCCTTTCCCCTGGGTAGCTTCTTCAATTTAGCTTAGTTAGAAGGTGGCTGAAAGGGTTCTGTAGTCTTCCTGGTGTTATATTTTACAATCACTTTTCTGGCAATCTGCAGTATTGCCCACTTCCTTTAAAGCCCGGGTGACAATATCATGAAGGAACAACCTTCTCAAGGTTTTTTTTGTTTTGTTTTGTTTTCAGATCAAAAGGTACAGGCAATAGAAAGGCTACTAGAGGGAAAGAAAGGGAGGAAACAAAGAATACCAGTAACATGAATTTTAGACAATTGCTAAACACTGTATGGAGATAAAAGAAATGAAGCCTTTTAATGGGACAAGTAAAGTTCTGACAAACTAGAAGAATCCAGACAGATAGCAATAGCAATAGCATTTATGTTTATATACCTCCTCATAGCACTTAACAGCATTCTCTGGGCGGTTTACAATATCAGCATTATTTGCATATTGCCCCCAACAATCTGGGTCCTTATTTTACCAACCTTGGAAGGATGGAAGGCTGAGTCAACCTTGAGCCCCATTAGGATCGAATTCTAGCGGTGGGTAGAGTTTGCCTGCAATACTGTTTAATAATAATAATAATAATAATAATAATAATAATAATAATAATAATAATAATAATAATAATAATAATAATAATAATAATAATAATAATAATAATAATAATAATAATAATAATAATAATAATAATAATAATAAGAAGAAGAAGAAGAAGAAGAAGAAGAAGAAGAAGAAGAAGAAGAAGAAGAAGAAGAAGAAGAAGAAGAAGAAGAAGAAGAAGAAGAAGAAGAAGAAGAAGATGATGATGATGATGATGATGATGTAAGGGACCTTGGAGGTCATCTAGTCCAACCCCCTGCTCAGGCAGGAAACCCTATACCATTTCAGACAAATGGCTGTCCAGTCTCTTCTTAACAATTTCCAGTGTTGGAGCATTCACAGCTTCTGGAGGCAGATTGTTCCACTAATTAACTGTTCTAACTGTTAGGAAATTTCTCCTTAGTTCTAGGTTACTTCTCTCTTTGATTAGTTTCCATCCATTGCTTCTTGTCCTGCCTTCAGGTGCTTTGGAGAATAGCTTGACTCCCTCTTCTTTTTGGCAACCCCTGAGATATTGGAACACTGCTATCATGTCACCCCTCATCCTTCTCTGCAATAAACTAGACATACCCAATTCCAGCAACCGTTCTTTATACGTTTTAGCCTCCAGTCTCCTAATCATCTTTGTTGCTCTTCTCTGTACTTTGTACTACATTCTAACCATTGTGCCACCAGATGCCTGTAAATTGTAGGTCAATTCTGCTAGATGAAATTTCTCCCTTCCTATTCCTGTATGACCTCTTTAATTTTCTCCATTGCAAAACTCCAATAGGGATTGTAAGGAACAGGATCAACATTGCAGTTAGGTATACCTGCACAATTGATGTTATTTGTATAATTATAATGGATATATTGGAACATACAAGATTGTGGCTCCAGCTGACATGCTGGACTCAGTCTTGGGTTTGAGAGCTGCTTCCCTGTAAAATCTGGCCAAGTGGAATCACTTCTATCCCCTTCATCATTTATTATCATTGTGCCTACTACCAACTCTTCTGGGGGATCTATACAGATAATGTCCCTACATTCCTAATTGTGAACTTTGTACAGATTTTACTAATATCACCATGAAACAACATACAGACATATAAACACTGTACACTGATACAATAGGAACTTTATACTAAGCTATTTGATGAATAATCCAGGAACCAAGCAACTCCCCTCACCCACACTGCAAAAATGTGCTCTGTCTAATCCTCTCTTGTAGCTGGTTGCTCACTGCTGACTCCAGGTATTAGATCTTCAACCTGAGTTTCTACTTTCTGTCTATTCTAGTATCTTTCTCCTCCCGTGCTATAATTCCGAACCATTTCTCAGCTTCTCCTCCAGTTCTTCACATAAGGTTGACTCAGTTGCCAATAGTTATTCTGGAGTGCCTCAGACAAAGCCTCAGGCCTTCTCTCCTTCACCTTTTGCTCCTGAATAATCTTTCCACCAGAGGATGGACTCCCCACCTGGCTGGTTTCAATCATTCTTTCTCTCTACTTATCTCTTCCTCTCCTCCCTTCCAACAAAAGTTGGGGGTCTTATATGTATTCCTGAACTAGCTCTGTTTTCTTGCATCTTCCAGATTGACTTCTTTTTCTCAGTTCTATTCTCCTTCCATTGCCTAAGCTTTACGACTGGGTCTAGCATAACGTGGAGGTCGATATGTCTCACAAGAAAACTTCCTCTCTCTCCCCCAAATGAAAACTTGTTTGCAACGTGAAGGTTGTTATAGATTCAACACAATCAGAATGTTTATCATGCTAAATATTTATGTGGATTCCAGAACCTTGGAATGCTCGCAGCATGGTTCCCCAATCTAAGAAATGTTTATCTTGGCACAGTGTTATAAGGCACTGTTACAATGCAGAAATAATACAGTACGTGGAAAAGAAAAGAAAAGAAAAAACCCTTATATTTTACAAATCAGTGGTAATTAAAAAAACAAAGTACATCATATAGCATTAAACCAGGGGTGTCAAACTGCCGGCCCGCGGGCCGGATGCGTCACGTGGAAACCACGCCCACCCCATTGCCGGCAATGGCAAAACCATCCCGATACATTGCGCGACGTCACGTGACATGTCTGCATTAAACAGATAAATCCAATCATGCTTTCAAACGTGACCTAAGATTTTTAATAACCACAAAAACTAAAACTAGCATTTTTGTCTTTTCTAAAATGAATAAACTTAAAATATGCATATTCAGCAAACCACAAATGTATTTGAATAAGATCTTCTGCTTCAATAGTTTAATAACAAGTCTGGGTTTTTTTCTAGCCCTTTTTTTATTATTGTTGCTGCTACGGCTTGTCCTATTACTAGTAATGACAGCTCTGGCTGCTACCAACAGTGAGTAACAAGTTTCACTCCTTGAAATTGTTTGTACCCCCAATGTACTCAGTTGGGAATTAAAGAGTGAATGAAGTAATAAAAACTGAACTAAGTGGAGCTTGGTCAGATCAAAACTGTTATTGTGTACCAATCAAATACCTACTATTGGTTCTTTTTTGCAGACTATTAAATCCTAACATATTTTTTGTATCTTGAGTAAATCCATTACCCAAAAAGAAGAATCTGTCTTCGGACTTCCACCATCCCAAGATGGTAAACGTTGTAAGTACTGACTAGATTCCTATGCTGCACTGTGCTTCATTAAAGGTGGATTACTGAATAAACCGTAACTGAGTACAGGGGACACATTAATCCATAAACCATGATTGACAAACAGTGGTTGGGTTCATACTACAGTAACCCAAGCCAAACAAACCACATTTTAGCTTCACGCAATACATGAATTGAGTTAAAAACCTGGCAAGTAAGCTAAGATGGAAAATACCAGGGAAGATTCAGATTTTAGAAACTTCCATATATTCATTTCAAACTGCGGGTAGGTTTCTTAGGAGGCAAGTTAATAGAATGAAAGTATACCCTTAAGCATATTTTTGGACTTGAGTGGTGAATGTTCAGCTAGTCTTTTATGCTTTAAGTAAGCAAACAAATATGGTGTTTTAACAAACCTTGATTTTGTTTACAAAATTATTTGGCCTTTTTGCTTATTTATGTGCTGTATATGCCTTTGACTCCTGGCGACTGCCTGGTTGTGTCCCTCCAGTTTTCTTAGCAAGAGTTTTGGAAGTGGCTTGCTAGCTTCTTCCTAGGGTTGAAGGAAAGTGACTGAGAGCCAGCTTTCTTCATAATAAAATGCACAGACTCCCAATTTCTAGCCTGAAGCCTTTAACCACTACATTAAACTGGCTCTCATTTGCATGAACATGTAAATTTAATTAATTATTTTAAAATCGTAAGTGGGCCTTCTTTCTTTTAAATAAGCTGACATTTGAATAATATTCTATTGTCAATGGATGGAAAATGTATTATAATAAGACACTGGAAGAAAACTTTAAATAGCTAAATTATTTACACCCACACTTTCAGCTTCCATGCATAGGAGGGTTTTTTGTGGGTTTTTTTTAAATGAATTCCAAAACTTCACAGAATTCAAAAAAAAGAGCTCGGCACAGATCAAGTTCAATTCCAACAAAAATAAATTGGGATTGAGAAGTAAATCCATTCATTGTTCCTAGACAGACAATCATTCAGTTCAGAATGTGGCCTTGCCTTGCCAATGCTTCTTTCCAGTACAGAATGAAGGGAGCGGGCCTCAGTGACAGTCTTCCATGTTATTTATTGCCCTGACTGTACAAAAATCAATGGAAAACTTCTAAGAACAGTTATGAAACGTACTCTCAGATGAATTATTCTCTGGACTACAAACTGATACAGCCCAACATGGAATTTATAATTGCATAAATGAGTTGAGGATTCCCAGTTGAAGAACAACTGAGGCAGCTACATCAATTGTTGCAGTCATTGCCAAATCAGATTCCGGACCAAGATTTGTTAACAAAGTTATATGGTACTACAAGTGTTTAGACTTTAACAGATGAAACATTGCAATATATTGTTGTATTTTGAACTATGATTTGGTTTGTTTCTAGTGGTATTTATGCAAAAGAAGTTCCACTTATTCTGTTAGGCAATAATATACCCAAACCTCTCTTGAATAAGATCATGGAATTCTTCAAGTCCATATATCCGACATTGGCCAAAGAGTCAAATGAAGCACTACTAAACAACACACATAACCTTGTAGAACACACAAAAATCATAACATGCCAATTTATGGACTTCTGCCTCACCACCTACTTCCAATAGATTGGACTAATATGCAAACAGATCAGGGAACACCCATGAGATCGCCTATCTCAGGATTCATGGTAGAACTAGTGATGCAACATCTGCAAAAAAAAGCCCCCCCCCCCCCAGATACAGGTCACAATGTGAAACCATAATATGCAAGATACATTCATTATTATTTAAAAAAAGATAAACATAAAACCATCAACACCATTCATGAAAGCAGTTTCACAAAAGAAGAGAAGAACACCAACATCTTTCTGGACATACTCATCAACAATAAAAACAATGGCAAACCAGAAACCCAAGTCTACCCCATTGTCCCATGATGTTACCTAGACTGGTAATGAAATGTCTCCAGAAAGAGAAATAAGCTCTCAGAGAACATCAAGAACCCAACAATTTGAATAAACTACAAATTTGTGAAACATTGCACGTGTGAAACCAATTAGAGTAAGAAGCATAATGGGCCAGATTTTCATGTGGAATAATCTCATTTTTCAGGCTATGAAAGGTCTGACTAAGTGTATTTTCATGTCCTTCATAAATTATTATTAGCACTTAATTTGATAGACAGGAATCAATCGGTCCTACCACCGATATAAAAGAGAGGTTGCTATTGTTATTTGGTTATCCTTCTATTCCATCAAGATAACCCTTCAGAATTAAGTCACAGCCTATAGTATATGGGACTCATTCTGTTAAATATTTATATGGAGTTGTTAAGCAATATGTATTCTGTCAATTCAGGAATTGATTCAGGAGTAGATAAGGCAATCTCTGAATTTTTCCCATCTACATTTGGGAATTTCAAAGTCAACATATAGTCAATGATCAGGTTTGGAAACTAAAATAAAGCTGGGCTTTTTAGAACATTATCTAGATGTAGCATTTCTGAAGAAATGAAAATGTGTTCATCAACTACTCTGATTAAAATAATATTTATTAGTCCAAAGTGCTTAATTAATTTTATTTTAATTAACCAGGAGACTGTGAATTCTAGTCTTGCCTTAAGATAATTTTGGGCCAATCACTATCTCCAAGCACAACCCACCTCACAAGGTTCTTGTGGGGAAAATAGGAGAAGGAAATAGTATTAGCTATACTTGCTGCCTTGAATTATTTGTAAACAAATAATGAAGGTGGGACAAAAATAAATATAAATACATAAATCTAAATCTTCATCTTAAAGTTGTGAAGCACCTCTAGCTGCCTGAAGACTGCTTGAAGCAGCCACTCTAAGCTTCATTGCAGATGTTCTTCATCTTTGAAGAACTGATCTACAGAAGTGCTTCAGTCATGACTAAGGAGCCTTCATTGAAGGACCTCCACAGGCCTAATATTGTGAGGATGTGGGTGTCAGGACTTCAAGGGCCAAAAACTCAAATGGTCACTTGTTCTCAGGAACAAGTTTGGTTCTTTAAGTATTTTCTTTAAGTATTGGTTTTTAATGTAAATATTTCTAGAAAAGGGACCTGAATTTTACCTAGCTGCTGAGTATCAGGTAATTGCTCAGATTCTTCTGAAGAATTCTGAGTAAGTACTGGAATTTCCCTCAGTATACTTACAGCTTTCCTCAGAACAGAATTAAAATTGGAATTGCCAACCAGGGTGGAAAATATTAACTTCCTGAATATCCATGATTTGAGACTGAGAAATGAAGAATTGGCACAGAGTCTACTGCAGAAATGCAATCTCAGAATGAAAGCCTAACTCACAGGTGATTCTTGTTCTTTCCTAAGGAACCATATTTGCAATCACAACAACTGTAAATTGTTATTCCCATTTCTTCAGATGTTTTGATGCAAGACTTACTATTTTAAAACAAACTATTTTTGGTATTTATCCTGTCCCCAAAATTTCTGCTTTTTAATTAAATCTAGGATTTAAATGAACCCCACTGCCTATGTAGTACATATTTTAATACTCCTTTGGAAAACCACCTTTTCATATTTCTAACATTCTGCATTGCGCAAAGACCCAAGGAGCCATCTGTCTACTTTTTAAGACAGTGTTGGAAAGGCTCAAGGGCATTCATTGGAAATTTCTAAAAGAGACATTATTATTTATTTTATTTTATTTTATTTTAACAAAGAAAGCACAAAGATGGAAAGCAAAAGAAATAACGGAAACTTACATTGCATGCAAAAAATCATTCAGCCTCCTTTTAAAACAAATCATTGAACCTTGACTCTGTGAAGTAATATTCATTGGTATTTTCCTCACCAAGATAATCACAGAACAGCATCTATGTTACTTACATGGTATTGTGTTCACCCAATTAGGAAGAAAATTTTGGCATGTTACTTCTTTATAACTTAAACTCTTGCTCATTTTATGTACCGTACTATACATATAATGCAATGGCCGTTTGCTGAAAGCTAATAAATGATTACCGCTTAATCAGGAAGTAATAACTTGGATATGTCAGGTAATCGCATGAAGCCTTTCATAGGATATTGAGAAGTCAGAAGCACACATTTCACAAAAGTCACTGCGGTTGAGTAGCATCAGTATATTGGTGAGTTTTGCTATTCAAAGTGCTGAGCAAGGGGAGTACTTCTTCCCACAAACCAAAGTGGACAATACAAAAGGCCAGTAAAATTATTTTGGTGTCTGGTTCAAAAAATGCCAATAATTTTAATGCTCTTCCCTGACAGTAAACTCAGTGGTCTGAGGCAGTTACTTAATCCTGCTTTACAACTGAGCAGCCACCCTCATATAAGGAAGATACTCAAGAAACTCGAAGAGGAAAGACTCATAAATTAGGCCTCAGAGTGGAGTCTTCACCTCACACTTCAAACCAAAATCTGTAGTCAAGCAGTAGAAAAGGAATGAAAATTAGTTAACAATAACACTTAGACTTATATACCACTTCATAGTGCTTTACAGCCCTCTCTGAGTGGTTTACAATGTCAGCCTATGGCCCCCCACAATCTGGATCCTCATTTTACCAGCTCAGAAGGATGGAAGGCTGAGTGAGCCTTGAGCCGGTGAGAATTGAACTGCTGGCAATCAGTAAAATTAGCCTGTAATATTGCATTCTAACCACTGCTCCACCACGGCTCTCTAAGTTACAAAGACATTTGGACCTGGTTTCCAATTCAGATTATTTTTCCCCAAACTTTATTAAGTTTCAAAAGAAGGTAAAATACAAGGAAACAGGGGGAAAACTTTCCTGCACTCCAATTTTGCTTTATCCATTGCCCTTTCCCTTTTTTTTCCATTCAGATTGTTGAGGTAGTAGCTGAATTATTCTCCCCCACCCCCACAAATCTTTACACAAAATGTGAAACCAATTAATCCAATACTTCTAAGTGTGCACTTCATGACAGACTTGACAGAGTTCTTAAATTAAATTATATGCAAGAATGACAAAACGGATATACATTGCAGCTAGTGTTTTCTTATTCCTCTTTACTAGCGTTGAATAAATATTTTCACAAATCTTTCACAATCACCAAGATGATTAACATTCAGCAAAAATTAAAAGGATGCTCATTTGTCTTCTTAATCTCTGTTTTATATTTGGCAATCACAGTAATAGCATAAGCTTTCTTTCCAAGGATCAGTGATGGGGTGATGAGAGACACGTTATGCAATGCAGAGTTCAGTTAACAGAGAGTTATGTATGCAGCCCTGCCACAAGTTACTCCCGTTACAATTATGTGGAGAAGGAGTTAATTATTGTGTGAAAAAGATTACACACATATCTACTTGCAAGATAGACATTGGTAAACCACAGCTGTGGAAACAGAAACATGTCTTTTCCATAAGCTGGCACGTGCATATATCTTTCTGCTTAACAGTTTTGGGCAAAGACTCCATTCCAAAACCTAGTGGGCTGTCCAATATTCATGTAGAATACTGCTCATGTTCCAAAGATATTAAGTTCAACAACTCTCTTCTAACTAGCCATCTAGAGCCACAGACATCAAGTTGAGTCCTGGAACACTGTTTGCACAAAGAATCACCAAATGGCAATCATAAGAACAATTTTCAGGGAAATGAATAATAAAATGAACATGGTTCTAAATAAAAACAAATCATCTTCCAAATAGCATTTCACTTAATCATACATTTCAAAAAGGGCATTTTCAGCAAATAGAACTTTGAAACTTTAGAGTTCATCTCTTATGAATGAATCCAGTTTCTTTGTTATCTGTGAATAAAGTATAATTCTCAAACATAACTTTTTGTGAAATGTAGTGCATACATTCCCATCAGGGACAAGGCCCATAAGATTCACTCACTAGCTTTTCTATAAAATTTGTTCCTAAGTGTGAAGCTATGCACGGGACAAAGAAATGGTTTCCAATAAATTAAATTTCAATTCCTTTTTTACATTAAATTCACTTAATTACAGTTAAAATTACAGCAAACCCTAGATTCATTAATGTTTCCATTCAATCATATTAAGAATAATAGTTCAGAGGCAACTTTTAGATGGACTCTGTGGCCACGAGTGGGGTTCTGAAGCCACAATTTTAGATGAGTTCTGGGGTCACAAGTTTTAAGTATGGGTCCTTAGGTTGTACTCTTCTGCACTGAAGCCTGTTTTTATTTAAACAGTTCTTATTATCAGGCAGAGAGTAGATGTGTCCAGTTTAGCATCAAGCATCACTCTTTCAGGGATTTATGGCCTCTCTCAGCAACTCAGTTTCCCTACTGTACTTTATCTTCTTCTAGACAAACCCCTGCATTGTGATGACTACTAGATGCAAGGGCAGTGAAGTCTTGTCATCTGGGTCAATGGTTACTCCCTTGTTGCTCTTTAATATTTGCTGCAGCTACAATTACAAAGGCTGCATAGCTATAATGTCCGTCTTGAGCCAAATACAATGAGGGAAAGTTTGTTTGTTTGTTTGTTTGTTTGTTTGTTTATTATTACTACTACTACTACTACAACAACAACAACAACAACAACAACAAGAAGAGGAAGAAGAAGAAGAAGAAGAAGGAGAAGAAGGAGAAGGAGAAGGAGAAGGAGAAGGAGAAGGAGAAGGAGAATGTTGGAAGGGACCTTCAAGGTCATCTAGTCCAAACCCCTACTCAGGCAGGAAACCCTACACCATTTCAGACAAATGTCTGTCCAGTCTCTTCTTAAAAACTTCCTGGAAGTTTTTAAGAGCATTCACAGCTTCTGGAGGGAGGTTGTTCCACTGATTAATTGTTCTAGCTAGATTGTTCTAATCTAGTTCTTGATTGCATATAAGTGCATTTTGATACTTTAATTCTTTTATACCGGTTGTCCTTGATTCATGACCACAATTGGGATCAGACTTTCCATTGCTAAGCAAGACAGTTGTTAAATGAATCACAACCATGGTTGTTAAGCAAATCAATGCAGTAATTAAGTGATTCATGTAGCTATGAAAGTGAATCTAGCTTCCCCCATTGACTTTGCTTGATGGAAGCCAGTTAGGAAGATCAAAAATGGCAATCACATGACCTCACATGACACTGCAACCATTGTAAATACATGAGTTGCCAAGCACCCAAATTTTGGTCATGTGACCCTGGGGATGCTGCATGGTTGTAAGTGCAAGGACCTGTTATAAGTCACTTTTTTCAGTGCCATTGTAAGTTACATTTACAATCAGTTGTAAATTGAGAACTACCTGTATATATAAATTCAATTGAACTTTGGGTACCTGTGTGCCTGTATTTAGATATAGACATAGATGATATCAATATATGAAATCCAAAGTCTAATGATGGCACCCAAGATGAATTATATGCTTTGTGGTTAATTTAGCATACTGATCCAAACCATGGAATTTAATCCGTTTTTTCTTGATGCCTATTCTAAATCCATTTTTCCTGTAAAAATACTTATCAAAGAAATGGGAATTCCCATTTTTTTCTACATTAAATTCATTTAATTGCAATTAATATTACAGCAAGCCCTGGGGAGACTGAGCATGTGTAGGAAGAGAGCTATGGCAAAGGACTGATAGAGGCAGTGAGTGGACCCTACAGAGTGTGAGTGGGAGATGCTACGGAGCACAGGCAGACAGCAGGGTGCAACAGAGTACAAGATCCCTAACATTAAACCTAGTCCTAAACCTGAAATTCATTTTAAAGGACAAAATATTATTTTCTCCAGTTTAGCTGAAAGGAGGGAATTTCAATGCTAAATATTCAGATATTTATATTTCATTATTTCTGGCAGAGATTAATAACATTGTTATTCACTGGCGGGTTTAAAAAAAATGGAAATTCCCATTTCTCTGGTACGTATTTTTACAGGAAAATAGATTTAGAATAGGAATCAAGAAAAACCAGACTAAATTCCATGGTTTGGGTCTGTTTGCTAATTAACCACAGAGCATATCATTCATCTTGAGTTGGTCACCAATGGAACCGTAGCCCAGCATAACAATATTATAAAACTGTGAAAAGTGATTTCAAATGCAGAATGAAAAACAGGTTTATTAAAAGAAAAAGTCCTTTTGTGCACTTTTTTTTTTTACTTTTCCATTTTCTCTCCCTGTTGTCTTCTTTCCAGTGTTTTATTACTTTTTTACGCTGTTCTGGATTGAATCCATATGTGGAGCAGATTTTTGAATGCTTCATGAAAGTCTCAGTAAAATCTTACTTGAAACTGTATTGTGCCTGTTTGTTATTTATGAATTCAATTATTATTTAGAACTTTAACCAAATACATTTTGGATTCTGTGGAGCAGTTTAATTCTGAGTCTTTAAAAATATCACTATACGAGAGGCTAAACTATAGTTTCCTCATTTTGGAAATGTCCTCTAACTAGATATTCATAGGTAAAGAATCTTTGCTCTTCCAGATGCATGTGGAACCAGAATTTGCCACCATCAGATGCTTTAAACAGAGACTAAAAAATTCACTGAGTTTATCAGTTGTAACTACAGTAATTATGACTGCTGTTTACTAACTAAATCAGAAACATGATGCCTTAAATTGCAGCAGGGAGTAATAATGAATTGGCCTCCTGTGTAAATCCTCGCAAGTAATCCTTGCTTACTAAACACTCTTTCAGCAACCATTCAAAATTGAGATGGCACTGAACAAGTGGTTCTAAAGTTCTGATATCACAATGCCCTGGCAACCATGTGATATACATACACACACACAGTGGTGGGATTCAGCCAGTTCGCACCACTTTGGCAGAACCGGTAGCTAATTTTTTGTTGCCCAGGCCCAGAATGTACTTCCGGAAGCAGCATCCACATAGAGAACCGGTTGTTCACATATTTGAATCCCACCACTGCACACGCACATAAATATTAATATTAACCATAGTGTATTTTGAATACATAGCAGAAAAAAAGAGCCTTGAGAGTTAACAAGGTTGATACTATATGGTACAAAGTTATTACAGAATCTAGTTGTTCTGCTTCGGATGCCACAAAACAAGCTTTCTCCCAGAAGGCAACAATGAAAACCAGTCATGGAGAGGATGTGTAGAGTCCCTGACAACACTGTGGACCCTGGTCAAGCATCGCTTATATGCCATGTCCTGGATAGAAGGAAGTGAACTTCCAATAATCTTTTCCACCATCCTCACCACTCTCTGCACAGCCTGTCCAAAACAGTAATACTTCCAAACCAAACAGTAATACAATATGACAGAATACTCTCAATCGTCCCTCTGTACAAAGTGGTAAGGATAGGGGAAGGAAGATGCGCTCTTTTAATATGACGCAGAAAATGCAGGTGCTGCTGTGCCAGTTTTACCAGTGTCTCACAGTTGAGTGACCAATCTAACCTACTTGTTAGCTGCACCTCCAGAAACTTAATACTATTAACCCCCTCCACAGTTGAATCATTAATACCCAGAGGTGTATGTCTACGCCTGCCTTTTCTGAAATGGAAGAGGATCTCTTTAGCTTTTCCTACATTAAAACCAAGCTGTTCTTATGCACAAGTCCACCAAATCCTCCACCTCCTCCCTCATTATCCTGAAAAAGGCCCTCCCAAAATGTTGTATTATCCACATACTTCACAACATGGTTCACAGCAAACCTTGCACAACAGTCATTGGTCAACAGGGTGAATAACAACGGACTTAGGGCCACAGCCTTGAGGAAACCTGTGCTCAAAAAAATGATGTTAGAAATATTAGTCTCAACTCACACATACTGGGGCCTATCAAGAATCTAGTTGCACAAAGGCGTATTAAAGCTTAAAAGGCCCAGTTTGTCTACTAAGTGCTGAGGAATGTTAAATGCCGAACTAAAGTCGACAAAGTATTTCTTTCCTCTAAGTATGCCAAGCTCAGATGGAGGACAGAGGAAATAGCATCCTCTGTGGAGCGATACTATCCCACAATGCTTTACAGCACTCTCTGGGCAGTTTACAATATAAGCATTATTTGTATATTGCCCCCAACAATCTGAGTCCTTATTTTACCGACCTGAGAAGAATGGAAGGCTGAGTCAACCTTGAGCCCCATCATGATCAAACTCTAAAGGCCGTTGTCAGACTTTGCCTGCAATACTGCACTTTAACCACTGTGCCACCAGGGCTCCTCAGACATAGTCAAAATACAGTCCAGATTTCCAAGAGTTAGGTCAGGGTGGTCGTAGAATTTCATGAGCAGAATCCACACAAATATTATGCAAGAGCTGGAGATATTTGATATTTGATTCTAATGAGGGATCATTCCTTAAGTCTGCCTCTTAAACCAGACTGCCGTCAGCTGCTTTTAATCAAAAGATTTACTCCTCTGCTCAGCAAGGAACCTCGTAAAGCAGGGGTGTCAAACTGCCGGCCCGCAGGCCGGTTTCATCATACCGAAGCCGCGTCCACCCCATTGCCGGCAATGCAAAAAGAGTCGCGATACGTCGTGACACATCACATGACGTGGTGAGTTTGACACCCGTGTCGTAGAGTATCTTTGCTCTGGTTTTTGCTCTACTCACTTGGTACTTTTGTCCAGCATCATCATCATCTGATGGCTCCAACTGTTCAGGTGGTACCTGTGTTTGATCAGCCTCAGGTTATTCGTGGTTTTGTGTCTCTTGAGGCTGACATCCCACAGGTTTTGCTGGAGCCTCATCTTCAGCAACAGAGTCATAGTCTGAAGTCTGAATCATGAGACTCTGGCAACCTCCCTGCTCCTTACCTGGACTCCTGCTGCATCCTGCTTACCAACCCATGGGTCTTGGAGCTACAATGGCAATGGGAACTGTGAGGATTGCCATTGCTAAGTGATGTGGTCATGTGATGTCACCCTTTATGACCACATGGTTTAGCGATGGCAGTCCCAGTCCCAGTTGCCATTAAAATCCAAGAATATATTAATTCAGTGTATTTATTTAATAGCATTTTTAAACCCCCTTATTTACATTTCTCACTATTTGTGAATATACTGGACTAGTTGGGTTATTGGCCGGATGTAACAAGAGAATTAATGACCTACCCAAAGTCACTACTGTTCTTCAGGAGTCTCCTCAGAGCTAATCCCATACCGGTAGTTTCACCTATCACAACATCAAACTAGACCTGATACCTATTGCTGTTCAGAACTGGTTTCCTATCAGTGACTTATTGTTTGAACAATATCAGTAAGTTTCATTAAAGATGGTGGGTTTTCTTTATAGATTGCTATATACAGGATTGCACTGCAGAGACAGAAAAACCGTGAACATTGATGAAAATTGGTGAAACCAATACAATTAAGACCTAACGTTTTAAACTAAGTAGGGTTTTATTGTACAATTTCTCTATTCACTGTTTATTAGGATAGGGTTCCTCAGAATTAGAGTAAGATAAACATATATATCCAAACTTGAATATCCATGGAGATTCTCAATCATCCAGGTCATCGTTGTCCGAAAGGTACTTTTTAAAGGGCAACTGAACTTTCTTGGATTTTTTTCCTTGAAAACGTTTCACTTCTCATCCTAGAAGCTTCTTCAGTTCTTGTCAGGTCAAATGATTTCTCCTTGTCAGAAAGATAATTCTTATACCTGGCACATTTATTGGAACAGATTTTGTTAACTATTATCCAATTCCTAGCACCTTTTGTGTAATTCCTCATAAATCTATGCTAATCTGCTTCCACATTAATTTGATTGCATATATTTTTAAAAAATCTTATACAATGTTGAATTCTAATAATATTTTAAAATTTGTATTTCAACATAGCTATTGTTAAAATTGTTTGAAAGGTACATTTTAATAATTTATTATATTTGATAGCAGATTGTGTTGGAACATTCAGAAAATATAAACACTAATGGAAATCCTACATATCTGCAAGTGAATTACAAACCCACACCACCAAACAGTCACAGAACATTCAGATTACTCCCTATTGAACTTCTTTCATCCACATATTCCTTTAAAACTCCTAAGTACCTTAGTTATTCTCAATACGTTCACTTGTACATTAGATAATTCCATAGAAATGTAATGAAAGAGAATAGAATCCAATTTTTTATAAACCATACTGAGCAAAATCAGAAATAGTTAAGTTAAATAAAAACCAGAGATAAACAGTTTTCAGTTCTGAAAGAATAGAAACCTTCTCTTCCTGTATTTCTGGAGAAGTAATTTTATGAACACCTGGGATTAATCAGGAAGTCTTGTTAGAACACTCTGTTGATCTGGGGTGAGAGTGAAAGACAATGAATTTTAAGAACAACTAACCTACTCCCATTCCCACTGCTTCTTTTGCCCACCCGTGGTCATTATATTTCTCTGTTTAGATAAGGAAATATCTCAGAAATGAGGGCCCAATGGGGCAGGGGTTATTGAGTTTTATTCTGAATTTCAAAAGATTGTTCTCCGAAAACACCATGAGCTCGGCATGTACAGTAAAGAGTCTGCAGAACCACAGCAAATGCTACAACACATAGTACTGTATTATCTTTCCTTTTTCATACAGCACTTTGAAGCTAATGGAATTCTCAGCATAGGATGCGAGAAAATTGCAAGGTACTTTAACAGATAGACTGAAGATTGTGCACTATCATTCTACGGATTATATACTAATATATCAAAAATCTAGAAACATAGGTCAGCATAAAGATTTACTATCGACCTCCAAATCTACTATGTGACATTGACTGAGATTACAACGTGTATTTTAACTGGTGCGGGAGTGTGTACTTATTAATGTGTGGAAGATTTATCATCTCCAATCATAAAATAATTCGTAAGTCACTGAAATGAGAAGATTAGATTTATATAGGAAAGACTAAGAAATCCCTTAATATTAGCAAAATCTCTTGAAATATTTCCAGGGCCACTGCAGAGAAAGATACATCAGGAGAAGTAGCAACATAATAAATTCACTGGCATCTCCTAGGGCCATGATAGCCCTAAGATCTGGTAACTTAGATCCTGAGGCATTCAGCATAGTTCTCTTTGTGGGAATATGCTGAGGTCTAAAGTGCCTTCTAGTCTTCAGAAAAGCTTCTTTGGAAGATTGGGTAATCCCTTTAAACAGCACTACTTATTATGCCGCAGAAGCAAAGTTATGACATTGTAACAATAAAAATATTCCATTATATTAAGGGCAGATTCTGTTGCTAAGTTCAGATGGGGCAATTTGAAGACCATAACCCGCTTCCAGGAAGTTGCACTTTTTCACACCAAACTCTTGCAATTGCACTAAAGCCACCTCATCATCATCCCAACTTTCTGGAGGCCAAAAAGCCTCATGGGGAGTACTACCCGGTCCACTACAAATATGGAAGCCAAAGATCAGCGCTCTAGAAAGTATTGTGCTCTCAATCCTCTTCCTTGCCTTGCCATGCTTGCTTTGCAGCCAGGAAAGGGTAAGGAGGAAAGTGAAGGTTACGCACTGTGCAAAGCAGTGGCAGAGGTTTACCTTGGGTTGACTGGCAAGGATGAGAGGGTCAGCACAAGACCCCAGGATGCTTCAACTTCTGGAGGGCTGTGCATCACTGTCAACCAGAGAACATGCCATGTCTTGTCACTCTTATGGAATCACGAACTTCTCTTATAAATGCCACGATCGGGTAAAGGCACTACCTGGGTTTCTGATTCTAAAGACATAAAGAAATTAACCCTGATGCCTAATATATGAAGAAAATTATCTGGGAGACATGGTTCTGAATGGTAATCCAAGCCCAAGCTCCTAAATTACAAATTATTATATAGACACAGATATTCTTGAGAGACCATGAGTAAAAAGGAACATCAGTGCTGCCATAGGAGATTGCGAAATCTATTTGATGTTCTTCAGCAAGTAACTGCTGTTTTGAGACAGTGCAGGTTGCCTCTTTCTCTATTAATTCCCTAGTTTTTAAAAATAAGGATGCGACAATAAAAAAAAAACCAAATCATTATTTCTGTTTAGAAGAATGGTAAACAGCAAGGATCATCTTTCATATGTTCACACAGATGATAAGAAGGAGGCACAGAAATCAGTGGTGAAATATACAGTATACTCAGTCTGGCAAAGAACTACTGGCAGTGAAATAACTAAAACCAGATTCAGGGGCAGGTGGGAAATATAACCAACTGAACATTTTTCTTCAAAGTCACTTGCTCAGGAAATTTATCTTTTTCTTTGTAATGAGAAATACATGCCTCTGCAGTATAGGGTGAATATACCTAAAAAATGGCACAGGCCCAATGAAAAGTCCAAGACAATATTAGATTCTAAGAAAAAAATACCAAAGAATGCACAGCACGCCCATTGGTATAACTACAGGAAACCTTTTGGTGGAGTAGTAAATTATAGAGAAGCAGTTGAATATTATCTTTGGCAAGGAGCTCAGTTTGTATGAACAGGATCAAAGCAGCTGCATTCTGACTCGCAGCAATTTACAATATGAAAAGCTGCAGAATTGGAATGATGCCTCCACTGGCAAGATGGTATGGGGGGTGGGGGAAACCCAGAAACCCAAAAGCAGATGCATGAAAATACCTTTCATTCACCAGCTGGATGGCAGCACTGTGCCGAGCTTCAGAAGTCAAGGCAAAAAGGTCTTTCAAAGTGTGCAGGGCAAATATAGCATCTATCTGCCATTCCTTCAATAAAATTGTATTTGTACCTCTCCACTATGCTTTAAAAAAATTGTTGTCAAACTGCTTTCTATATCGTCGTACAGGTGATCCTCGACATACGACCACAATTGAGCCCAAAATTTCTAAGTGAGACATTTGTTAAGTGAATTTTGCCCCGTTTTACGGCTTTTCTTGCCATAGTTGTTAAGTGAATAACTGCAGTTAAGTTAGTGACATGGTTGTTAAGTGAATCTGGCTTCCCTATTGATTTTGCTTGTCAGAAGATCACAAAAAAAATGATCATATAACCCTGGGACACTGCAACCGTCAGAAATATGTCTCAGTTGCCAAGCTTCTGAATTTTGATCATGTGACCGTGAGGATGCTGCAACGGTTGTAAGTCTGAAAAACGGTTGTAAGTCACTTTTTTCTAACTTTGAACGGTCACTAAATGAACTGTTGTAAGTCAAGGACTACCTGTATTCCTGTGACTCACTTTTGCGCATTATTATGTACACAGACAATATATGTCATGTCACTAAACAAAATCAGCCTTTATCTTCCATTGGTAAATTAAATACAAAAAAAAGCTTGAGAGAATTCCTAATCATGCGTTGAACATCACAGTAATCTGAACCTAAGCTGCTCTGTTGAATTCCACAAAACGTAACAACCAGTGGTTTCTGATTCAGATAAGTAATGGTTTATCTCCTGTCTGATGGTAGACATTACAAATTCAGAGTTGAATTTACAAAGCTGTGAAGCTGAACTACCTCTCTTCCTCTCTCTTTTTCATTTCAAGCTTGCAGTGTGGTAAACTCTGAGGTAATTGTTTCCTGCAGCTTTACTAAGGGAAGAGGAATTTCAAAGGGAGGAGCTGCTCATGGATTGAAATGTCCTTTCCTGGTCCTTTATACATAGTTATATTACATTAGCTTAGTAAAACCACAATCATCATCTTTGGTTGATTATTACTCTTTGGAAAATGTAGCTATTTTAACTGAAGTGCCATCAGCAAAACCAGACCTCAAGCTGCTTAGATGAGTCACTTTTCAGTCTCTGCTCTTTTATTATTATTATTATTATTATTATTATTATTATTATTATTATTATTATTATTATTATTATTATTATTATTATTATTATTATTATTATTATTATTATTATTATTATTATTTCCTTTTTCTGTATTTTTTTCAGAATGAATAAAGCACAGGCAATAACTGATGAATGAAAATAAATGGATACAGCCAAATATGGTGAAGTTCTGACTCACTGGTTAGGTATCCTTCATTTGAAGGAAAGTCTGAGAAAATGATCTTAATGAGCGGAAACCACTGATATAGACCATGTGGACAAATTTTGGCCACTTACATTGACTCAGCTAACCAAGTTTGATTTGCTTCATTGGAGACAAAAAAAAAAAGAAGAAGAAAAGGGAGAGAGGAGTAAATAAGTGGCATCATCGACAAAAGATTCTGTGATCCAAAAATAATACATGCTGTATTTTGTGCAGTCAAAAAGCTTGGGAAGAGAAGCACATTACTGGAAAAAACTGGAGGGGATTCCTTCTCAAAGAAAATTTGTTTAAATATGACTGGCCAGATACTGTATAAATAATGTTCTCAGGGTCTTTTTAGGTCTTTAAGATATCCAAGGCAGAATGTTCAGTTGAATTTACCATTCTCATTTTTACATTAATGCAATTCTCTCTCTCTCTCTCTGAAATTCTGAAATAACTCTTGGCTTTGTATTTTAATTCTTCAGTTTTGCTGTCCTGAATGAAATAAACGAATAAATAAATAATGTGTATATATAATCATTTCAAACATTGAATTTTATTTTGGGCAGACAGCCCATGTCCCCACCTCCTTTAAGGAGTCGTTCACGTCACTAGAAAAAATAACAACTGTGCTATTGGGAGGGAATTTTTACTGCTGGACCAGAAGTACATTTTAAAAGCGCTGGGCTGAAAATTATTTCTGCAATTTTAAGAATTCCAGAATGATGAGATAAATGGATCTCTGTTTATATAAAGCAGCAGGTAGGAAAGTAGGAATGAGAGATGGGTTAAAGGAAACTCTTATTTTTCACTTTCTATGCTGCCCAGAGTACTTAAAGCTAATCATTACAACTAGGTCTGACTCTGATCATTTTAAAATAATTGGAACACTCTGGCTGTTAGAAAATGATGAAAGAAGGGAAACATGTTACATGTTCGAAAGAAAAGGAGGTTATATTTTAAATGCAGGGCAAGAAATGAAAAATCCAGCTGCAGCTGTGGAAAGTCTTCAGGACCAGCTCTGGATAGAACATATTGTAATGTCCAATACTTAGAAGAATAAATGTGGTAATTGAGAGTTTGCCCCGACTTCCGGTTCCGGTTGCAGCGCCCGCAGACATGCGAAGAACTTGTTCTCTTTGCCGTCCGGTTTCCCCCCGCCGGTAGACCCTGGACAGGGTCAAAAGTCGCCCTGGAGGGGCGACCACCGTAGAAGAGGGTACTCGTCGATCGCGGAGGGAGCGGCAGCTCCCTCTGCGGTCCGAGAAAATCACCTTTGGGCCGACGGGGAAAAGATCGGCCAGTAACATGGCCGATCACTCAGCTGCTCCAGCCGAAAGTCACAGCAACATCTAAGCAAAAAGAACCACCGTGGAAGATCCAGGTGAGACCTTTCCTTCCCTCTTGTTAATTTACCTATTTCCCTGCTAACAGCTTTAAGAACTATTTCCCTATTTTGAGAAAGCAGCGTTTGATCACTGGGGAAAACGGGCTTTGGAAAAATAATTATTATTGTTTTTTATTATTTTATTTTGTTTATATAAGCAGTTGGAATTCGGGCATCCTGAAAGAAAGAAAAAAACCCTTACTGTGACTCTCTCTTTTGGCTTGACTATCTTCAGTTTAGATGAAAACCTTTAGGGAGGGGGTGGAATGCTTTTTTCTCCTCCCCCCCCTCCTGAACAGTATTGCCTAAAAAACTTTCTGCTCTCTGGGCGGACTTATGTAGATTGTTTTGGATACAATGCAATCTGGGACTTGGCATGAAGCCCAGAAACTATGACTGATACAATGTAACTCTCTCCAGTTGAACTCTCACTTCCTGATTTTGGCGTGATGCCCAGACTGGATTACAACATAACAACTGACTGCTACTTGGGACTCTTGCTGCTTCTTTTATTTCTGTGCTGGACTTGACTATTGGCTTTTTTCTATCTTTGTTTGGAAATATATTTCTGTTTGGACTCTTTATAACGCTGCAATCTATTTTTTAAGCTGTCTATAAAAAAAGAGGATGGAATCCTACTCACAGATTAATTATGGACTTATATTAGAAAAAAATTTGGAAATGAGAATGGAATTTAAAGAACATATTAGAACGCTTAGAAAAAAGGAGGACTCAGAATTAAAAATTGAAGCTCAACTTTTGATTGACTATGATACACAATCAGATCTACAACTTAACGAGATGGATGGAATACATTCACAATCTATTGAATCTATTGAATCTATTGAAGAGGAAGAGGACACATCCCACATGATGGAGATTTTTGATGATCAAAGGCAGAACTCAACTAAAACATTTACAACTTTAAAAGCAACAGGATTGGACTTCCAAATACGAGGCACCAAAAACGTTGACAACATGACAGTACAGACAATACTGGATAAAAGAGAAAAAGAATATGATTGGACTCAATGGTGGGAAAAGGCCTTTAGCCAGTCACTAAGAGAGTTTGCCCCAAAGAATAACATTATGTATTTGTAAAAGGTAAGTGAATATACCAGTCTTCCAAACCTTCCTTACCATTGGTAGAAAACCCTTAATCTTCATATTTATGAAAAGGGGCAACTAGAAAAATATAGTCTGGGAACTGAGGAATACCCACAGCTCAGAAATTAGACTTTTCTATCCATTTCTTCCTGTCTCCATAATATGCCTCTGCTCAATTTGGAGAGACCTCTTCTTTCTATGGCAGCCACTGTATTTCTTCCCATTCTTTCTAAATAGCATAAAAATTATTTCATGGAAAAGGAAGAAAAAAGTACACACCTATCATCCTTCCAAAGATCCAAGGAGATTTCTACATAGTTGTGCTTGTGTCTGTTTTTTTAGATGGGACAGTAGTTTACTAAAACTGAACTGGGACAGATATGATTTCTGTTGTCTACTCTATATTCCTTGGAAGGTCTGTGCATTCTTCATCCTAACTTTATCCCTGGTCTCCAGAGTACGGAGTGCAGCCACTAAATTAAAGGCCAGTTGCAGGTCTGACTAACAAATAGTAGCTTCTTCCAACCACTCAGTCCAAAATTTCCTTGCTTTGGAAAATAGGCAGATTTAAGGTATTTGAAGAACTAAAGTATCTTCAAATATGGTCTTCAGGATTAAACTTACCAAGATTTATTTCATGGGGTCTGGTTTTGAGAAGCAGAGTCCACACTTTCCAACATGGAAGGCTTTTAAATAGAAGACACTAAGTAGCCAGAATTATATATCCTAATTGCCTAGAAAGTTTTGGTGTAGTCAGAAAAAGCAAAGAGAGATGAAAAGAAGCCAGGAGAAGCAGCTCTATTAATTCCAGTTTCCAGATGATGGATAGTTTCTACTTGGAATCCAACATCCTTTGAAGGAGATTGTTCCAAGCCTATATTGTGAGATCATCAAAACACCATACAATAGAACAGCACAAGAGAATATAACTGGCAGTTGAATAGATAAAGAAAGCCAACTTCAACAAATGGCAGAAACGGTTTTTTCAAGACACCTGTGAACCTTGACTCCAAATCGGCAACTCTGGGGAAATACTTCTAAAAGAAAAAGAAAAAATCCCCTTCTCTATGAAGGGATAAAGCTAGCCAGAAGCTAGAAATTAAATGTTCATACTTTAAAAAGTTAGGATCCCATAGTTTTGAAGATTGGCAATGTGATACATTCTAGATGGGAAAAGAATGTGAGTCTCTAGTTGTGACTAAACAGCTTCCAGAATCTTTCACCACTGGCCATGCTTACTGAATTCTGTAATATTTAGAGGTTCTCCACTCCTCCCTTTTGCAGGCATCTGCTGAAGAAATTAACTTCTATTAGCTATAGAGTATGAAGCATATTTAGTAGAGTACCTGATCTTCATCCCAGATTTCTCCAGTTTGCATGGGCATTGAATTCTGAGAACTGAAGTCCTAACAGCTGGAGGATATAAAGATTAAGATAGGCAGCATTTAGAATAATAACCAAGCTTCAACTGTGCAGAATATAGCAGCATAGTTACTAAATGACATACATAATAACAGTATTATTCCATGAGCTGGTTGCTAGTGTACTTTCAGATGCAATTCAAGGTGCTGGTTGTTGTCTTTACAGATTTTCATGTCTTAGGACTGGGCTTCTTGAGTGAACATCTCTCCCCAATTGTTTCTAGCCATCCAATCCAGGGTGGCTAGAACAGGCAGGCTTCAGGTCCCAGAATGCTGGCTGGTGGGGGCTAGAAGACATGCCATAGGGCCCACTTTATGGAACATTCTCCCTCCAGAAATTAAGATGGCCACAAACCCCTGCTAGCCTTTCATAAAACCCTAAAGACCTAGTGCTATGGCTAGGCCTGGGCCTCCAAGTGTGTGCAGGGACCCACTTCTTGGTTGTGTTGGTGATTTGGGTTGTTGTTTCTTGGATGCCTGTATTTTAATTTCTCTGATGTTTCTTACCACCCAGAGTCACTCATGGAAGTGGGCAGCTATATAAATTGGATAAATAAATAAATAAAAATAATCCAGTATGAGTTCTTCAAGTTGCTTTCAGACAAGTTTAATTAAATGTGACCCTATAGTTAATGAGGTTAGCATGTAGTTCAGCCTCCCCAGTTTTTCCATGAGCATTTTAAAAGGGCACGTCACTAACCTCAGTCCAAGGGGTGCCTGCCATGACAGACTCAGTTTAAAACTGGCAGGAATTAGTCTGCCCCATCCTGTCAGGGATGCCCCTTTCTGAGAGGAAAGTAGCCTGGCATCCGGACATCAATCACTTCAGACCTTAATTCACTTTGGTGCAGCAGATCTTTTTAAAAGCCTACTAAGAATGAGCATAGGACAGTTCTTGATCATACGAGGGCAATTCAGAAATAAACCCCCGTTTGGTTATCAATGACAGACACTCGCAGATACAGAACTTTTATTATACACATGAGAAAACTACAACATTACATTACTTTTTGACATAATAGCCATTCAAATTGGGGCACTTGTCATAATGTCTTACAAGGTTTGAAATTCCTTAGTAGTAGTCGCTCGGCACCAAATTTGGGCTTTGGGAGGGAGTGATCAAAAACATTCCAACGGAACTGCTTCAAAAGTTCTTGGGTGTGTCTAGTGGTGTGGGAGCGAGCATTATCATGAACTAACACCACACTGGAAGTCAGCATGCTTGTTATGGATGGCTCGTCTGAGTTTTCGTAACGTTTCACAGTAGATGTCTGAATTGATGGTCAAACCATGCTCCACAAACTTCACTAGCAGTACTCCTTTGGCATCTTCACATTTGGCGGGATTTTCTATGGCACCACTTCCGGTGTTGTGTTGGTTCACGAAAATGCTCACCCACACACCGCTAGACGCACCCAAGAACTTTTGAAGCAGTTCCGTTGGGATGTTTTTGATCACCCTCTCTATAGCCCAGATTTGGCACCGAGCGACTACTTCTAAGGAATTTCAAATCTTGTAAAACATTATGACAATTGCCTCAATTTGAATGGTGATTATGTCAAAAAGTAATGCAATGTTGTAGTTTTCTAATGTGTATAATAAACGTTTTGTATCTGCGAGTGTCTGTCACTGATAACCAAACAGAGGTTTATTTCCGAATTGCCCTCATATCTTGAAAGCTGGGCAGGCTCCACAATTTGCTATCAGAACCCATTAAGAAAAATATATAGCATCTCTAGAATGAAGCAACAGATGAAAACACTTTATTTAAGGATGCTTATAGAGCTGCATGGACATGTTTTCTACAGTTATTAAATGTCTTGGTTTTAGTTTAGAGAAAAAGAGAGAGGACACTTTTTTCTAACCCCAGAATTATGTAAAAATGTGTGATAATATCCCATGTGTATTGCCTTAGAATAGCTATTATACCTCCTAAACTAAATGCATATAGTTATACTGCATTTGTGAGATCATTGCTTTTTAAAACAGGCTTAAGTCTTTATGTGACCATTAAGTTTGGAAAACCATACTTAGGGTAGCATCTGGACTTTGAAATATAATTTTCATGCCAAGTGGGATTGTATGGCATTCCAAAACCTACTACATGGAAATCCAAGAATAGCATTTATATCATCTATTTAACTTCCCAGGCTGCATTTTAAAACATATTCTGCCTCTTTCTCCATTTTATGGTTTCATATGTATTTCAGAAGAGCTATTTGATAGCTTTTGCTGCTTTTGCATGATCACAATTTGCTTTTTCTTCCAGCTGTGGATTTACTGACCCCATCATGATGATATATTCATTCTTTCCTGCATTACTGAGCTTCTGTTATTGTATTTTGCAAGTTGAGAAACACACAGCAGCTGGCGAAAGCTGTCTTTCACTGGGCAGAAAGCACAACTGGCAATTTCCCCTCTGCTTAGATGGTTCTCATTTTCTGCTTCCTGACAAGACACTTGTTTTCATTCATTGTAGACCAAATTTATTTTGAACAATTGACTTTCATTCCAAATCCAGCCCTGGGTCTTGCTGTGCCAGCAGGTCAGAGTGCTGTCTGCTCTGCTAAAACCCAGAAGCTGGATTTTAAAGACAATTCAAAAGCTGTAAAAAAATTCGTTCTGAAAATCAGTAGGTCTTCCCCTTTCGGTGATTTTTCACAATTGCCTGGAATCATTTAAAGGATCTTTAGCTATTTAGAGTGAAAGCAATGTTTCTTGATTTTGGCATACTTTCAAATCCACAAGCATCATTCAGGTCACCCATGTAACAATGTGAGTTATAATTACTTTCCACTGTGGAAGAATGACAATGTATTAGGTACCATTCATGATTGGTTCCCACCGCAGTGTACTATTTATGTTATTTATTATTTATTAGATGTATGTGCCGCCCATTTTGTCCTAGAGCTGACTATGGTATCTATGGAGCTATCATACTATCAATTCAAGTTTGTGCTATCCGTTTTTATGAAGATGTGAAAGATGGAATACCTGAGGCCCAACAGAGTCTGCTGAAGATGTTAGCTAGCCTGGTAACGAAATGTTCAGAAACCAACCCCACAAGCTCAGAGAACGAATCTGCACCCTCATTCTACACCTGAGCTACAGATATTTGCCACTATTGCAGTTACATGTGAACAAGGAGATATAGTGGAACTCAGATGGAAAAGTACCAGCAGGTAAGAGAAAAATGCTAAAAATGGACTTAGCCTTGTTGAAAGCTATTAAACTCTATGGGAACTGTAGTCTTTTGGAATCGTCACATACGATAAGGTGCCATGCATGGTGGGTTCCCACTGCAGTTCTTCTGGAGCACAAGCCTAGCCAGCTAGAGCTAGATTTGAGTTGATTATGAACTGCATGTACGGGCAAGCGTGGTTAAGGCTGTTCATTCAGAAACAGAATAAAAGTTGTAAACTTATATTTGCTTTAACTCGCTGAATTAAAAAGAACACCAAGTAGCATTGGAGGCGTATCTTTATGGCTTTTAGCATGACATTCTTCCTGATTGGAATTGCTTCTTCTATTACTATATTTTGTAGAATACTGTTTTACTGTTTTACTGTTATTTTATTCTATATTATGATATTGGTACTGTATATTATGACCTGTGGTTACAACAATACACTTCTTTACTTAACTTGGGCAGAGATGCCTCTCTCCGGGAATGTCTTTGGTGTGTGATAGAAGGAAACAGCTATCCACTATGTAACACAGCACAGGAAATTTTGTCAGGTGATTTTGTTTCCACCCTATACTGAAAGGAGTTTCTCCAGGAGCCTGTGAGAGGGCACTTGAGAAGCATTTGTGGGCTTGAAAATGTGCCATGGAAGGCATGGCTGAGGTCCAAGGCAAACCTGGCAGCTTTCATGTTCTAGTGGGGCACTTGTGGTTTTCAGCTCAGAAAAGAAATAAATGATTTTTGACAGTCTGTTTGCTAAACTTTTAGGCAGGCAGCTGTGGGCCATCAAAGCAAACAAACAACTTAAAGTTTAATGTTTTTATAAAAATCTGTGTGTCCCCCCCCCTTTTGTATTCAGTGTAAAACAAAGCAAAACCAAAATCACTCAAGATCTCTGTTTTCTGATCTGTTCTATACTATGTTATTATTATTATGGTTGGTCGTCCAGTCAGGCAGATGTTTAAACGGGATTTGGTATTTTTATTTACCTATTGAATATTTGATTTATGATTAATTTTTATGTTTTTTACTATCATGATTTATCACTATTACTTGTATGTACACTGAGAGCTTATGCACCAGAGACAAATTCCTTGTGTGTGTCCAACCACGCTTGGCCAATAAAGAATTCTAAATCTAATTTTCCAAAAATCTGGGATAGGCAGATGTTGTTTGATGGTATTGAAGGAATTTGTCGCAGGATGTAAACTGCTCCAAGCAAAGCTGCCTTTTGCAATTGACTGGTGGTGATTTTGTCAATGCTGATTGGTATTATCTTTGCTTTCTTTTGCCACAGTCATTCTAATTCTATTTGCAGGTCTTTGTCATTTGCAATTTTCCCTAGGTCTCTCTCTTCTGTTCTGCTGTCCACAGGTACTGGAATATCCACTATTCAGACTTTTTTGTCTTTTTTGTTAACTCTGGGGGAGGAGGTGTTATGTGGCAGGTGCTTGTCTATTTGAATTCTAAAATCCCAGAGCACATTAGCATCTTCATTTTCTATTACTTTGGTTTGTGGTCCCACCAGTTCTCACTTGAAGACAAATGATATTTTTGCAGTTATTCCAGTGCATCATAATTGCTACTTTGTCATACAATTGTGTGTGCAGTCTTCTTGTAGCAGCTAACTAGATCTTCTACTGTTTCCTTGGCTTCTTTGCAGAGGCAGCATTTGTGGCCTGTTGCTGTCTTCTCAATTCTGGTTTTGTTCTTAAGACTTTGGACTTTGGCCCAATCCAAATTTCATTACAATATCTTGGCTGTATACAAGGGCAGTGTGGAGCAGCAATTCAATTTCAGATGCTGTTTTTCCATGCGGCTTCAGATTGTCCATGCAAAGGATGTGGGATAGCTGGGCAGTTGTTTTTGATGTTTGATGACCATGATCTGAGGTTAAGTATTGTTGACAGAATCAGTGCAGCGACAAACAGTAATGATGATAGTGAGTTTCCTTGAAAGATTCCTCTCTTGATATTAATCACTCCCAGATCGTAACCACTGACTAGTAACTGTGTCTTCCATTGTGCCATTCATCTTTCCATTGAGCTCCTGATGTTTCTTCTGACTCCTATTATTTCTAGGCACATGATTATCCAGTCATGTGGTAAGGAGTTAAACGCCTTCTTGTAATAAATCCAAGCTACATTCAAGTTGGTCTTCCCTCTCTTCCAGTTTTCTAAAATCGAAAAAATTAGGACCTGATCTTTTATTCCTCTGCTGTTTGAACAGTTTCCTTTCTGCTCAGAGCTTTTCAACTAGATATCATTGGACTGCATTAGCTACAACATCAGTTAGCAACGTGAAAGTTGTTGGTAAGCAGGTAGTTAGCCTGTAGTTGCCCCCTTTTGCTGGATCTTTCATCATTGATGTTAACCAATCTTCAATTTCACCTCCTTGTTATTAAACTACTTGGCAACAACTGGTATAGAACAGTCAGATGTTTCAATCAAAATCCATGCAGTTCATCTTCACCTGGTGTTGAGCAGTTCTGGATCTTCCTTGCTCTTTTCTCCACCATTCCTGCTGTTTTTACAAGTTATTTCATTTCAGCTTCTTTTTTATTCTTATCCACTACCTTTATCCAAGTGGCATTCTTGTATTTCTTTGGGTTGACCAATAGCTGCACTGAGAACTACATTGTTTCTTCTTTGTCAGTGTTAAGTGGTTCATTGCAATCTCTCCATTGATGGATTAGTTACAGGGGTAGGCAACCTTGGCTCTTTTATGACTCGTGGACTTCAACTCCCAGAATTCCTGAGCCAGCATGGCTGGCTCAGGAATTCTGGGAGTTGAAGTCCACGAGTCATAAAAGAGCCAAGGTTGCCTACCCCTGGATTAGTAGAAGCATGTGTGGTTCAACTGAAATTAGAGATTCTGCCTATAGTGTGCAATTCAAGCTTCGTATCTGATCTTTTTGGCTATGGCTGTTATCTACTGCTTTATTATTTCCAGTTACTTCCTTGATCCTCCTTGTTTCTATATATATATATAGAAACGTATATCTGGATCCAGTACTTTTTTTTTGTCTTCTTGTTCTTCGACTTCTTTTCTGTCATATCTTTTATGTTGCTTGCATCTAATCCTAGCATGCTGATTTAAGCATGCTTAGCAAGCTTTCCAACTTTGTCTTCCAATTTGGTGGCACACTATTTGGCTTTTTTTGATGATTTTACATCCAAGATATTTAATTATAAATGCAACCATACTGTATATGTGTTGGTTGGTTTCTTGCAGTGAGCTGGTGCTTATATTTGATATTACAGCATTGGCATTTCTTACTACTTATGCTAGTTGTTTCTTCGGAATGCAGGCAACCTTATTCTGTTGTTTTTGTGGTGTTCTAGATGCTCAGTTATTCTTTGTTTCAATTCCTTTTTTTAATTAGAGATCTTTGTTCCTTCTGGGAAGGCAGAGGAGAGGGTGCCTGATTTGGGAATGAAAAAGATTCAATAACTATCCCAGCCTCCTCTACTGCTGATTCCACCTGGCTTGCCTCTACAGTTTAAGTTACTTCTAGCAAGTCTTCAGTTTCTTTGCCCTGGTAGGCCTTTTCTGATTTTCCAGTTCTGCTTCTGTGAATACTTTATTTCTTATTATACATTGACATTGATCTGCTAGCCTCTGTTCTGTTATTTCTGACTCTGGATATTGTTCTTTCCAGAACTGGTGCGTTCTTTTCAGATTTCTCATTGGACTTGATTTGTAATAACATTTCGTTCTTTGTATATTTGTGCCATTAAACAACTTTTCTTCCAGTCATCTTGCAGCTGCTGACTGCTAGTTGCTCAACCAACAATCCTGAATTCTGTCCATTTGTCATCAGATGTCCAGGATCTCCAACACCTAGTGCGGTCCTTGTTGACCCAGTCAACGACCGATCTTGTATGCATTTCTGTAAATTACGTCTCACCATACTGTTTATGGGAGAGATGCTCTTCATTTGGCTCCTCTGATAAGATCTGCCCAGCACGATTAAACCTCTGGCATAGTTCTTATCTTCCTCATAGCACACAAGCCCCACAACCACATAAAGGCAGTCCATCTAGTTGCTCCTGATTCTGATTTGTTGAAAAATTCAATCAGCTAAATGAAAAAGAAATATGTCATTTTTATGAAATGCATATGTATATGCCTGTCTGTTATTTCTACTTTTTCAGATTGTCCACTCAGTATTTATCTTTGTTATCTAATTATCTATAAAGTAATTCATTTTCTAATGGTATTTCTAATCATATGTTTCAACAAAACATTCTTATGTTCCTTTTCTAAATAATAAAGTATAATTACTATGTTTGGCAAATGCAATTTTGCCCAACTAAGTGACAACACCTAACAAATCTTTATAAAAAGCTAAGCAGGAGTAAGCCCATGCAGTACTTGGAGGAGGGATCATTAAAAAGTCACAAGATTACAGACTTGGTGAGAAGAAGTCAGTGAAAATCCAAAGGAAGACAGACTTTATGGTCTGTAATGCATTTTCTCCCATCATAAAGCATTGTGCACCCCCCCCCCCAATCCCACAATCACATGACCACATTTCAGGTGATTTGCAATCAACTCACATTTATTACTGGTTGAAGCATCAATTTGTATCAGCCATCAATTTGCAATGGTTTTTGCTGAGTTCCACCTTTTTTCCTTCTTCCAACAAAGAACACCCATTTGGGAAAATGGATTTGCTTAATGATCACATGATTTGGACTTACGACTACATGATTTACTTAACAACCACTGTCATCAAAACAATTGAAAAACTAGGCTTGACGATGTGGGTCCCTCGGCTTATGAGTGCAATGACTTATGACCAAAATTCTGGTCCTAATTGTCATTCTAAGTCGAGAATTACCTGTAGATGTAGATGTGGATGTGGATGTGGATATGTAGGTGGAGTGGAGGTGGATGTAGATACAGATAGCCATGTTTCCCCAAAAATAAGTCCCGGTCTTATATATTTTTTTGCCTCCAAAAGAGGTACTAGATCTTATTTTCGGGAGATGTCTTTTTTTTCACAGCTGTCTTGGCTTGCAGCGGCTGCCCACGTGGCCACCGCCCCACTTCTTCTGTGGCTGCCTTTGCCCGCTCGTGGCAGGGTAGCGCCGCTGCCATGAGGCTTGGCAGGTGAAGGGGGATCTGCCCCACACGCCCCGCTTACCATGCTGCAGGCTCCAATAGCCAGGCCTCCCATGCCTCCCCACTGGTTCTGCGGCCACTTTCAGCTGCTCGCGGCAGGATGCCATATCGCGTGTCACGCGCACCAATGCCACTGCCTGAGGCTTGGCAGATCTCCCCCTCCCTGATCTGCCCCACGCGCCACCTGCTTTCTGGCTCTGTTGCATTTCTCTGCTGCTGCGGAGCTGGAGAGTTTGCCGCACCGTTGCCCAGATGCCCTCGCTTCCCCCAAGCATTTCTTCACTAATCTGATTTCCAGCTCCCTCACGTTTGTCCATTGCGTTTCTCCATCACGTTTCTCCCCCACCACGTGCAGGCAAACAAAAGAATTTTGTGAGACTAAAAAAAAAAAAAAGTTCAATCAGACCTTCCAACTTCGTGAGATCTTTTTTTTTCCCGTGAGGTTGGAAGGTTTGATTGAACTTTTTTTTTTTTTTAGTGCCGCAACTTTTTTGGTTTCCCTGCATGTGGTGGGTGGAGAAACGTGATGGAGAAATGTGACAGAGCTGGAAATCAGATTAGCAAAGAAATGTTTGGGGCAAGCGAGGGCATCTGGGGGGTGGGGCGGCAAGCTCTCCAGCTCTGCAGCGGCAGAGAAATCCAACAGAGCTGGAAAGCAGGTGGCAAGGCAAACCCTCCAAGGGCAACAGGCACCGAAACAAGCCAGTTTCTCTCCAGCAACAGGCCAGGCCCACCAGAGGGAAGGCCGGCATCTACTGAAATGCGGTGGCATTCCAGCTCTGGCAGGGAAGGAGCAGCTGGCATGGGCAATGCAGGCAGGATGCCCGCTTGCTTCAGCACCCTCCCCAACCCTTCGGGGCTCTGCCTGCCACTTCGGGGACTGTGTGGGCAGAGTTGCAAAGGGGGCCAGGGGGCCAAAAGCACCAGCAGTCTGGCTCAGAAGGGGAGTGAAAGGGAAGAGGCGGGTGGGTGAGCGGGGTCTTAACTAGGGCTTATTTTGGGGATAGGTCTTATTTTCAGGGAAACACAGTACTGTATATTTATCCTACTTGTTCTGATCAGCTAATACAGACATGTCAAACTGCCGGCCCATGGGCCGGATGCATCACGATGAAACCGCGCCCACCCCATTGCCGGCAATGGGGGAAACGTTGTGATACCTCGCGCAACGTCATGTGACGTCACAAGTTTGACATGCCTGAGCTAATACATTTCAGTTAAAAGGACACTATCAGACTTAGAAGAAGAGAGCATATATTATATTATGTTGTTAATAAGCTCCTTTTAATCTTTAGAGATTTCTTTTCCATAAGGGGAAATTGGCTCGCTAGGTTTAGCTGAATAAAATAATACCTTTTGGGAAAGGAATGTACCAATATTTCCAAAACCTTTTTGGATATGTAAGACTGAGCCAGCAGTCCTAAGTGCTGCAGAAGACCATCTAGCATTAGAGAGTCTAACGTGTTCTTTACAAAATAGCATGCCTGTTTATAACTATTTATAAACATGTCCACAAAGCAGCAAAAGGCATGTCTTTCTGGTATTGAACTTTCCATTTGTCTCTGGCCACATCAGCAGCTACAAGTCCTTTTGGCTTTACTGTAATCCAACTATAATACAAGCAAAGTGCTATGCATTCTTGCCCTCTGCTATTCCGCAATTGTTGTTGAGATCCCTTCTGGCCTTGGGAAGCCCATTTTCCAGTATCATGTTGACCTTGTGCTGACTGTGAACAACATTTTGTTTTCTGGGCAGAATACAAGAATGGACTACCATTTCCTTCTCCTGAGGATTGTACTTGATCTCACCTATCACCTATGACATGTCCATCATGAGTAACATTTCTGGGAATGTACAGTTCCAATTTATCACAGCATCCCTAAGTGCACAAGCTCTTTCCTTATCACAAGACAATGACCCCGTAAGACCACCATTCCCAAAATGTTCCCCGCAGCACCTTGATGTGCCAGAGAAAACTCATAGGCCATCACAGGATATTTTACACAGCTGGTGGTTTGGTGATCTTTTGACCAGGGGTTCCATGAAAAAAATAACTGCAGCACTAAGGGTGCTGGTGAACTAAGAAAGTTTAGGAACCTCTGTTCTAAGGAGAAAGCACTTTTTAAGTACAATGCCTGAAGTGTTAACAATTTGTGCAACGTGTAAGACTAGTTTTCATTAATATACAAGAGAAGTTTGCTTTTGTGTTCTCTTCTTTCCTTCCTTTCCAATAATAATAACAACAAAAGCAATTAGACTAACAACCTCAAAAAAAGTCCCTTGTGGATCATGCCTCCCATTGAATGAGAATGAGAAAAGTAAAGTCATCTGAATAAGCAAATACATGTGTATGATTTTACCATAGAAATCCCTAGACAGAGGCCATGGTTCTGCCTTTTCTGGCAGTGATGCACAGTGATTTTGAAACTGAAGTCTGAAGTAGACATGACATGTAATTAACAATTGTATGAATTGCCTTCTTTTAAAAAAAGTAAAATGAATTACAGATGGAGAGGGCTGGTGTAAGGAGATTTGAATTCTCTCCCTCACAAACATTAACATACAGAAACATACCACACATACATTAGACCTGGTCTATATCAAGTCTTTGCATAGCGATTTAGATTTTTTTAAAAGCTTTTGGCACAGTCGCTAATTGCAGGAGTGCTGTCTGTCACCTTCAGTTTTGCCTTTTATGTATCTTAGATGTCAAGTTCCCAAATTCATTCCAACACATTGAATATGAAAGAGAAAGCGTAGATTGAAACCATCAGTCAGTTCTGATCCTTGCTAAATTCAGTGAAAATCCTGCAGACTGGAATCAGCAGTCAATATTATGAAACAAACAAAGGTTTTTCATGAGAGGCATGGGAAAGTATCCTGTTGTATTCAGACTGAGTAAAAAAATATATTTAAGGCTAAAAACTCTCTCTCTCTCTCTCTCTCTCTCTCTCTCTCTCTCTCTCTCTCTCTCTCTCTCTCTCTCTCCCTCTCCCTCTCTCTCTCCCTCTCCCTCTCTCCCTCTCACTCTCACTCTCCCTCCCTCTCACTCTCACTCTCCCTCTCATTCTGTGTGTTTGTGTGTGTGTGTGTGTGTACTGTGACTGTCTATCCTGTGGAGAGTTATAGCCATAGATATAGTGACTAGACAAGCCATAATCCACTGGATTATCTTTTCAAAGATATTTCCTTACCTAAACAGAGAAAGAGAATGAATAAAGGTGGGATAGTATGAGCAATAAAAGCAGGAGTGACTTCCAACTTCCTGCCGGCTTCCCCATTGACTTTGCTTGTAGGAAGCTGGCAAGGAGTGTCAGAAATTCTCCTCCTCTTCAGCTGACTGCTGAAGTAATCATAACTTTCCCAAATATCATTCTCATTGATATTATGGATCCCAATATTTTGTACATTAGCCCATTTAAGTTACTTTGGTTCAATAATTGGTGCCCCATACCTTCTAATTTCTCAATTGAAGGTTATAAACAGAGTTTTAACAGGATACTAGATAAGCCAGAGGTAGGCAACCTTGGCTCTTTTATGACTCGTGGACTTCAACTCCCAGAATTCCTGAGTCAGTGCTGGCTCAGGAATTCTGGGAGTTGAAGTCCATGAGTCATAAAAGAGCCAAGGTTGCCTACCCCTGAGATAAGCCATGAACCATTGGATCATTCTTCTTTCCATATATAATATAGGCCTGTGCCATTGCCATTTCCCTCATAACTCTTGGGAGAGCCCCATAAATCCTCCTCCTCCTCGGCTGATCTATGGAACTGCCTGCCACTGCCATGGAGAGAGGAAGCTAAGGGAGCTAGGGACTCTGAGGAAAACTGCACTTCTGCTCCCCATTCTGGCATGTCCCCAAAGATCCCTTCCCTGCAGGGAGAAAGAGGGCTTATCCAGTGGGCATCCAAGTCACTCCCTCATCTTTCCCTCACCAACCACTACCATTAAGAGATTTCAAATTTGGGGCTCAGTTTCAAAGCAGTCAATGGCGGGCCTTGCCACCAGCTGATTGGATGTAGAAATCAGAGGGAAACAGGAAAGAAGATGGAGATTTGCCCCTCCCATTTTTTCTAGCCTCACACAACCTATGGGTTTCTGGGAAGTGTAGATGGAAGGTGTGGTGGCCCTGAAGCAGCCACAACTTTTCCAAATTTCATTTCTATAGGAGCCATGGATCTCAAAATTATGTAAATTAGTCCATTATTTTAAGTTTAAAGATTAAGTTAGCAAGTTACCTTAGTTCAATAATTGTTGTCCAATATTTTCCAATGTCTCCCAATTGAAGATTACAAATAGACAAGAGAGTTTATATGGGGGGAGACGGGAGATAGAGGCAGAAATATATGTATTGCTTTCCTAAAAGCTGTTCTAAAATTATTTATTTCATGGAGAGGCAGTTTCATATCCTCCAGAGATTTTAGATTTTAGACAGCGGGTTTGATAGCAAAGATTGTGGGACTTGTAGCCCCAAACATCTAGAAAGTTTCAGGTCATTAACTATGATTTGCACTATGATACATGTGCAATATTTTATGTTAGCAATAATGTGACCTACTACATTTATTTTTATATTTTTGTAGCTTGTCATTAAGAATATGTATATATTTAAGGACTGCAGTAAATAGAAATTAAGTAGTGGCAAAATGTTCTTTTAGTAATAAAGATGCTAATAAGATAAATTACATTCTAAACTTTGGGATGTCTGAATGGAACTATGGGACCACTGTCATTTCTGGAATTGGAATCATAGTTTTGATTGACATGGCATCCCTTTCTGAAACTCAACAATCTTCTCCCTTATTGGCCTTTGGGTTCATGAATGTGATTAAAATAACCTTCCAGCAAAACCTCAGGGCAAATCAGACTAATTCCACTCATATGTTCAAAAACTATTACAATCTTATTGATAAAAAGATTTTGAAGAGGACTGGAGTTCTTCTGCTTAGTTTATTGCCTAATATAGAAATTAAGCCAGAGTTAACATAACATGTAATGACAAAAATCCTAGGAAAAGGGCAAATTGGTTTAAATCAGAACACTGTCCAGGTTGTTTAGTTTTGTTCCATTTAGCAGAAAAAATATACAAAACCAAAGAATCCGAGTTGTTGGCAGCTTGTATTGATTTAACATCAGCCTTTGATCCAATTTCTCTAAGCAGCTGTGGAACAAATTACTACTATGGATAAGAGATGGTTGTTTTGGATCCAAGCTTTAAATCAGAATACATCAGCTCAAGTGTACTGTAATAACTATTGTTGAAGTGATATTTTCACTGGATGGTGTTTTTGGTCAGAGAAATAGAGCAGAGGCTATGTCTGATCAGCAACAGTGGTGGCTAGGAAGCCAATCATGCACAACACTAACTAGGCCTAGATTTGAATCTTCTGGGTGCATGTATCTATTCCCAAGGATAAGTGTAAGGCTACATGCATGGAATCAACCATTCTATTGAACTCCGATTTGGACCAGGTGATAAAATATCCTGCTATCTATGTAAAGGCATCTAACATCTGCATCAACACAGGAACAGTATGAGGTTTAGAAATAAACAGAAGGGAGTCATCTGTAAATAAAAGCAGTTTATGGGATAGATGTGATCTATGGTTCTTCCTAAACTGGAAGTTTGGCTCCTGCTTCAGCAACTTCCTTCTGTACAGCAGGGATCCCCAACCCCTGGTCCGTGGATTGGTACCGGGCCATGGCATACCAGCAACCGGTCCACACAAACAAGCAAAGCCCCATCCATGGGATGCAGGCAGCACACAAAACCACACACTCTCCAGTCCATGGAAAAACCTTTCTCCACGGAACCAGTTCCTGGTGCCCAAAAGGTTGGGACCTCTGCTGTACAGGTTCAACATGAGGATGCCAGGAAAGGTTGCTTAAGAATATCCACAAAAAAGCAAGGAATGATTTAGATAACAGGGGAGCTGTGGGAAGACCTCCTCCTTAGGAATACATTTCTCAGAGTTTTCAGATTCTAGATGCTTGATGGATAGCCCTTCATCTTACCTACTTGGGTTATGCCCAGTGCATGGGGATCAAACTGCTTCCAAAATGAATTAGGCAGCAGGCTCACTAAACTAAATCTCCTAAACATCTTTGTAACTGTCACTAAAATAACTCTCTTCACTGTTTTGTCCTTATACCAAAATCTAACCTTGGTTTATTTTGTTTAATCACTAAAAATTAAACTGCTGCCAGTATCCAAGAAAAATTTAGAAGAGAGTCATAGATGTACAATAACCTTGATAGCAAACTTAAAGCCAATATTGCTTAACTCACTTCAGTTATTAGAATGAAACAACTGGCTAGAGCAGATAGCCACAGTTCCCTGCCCCATTTTTTTCATAACTTTTATCAACCTGCTTTAGTGATGAGGTGAGATTATCTGACTGTGAATCTATTCATGCACAGAGAAGGGTAGACTTGGGAAAGTATCTTTGCATCTTTAACAGAGCTAAGTAAAACTGAGTAGAGTTGTCCTGATGGTTTTTAAAGGTCAGTTAATAAACATTAAACCTTCAGGTTACTCTCTCCTTTCCTTTATTTACAGAAAATAATGATCTTGGTTAGAAGACACATTTGCATCTTGAGAGTCAGGGGTTGCAATGGGAATGTTCTGATAACACTTTGGTAAGCTGCTGTAAGCTGCAAGGCCATGTACTTTATGTTTCAATTAGTCTATTGAACAGTCCAATTCCTCTGAAAACTGATTTTCCCCACATGAATGCATGGGTGGTTCAACCTTAACCTACACAAGAGGCATATCTAGTTCTTTGTTTAACGAAGAGAAGGATGAGGGGGGACATGATAGCAGTGTTCCAATATCTCAGGGGCTGCCACAAAGAAGAGGGAGTCAAGCTATTCTCCAAGGCAGGACAAGAAGCAATGGATGGAAACTAATCAAGGAGACAAGCAACCTAGAACTAAGGAGAAACTTCCTGACAGTTAGAACAATTAACCAGTGGAACAACCTGCCTCCAGAAGTGGTGAATGCTCCAACACTGGAAATTTTTAAGAAGAGACTGGACAGCCATTTGTCCGAAATGGTGTAGGGTTTCCTGCCTGAGCAGGGGGTTGGACTCGATGACCTCCAAGGTCCCTTCCAACTTTATTATTATTATTGTTATTGTTATTGTTATCTGGCACTCTCTTAGTTATTTTATATGAGGGCTAGCAATAAATAGATGATAGATGATAGGTAGGTAGGTAGGTAGGTAGGTAGGTAGGTAGATAGATAGATAGATAGATAGATAGATAGATAGATAGATAGATAGATAGATAGATAGATAGATAGATAGATAGATAGATAGATAGATAGATAGATAGATAGATAGATAGATAGATAGATAGATAGATAGATAGATAGATAGATAGATAGATTTCCTTCTTCAGAGATTATTTGAGGAGGGTGCTAAAATGTGTACTGAATACTCTACAGGTGGTCCTTAATAAATTACAGTTGCTAGAAACTTTAGCAATCTCTCCTCCTAGGAGAAGATGTGGAAAACCGAAGTTGTGCCAAAAGGGAACGGTATCAAAAGAGCCAACATCAGATTTCCAAACATGTTTTAAATGCAAGATCTGCAGCAAAATTCAGTCTTGGTTCAGAAACAGGATGTACCATCCAAAGGATCAGCTGAACAGCATCAGAAGGGCTAATGAGAGGTCTAGGTGAGCAAAACAGGGTCAGCATTCTAACACCTGAGTACACAGTCAAGGTGTTTCTAAGTACTATTTCCAGCAACCTGACTGTTCTTGGGCAGAGGTTTCTATACAGGAAGAAGGTGAGCCTCTACCCTATTTAGCTGGCATGGGCAGAGCTAGGAGGGCAAATGATGATGTGATGTCATCCCTTCTTATCAGCAGGGCTTGTTTTGGATAACAAGGTGTAAATGTGCCACTTCTAACAACAAAAATTAACAAAACATTAAAAAAAGGTATAGTTGATATACAAAGAGTCATGTTTCTGTCTCTTCTTGGGAGAATATATCCTATAGCATAGCCTAAAGCAGTCACCAAAACCACGATTAAACTAATGGCAGAACCTGATGTGGTTTCTCTTGATTGTGGAATCAACAAAAATGATTTCAAAAATCATTGAACAATAATTTCTGAACAAGCAGAAATCAAATTTTTGTATTCCTATGAGCATATTATAATTCCTCTCGAATATCAACTGCAGACACACTGAAAATGTTAGGAAAATTCAAACAAAAATTGCAAAGTGGCTGTTTGCCAGCCAGCACATAGGGCAGCATTCAGGATTCTTGCCTTCTGGCCCTCCTTTGCAATTTACATCCAGTACAATTAAAATTGTCCTGCATGTAATAAATACAGGATTTATTTCCAAGTGTAGCTTTCTTACATGTAATCAGTTACATTAAAACATTCAGTGATGTGAATGAACTATAAAGCTGGTATCAAATTTTCTTTGCCTCCTGAAGAGGATGTGGAGAATGTAATAGAAGAATTTAAAAGCCAATGGGCGGGACACTTTCCCATAGGAGTCTGCGCATCCATATTCTCTGAGCCAACAAGCATTCCCAAATACTATTATAGCTTTGCAGATGTTGCTGACAGTTCCAGCCTCAGTTGCATCAGTTGAAAAGTACTTCAGTGAACTGAAATGTCATTTGTCATCATTTTGTCACGTCCAGACAATAAGTACATTCCTTGTTAAACAGATTGTTTTAAATCCAGATGGATTTTAAGTTCTGCATATGTATCGGTCCATTGCCTTAAATAATTACATTAAATTGTTTAACTTCAAGATAATTTATAATTTTGAATTGAAATTATTCTAGGGTATGTTATGTTTTGATATAAAAGTTTTTAATTGAGAACTAGATTGCTAGGCCTGAAGAAGCTTTTAGAATCCCCTGGAAAGAACATATTTTGATCTACCCCAAAAAATTTTCCCAGCCTTTCTAGATTTTAGATTTGCATTGACTTCATCTCTAGAGTAAAAACCGCAGTCCAAAATTTAGGATTTCACAGAACAGGTAAAACTTGTTGCATGACCTTAGTGACATTATCCTAGACCAGCTTTCCTCAGCACTGTATTGTCCAGATTCTAAAAACTGCATTCCAAACTCATTAGCATCAGGAAGGAAAGGCTGAGATACTGCCCACATAATAAGCTACACCCCTACATTAATAAGGCACAAGGGTAATCTGTAGGGCTATCATGCCTGTGGACATAACCCTCTTTCTTTAACAAAATAAAATTTTGTTAAATTCATTGTTTAACCAAATAGATAAAAGTAAAGTTTTACACTTAGGCAAGGAAAACCAACTGTTTAGATATAGACTAGGTAAAACCTACTCAATGCCAGTAACTGTAAGAGGGATCTTGGAGTCCTAGTGGACAATCACTTAAATATGAGCCAACAGTGTGCAGCAGCAGCAGCCAAAAAAGCCAATGCAATTCTAGCCTGTTTTAATAGAAAGATAGAATCAAGATCACATGAAGTTCTTGTGCTGCTTTAAAAGCCTTAGTAAGACCACACTTGGAATACTGCATCCAGTTCTGGTCACCACAATATTAAAAAAGATGTTGAGACTCTGGAAAGAGTGCAGAAAAGAGCAACTAAAACAATTGGGGAGCTGGAGGCTAAAACATACAAAGAATAGCTACAGGAAGTGGGTATGTCGAGTCTAATGAAAAGAAGAACTAGGGAAGACGTGATAGCAGTGTTCCAATATTTGAGGGGCTCCTACAAATACAAGGGACTCAAACTATTTTCCAAAGCATCAAAAGGCAAGACGAGAAACAGCGGATGGAAACTAACAAAGGTGAGAAGCAATCTAGAACTAAGGAGAAATTTCCTAACAGGGAGAGCAATCAACCAATGGAATGGCTTGACTTCAGAAGTTGTGGGTGCTCCATCACTTCAGGTTTTTAAGAAGAGACTGGATGGCCATTTGTCTGAAATAGTATAGGTCTCCTGCTTGAACAGCAGACTAGAAGACCTCCAAGGTCCCTTCCAACTCTATGTTCTATGTTCTTTATGTTCAGTTTTTCACTGTCTAATTCCCTTTTTTGGAATGCTTTTTGTATCTCAAGAAATTGTTTAACATGCTGCTTTTGACTTGTAATGTTGTTTTGGGTTTGGCCTGTGGGAATCTACAGACTGCTGCTCCAGCTAGAATTAATCCATGTAGGGAGAAACTATTCCTGTGGCCAACTTTGGGAAGTAAAGGGAACTGAACCCAGGAGATGTTACTTCTTGCTTGCAGCACATGCTACAGCCTTCCTATGGAGATCAGGTTGGTATCCTCCCTGTTTATATTCAAGGAGAATCCTGAAGACTCAGCTACTCTGTAGCCAATTCTAACCAAATTGGCTACATTTTTCTTATATTTTTCTTGAAGTGTTATCTTTATTGCCATTGTGAGTTGTGAGCCCATTGTGGATGTTTAAACTGATCTATCATGATTGCAGTGATATTATAAATGGATAAAAAAAAACTGGCATACAATGAAGATTCTGTTAGAAGCAGTAATTTTAACTTAGCCCAGAAATAAGATTTTGATTATTTATCCAAAGAAAAGATGACTATATAGGTCAAAAGATCATCAGCTTAATGACTATTTCAGTGGTTACATTGTTAAGCAGAAAAGGGACCGAAGACTGTTTCTATTCTCTGAATCTAATTATCTTAGATAAAGGAATATTGGTAGAGTGAAATAAAGATTATTGAATGAGGAATCACACATTATATAAGGTGATATTTTGACACACTGAATTCTTCAGGTCCCTTAATGGGACAATAATCATATCTACTCGTACAAAATAAGAGCTTGATAGAAAGAAGAATAAATCAAGTTTCCCTCTTTCCTTTGACTTACTCAGAAATGACAGCATCATACCAACCAAAGAAAGTAAGCTCAACTAGTTCAACATGCAGACTCTTCTAGAACAGCCAAATAAGTGGAAAAAAGGGGTAGCGAAAGTCAAATGATATCCAGTGCTATCCAAAGTCTAATAAGATTTTTAGCAGTTATATTTTAGACAAGTATATGCTTTGGGTTACTGTAGACTAAGGATGGGGGAAAATAACACTACTTGGAATTAAATCTTAATAGTGATATATCCATCACCCAGAAACAGTAGTAAACACATAGCACTATATTTCAAAGTTTAAGGAACACTAGCCATTTATGTGAATATTTAACAAGAGTTAATAACTGCCTCAAATAATCTTATCATTCAACACAGACATGCTATGTCAAGTACATATTAAAATCAAAATAAATGCCATATCACAGTAGCCTGGACACACACACATCACAAAAGGTAAGTTTGTGAAAAGTAATCAGGATCCTTCAGTGAAGTTTTTGCTGTAAGCAATGTTGCTTTAGCTATAGCTCAAGGTTTCAGAACTTTAAATTTGGAAAGAAACTACCTGAATAGAAGGGCAATATCAAATGGATATTTAGCAGGCTTAGTGATCATATGAGAGCCAATCTGGCATCATGCTTAAGGCACCAGGCTGCAAACCAGGAGACCGTGAGTTCTAGTCCTACCTTAGGCACAAAGCCAGATGGGTGACCTTGGGCCCAGAATGGGACAACTCACCACAACTAAATTGCTTCCACCAAACGTGCCACAGCCAACTCGGTGCATCCCACTCACCACTACCAATTCGCCATGGGACAACTCACCACAGGACAATTTAACAATTCAATTTAATTATTTAAAATAAATAACAATTCATTTTAATTTTTGTCGCTCACATTTCATTCTGTCCCTCTTTTTGCATCCTTTCTTTAATGATTCTATTCCACCATTTCTTTGATATTGGTGTAACTCTTGTCCTGCAGCGAGTTGTCCTATGGTGAGTTGGCTGCAGCAAGTCGGCCATGCTGAGTTGGCCATGGCGAATTGTCATAGACCCCCTTGGGCCAGTCATTCTCTCTCAGCCCTAGGAAGAAATCATTGACAAACCACTTCCGAAAATCTTGCCAAGAAAACTTCGCCCGAAGTCAACACTGACTTAAAGGCAAATAAATAAATAAAATACTGACCATGTACCAGAGATATAAATTATCTAAAAATATTCGCTGACTTCTGTTGAATGAGAAAGAGAGCATTGTAAGACATTTACAGCACCTTAAAAAGCCCCCATTTAGGAGCTACCTTTCATAAGTACTAATGTTTGAAGTGAAGAGTGAAATGCAGTTTGACAGGTATGCTATCATAGCTAGGCTATGAAAATCCAAATAACTACTACATGGCAAAAACTCAGTCCTTTTGTTTCCCCCTATTTATCATCTGCAGCTCAGGTCATCCCAGACTTCTGCAACTATCTACTCTCCAGATGGATTGACCTTTAGCTCTCAAAAACTTCAGCCAACTTGTATGGATGGTTAGAAGTAAAAGAATTTGACTTCTAAAACATCTGTGGGTGGAAACTTTTTAGTCATCATTGAGACGGAGAGAAAAATCTTTGCTGAGATGGTAGTCTTGATCATTAAACCACTGTAAAACAGCAGCAGCCCGGAAAAGAATTCTTTAAAGAGGGTGGAGTCTGTATCTGATTCAATCATGTTCTTTTTTCAGCTGGGCTCCATTTTTAGCTACGGCTAATAACCATTCTGGATTTTGACAATTATACACTTAGAGTCTGAACATGGACATGTGTGCAGTAAATAGTAGGCCAGTAATTACAGCTGTTCTGGTCCAGTAAATATATTTTACTCCTGATTTTTAGTTGAATGTTATAGTTACGGTCAAAACTGAACGGTACAGAAAACAAACAGATAGAACAGACGCATTTAAGTATGCCAAACATCTTTTCAAGTCCCAAGTGGTTTTCAGAGGTTTTTTTTTCTGAAAGTTAAATTTAATGTAAAGTTGAACCTAGTGTAATCTAATCTAACTCCATTAATGATTTAAAATTTTTGAAAATGGCAGTAGTGTGGCAGAGGGTCACAATGGGATAAGGGGGGGTGTCATTTAAACTATCTCTCTTTTGCCTCTAAAGATCCAATGAAATTTACCATTGTGTGTTAATCATTATGTAGCATCTACTCAATCTTAAAAGTAACGTTATGGAAATTTCATGTTTCTATGTCTTTCATTCTGCAACATTTTTGCTAATATAGCCTTAAAAAGTTACCTTTTTTCTGCTTCTTGCATTGACCCCATGTTAAAATTGCTTTTGGCTGTTTCTGTAACAGAGGTGGGAATAACAACAACAACAACAGCAACAACAATAATAATAATAATAGTCATCATCATCCACTGCCACCTGTAGATTTTGAACTTTGCAGAATATGGGAAACAAAAAATCTACAGTATCACTATTTGGACCCTTTATGTACCTCCAAATAGATTTTGTTTAAATTCCCAAGTGCCAACACAGAGAATACATATCATTAAAGATGGATGTGTTTTTAAAATGGATAGACATTTCTCCCATAGCCAAAGCACATTCTAAGTCAATGTACAAACATCTTCTTTAAATGTTATCCTTAAAATACTATCCAGGCAGATATCCCCCCCCCCCAACTACTATCATTCAGCAGAACCTCATTCCAGAAGGTAGGCATGTTTCCTGGATCCTAATCAAATAGGTTTGGAAGATACCAAGGGAGATAGGCTGTCTCTCAAATAACTGGGTTCTATGCCATGTATAGATGGGCCCTTTATACATCATGACCAGCTCCTTGACTTGCACCTAGAAGCAAACTGTCAACCAGTGCAGCTAGCACAGCAGAGGTGTCACATTGGCAGCGGCGCAGTGGTTAGAATGAAGTACTGCAGGCTACTTCTGCTGACTGCCGGCTGCCAGCGGTTTGGCAGTTCGATTCTCACCGGCTCAAGGTTGACATAGCCTTCCATCCTTTTAAGGTCCGTAAAATGAGGACCAGATGGTTGGGGGCAATATGCTGACTTTGTAAACTGCTTAGAGAGGGCTGTAAAGCACTATGAAGCGGTATATAAGTCTATTGCTAAATGCTAAGTACTATATTAAGGCGTGCCCATAAGTGCGTATGTCACCGTATTCTGGACCGACTGAAGTTTCTGAAGGATCTTTGAGGGTTCCCCCATGCAAAGTACTTTGCAATAATTGAACTGTCTCTATCTATGTACCTGATAATTAAGATCCTACACTATTTGCAAACATTTCAAAAGGCTTTTGCAAAATGTAAGGTCTGCAAATACTGCTAATTTCCTTAACAATAGTATCTCACACTGATTCAGAAGAACTGGGTATTCTCACACTTTAGCCTTGTAGGAAGACAGTACACACACACACCCCCAAAGAAAGAAATATTTTGGGGGATATTAAAAAAAAAAGGGAGAATATATTTCCCCAAAGTCTCTCTGCCCCAAGCAGAAACCAACTCTGTAGAAATACAGATTTGATAATCCGTTCAGAAAGATTGGAGCCAGGAAGCTTGGAGCTGATGGGATTAGAAAGACAAAGATCCCTAGAACCAACAAGCCCTCACCCAAAAAATCCAACACAGGACATAGCCATCAGCCACAGCCACAGGGAAGCAGGACATGACCTTTAGGACATAACAGGATTAACCCACCACCATTAGAATACCAGAAGGGCACACTGAACCGCAGGTCAAAGTTCATGCCACAGGAACAACTCCAAACACAAAAGCCCAAGAAGGTACAGGAACCCACCACTCCCAGCTCCATGTAGTCAGCCACCCCAGAAATATGCTGCTGTCACTGAAGTTTCTGGCAACTAAATAAACAAGAACCTTCTTTCTAAAGCAGTCTCCATTTTGTTTATTCTCGGCTTGGACTGATGAAGATTTTTCTTTCAACAGCCTGTTCTTAGGAAAAAGGGTACTGTACCTTCAACTGCCCACTTATATAAATGGAGAAGTGAAATCATTTAATTGTGTCATTAGCATATTTTCATTCTTTAGAATCACATCTGTCTTCATGAGACAAATTCCCCCCAAAGTAAATGCAAGCAAGGGAGCACATAGTGGTTGTAGAAAACATTTGCCTATCAACTTGTAATTATGCTGATGACCTCGAGACATAATGTTAGAATTTTCTGTATCTCTTTGCTGCCATCTGGTGGTCCCTCAGATTTATGCAGCTGTAGTAGGCCAACTGCAGACATTGCACTGGGGAATAATAAAAACACTAGCTTCTCCCCATGAAAAGCATTAATCTAACACGTCTGAAGCTTCCATTCTCACATGTAGCTGAAAAGTAACAGAGTGGTGGCTCTTCTGCACACCCAAAGCATTCCTTCAATTCTGCTACCAACAATTTAAGGCAATCTCTGCATGTCTAGTCAGAAAGAAAATCTAAAGGATAAAGAACTACAGTTATATATATATAGTGTTCTATATAAGGTGGTTAAGATCACCACCTGCTCAGTTTAGATGTCATTTTTCATGTTCGATATAAAAGTCTCTGTGGGCATTTTTCTCAGCAGAACAGCTGCATAAACTTTATGAAAGTTACACCTATACCTACGTCTGCTTAGAAGTAAAAGCAATGGGAATTACACCAAGTTCTGATGAAAGACTTACTGTTAAAGAGGTACACCGAATAGCTTTTTTGCATCTCTGTTTCCTGCATCTGCTAACCTCTTTGTGGGAGTGATTATGCAATAAATATGTTTAGCTTGGGAATTGTGCATGATTGAGTAGAGAGTTATATGATTAGATTTCACTATTTCAGACTCCAGCTGAGAGCCTAGCTATGAACACAACCACACAAAATTGTCACTTGTAAAAGAAAAGGGGGAAGCAAAGTAAGACAAAGAAGTTTGAAATGTGACAAACAAGGTAATTTGTTTTAAAAAGTTTCCTTATATGGCTCTCCAGTGTGACACTTGATCACATGCAAAATTGGCATAGTACAGCTGAATAAAAAGTTAAACAAGACAGTCAGTCAACCCATTTAAGTTTCCATAATAATTGAACCATGCTAGGAGAGGGTTTTGCACAACATATTGAACTTTAATATAATCATAGGACGCTGTTCCTCAACCTCTGGTTGGTTATTTCAAAGTTCAGTGAGCCATGTGAAGACAGCCAATCCAACATTCATTAAGAAAGTCTTTCTCTGGAAATTGTTCCATTCACAAACCTTGATGAAGAAGCTATATGCTTCGTTGGAAAGTGGAAATCAGGTGCCAACCTTGACATGCAAATTTGTTTATTAAAAGTTAATGCTATATTGTTTTTGTGATATATTTACAGGTAAGGGAGCATAGGGCAGAAGATTTATTCTGTATAAACCAGGGGTAGGCAACCTTGGCTCTTTTATGACTCGTGGACTTCAACTCCCAGAATTCTTGAGCCAGCCATGCTGAGGGGAAAGGGAGAGGTTTCCAAGCTGAGCCATGCTGGCTCAGGAATTCTGGGAATTGAAGTCCACGAGTCATAAAAGAGCCAAGGTTGCCTACCCCTGGTATAAACTAATACATGCCAACTAGGAAAAAATGCTACAGGGTTTCCTAAAGACAACCATACCAGTTAATGTGGCAGCTTAAGATAAGATAAGAGATAAGATAACCTTTATTGTCATTTTTTTTTACTGTGGGCACAACGGCACACATCAAAAATGAAACTTAGTTGCCCGCTCTCAAAGTGAAACACATACATGACACACACCTAAAACATACTATATACAACATATGTATAGACCCACACCCCTATATATACATAACAAATAAATATTAAGTACCGTCCATCTTGAATATATAACAGAAGGAGGAAGCTTGAGAGTTCACAAGATTAATGCTGTATGGAATGAAACTATGGCTGAATCTGGATGTTATTATAACATTGCTGCACATTTGGACTTATGCAAAAGACTATGCTTTTTGAATGCAGAGAAAATACATATTAGAGCTAATACATTGTGTCAAAATCAGTACTTTCCCAAAAAATAACTTTTCATTTGTTTGTAATATTTCATTTTGAATTTTTAAATCTAGTTTTACAGTTAATTACATCACAAGATCTCTATGTTATGCGTTCTTTTTATCAATAAAGTTCAAAAAATATGTTGTCATTTTGCAAAAAAATATGTGGACAAACTTTAATTAAATTAAATTAAATTAAATATTTATTTTATAGAGTTTGTAAGCCATTCCAGTCAAAGCCTACTTTGAGCAGTGTACATCTCAATTTTCATAAATTAGATCACAACATACCATATAAATTACAATAAAATAGCAGATTGTCGAGTAATTTAATTAACATTCTAAGTAGGGTTCCTTTTTGCCAATAGGCAACCTGAATAATTTAAGTCTAATACATGGTGCTGTTCAGAGCAAATATTGCAGTAAAAATATGATGTTCACTAAAATACAAAGCCATTTAAACACTTGCTCCTGTGTACAGAACATAAAACAAGATCAAAGAATCCCAAACTATATACTTTGCCATGCTTTGCCTTTTTTAATTTACTAACAGTCTTTCTCATAACCCATATGTAGATTGCAGTCATCACAGCAATAGCTTAGAATTGTAAGAAATCTGTTTATTTACTTAAACAATTTATAAGGCCACCTGTCTAAAAAATGAGTCTATGTAGCGTACATAGGTTAAAAGTCTATCAACAATAATCCATATATATTCAACAATAATATATAATTCATCCATGTTCTAAATCATGTCCTACCAAGTGAATGACAGGAAAACTCCTATCCAAAATTCACTGAACAGCCAAGCCCATTCAAGTGTCAGTTCAAGTTCACAGACATGGAATCTACAGCTGCATAAGAGACAGTTGCATGCCCAGGATCATGTACAAAATCAAATTACCCAACTCCTTCCATTTCTGATAGAAAAAAAAACAGCCTGTCTTTTTCAAACAAAAGTAGAAATTGGGAATGGAGGCTAAGAAGAAAAATCAGATTCACTTCACCTTCCTGTCAACCCCAGAATTAACTTACTAGAATCCTTAGGGATCTGGAGAAACATACAGGAAGAACCTGAAACAGAGGGAAACACATCTACTTTTGAAAGGATAAGTGAAAAAAAAATATTTAGCTAGAAATGTTGAAAAAATGTTTTTATGTGTTTAGGGTCTGCTATTTTGTCTTTACTATTGTCTTCTGTACAATCTCAGTCCACAAGTGTTTTATGGAAATTGGCACTTCTTTCCATCAAAGTTGCTTTGAAATAGGAGTAAATTGTTATCTTCTTGGTAACTGTTCAGAGCCTTTTCTTGGATATTTTTCAAGTGGAGTTTCTTTTAATAATCTGCTGATTAAGGAGCCCTGTATTTTTATTTCTTCTGGCACTGATAGTTTTGCATAGAACTGTTTAATGTTAAAAAGAAACTCTTACATTTTATTGTCTTCATTTTTAAATAAAGTTTGATTGTATTTATCTCTTGTGAGATTGATCTGTCTCCCCACAAAGGAGGAAGGGGAGAAGAAATTTATTTCTCTGGCCACACGGTTTAATGCTAGGAGGCCATGAGATTACATTACTTCATTTTTCTAACTTTTTCCCCTTTTAAATTGCCAGTAAGCAATGCAGGGTATGGGAAACCTAGTTCTCTCACATGCCAAGGTCAGAGAAAGGAGGCACTTCTTAGAAAATAAGTGATGGTAGCCAGATTACCAAACACAAAGGAGGCAGGAGGCAAAACTAGAGTGTATACTCCAAGATGGCTCCTGGGAGAGGAGGACTGAGAATTGCAGCATTTTATCCTGCAGGCTCCACCCTGCAGCATTCTCTGAATCCCTTTCTCTGTATATTTTCATTCATCTGTCCCAACAAACCCGCTCAGTCCTCATGTTCTATCTTACCAAACCTCACCCTTCCCTGTCTATTTTTGTGTTGTTTAACTTAATTCCAGGTAACATACTGCTTCCTCATCAAACCTGCCACTATCCTACCTACTTACCTGCCAGACCCTACATGGCCATTTCCTGGGAAGAGCCAGATGTCATAATAGGATCCCAAGAGATGTGTGGGTGCAGTTCAATATTTAACATTTAGCCTGGTGGTTAAGGCACCAGACTAGAAACCAGAGACAGTGGATTCTAGTCTAGTCATACCTGAGGCATGAAAGCTAGCTGGGTGACTCATCTGACAGGGTTGATGTTATAGGGCAGACATGTCAAACTCACGATGTCACGTGATGTCGCGCGACATATCGGGACTGTTTTGCCATTGCCGGCAATGGGGTGGGTGTGGCTTCCACGTGATGCATCCGGCCCATGGGCTGGCAGTTTGACACCCCTGTTATAGGGAAAAGAAGAGGAGGAAAGAGTATTAGTTATGTTTGCCATCTTGAATTACTTATAAAATAATGAAGGTGGGATATAAATAAATAAAATGAATGAATGAATATTCACAATCAGAGGCATAAAGACATTGACAATGGTATATTTTCTTTTTTAATGCCTTCAGGGGGGAACGAAAGAAAATCCATCATAACTTACAGAGAAGGAAAGTCATACGATGTCCCCACTTCTCCTTTTAATATAATATTATTCATTGCAATATTACTTGTTTTACTGATTCATATATTGTTACTGAATTCTAAAAATAATCTCTTGTGCCTTTAAGGGCAATGTGTGCTTCAAACGTGATTTGGAAAAAGTGTGCACAGTACCAATATTAATTATTATTATTATGGTTCGTGGCGCAGTCAGCCAGATGTTCAGACTGGATTTGGCATTTTTTATCCACCTATCGAGTCCTTCCAAAGAACCTGGGATGTTTGATGGTGTTAGAAGTATTGCCACATGACTTGCCACCAACAAGATTAGCAAAAATGTTTTAAAATATGTCAGAAAAATGTTGGAAATGTAAACACAAACCACGTACTTATTATCATATGTGGTGGACATGTGTTAAAGCAAGGAGATATTGGACAATAATTCACACTTGGTTAGAAAAAATGTTAGAGAAATGTTAGACTATAAACCTGAATTTTCTTTACTAGGTATAATGCCAGAAAAACTTGATAAGCATAGTACATATCTGATTTTACATGTGATAACAGCGGCAAGAATTATATTTGCACAATATTGGAAGAACGAAGAAATACCACCAGAAGAAAAAATAATTTAAAAAATACTAGACTGTGCGGAAATGGACAGACTTACTTTAAGGTTGAAAGAAAAAGAAGAAACGGAATATTTTCAAACTTGGGACCTATTTTATCAATGGTTAGAGAAAAGATTTAGGGATTAGGAATTTAATTTGTATTAGTGAATAAGATACTCAGACAACATGTTTTTGTTGAATGATTACTATTGAATTCTGTTAAAAAAATAATCAATAAAACTTTATTTAAAAAAAGAAGAAGTATTGCCACATGATATGAGCTATTCCTAGTAAAGCTGCCTTTTGCAGTTGACTGATGGGGATTTTATCAATGCTCTAGGTAGTGCTCTAGCTGTTTTGGGATTGTACCCAAGGTGCCTATTACTATTGGTACTACCCTTGCTTGCCTTTGCCATAGTCATTCTATTTCTATTAGCAGGTCTTTGTATTTTGTTATCTTCTCCAGTTCTTTTTCTTCTATTCTGCTGTCTATAGGTACTGTCACATCCACTATCCAGACTTTTTTTTGTCTTTCTTATCAATATTTGTTAAGTCTGGGGTGTTAGATGACAGTTGCCTGTTGGTTTGAATTCTAAACTTCCAGGGCATTTTAGCTTCTTCATTTTTGTAGTACTTTGTCTATTTTACAGACTACCAGTTCTTGTTTGCAGGCAAATGGTGTTTCTTGCTGATCTTCCAATGCAGCATTATTATTACTGCTACTATTACAGTGCTATTGAAAAATAAAAGAACGAAATGGGGTAATACAGAGAAAAAGGTAGTCTTGCAATGTTACAAATGCTTTCTATTGTGTCTGACTGAGTCCACTGTTTATTCTGATTCAATCCACTGCAGGATTGTATTTCTCCAAGACTTGTTCTATGAATTGGAGGCCTCTCCCCATCCCTTGTGAAATAAAGTGTAAACATTTTGTTTCACATTTGTATTCCTTTTTATCAATTTAATTTTATCATTAGTAATCATTAGATGCCTTGTACTAGATATATAGTTTCTTTTATCTCTTGGTTACTTCATTTTGTTTGCAATATGGTGAGTTTTTAGCAGCTGAGGATGTTATTACTATATATTGTCCATTATAGAGTACAAATAATACATTATGAAGTACAGATATTTGTTACCTTAGGTACAGTGGCATTTATGCAATACAAACTAGAAATTGTTAACATTGTGATGGTTTGAATAAGTTAAACCTTTAAAGATAAGGAGAAAGAAGTTTGTGTCAATGTTAAATATAATTTCTAAAATGTTAAGAAACATGGTTGTTAGAACTTTACAATTAAAATGGAGTATGTTGTTGATAGACAACTGCAAAACATCTTACATTATTTGTAATATAAAAAGTTTTCTTTGAACTTAAAGCTTAACACTAAGGTTCCCGCTCTATTCTTATTTATTATTGTTTATACATTTTAAAAGAAAAATGGGGGGAAAGAGCTGCTTGGAAAAGTAGATATGTTTGATTTCTAACTTCCCCCTTCTTCATACTCCAAATGATTTGCAATATTTATATGCATTTAAACCCCTTAAAAACCATGCTGTGTTTGTATTTGTATTTGCCTTGATATATTATATATATGGAAGTCACTCTCGCTTGAATTTGGTTAAACTTCTGTTGTGAATATTTTCCTGTTAGTTCTGCCTTTGCTGCTTCTTATCAGATATCACTTGTGTTAGACAAAATCATGAGCATGTAGTATCTCAGTAAATTGTGATATTTCTGATAAATATATTCTGGAGTTGTACCTAGTGGAAAGAATTGAAATTTAATTTCATTTCTCAAATTATCTCTATGGTACTACGTATGCCTTTTCCAATATTTTTCAGGGCTTTTTACCCCTACATATTTTGGGGCTTCTAAAGACTTTGAAGTACAAGTTTGAATGCATTTCCCTTTAATCATTGCAGATTTATAAAAATAGGTGTGGGAGATTCCAGGGGAACATCAAATATTTTGTTTAATCAGCAAGTTTTAATATTAATCCTTCCCTCTGGCAACACATTTCAGTGTTCTGTTTTCATATAGTACTGAATAATGCAAGAAGCTCTCAGGAAAGGCACTTAATCCTCCTTTTAATTCTTAATAAACAGTGATGTTGGAAATCTTCCATTGTTTGTGCAAACTTGTATGTCCTGAAGTATATCGGAAGTGACTTCTCATTTCCTTATGGAGAGTAAAGCATCATAAAAAACATTTTATACACAGCAACTATGACAGAATCCATCCTAGGTATGACTGAAGTTCTTGTAGCATTTGAGGAGTCCTGAAACATTAACATTTTATTAAACCCAAACTGACTCGGTGTAGTCTGAATTACAATGGACCAAGCATCTAACAAGGGACACATTCCCACTGTGATTAAAGCATTATATAGCCTAGCTTTTTGCAAAGCAATCACTCAACCCAGAGACAGAATATTCTTAGGCTTCATATCTACTTCTTTAGAAAGAATGAGATACCAGTGATAATAATCTGAAATATGCTGACAAGTAGCTCAACCCTCTACCAGCAACTCCGTATTCCATGGCTTGAAAACCAGTTTATGAAGCCTTACTCCAGCTGGTAATGACCTCAAGCCGTGATTATGCTTCCTCCTTCTCAGATACTACCACAAAATATGCTACTGGAGCTTGGGACACATTCCAGAACAGACTCTGGATGGAAATGGAGGACACAGAAAGACAAAAAGAAACTCCTGTTGTACAAGAAGAAATAATAAGTTTAGCCTGAAATTTCTTACAAGTTTCGATAATAAGGAAGTGAAGAAAAGTATTGGATGCATCAGGAAACAATCAGTTCAATTCCCAGGGCTTGCAGAAACTCATCCAAGGATATAAGCAAAGTTCACCTAACTAGGATCAGAATCAACCTTTGAGTGCTCATAAATCCATCCTTAGGAGGAGATGAATTTTCCAAGGCTCCAAATTCTTATTTAGTTTGAATTTAAATTAGAAGTGGAAAATTCCCAGCTCACATCTTTCTAGATCATTCAACCTGATTAATGCTACACTCTCAAATTGGTCATGACATAATTCTCTGAAAGCATTATTCCAGAGATTAATAATATATAAACAATAGGCAGAGTATTTTAGATTCCAGAGAATCAGCTCTTCTGCACTGATTTTTATATGTGTTTGTTAGGTCAATGTCATATATTAAATTGTTCATATATTGGGGTTATTACAAAGAATGGCAATGGGAATTGCATTCAACAAACTGACAGGCATATAGCTATTTTATTCATGGCATGGAAAAATAAAATATATATGCTGTATTTCCAGCTGCTGAAGCTGCTGATTTCCTAGTTGAAGTAAACTTTCTTTTTTCTGTTATGAAAAATATATTTAATAGAGAATATATGTAGCTTAGGGTTGAAGACAACACACATACATATATTTCCATGTACTTTGTAAGTGAGCAAGGACTGTATGGTTCCAGAAAACCTACTATTTTCCTAGTTGAGTTACAGCAGGGCGTTTCTTCGGTTCCTTTTCATTGAAATAACACCAGACGTTTGAATAATAAAGTGCAGGTTGCCCAAATTAGACAGAAAATGCAGATTACATAAATTTGCTTCTGTCTGTGTTCTATTCTCAAGTAATTCTTGCTCTGATTGTTGTTGATTTGTTGAACTATTTTTTCTTGAGCCTATCAAAAAAGCCCTTCCCCACCACTGAGATAAAGTGCTATTAACCCCATCCTTGAATCAGTAGCATCTCTATTATCAATCCCTATCCTGCTCCTCTTGCCTCTGTTTCAAGTCACAAAAGTCACCTCACTCTCCTATACTTAGCTTAGATTTTATTCAGTTGGAGGCCGCAAATGGATATTGTTAGAATAAAAAAGAAAGTACTATTTTACCAACAGTACAACTAAAGAATACTTAGCTTCGGGGTTCCGATGTGGAACAGTTCACCCCGGCAAACCTGGCATTCCAGCCACGTTTGTCCGAGGAGTAACGACTGGCCACAGAGGGCCCCCCGCTGGGCAGAGCCCTGCTGGAGGAGCCGGACTGCGGTCCCACTCTGCAGGGTTCTGCTGGCAGGTCAAAATGGTGGAAACCGGAGACATATTGGTTGGCCCAGGTGGGCCTCGCTGCCCCTGGCTACCAGGGGAGGCAGGCACCCTCGCCTTCCGATATGAGCCTCAGCGGGCGGTGTTGCAGGAGGGATGGAATCCTCCTGTGCCCGTTTCGTGGTTTCCATTGTCGAGACCGGGCTGGTCTCCCCGAAAGGGGTGGCTGGTCTACAACGTGCCAGGGGTTCCCCATAGTTAAAAAAAAAAAAGAATACTTAGCTTCTTTACTAATGGGAGGAGATGAGATGAAGGCAATATCATGGGGACAGGAGAGAATGCTGAATTTTCCATGGCATGTTTATGTTATGATTAAATGCCAAGAGGAATGAGTCCAAATTATCTCCACATTTGCTGGGACTTTTTCTGTGTGGAAACCAAGGCTCAGACCATTGCAGGGGCAATTGACAAAACTACACTTTATTTATGGCTCCTTTATTAACGTCTCTTAACTCATTTGTTTTTGTCTTTATTCTCCTCTCACAGAATTGTATCCAACAACTATGCTGGATAAAAGTTCACGTGAAGTTTCAGTGCCACTTTACAATGCCTTGGTAAGACGACACTTGGAATACTGCATCCAGTTTTGGACACCACAATATAAAAAAGATGTTGAGATTCTAGAAAGAGTGCAGAGAAGAGCGACAAAGATGATTAGAGGACTGGAGGCTAAAACATATGAAGAACGGTTGCAGAAATTATGTATGTCTAGTGAAAAGAGGGACTAGGGGAAAATGATATCAGTGTTTCAATATTTGAGAGGCTGCCACAAAGAAGAGTAGGTCAACCCATTCTCCAAAGAACCTGAAGGCAGGACAAGAAGCAATGAATGGAAACTAATCAAAGAGAAAACCAACCTAGAAATAAGGAGAAGTTTCCTTTTTGCCACACAGAGATCCCGGCTGGAATGCTAAGGAATGGTGCTATTTGCTATCTGCATAGCACAGGCTTGTGATCTTGATTTATCCAATTGTTTTCAGATCTTGAAATGTTTTCTTTTTCTGACTCCATGGAATTTCACAAGCTTATAAAGTAGAATAAACTGGGATAAACTGGCTATTTAATAAATCATAGTGACAAAGGCATCTATCAGAAGCAAGCAAAGATTGCTCAATGTGCTTTTCACCTATGTTAGTGCTTTCAGGATATCTTTTTAATCTTCTGTGATTTATATAATTGATACTGTTTTACCTTGCACTTATTATATTTTTATCTGTTTATTGTAGAGGACCTTTAAAGTATTTCATGCAGAGAAGAAATAAGAGTGGCAACTTGAATAAGATTACTAGTCGCCCTTTGTGTAAGTTTACATTTAGAGGGCTATTAATGCTATATATCCCATCCTGCAGCTTCACAAAAAAAAGAAGAAGAAGAAGAAAAAGTATATAATTAAGGAACAAATTGATGGGCTCTATTATTTTGAAAACAAACTTCAGGCAAAATTATTATGGGGATTATTACATGTCAGAAAGCAAGTCTGAGTTTGTTCAGCAAAATTGCTAAGAAGAAAGCAGATAAATATCTGCAGAGTACAGCTAGAAGTAGAAATGCAAAATGAAATGTTATTACGTTTCTAAAAGGATGCAATGATGCATCACCGCCTCCTGGTGGCTGTACATTTAGTTTACTTAAAAACGTTTTAGAAGTTTGTAGAAAATTAAACCTTAGTTGCTGAAAGGTCACCGAATAACACATTACGGCTTTATTGAACTGAGCGATCCAACTCACGTTTCCTTCCTTTATTCCTCTAACTACAGCACCTCTTAAGTGATTATTCTTCTTCCTCAATTAACTTGAGAGATAGCTTATAATTAACTTTCTCAAGTTACAGTTCTTTCATCTCTCCCATTATATTTTATAGTTGTTTAGACAGCATCAAGCTAATATTGCTTTGTTCCTGCTTTCTTTTAAAGTGAACAGCATACTCAACAGGATTTACATGCTGTGCCAAAATTAAACTTCCAATGTTACAGTACCACTAGCAAAATCCATTATTTCAGCCCTTGGATCTCTATTAGAGAAAACTTGATGCTGGAAACATGCCGGTTATTTAAACTGTTTTTTAAAAGTATATATTTACAGATAGTCCCCTGACTTATCACCAGTCACAACAGATCTTCCCAGGGCAATCTATGACCCAGATTCAAAGTTCCCATGGCTGACCCTCACCTTCAAGGTCATGTGAACGCATTTTGGGTGCTTGACAATCAATTCACATTTATGGCCATTTGCAGCATGCTGCAGTCTTATTGCCACAATTTATAACAACGTTTGCCAGAAACCTGTATTTAATTCCAGCATGAAACACCTATTGCAGACAATGGATTTGCTTAATGACTGCCAAGTTCACTGAACGACCATGGTGATTCACTTAATGACTGCAAAGCAAAAGGTTATAAAATCAAGTATGGTCACCTGGTGGCTTGCTTAATGACCGGCATTACTTATGACCATATTTCTGTGCTCAATTACCATTATTAAGTTGAGGACTACTGTATTATCTTCTGTATGATTGAATTTTTAGTAATGTCTTGCCACAGACATCAAGATAAAGGAAACATTTACCAATAAACCACACTAATGTTCACTAAAAGTCACGCGTACTCATAAAACATGAAGAAAGCTGACTTCTTTTTAAATAGATATGAACATTGGCCTCGCAGGTGAATCTGCATTAGACTTTATAGTCAGTTTTTCAGAGTCAGAATAGTCACAAAATCTGCCTATTAGCAATATGACACAATTTAAATCAACCATAGCAAGTTCCCTTATACATCTACAATGCTCTTGACTTGGAGTGAATACAAGATCACAAAAGCACTGCAGATAAATGTAAATTCCTAGATCAGGAGAATTTCTCAAGTTCAGGCTTTGAAATATGTAATTGAGAATTGTCTTTATGGCATTTGTATATTTACTGTGTTGTTTTTAATATATGAAGCAGATGTTTGTCCTAAGAGCAGTCAAGTCAATCCTAGTGGAGAGAACAGTCCTGTAGAAACCAGGCATCAAACCATAAATTAATCCTAGCACTTTAAATCACACTCAGAAGCTAATAGGAAGCCAATACAGAGCCCTCAAAACACTTGTAATGTGTGTCCAATATCAACTCCTATGAGAACCCAGACCATTGCATTTTACACTAACTGAAACTTGCAGATCATCTTTAAAGGCAGCCCCATGTGGAGTGTTGCAATGTTCACATATAAGCCTCTACAGCTACATTCACATAATCTTCTGGAACAGCATTGTGCTCAAGCTTTCGTATGTGAATACTCTTTAATATTATGCTGGCTGCAGTTCAAGGTCCTGGTCATTATCTTTAAAACCCTTTATGGCTCAGGACCTCAATAAATGTACATTTGAATAGAATCTCCTTGCCCAATGTGACTTTATAGAGAGAAGTCCCCAATGGGGGGGGGAGTCCCATTTCCCAGAGGAATATTGCTATATTTTGTCCTAATGATTTCACACAAAACTCTAACATCTTAATTCAGAGCGTGTACTATACATTGTGGGAATCTATGGATATTTAACATATCACAGTGGATAAGTTTCTTGTATCTTACCCTTAATAATATTGGGAAATATTAATCTGTGATATCCCAAATTGGCTAATTTTATGCCACATTTCAGTTTAAAACAAACTGAAGGAAAGTGAGATTATCCTAACTCCCACAAAGCAGTCTAGGGGGCCCATTACAAACAGCTTAAGAGTTGCTCATGTTAAGGGCAGATGAATATTTAAAGAAACAAAGAAAACATAGACTCAAAGACGGATGATGAATGTATCAATACCAATGAGGGAAGTTTGTGAAGCCATTTAAAAAAAGATGAACAAAGGGAAAGCCCCTGGTCCATATGGGCTACTGGTCTTTCCATACAATTTGCTTGGCTAAGTTTTTACAAAGTAGGTCACCAGATATTATATGAACTCTCTCCATTTCTCTGGGCTTGGGGCCAGCACACAAATGCATGGCTGTACTGGATTTACCCCGGCAAAAATGTTAGGGCCAGCTTCCGTTTTATCTTCCTTCCTTTTCGACTATGAGATTGGTAATTGGGAAAGGGATAGGGATAGACACCATACAGTACACTTATTGTATGTAAGTGCTAAATATTCCAGCTACCTTCACATTCTCAGAAATGTTTCCTGCAGTATTCATATATTTTTTAAACAAAGTGCCCATCTGCAACTGAGTCAATTCTCCCACTTGAACCCACTGATTTTTTTCTCACACCCAATCTGCTTCTCATCTCATTTGCCTTGATCTTTTGGTGCTGGCTCTGCTTAGCTCTCTTGGAGTTACAATGATGTCATCTTTCAGAGCTTTCCTGTCTGATTCCAAGAACAACAACAGCAGTAAGCAGGGAAAATGGAAGAAAGAGCTTAGGATTTTTGTTCCGTTGTCCCAGACCAAAACAGCCTCTGATCCCTTCAAGCATTTTCTTCCAATCTAGCTCTGAATAGCTCAAACAATGAGATGCTTTCCACGGGCCTTAAGAAATTATCCCACAGTCTGAATGATGTCAGACTTAGGGAATGTCTCTCCCACCCCCTCCAGCGTCTCTGAATTAAAGATTTCGCTCTGTTCTTTGCTGTTCCAAGCTTGCTTCCATGAGTATTTCTTTGTGCTATTTTTCCAAGCTGTTGGAATGGGGTTATATAATCACCCAATGAATTAGAAGCAATCTAGAGATCTGAATTGTAACTCCTACAATTATATATGTGTGCTTGTGTATCTGTGTGGCATATGGGTTTTAGTGGCCAGGCATGGTTGCTGTTTGGTTGGCATGTGCCAGCCAACGAAGTGAGTAAAAGGAAGAAGCATCTCAATTCTGGCCTTGAATGGCAGCTGTACTGTCACAAGAGCTGATGGGCTGACGTGGCTGCTAACCAAGGTTGTTGTGGTGCAAAGACAGCAGTCCCATTGGTCCACAGAATAGCTGGAGAGAAAAGTTGAAATTCTTAACTTTCAATTCAGCAAAATGATGCATCACAGGACAGCAATTTTTGAACCAATCAACTTGATCCTATTGCTATAGGCCCATTCATATTTTAAGAAGGTACCTGGTTGACACCTAGGATGCTGGTAGCAACCCGTGTCAACCATGAGCGCCAGCCAATTTGAATATTCAGTTGACTGAGGTTCATGTTTAATGAATAAAAGATAATAATAATAATATAATAATAATAATAATAAATAACAATAATAATAATAATAATAATAATAATAATAATAATAATAATAATAATAATAATAATAATAATATATAATAAAAATAATAATATAATAAATAATAATAAAGTTGGAAGGGACCTTGGAGGTCATCGAGTCCACCCCCTGCTCAGGCAGGAAACACCTACACCATTTCGGACAAATGGCTGTCCAGTCTCTTCTAAAAACTTCCAGTATTGGAGCATTCACCCTTCTGGAGGCAGGTTGTTCCACTGGTAATTGTTCGTAACTGTCAAGGAAGTTTCTCCTCAGTTCCAGGTTGCTTCCTCCTTGACTAGTTTCCATCCATTGCTTCTTGTCCTGCCCTCAGGCGCCTGGAGAATAGCTTGACTCCCTCTTCTTTGTGGCAACCCCTGAGATATTGGAATACTACTATCATGTCACCCCTAGTCCTTCTTTTCATAAACTAGACATACCCAATTCCAGCAACCGTTCCTTATATGTTTTAGCCTCCAGTCCCCTAATCATCTTTGTTGCCCTTCTCTGCACTCTTTCTAAAGTCTCAACATCTTTTTTACATCATGGTGACCAAAACTGGATGCAGTATTCCAAGTGTGGCCTTACCAAGGCATTGTAAAGTGGTATTAATACTTCACGTGATCTTGATTCTATCCCTCTGTTAATGCAGCCCAGCACCGTGTTGGCTTTCATGGCAGCTGCAGCACACTGCTGGCTCATATTTAAGTGATTGTCCACTAGGACTCCGAGATCCCTCTCACAGTTACTACTATTGAGCAAGGTACCACCTATACTATAGCTGTGCATTTGGTTTTTCTTGCCTAAATGTAGAACCTTACTTTTTTCACCATTGTATTGTATTTTAATGAATATACCTGGGATTCAAGTTTTTAAGATTATTAGGGATAATTATGGACGAGAAGCACTGCTATAAGCTAGACTGTAGGGAGAACCTTGCAAAACGCAAAATGGCCAGCTACGAGAAGTTGGCTTTCCTACATGGCTGCATTTGGAACAATCTGCCGCCGAAATCACTACGACTAGAGTTCATGAACATGAACTGGCGGTCAAACGGCATGAGCAGCGCTCTCAAGTATGGACGCACATAGCCGAGAGTGACCATACGTTCAATTTTGCGGGGGCTGAGGTCATCGCCCAGGACTTCACGAAAGGTGGCCACCTATTGAAAGAGGCTTGGCTATCGGATGAACATTCGATCAACTGGCATGTAGAGCTGCTGCCAGCCTATCAAACGTTGAAAAGGCACAAACAGCTGCGCAGGGTGGTAAAGCGAGCGAACTTTTTACCACCTCCGCACTGCTGGAATGGAAATTCTGAAAATCCAGGACGTTTACTCATGGAAAGGCAGGAGGGCACAGTAAGTAGAGAAAGGGGGACATTAGCACAGCCCTTTGCAGGATCGAGGGAAGGACTCCAGACCAGCACGATCGAGACAGGACGCGTGACGGGAGGATCATTACCAGACGTGACCACACGGCAATCTGATGAGAATGCCGGACAGGACACCGGGGGGAAAGATCCGGCAATAATGCTGAGCAGCCGCGCGCAGCAGGAGGAGTGCAGCCGGTGGGCGGGGTAGGCGGGGGGAGGGAAAATGTCAAAATTGAAACAAACACCAGCCAATATGGCACAATTAGGAATAGGACGGCCAACTGTGGGAGGGCGGAGGGCAGATGGACTGCTCATGCGCTCCATGGCTAGAGCGTTAAACATCCATCTAGCTATATAAGCGGGTTTCTCTAACCACCGATTACCACTCTGACAATGTCAACAGAGGATTGACGAAAGCTAAGTTGTAGTTATTAAAAAGATTTTTTCTATCCTGGAGTTCAGAGGCTCTATTGTATTTTAATGAATATACCTGGGATTCAAGTTTTTAAGATTATTAGATAGATGTATGTATGTATGTATGTATGTATATGTACATATAATCCTATTAATATTTATAAATAATAAATCTATTTAAATATTAATAAAACATTAAAATGTTTAACCACATCATGTCTGTGTGGTAGAATTGTGATTTTTGAAAAACATTCAAGCAGAGCAGCTGATTTTTTCAGAAACAAATGACCTGCAATACAAAATCAGGTGTTTTCAACTCACTGTAAAAAAATATTGTTGCATAGTTGGAAATTGATTTACATTAGTGAATTTGTGAAGTTATCTTTTCAATATGTTCAGTGATTTGCCTTACACTAGGTCTCGTGCATTTTTAAGCATATTTAAAGGCTGATTACTTTCACAAGAACTACTCATGTTGATCCCACAGCTGGGCACCACTTGTGATCAATTTGTATTAAAATACTGAGCCTGTATTTCATTTGTGCAACTATTCACTGGTGTGCTGAAAACAACATGTGTAGATATTCTACTGCAGGGGTGTCAAACAGAGGCCGTGCTCATCCCAGCTCCAGCAATGCAAAAAAAGTTGAGATATGTCGCGACACTTCACGTGACGTGGCGAGTTTGACACCCGTGTTCTACTGTGTTTCTCTGCAACTACATTAGAGAGAATAATTGGAATAAATAATAATAAAATAGTAATAGTGATGATAAAATTCTTTTGAACAGCCAGTTTTACTGAAATGGAGCATACATGTGTTCTCTAATCTTTACTGTATATATGAAATTAGTAACTGTGAACCTGCACTTTCAAAAGCTCCCAAAATTTTGGAAAGGGCACATGTTACTCACCCTACTGTTTCTATACTTCAGAAAGTTTATTGCTGTAACATTTATTGGTCAATAATTCTCTGATATTTGTACTGAGGAGTCATCAACTAGGCAAAAACACTGTGGCAGGATATCATATGTTGCAATGTGAAGAAGCTAACTACTCCGTTTCATTTAAGCACATATTTTTGCAAAGTATTGTGAATGCTCCCAAGGCTAAAATGCCCCACCCTATACTGGCATTCCAAAACTGAGGGAAAATTTTCTTTGCAGGACTTTCAGAGTCGAAGGTCTTCAGTAGGGCACAACAGGGGATGTAGATGTGGTCCGTTTTATCTGAATTTAAAAAGATGGACTGTGTTTTTATATTCTATTCTATTTCTATTTTTGTTATTGTAAGCAGCCTAGAATCTAAGGAGCTGGTGACATAGTATGTACATTTCTGTAGATAAAACTTTTTTTTTGTAATTAAACCAAGCCAAACCACAATCGTTGTTAGCAAGACTGACATTTAAAAGTCCATTCACATGTTAGAATTCCATACTTTCTTGCATATGCATAATCAGAGAACAGAACTGATAATGGTGAGTGACTCTGGAATTCTACTTTGGAGTGTCTCTGATTCAGATCAATAGACCCTTTCTCCATGGAATAATGCAAAACTACTGAAAGTCATAATATCACCAGGGTTTTCAGCCAGAAGAAAATATTAATTCCTTCTTCTTCCTTCAGCTTCTAATAATAAAGTACTTGCTAACAAAAAAAAAAGAAGCCTTCAATTTCATCTCCATAGACAGGGGCTTTCTTTCAGTCTTTTAAGCTAGGGCTTTTCAACTGGTGGTACGCGTACCACTTGTGGTACATTAACAAGTGGCAGGTGGTACGCAGCCCTGCCTAGCCAAGTGTAGTGGGGGAGGAAAAGAGCCAGCGCAGGCAAAGACTTACTGTGAGAGAGTCCTCTGGAGCTGCAGAGTGGCTGGGGCGAGGCAAAGGCCACAGGCTCACTTCTGGCTCACCCTCCCGCATGAGAAAGGAGGAGGAGGGGGCGGAGACAGGAGAGGCTATAAAAGGAGGTAGTTTGGGCAGGAGAGGGAGAGAGAGAAAAAGAAGCAGCCTTGGGAGGAGGTGGAGTCAGCTCTAGCTGCACCAAAGGGAAAGAAGGAGGAGGAGGAGGAGGGTGGGGGGAGAGAAGAGCCGATCTACAACTGCTGTGGCAGCAATGGCTGGAGGTGAGGCACGAGGGAGGGAGGGAGATGGAGAGTGGAAGGATTCTTATGTGCTTTTGTGACTTTGAAGTTCTGGGATTTGTGCAATGTGGGCTTTGTGTTCTTAAGGAATGTTTGGCAATTTCTATTTGGCTGATGGCTGATGTCTCGTGTTAGCTTCTATTGCTCTGCTATTGTTAGCTGTAAGTTTTGCTGCAAGGGATTTTGAAGTATTTTTCTCCTGAATGGATTTTGCCTGTAGATTCCTTTACTTATGAATGGAGCCATTTGGGGAGGCTGCCTTAGCCGGCAGCCAGTACTTATTTACATTTTTTTTCTTCCTTAAGTGCCAGCTGCACTCCTTAACTTTCCTTTCTAGCCAGTAGCTAATTCTTAAAGGGGAATGCGCCTTTTTAAGCTAGTTCCCTCAATGGTTTCTCTTTTCTGTCTCTGGAGGCTTTTCCTTGTTTGATGAATATATAGAAGAGGGAAAATTTGGGGGGGTTCAAATTCTTCCTTCAGAAGGAGATGGGAATGAGAAAGAGGGAGGGAGGGAGGGAGGGAGGGAAGGAAGTCCCGCCTTAGCACTTGGCCACCAGCAGCCCTGCCATTGTCAAAAGGTTGCAAAAGGGGATCACATGACCTTGGGACACTATGACCATCATAAATATGAATCAGTTGCCAAGCATCCAAATATAAATCACATGACCCTGGGCATGCTGCAATGGTCATAAGTGTGGAAAATGGTCATAAGTCATTTCAGTGCAATTGCAACTTTGAACAGGTTTTTTTTTGGTCATCAAGTTTTTGACACCTTGCTAGGTGGTACTCGAATATTGCCATATCCTAAAAGTGGTACAATTGGTGAAAAGGTTGAAAAGCCCTGTTTTAAGCCATCCAAGTCACAATAGTCATCCCTATAGGCCAGGGGTCTTCAAACTTGGCCCTTTTATGACTTGTGGACTTCAACTCCCAGAATTCCTCAGGCAGCATGCCTGGCTGAGGAATTCTGGGAGTTAAAGTCCACAAGTCATAAAAGGGCCAAGTTTGAAGACCCCTGCTATAGGCCTTCCTCTTCCAAACCCGCCTATGGAGGAGCATGATGCTTTTCTTCACCAGGTAAGAAGTTGCTGGCAGAATTTTGGCAGTTCAAGAAGCTCAGGTAAATAGGAACTAGATCAGCATTTGAGTAACATCTTGAAATATCTTCAAAGATTGTTGCCCTCGTTATTCCCATCTAGCTTCTCAAATTCATGGTCCCTGCAAGATTTAGACTATTCTAAAGTCTGGGGCCATAGAAAACTACCTACAGGAAGAGCCTTCGTATTTGTTTCTTGAACTCATTCAATAGCAAAGAACAATTGAAACTGAGGGAACTAATCTGAATCTGAAATCTTTGAACTGTTAAATAAACTCAGGTCTTTCGAAATGGAAACCTTAAAGGTCACTGTGAATGTTATCATCCCTGATAATATTGTGACAAAGTATCTCTCCACCTTCCAGTCTGAATTGGTTTCCTTGGTGATTTTGCATCTACAGTAACTTCCAGCAGTTTACATTCCAGGCATTTCTATCTTGTCTCTCTTCAGAATCCTCCCCAATTTCATGTACAGTTCATTGATAGGCAAATCATTTCCAATCCTGGCACAAAATTTTTTAGTGTCTCCAGGTTTTATGTGTTCCAAAGGCTGCAAACTGGCAGAGTATTAAGAGCTCATGCATCAACTCTACAATGAACCTGGCTGCAGCCATTTTGCTCGTTCTAGGTTGCCACAAGAATGGGAGGGGGTGTGGAGGATTTCTACTAGACTAAACATTTTCCTGTCCCATGGGAACCAAGGTCATTTCTGCCAGTTAGATGGGGAGGCATGAGCCTTTGGTTAGAAAGCCCACCAATCTATTCTATTGGGGAACGTAGTTGATTGCATAGCACAGGGGTGGGAAGTTTAACTTTGTAATAGTGTGTCTCTTGAGAGGGAGTTTCAGACTTGATTTCACTTTTGACTGTGCCGATAATATGTAGCCAATAAACATATTCTTTGAGGAAATTTCTAGCCTCGGAGTTCAGATTTGTTTCGTCTCATCTATCGGAACCATGACACCGTGTTTGTCTGCTTTCATTCAAGGATCAAGATGGAGCCTGCTCACCACCAGAGGGCGCTGCAAACCAACAACAGGGCTAATTAGAAGACAAAGCAAACAGCTGTTGTTAGGCCTGGAAACGCTTGCCAAGTGAATCCGCTACTTCTTCCACACAGCAACAAGACTGAGAAAGAATTGAGGCAATCAAGACAGGAAAAGAAACAGATGACAAAAACCAAGGCCGAGAGAGAAGGTCCTGGGTGAAATACAGCTTCCTTCCTCTTTTTGAACTCTATGCTCAACATATGGTGGCAAGGCAGAAACAGCTTGGCCTGGCTCTATATCAGTGTCCAACACAGAAGGTTCACATTAACATCAAACACTTCAGAGAACATGGCAATGAGCACGCAAGGTCATTTCAAACACCTGGGGAAAGGAATATTTTGACCCACAAATTGTTCTATGATGTACACACCATGTAGCTAGGTAATGAGGCTGTTAAGATCAGCCTCATTGCAATCACAAGGAGCACAGGCACAAGAAAGTGTCCATGATGGGTAGCTAGTGGGAAGCTCATTCACTTATTAATCGCTTATTTCAAAAGGCCAAAATAAAAACCCAAAACTAAATGAAATCAATGATATTTGACTTGACCACCCTTTAGCAACAGCCAAATTACCATTTATCGCAATATTAGTCTTGAAATAAATTTAGAAAATGATCCCAGAATTGTTCCTTTCGAAGATGGCACTGTGATGAAAGAACTTCAGCAAGAAATGCAAAGAACTGAGGCAGCTCAAGGAGAAGTAATTGCTCAATTTCCTAACTTGCCGTACAATGAAAATACTGTTTATAGCGACGTGAGCTTATTTAATACTTATAAAATTAGCTCCGAGTTTCTAAATTTAATTGAAATAAGTAAAAGCACCAATGCCAAAAGTTGAATTGTAACTATTGATGGAGAGAGTCAGTTTGCTGTAGTGGTTAAGGCCCCAGGCTAGAAACTGGGAATCTGTGAGTTCTAGGAAAGACTACAATGGTGTCCTGACATCCGATAAGTGTTTTGCCAAGCTCTTTTCCAGTTGGTGTAGACCAGTGCAAACCAAGAAAGCAGCTCAGCTAAAGACCAATCAGAAGTCAGGATACCTGTCTGAGTGTAAAGACAGGTTCCCAGTCAGTCAGTGCACAGTTGCTTTTCTGTTCATCTTGTCTCTGAAGATGCCAGCCACACTTGCTAGCAAAACATCAGTTCTGTAGACCACAGTCATTAAACCCTGAATCCCAACACTGCCCAAAGTGAATTTTATTGGTTGGTTAACAACTGTATATAAAATTGGTTGGTTAACAGCTGTATATAAAATTAATCCAAATGTCCCAGAAATGTAGTTAATAAGCTGATTATATGGTAAAACATAGTAATGCACTTCTATAAAATGAACAATGAAACAAAACATGGATAACAGAATAACAGACTTGGAAGGGACATTGGAGGTCTTCTAGTCCAACCCTCTGCTCAAGCAGGAAACTCTATATTATTTCAAACAAATAGTTGTCCAATTCTTTAAAAATCTTCAGTGTTGGAGCACCCATAGCTTCTGGAGGCAATTAATTGATTAATTGTTCTAACTGTCAGGAAAATTTTCCTTAGTTCTAGGTTGGTTTTCTCTTATTAGTTTCCATCCATTGCTTCTTGTTCTGCCTTCAGGTGCTTTGGAGAATAGGTTGTCCCCCCTCTTCTTTGGGGCAGCCCATTGGATATTGGAACACTGCTATCATGTCACCCCTAGTCCTTCTTTTCATTAAACCAATTCCTGCAACCGTTCTTCATATGTTTTAGTCCCCAGTCCCCTAATCACCTCTGTTGCTCTTCTCTACATTCTTTCTAGAGTCTCAACGTCTTTTTTATTTTATGGCAACCAAAACTGGATACAATATTCCAAGTGTGGTCTTATCAAGGCATTATAATGTGGTACTAACACTTTATGTGATCTTAATTCTATCCCTCTGTTAATGCAGCCTAGCACTGTGTTGGCTTTTTTGGCAGCTGCATCACACTGCTGGCTTATATTTAAGTGATGGTCCACTTAAATATGAGCCAGCAGTATCATATTTTCCACTGCCCCTTTGCAACAAAGACAGATCCTTAAGGAATAAGAGATTTATTGAGCTTTCTTTTGAGGACAGATTTTAAAACAGGCTAGGATTAGTGTTCTGCTAAATATAAGGATGCATATTTCATTTAGATATCTTGCTGGTCTAAGAAAAGGTGACCACCTATTTTTAAAAAATTGAGAGATGCTTGCCTTCTACATCTATAACATCCTGTATCGCTTGACACTGCCTGATTATAGCCCATCATCAGTAATATATCCTGTGAAAAGTCATAACTCCATTTTTTTCCTCCAAGTTGATTCAAAGATATCCGCCAGGACCAAGGGGCCTAGATCCATTAGAAAAAGCAGGAGTTTCAACCAGAATGAAAAGATACATAGCCAAATGTTTGTCTGCAGTTTAATCACACCATCTGCACAAAAAAGGTCCAACTTAGGAACACTTCATACCACTTGGAAAATAACCATTAGAAATTTAGATTGGGTCCTCCTTATGGGAACCAAAGAGCTATATGAACCTAATAGGCAGGAACCTTTGCTGCAGACAGTTTAAGTATGGCCAGTATAAATAAGGACCTTGTAGAGTAATACTGTAGAAACATTTGGGGGTATTTGAACAATATAATCCCAATAGGACCTATGGATAGCAGAGGGCTGAAATACTGAAATATATAAAGATTTTAACTTTTTCCATTGGGCTATATTGGAACCTTTTATATTTCCAACCATCTTGTTTATGTCTAATCTCAAAGTTACAGAGAATTTCAGAGAACATGAGAACCAGCAATACTTGTTAGGAAAATAGTCTGTCCAAATAAAAGTAACATTCATCTCCTGCTTGCTTACTTGATTTTATTTAGCAATATTCTTAAGCCATCTCAATCCCTAGAGATTCTGCAAATATCCCCGCTGCAAAACCTTTCGGCAGAACCGAAAAACCACCATGATTCATGCAAAACTTGGCCGTGAATGAGACTTTAGCAACATGAACTCATCGTAGCACCCACAGGAAAATCTGTCAGATTGATGCTGGTCAATGCACGGCCATGTCAATAAGGCCTTGGAAAAGGAATTAGATGTAGCTGCAATCCCAAGCACTCAGAAACCAGACAAGAATGGGAAATAAACCTATTATTACAATCAACAGCCAACTAAATTGCTGTGTCCCCTTCCATATGGGAAATGATACATTATTTTTAAGGTTATTCCAATTTGACCCTGCTTTTACATGCTGTTTTATCATCGTAGCTATTTCAGTGGTCACTGACCTTAAGTAAATTAAATTTCTATTAAGGCTTACTGTTATGTCAGCCCCATTCCTAAACCATTAAACCAGCAGTTTTGTAAAAAGGGTCCCTAGTATATTTGTTGGGGTGAATCACTCAGAAAACATGGCTTCATAATTAACAAACTGAGAAGCAAATCTCCTCAAGGATTACTCAAGGGTAATCATAGGTATGGCTTTGGGATCCTGAAAGTTTTTGGTCCTGAAATAAAATAACCAAGCTGCTGTCTCACTCTGGAGGTCCTATTGTTGACAAGTGCCACAATGATGACCTTGGCATCCCTCTGGGGAATGAACAGAACATCACAGAAGTCCTCCAAAGCTCACCCCTGAACATCACAGTGTTTGGGATTATTTTCTATTGTTTACAAAACTGTCTGATTATAACAAGGAGGAAATCATTTTGGCAGGCATCCTGTTGACTAACTGAAGGCTCATATGGAAAACAAGTTGGGCTGGGCAGCCAGGAATTAGTGAGTTTGGCAGAGAGTCATAAGTGGTGATGTTATTTTGTCCAGCCAGACCATTGCCATTGCTGAATTCAGAGACTGAAGCTCAGATAAGGCACCTTCCCTGGCCAGGAATGGAAAAAGGGTGATTTTATGGTAAAGGAACATACCAGCCAGGCATTAATGATGTCTGCCTGAGCAAGGATGGGGATGTTGTCTTGTCCAAGACGTGATCTCCTGGAGTTCTGGTGCATTAGCAGCTATGATTCCAAAGTTGGGATATTGGATGGCATAGGGTCATCTATGAGACTTTGGCTGTGACCTAGTGCTCTATTCAGCAGGTGATAGGTTGTATGTGCCTATACTTGAAGCTGGGCTGCAGGGACAACTTAAGGATATTCTTAATGTACTGCCCATCCTGCTTTCCAGCATGTCTCTTCCTGAGTTCCAAGATCTCATTGCAAGTGTACTACTGAATTTTTCCCGGTCATTCATCTTGGGGCAGGCAGTATGCAATACATAATACATAATACATAATAAATCCATCATCAAAGGGCAGATAGTGATCCCAAGCCCCTCCAGCAGAAAACTACACAATAATCAACACGAGCAGAGTTTAATATACAATCCATATCAATCCCTGAACATTTAGGTAATTGTTTGAACTGTTAGTCCATTTTCAGATGGAGGAGTCTCTCCATTCAGAAATATTTCATAAAATAGTTGGGGGGGTGGGAGGACAACTACTACATGTTTTGTTTAAGTAGTGTCAATATCACCAGATTCGATCTTTGTGAAAGAGCAGAGGCCTTCAAGTTTGTTGTATACCTGTCCATGAGTCCTCATAATAAAGAAACCTCTATGAATATCGGATTTCTTTCCTATCATTACCAAGATGGCAATCCAGAAACAGCATAGACTGAAGAGTCAGTATCCTCTTGCCACTGACATGACCCATCTCCTTCTGAGCAGAAATGCTAGGCTAGGAAATAGCTTTTTGGCCTGGAAATCACCCCCTCCTTTTCCTAGTATGATCTCATAATCTCTTTATCATCTCCCTGCTGGCTGTTTCCATTCATCACCTTCCGTCAGTGTTATTCCTTTCTCTAACCACACAAACACATATCTCTGTATGAAAGATAAAGATTTGGAGACTAGATCACTATTATATCCCTACTATTACTACTCTTTGGAAACTAAATTTATTCTCAGTTAAGAAGGAAGGATCCCATTTAAAAATAACCTCAAATATCCTATATTTGTTTTCTCACCCAAAATTCAGTGGCAACTTTCCTCTGACCCTACCCTTGTGTTATCCTTTCTATATTCCACTACAACTTTAGTAAGAAAACAAAGCTGGTGTGGTAGTTCTATATCATGTGTGTTTCAACTATAATTAGTGTAATTATGAAGATAGGTTATTTAAATGGGAGTGGAAAGAATCATTCAGTACTTATCGCCATATTCATTTTCAAAATTTCCTGTCAAGCATAGAGCTTAGCTTCCTCACCATCAAATCTTCTCCTTTTTGGACTGACTTTAAAGCTAATGACAATCTCTTGGCAGCAAAATTGTTTTCTCAGTATGTAACTCTGCCAGCCGAGCTGCTCAGATTTCGACTTCTTCAGCTGTGGCTGAGAAAACTGTTATGCTAGTTTCCGAAATCTAATTTTTTTTCAACCTGAGCTTTCAGGAATTGGTTCATGGTAAAATCCAGTAGGACAGCAGAATAAAAACCCAATTAACATTCTCAAGGTTAAGGATTTTGCTCAGGGAAAAAGAGAAGATATTTCACATTAAGAATATGTAAGTATATAGCGCATATGCATCACATAATCTGCTTGTTTCTACAAAAATTGAAAATAATGCTAACTAAGTTTAAAGTCAGATCCAAGATATTGGTCTACCCATATCTTAAGATCAACTGATCTTTATTGGTGGGGACCAAAGAAAGATGATTACCAGCCTAAATGGGAGAAGCCAAGTTGAGACATTTTCTAGATGTTTGGCAACATTTTGACAACTAATTAATCATTTAGGAAACCATTTACTCCCCAGGCAATATGCGTGTTACCTGATGCATCAAGAATTGTGCTGTTTTTTGGAACTATTTAGGCCTTCCTTATGTTTCACTTTTCTGCCTGTTATTGTTGGCAGAAGAAATTTTCCAAAAGATTCTTCCTAGGATCTTTTTATCAAACACCTTCTGGCTATGTTCTACCAAAGCTATCGGATGTGTTTCCTCAAGACTTACGCTCAGCAATGTTTTCCTTTTCCTCACGTTTAAGGGCGTCCACAAAATTGTAGTTTCAAACCTTGATCTCAGTTTGAGCAGAATAATAACAGAATAACTAAGCTGGAAGAGACCTTGGAGATATTCTAGTCCATAAAACTTTCCAATAGTGCTTTGAATCAGTACCTACTCCTAACAATATTTGAAGAGTCATTTTGGTTTGGTTCTCCTTTTTTTCAGGATAAACTTCTCTTTCTTTGATTTTATTAATTTAGCTTTTGTATAATGTAAAGCACTCAGAATTGTTGGACGTTGGGCATTCTTTAAATTTATTTAAATAAGTAAATAAAGGACTAAAAATTATTTTGTTTCCTTGCCAGTCTCCTTTAAATATTCTGTGGAAATTTCATCAACTTCCAGTGATTTCCTATTTCCAATTATTTTATTTTCTATTTGATTTCTTCCTCAAGCACCAAGGGTTCCTCCCCAGAGTCTTCTCTTTAAGATACAGCATCATCTGATTTTCACAGTTGATCTTCTTGCATATATTTTCTATTTATATCATCCATCTTTCTTTCACATTATGTTCCATTGTTAATTCCACTCCATGCATGTTTCTTATGACATTGATTACAAGGTTGGAATGTTCCCCTGATTTTTCTAATTTTCCTAAATACATCTCATTTTTCCTATTCTGTTCTTTTCATCTTTTTGTCTACATTCTGAGTTCAGTTATGCCTTTTTAATGTCTTCTCATTGTTGGAAGTTTGCATCAAATTCTCTAACTTTTCCAAGATTGCCTCTGGCTTTTGCCAATCTTTTTCCTAAGCTTTCTTCTTTGTTTCTTTCTGATTGTTATATGCTTTCCAGCTTTTTCTTTTACAATCATTTGAACTTCTTCCAGTAATTCTTCAGGCTATCTATCCACAAGATCTCCGAATTTGCTTCTAACATCAATCTTATATTCTTCAGAAATGGATTCATGAGGATTGGCTCCTTTGTAGACTTTTTCTGCCTGATGCATTTTTCTATGCTAAAAAGTTGATGGTCTGATCCACAGTACCTGGCAGCGTTTTGCAATTCAGCATAGAGCTTTTCCATATGTTACTCTGTAAGATGTAATCTGTATTATTATAGAATTGACTTTTGAAAACATCCAGGTGTAGAATTGCCTTTAGATGGTTGAAATAATGTGCAAAGATGAACAGTCCACTTTCTCCCATTCTATCAGCCATTGTTTTGCATCATTGTGGGTTCTTAGTCCAAATTTCCAAACTGTTTCAAGATAGTTTCCAGTTTTTGCGTTAAAGTCACCAATAATTATTAGAAAGTTCTTTGGTATCCGATCTTTAACTCATTATAATCTTCCACTGAATTCATCAGCCACTTCTTCAGTATCTGTCATTGATGTCTTTTTATAGTTCAGTGCCTTTGAGTCAGTGTTGAATTCTGGGACTGTCTGGATAAATCCTTGTAGTTTTCTTGGCAAAATTGCTAAGAGAAAATGACTGACTAAGGTCAACAGCTGGCTTCATGTCTAAGGCAGCACCCATTTTCTAGCCTGATTCCTTAACCACTACAGTATGCCAAACTGTCTCTCCGTTGATTCATACACTTGTATAATCATGAAACTGGGTAGCTGTCCTTGTCATCCTTTACCAAGGACTACCTGTAAAATGGAAACTCTAAATTAGTGGCCCTTTTCAATTAAGAAGCATTGCAGTAGGAGAGAAGAAGAATGTGTGCTTAGTAAGGAAATTATCTTCATTACTCTTTTTAAATTTCTCTTCTGTGGAGGATGGTTAGGTCAGCACTGACATCTAGTGGCCAAAAGTGAACTATACTCAAGGATCTCAGAAATTCACTTCTAGGATTTGCTAATTATTGCTTTACTGCATCTCTGAGAATTATGCATTTCCCCAGCAGATTAGGACTCCTTACTCCAGTCTAGCTGTATTGATGTGTCTGTAGAGCTGAAATTATCCTGAGTTGGCCAATACAAAAGTACTGTAGTGACAAAAGCAACCCTTATCCCCTCTAACAGCTACTTGATCCTAAACAATTTCAATGCACGGAAATTGTCACTGGTGAACTGAAAAAAAAAGAAAAAAACACAACTATCTGAATTAAATGTCAGTTTTATTTATTCTACAAAGCAAAGCAGCAAGCAAATGTGTTGATATAAAATTGGGTAAGCTGTTAAATCTAATGTATCACACGCAACCTTTGATCGGTTATGTTGCTTGTTTAGTTAGTTGGTCAGTACAATTAAACAACAGAAGAGTACAGGACAAGAGATGATAAAAATAATACCCCAAGGAATGTTACTATGCTGCATTGTAATGAAACACAGAGTGAATCCAAAAGCACCACTAGAATGATATCACAACAAAAAGTGTGCTAAAAGATACAAGGGCAATTTGGAAATAAACCTCTGTTTGGTTATCAATGACAGACACTCGCAGGTACAGAACTTTTATTATACACATGAGAAAACTACAATATTACATTACTTTTGACATAATTGCCATTCAAATTGAGGCACTTGTCATAGCATCTTACAAGGTTTGAAATTCCTTAGTAGTAGTCGCTCGGCGCCAAATCTGGGCTTTGGGAGGGGGTGATCCAAAACATCCCAACACCACACCAGAAGTGGTGCCATAGAAAATCCTACCAAATGTGAAGATGCCAAAGGAGTACTGCTAGTGAAGTTAATGGAGCATGGTTCGACCATCAATTCAAAAGTCTTCTGTGAAATGTTATGAAAACTCAGATGAGCTATCCATAACAAGCATTGGGGCATGCTGACTTCCAGTGTGGTGTTGGTTCACAATAATGCTCGCCTGCACACTGCTAGACGCACCCAAGAACTTTTGAAGCAGTTCTGTTGGGATGTTTTTGATCACCCCCCCCCCATAGCCCAGATTTGGCGCCAAGCAACTACTACTAAGGAATTTCAAACCTTGTAAGACATTATGACAAGTGCCTCAACTTGAATGGCGATTATGTCGAAAAGTAATGTAATGTTGTAGTTTTCTCATGTGTATAATAAAAGTTCTATATCTGTGAGTGTCTGTCATTGATAAGCAAATGAAGATTTATTTCCGAATTGCCCTCGTAGTGTGGATGTATTTTTTTTATTCTCATATATGCTATAAACATTATGAATGTATATACATTATATGAAAATGTTCAGTACATCTCTATACAGGTAGTCCTCGATGTATGACCACAATTGAGCCCAAAATTTCTATTGTTAAGTGAGACATTTCTTAAGTGAGTTTTGGCCCATTTTATGACGTATCTTGCTTGTTAAGTGAATCACTGCAGTTGATAAGTTAGTAACCCCGTTGTTAAGTGAATCTGGCTTTCCCATTGACTTTGCTTGTAAGAAGGTCGCAAAAGTGGATCACGTGACCCCGGGATGATGCAATGGTCATAAATATGAACCAGTTGCCAAGCGTCCAAATTTTGATCACATGATCATGGGGAATGCTGCAAAGGTTGTAACTGTGAAAAATGGTCATAAGTCACTTCTTTCTGTGTCATAACTTTGAATGGTCACTAAATGAATTGTTGTAAGTCGAGGACTACCTGTATTTTATTTTAATGTTATATGAACATTCAATTTGTGGAAAAAAAAATGAGCTTATTGGGTTCTTCTCCTGGTACATAGTATCTTAGGCGTTATTACACTCTGTCTCTCATTTACAATATTGGAGGTTTTTTTTAAAAAACAAACCATTTATTTGAATTCTTTCTGGGGGTGTTTTTGTCACTGTTGCTCACAGATGCAGTTAATACAGATGACTCTTGTTTAGATTTTTCTTTTGCTTAAACCACAGCAGATTTGCAAATAACAACCAAATCCTTAGAACATTCATTTGCAAATTAGAAAATACATTGACTCAGTGGCTGGGTTTTAAACTGTTGTGAACTACTTGTCAATAAGACATTTATTGTTATTGTCCAATCAAAGAAAATATCTCAGTAAGGAAAAAGAAATGCTACATGATTAAGGTTTTTTTTCCACTTTTGGAATAAAGATTTGCCTTATTTTATATAATATAACGGCGTGTTTTTTATTTTAAGAATAAAATACCTGGTTTTTATATTCAAAACAGAGGAAATAAATGGGATAGTTATAATGACAGTAAAATTATACTTAAAGTATATTTAATGTGATGTAAAGTACATTTAATATATAGTTTCTTTGGGACCACTTAATATAACCATATTAAGACCAAGACTGTAGTCTGGTACATACTTTCAAGAACAGTTCAAGTTGCATGCTTATTACAAGTTTGGTTGTGAGAACAATCCTGTTTAAAGCTATGGAAATTTGCTGATAGTTTCGGTCAGGGGTCTTCAAACTTGGCTCTTTTATGACTTGTGGACTTCAACTCCCAGAATTCCTCAGCCAGGCACGCTGGCTGAGGAATTCTGGGAGTTGAAGTCCACAAGTCATAAAAGGGCCAAGTTTGAAGACCCCTGGTTTAGATAGACAAAAGTTAGCAAATTATCTCTAGTAGATTGCTTTGGAAACTTCTATCCTCTTTAGCTAGTATGGCCAGTACCAACATTCAGGGAAGTTGCAATCTCTAAAATATCTGGAAAATATCAAGTTGCTTATTCAGAGTATAAACAATGCTGAATAAAAAAAATAGAAAGAAATAGACATAGATGATATAGAATCATAGGGCTGGGAGGAACCTTGGAGGTCCCCAAGGCAGGAATCCTTATTTTGTCCTGAACAAATGGATGACCTGTCTTTTCTCCAGCAATGAGCACCATAAGTCCGGGAGAGAGGCTGTTCCATTGACTAACTGTCCTCATTGTTAAGAAATGTCTCCTTAATTCCAGGTTGGGTCTCCCTCTGACAAGCTTCACCCATTGCTTCTTGTCCTGCCCTCAGGTGCTTTGGAGAATAAATTGATTCCCCCTGTAACAGCCATTTAAGTAATGGCTATCATGTCATTCCTAAGCCTTCTCATCATTAGCCTAAATCAGGCTACATCCCTCACATCCTGGACATGAGCTGTTTCAATTCTTCCCCTCAGGACGCTGCTATAGGGCATTGCATGCCAAATCAACTAGACCCAGAGACAGGTTTTTTCCTCTTGCCATCACTCTGCTGAACACCTAATTCCCTCAGTACTGTCTTATGTCTAAATAAATTTACCCACGTAGTATGTCTATAATACTTTTACCCTTCTCATCTGTTCCACTACTGTCTCTTATTGATATCATTATTATGATTATTATTGCTTTGATATTATGATTATTATTACTTGTTGTTTTGCATGTACACTGAGAGCTTATGCACCGGAGACAAATTCCTTGTGTGTCTAATTATACTTGACCAATCTATCTATCTATCATACTTACTTCCCTTAGCCATTCCTAAGTTTCGCCTCAAGATCCATTATCATCCTTGTTGCTCTTCTCTGCGTTCTTTCTAGGGCCTCTTTGTTGTGTTATAGTGACCAGAACTGGACCAGTATTCCAAGTGTGACTTTATTAGTGCAGTATAGAGCAGTACTTTCACTTCCTGTGATCCTGATGCTATCCCTCTGTTAATGTAGCCTAATATGGCTTTGGCTTTTTTTTTTTTTGACAACTGCAGCACACTGCTGACTCATATTTAAGTGGTGGTCCATCAGAACAGGGCTTTTCAACCAGTGGTACAGGTACCACCTGTGGTACATTGGCACCTGGCAGGTGGTACGTGACCATCCTAGAAAAGTGATAGCGGGGGAGGGGAATGAGCTGAACCGGTGGCAGCACCGCACAAGCCTGAGCGAGAGATGGCTGGAGCTGCAGGGCTGTCAGAGCTCAGCGGAAGCGCCAGGATCAGTGCCGCTTTCCAGCTGATCGATGCTTCTTCGGGGCTGTCAGGGCTCAGTGGAAGCACCAGGATCAGCGCCAGGCTCCAGCTGGAGCGCGGCGCTGATCCTGGTGCTTCTGCTGAGCCCAGAAGAAGCACCAATCAGCTGGAAAGCAGCACTGCTCCTGGCATTTCTGCTGAGCCCAGAAGAAGCGCCGATCAGCTGGAATGTTGCAGCATCTACAGGGTCTTGTGATTTACATTCAGATGCTTGGCAACTGATTCATATTTATGATGGTCACAGTGTCCCAGGGTCATGTGAAGTGACAAAACCTGCTGCAACCACCCAGCAGACGGGGGTAATAAAAACCAAACACCACCCACCCCTGCTGCCAATCCTCAACAGAAATGCTCACAACAATGAAAACCTCGGACAGGAGGAAGAGCGTCGCCAGGCAGGCAGGCAGGTGTCTTGCTCGGCTGTGGCTTGGGGACACTTTTTTCAGTGCCATTATAACTTCGAACAGTCACTAAGCGAACTGTTGTAAGTCGAGGACTACCTGTACTTTATCACTTTTTTCTTTCTTTTTTTTTTTTTGGTCATCTTTGACACCTTGCTAGGCGACTGGTGGTACTCGGATATTGCCATATCCTAAAAGTGGTACAATGGGTGAAAAGGTTGAAAAGCCCTGCACCAGAACACCTAGATCCGTCTATGAATGAACCTAAAAGTTTGATGAACCTCAAATTTGACTTGAACTCAAAGTTTGACTTGGTACAAGGAAGATTCCAATCTTCCGAATTTTTCAAAAAGAAATCTATGAGATAAAAATTTAGTCAAAGTATTCAGATGTTACTGTCTTTAATAACAATATAAATTTGCTAGAACTGGGTTCCATCAAAGACCAAGCTGTCTTTTACACCAAGGGCACACATCTACACCTATCTTGAGGTCTTCTTCCTCAAGAAAAAAACATAGTCCAGTTGGCTTTTGAAAAAGCATCTTTGAAACAACCATGACCTGGATGACTGAGAATCTCCATAGACATCTACACCTATAGCAAGAGTGAGTTGAAGAAATAATATATCTACATATTTGGGACAGTAGATCAAGCTTCACAGACATGTGGCTTTCTTCATGAAAATGATCCAGGGGATAAGAACCCTCTTTCTTCTGACAAATGCTCCTGTGTCTTTGGGAACAAAACTAAGTCCTGCTTATCATAGCAGATAAGAGGAGGAGGCTGGTAAGGAGACTTTAATAGTCAATACAACAACTTTACCCTTTCCAACTGCTTCAGAGCATTTGTGGGCCTGTTTCAACAGATTACTATAGCTATGAGAAATAGACAGGGGGAGAAGTTCAGCTTATGCAAGAAGAGGTAGACAGGCTGCCAGTGACAGATCTGAGATGGAAGAATTTCAAGGAGATTCTGTTTTAAATGAGCCTTCCTAGGAATTTACTAGGCACGAGTACGTATTTACATCTGATTGATTTTAAAGATGCCTTCCTGAAATCCATAAGTTTCTCATTTATATCTCAGGGGCTGCCACAAAGAAGAGGGAGTCAAGCTATTCTCCAAAGCGCCGGAAGGCAGGACAAGAAGCAACGGATGGAAACTAACCAAAGAGAGAAGCAACCTAGAACTAAGGAGAAACTTCCTGACAGTTAGAACAATTAATCAGTGGAACAACCTCCCTCCAGAAGTTGTGAATGCTCCCAAACTGGAAGTTTTTAAGAAGAGACTGGACAGCCATTTGTCCGAAATGGTATAGGGTTTCCTGCCTGAGCAGGGGGTTGGATTAGATGACCTCCAAGGTCCCTTCCAACTTTATTATTATTGTTGTTGTTGTTGTTGTTGTTACTTTGGTTTGCACAGGGATGGGTGTTACCAAAGAGTGGCAATCATGGCATGATAGAGCCAATATGATTGCTGAAGCCATTACCCATTGCCCTTGCAGCAGTAAATTGCATTGATGCATGTTAATGGATAAATAATTGCTTACACAATGATTTAAGTACATACAAATGAAACTCTGAACCTGTAAAGTAGTCATTTAAAATCCATCCCATTCCAACAGATATTGATGTTTCCATCAGGTTTGAATGCTAAGCAAATGTTTCAAAGTCTTCTGGAAAGAAATTATTACATGTAATAAAATCACCATATCTCAAATATTCTTAACAAACAAGTGATTCCCTGCCATAAAAAATCCTTTGCCTTAACAAAATTCAATCAAATTATAAAAGTAAAGCAAAATGGCCTTCTTTATAAGTAATCAGGAAATTACAGATTATTAATTCTCCTGGCTCATTGAGTTTGGAGCACAGGTGTACAGCTTGGTCTGTATCCTGAGAAATGAATTCTAGAGTTGATTTGTGTTTAAGAGGACAAAAAAAAGCTATAATCCCACAAATTATATTGAATTAACTTTGTACATGCGAAGTGCTGCAAGGATACTGTTTGCTTTTTGTTGGAAAAGATGTTTGATCCTTTCCAAGGAAGAATGGCTAACTACAGTAAATTGCAGAAATGTGCTTCAATGTCTAGAATAATATCATTTTTCAGAAGTAAATTTGAGACAGAATTTAATTCAAATTGAACACTGATTTGTACCACATCCAAAATGTGGGTTCCTTCCTCCCCTTAAATCCATGTTTAAAATTTATAGTCAGTTAATGATACATTAAAAAAATTATTGTACTATTTATGACATTTGTAAATCCCTTGTTTGCCCATTCTTCTCTTCTTTATTGTATTCTTTTTCCTTCCCTATTTATGTATTTGAAAGAGAGAGAGAGAGAGAGAGAGAGAGAGAGAGAGAGAGAGAGAGAGAGAGAGAGAATGTGTATGTATGTATGAACAGACTAAAAATGTAATACAAATCCAAATTCATATTCCAAATATCAACATTAGAAAAAATGGGACAATAAATTTGCATAAACTCGTACTCTGTGTGTGATTGTCCCTTCCACTATGTGACATTTCCAGCAGTTCAGGTTGGCAATTTAGCTACAATGCCCTCCATATTTAAATATAAACAGCACATGGCAATTAACCTTAAGTGTATAGGGTTCCAGGAAACATATTTCCTTGTTTTAATTAAAATTCATTACTATAATTGTTTAGTTCTTTTGGTCAGCTAGATCTCAAAGCACTAAGTGTGGGATATTTCACACTTCCAGAGTAATTATTTATTTACCTGTATACTACAGGTGAAGAAACTGCAACCCCACAGTTGCTTGAGATCTCATAAGAAAGAGTGGCAGGGCAGCAATGTGATCCATGGTCCTTTTTTTACTACAGAAATTAACTTAGCTTATTTCCTAAACTTCAACTTTGGTTCTTATGATTCTGTCTTACCGCTCACCTAATCTTAATGTTTAACCTATACATTAGTGGTCTGGTTTATGTCAGGGATCTCCAGACTTGGCAACTTTAAGACTTGTGGACTTAGAACATAGAATAATAGAGTTGGAAGGGACTTTGGAGATCTTCTAGTCCAACCCTTTCATTTCAGACAAAAGGTTGTCCAGTCTCTTTTTTTAAAAAAAACAAGTTTTATTAGTATTTTTTGGTTTTACATCAAAGTGCTTTAAGAATTCACGTGGAGATAGGGTGATTAATCATCCAAAAAAAAACAATATAATCAAACATAAATAATTCAATAATTCCTTAAAAGTTCCTTCTCTATTTCCCTCAAGCTATAACCTAGTATTAATACATTTCTAAATAAAATTCAATCATTGTAAAAAGAATATCAATAGTAACTAACTTATATCAATCAAAATCCTGTTTTTAAGTTTAGCTATTTTACAATTACCATTTTCCACTTTAGCCTAAAATAAACACATAGGTTACATTTCGGGTCTCCCAATTTCCCATCAAACAATAATTATTTCTAGAATATACATATTATATCAACTATTATATTTTAATACTTCCCAACTATATTCTCTTTCCTGTACTCTATCAAGTATATATTTTATAAATCAGTCCATATCTCTATAAGTTCCTCAATTGCTTTAACATAATCAAATTAATACATTTCTAATTAGCATTCAATCATTATAAAAGAAAAAATATCAATAATATTCCAGACCATAATCGAATCAACAATCTTCATCTCAGTAGCATTATCTCAAACCAAAATCTTAAGTCTTTTTAACCTTATTTCATAAAATATAAATTGTTTCTAAAATATACATATTATTCCAACCATTCTATTTATACTTCCCAATTAAATTCTATTTCTTATTCTACTCTATTTCAAATATATATTTTATAAATCAATCCATACCTTTAAAACCCCTTTTTAACTCCTTACCTAAAATTTAAATCCTATCAAAATCATTATACTTATAACAAGAAAACATATTATTCCACCAGACACCTTATTTCATTTCCAATCTGTATTCTATTTCTTCATCTATTAACTTTTTGTTTACCACCTTTTCCATATTAGATTTCCCAACCATAATCAAATTACATACCAACCATAGTCAAATCCATAGTTTTCCTCGATAGTATTAACTCAGTCAAAATCTCTAAAAGCCTTTTAAACCCGTCAAATAAAGTTTCAACTCTCATTTTTAAACCTAATTCTAGCTTTCTTTTTGTGCCAAGCAGGTTTCCACAAAAGAGCCTCTGACTCATCAAATCTTAATGTTTGGTTATACATATTTCTCCACAATTGAGTCTGATCGTAGTCCTCTTCTCTTTTTTCCAGTGTTGTCTGCACTATATAGTCGGTCTTAATCAATAAGGTAGTTATTCGTTGTTTGTCCATGTTGTCAGCGTTTTCAATGCCTTGTATTTGAAAATCAATTCCTGTTGCTTTTAGGATTATAGGTGTTTTGGTTGGAATCCGCCTTTGGTCATCAAGATTCTCCATAATTTGCATATGCAATATAATCTCTTCCTCTATGTTGATTGGTTCCTCTTCAATAGATTGTAGATATATTTCCTCCATCTCGTTGAGTTGTGGTAATTGCATATCGGCCTCTTTAGGGTTGATCTGTTCTTCCTCTGTTGTTCCTCGGTCTATAAATTGGTCAGTCAAAGTTTGAGAGTCAATTTTTAATTCTGGAGCATCATCTTCCATTTCCCTTCTGAATTGTTCTTTCAGTTCCAAAAAATTTTCTAGTAAAAGTCCATAGTCAAGCTGTGAGTAAGATTCCATTTCAATAATAAAGTAGTCTTAGTTTTTTAGTGAAACTTCAGCTTAGAAGGTAAATGCAACAATAAAAATTATGTAATAGCAATAGTATAAGGTATAGGGTCCAAACAGAAATAGAAAAAAGCAAAAAAGTCAGGCCAAATAGGAATTCTATAGTAGCAAAATTATAAAATGTAATATCCAAACAAAAATAAGAAAAAATAAAAAAGTCAAGTCAAACAAGAAGATAAAGGCAGAAAAAATCAAAGTCAGTATTATGAGTATCCAATTTGTAGTCCAAAATAGTAATAGAAAAAGGTGCCTTGAAAGTCAATTAATATCTTGTAATCCAAAAAAAAGAAAAATCCATTTTTCTAGGAAATATATTTTGTATTGTAAAGTCAAAGTAAACTACTAGGAGAAAAAAAGAGGAAAGAAAAAAAATGAAGCCCTTCAGCTGGTTTCAATACAGATAGGAATGTCTGGGCGTCACACCAAGTTTAAGCTGAATACGCATCCGACAAGGCAAAGTGAAAGTTATCAGCTTAAAATGGATACTTTCTTGCAACTTCAATCCACAAAGAACCGCCCAGACAGCCAGAATTTTTTTAAAATAAACAGTAATGTCCAGAAGGGGGGGAGGAAGAAAAACACTCCACCCCCCTCCCTAAAGGCTTCCACTTAGGCTAAAGACAAGCAGGCAAAGAGAAAAAAAGTTCACCTTCACAGTAAGGATTTTTTTCAGGATCCCCGAAATCCAACAGCTCAAATAGTCAGTAAAAATTAATTATTTTTCTCAAAGCTCTTTTTCCCAAATATCCGGACGCTGCTTTCTTAAAATAGGGAAATAATTCTAGAAGCTTTTCGCAGGAAGGTAAATAAGGTATCAAGAGGGAAGGAAAGGTCTCACCCGGATCACCCATGGTGGTTCTTTTCGCTTAGATGTTGCTGTGACTTTCGGCTGAAGCAGCTAGATGATCGGCCATATTAATGGCCGATCTTTTCCCCGTCGGCCCAAAGGAGCTGTCTCGGACCGCGGAGGGAGCTGCCGCTCCCTCCGCCTTCAACGAGTGGCCTCCTCAGTGGTGGTCGCCCCTTTGGGGCAACTTTCGACCCTGTCCAGGGTCTACCGGCGGGGGGAAACTGGCCGGCAAAGAGAACAGAATCTTTGCACGACCGCCTGCGCTGTGACCAAAACCAGAAGTTGTCCAATCTCTTTTTGAAAGCCTTCAATGATGAAGCACCCATAACTTCTGAAGGCAAGCTATTCCATTGGTTAACTGCTCTGGCTGAGGAATTCTAGGAGTTGAAGTCCACAAATCTTAAAGATGCCCAGTTTGGAGGCCCCTGCTTTATATTGTAAACTAAACTTTCTTTTAATTAATTTCTTTATTCATAACTTTGTGCATACTACTGTAGTTCTTTGCCCATATGCCTAATCTTCTACCCTCAATTCTCTTCCTCAAAAGTCACTAGTATGCCACATTCTGTTCTTCCCAGTTTGATGTGGTCATCTTGTTCCAACTGCTTTGGTGGGCTATTTTGGTCTGGCCCAGGGATCATTAGTAAAGAGCCCCTTCTGGACTGCAGCTTGGCCTTCTGCCTGAAAGTGGGATCAATAGCTTGTAGACTTTGTTGCTGCCATGTTGCAGGTGACCTATTATAATGATGACAGCTTAATAACTGCTACCTGCACTTCAGACCTCACTAGATTACCAGAACCTGAGGAAGATCACTTGTGTCCCAGAAAACCACAGAAGGTTGTCAGGACCTGGGTCTTCATTGGCTTTTATTTCTCCCCATCCCATCCTCTTTTCTTGTTCTCCTTTCGTTTGTATTAGTTCTTATTGTTGTTAAAACGCTGAATACAAATTATTTTTTAAAAAAAAGATGGCTAAAGCAAACCTTGCAATGATTCTGCATGTCATACCTGGAGAAGAAGAAAAGATGCTGTTCTTTTATATTAGACATCCCATCTTCAAGGGCTAAAGGCCTCTGCATTTTTGTACAATGGGACAGCTCCACAAAGTGCTGTGTGTATTTTTAATTGTAGCGATGTCAGACTGCCAAAATAAGATTTGTGCAATCTCGTCAGAGATCTTGCAAGAATTTCCTGCCCAAGACACCATTTCAATCTTCCAAGATTCAGCAGTTTCATTATATTTGGAGCTTAATTGTTTCCCCCCGCCAAAAAATGAAGATTTCAAGGACACAGTTCAGAGTGTTGCAGTTGCCTTGATACCCACAGATGCTGTATTGCTGGCCTCTAGGACTTAATTATGTAACACCAGTAGTTCTCAGCCTGGGCCCCTTGAAGATGTGTGGACTTCAACTCCCAGAATACCCCAATTCTGGGAGTTGAAGTCCACACATTTTAAGGCAGCTAAGGTTGAGAAACACTGATGCAACACTATTGCTTCTCTGATCGCATTTTCCCAAAAGTGCCTTTATAAGAAGATATGATGAGTTAAAATTTACAAAATTTTCTGGAAATTGTGTCTAGAAAAACAGGAAATTGCCTTACACTAAGCCAGACTCTGAGTCTACAGTATGTAGCAATAGTGAATACTGAATACTGAATAGCAATACTGTAGCAATAGTTCAAAGGTTCAGGCAGGGCATTTCCTAGACTTAACTAAAAACATTAAAAATTGGATCTGTTATCTTCTGTATGCAAATCATGGACTCTCATCAATCTCGCCCCTTGACAGCTTGGTCTCTCCTCTCTTTGATTGCTACAGTGATTCATAGGCAATGATGAAAAGAGCTTTGGAGTCCTCTTTTCATCAAGGAACCAGTCTAAACAGGATTCTAGAAAATAAATGTTTGATATCAAAGCAAATTAAAGTCTTGGTACCACATGACAAGATGCTAGGTGCTAGATGCTGGTGGGAGAAATACCAGTACATTTAATTTTATTAGATTTTGTTTATCTGGTGGTTTTTTCATATACACCAATGGCAGCGGGTAAGCAGTGCTCTTGAACAGAGTCACCAAGCAAAATAATAAATCCCTGCTGGGTAGGAGTATAAAGTGTGTGTTAATATTTGTTTGTGCACTTGTACATACATGCAGTCCTTAAATCTTCACCCAGTTTCAGGGTGGATACAGTTGCCCACTCACGTTCTGAATCTGGGGTGTGGTATCTACAGCTTTCTAGATATTGCTGCATCCTAATTGTCAACTGCCCCAACCAGCATGGAGAATGCTAAGGAATGCTGGGAATTGTAGTTCAACCACACCTGGAAGACCACAGATCTGCTATTTTCATTTTATATGAAGGGCCTGTAGCACTAGTGATTAAAAGAACAAGTATTCTACTGTCCTCTCCTTAAAGAAATATGGAATAATTGGTGAGAAACCCCAGGGGCAGGGAAGAGGGATTCAAATGAAAGGCTCTGGAATTGACTTCTCATCAATTCCAGAAATGGGGTGGGGCAATTCACACAATAAAGGCTTCCCTTGAAAACAACCAAGAAAACACGCCTTTTTTTTAATCTGACTTGGGTTTGCACCCAACCTCCTTTGGTTGCAATAAGTTGCTAAATGTCTGGAACAGACAAAAAGAAAAAAGAAACAGAGGTGCAGCTATTTTCTTCGTTTTTTTACCCTCTGACAATTACTGTAACTGTATCCATGGGTGCTTCATTGCCAAAATTGCATAGTAAATAACTTTATACTTTCACACCTTGTTTCCCCATTCTTTCTTCAGTTTTTGTGGTGCACTTCCCATTTGTCCTTTCATCTCTGCCTGTTTGGCCTCATTCTTTCATGTCGGCTCTGATCTGTAATAATGCCATCAAGTGACTGCCTTTCAACTTGACCAGGGTGGTTTGGGTCCCTACCAATACACCAACATTCTGGGTTTGTCAGGACAGGCTGGTTTGGCTAGTTGTATTGCCTGGCAGGTGCAAATTTACCTTTTTAACACTTGAACAATTGTGCCTATGACTGTTGCAACTTTGACACTATTGTTTTTCCAGCTTGCTTATATCACCATGAATGTTATTTCATGTCAAACTTTGGACTGTGAAAACTTTTCCGGATACGGTATGGCAGGTTAAACATACATTAGGAAAGGAGGCTTATTAGTCTATTGCACAATTAAAATAAGGAAACAAAGCTTGGTCTGGAAAACTGAAAGCAAAGAAGAGGCAGCGTGGGTTCACCACTTTCCAAGCTTGTTGTTTCCTGCTTTTAATATTCCCTCCCAGTGACTCTTCCCTCGCAGATTTAAAAAAGTCAGATTTTCAGAAACAATCAATGCATATATTGATTGATTGATTAATTGATTGGTTGATTATGCACCATCAAGTCAGTTCTAGCTTTTAGCACTACATAGATAGACTCTGTCCAGGATGATATGTCTGCAACCTGCTCCTTCGTGTCTTCCAACAGTGAATTACAATACAATACAATACAATACAATACAATACAATACAATACAATACAATACAATACAATACAATACAATACAATACAATACAATACAATACAATACAATACAATACAATACAATACAATACAATAACAGAGTTGGAAGGGACCTTGGAGATCTTCTAGTCCAATTCATTGCCACTGCTGTGCTGCTGGTTGTTTTCTTCTTCTTATCTTTCCTTCCACCTTTCCCAGCATTATAGGCTTCACAAAGGAACTGGGCCTTCACCTAATGGCCATTTGTATCTTGTGTGAGAACTCTGGATTGATTTGTTCTGTGATCTTTTTTTGCCTTGGGCTATCCATAACATTCTTGGGAGTCTCCAACACCAAAATTCAAAGTCACCAATATTCTTTCTATCCTGCTTCTTCAAAATCCAATTTGGACATAGAGTATCTCAGGGAAAACCATTGCCTGCATGATTATGATCTTTGTGCTGTAAATACAGGTACATCACAGCACCTGAATACCTTTTCCATTCATTGCAGCCCTATCAAAAGCTAGTGTGCAGCATGTTTCTTGACTTCAGCTTCCTTTACTGTTGATAGTAGATCCTAAAAGGAGAAGCCAATCACTATTCCAATATCTTCATTGTCAGGGCTCCGGCTGGTTACTATTCCTATTGTCATGAATTTGATCTTCCTTATATTTAATCATAGTCCCATTTGTTCCCTGTGCTTCCTGGTTTTCATTATTATATCTGACTAATATTTTGCATTTTCAGCTACCATAGGAGTACCATCAGCAGAGTGCAAGTTATTATATTTAACTATTGTTCAATTCTTTATTACGGTCTATAGTAACCTGCTCCCTTTTTTTCTGCTGTGCAGCAAGTTAATCTTGATCTGTATTGAATGAGCATTTTACCAACAGGAGTCCCATCTGGAGGATTATTTATTTATTTATGTATCAAATTTATATGGCCATCCAATCACAAAAAGTGAGTTTTTGTTCTTTTTCCCTTTTGATCAAATTCAAATTCACTTTTATTTTTAAAAATGCAGTGATATGACCTGAACACAATACTTTTTCTTTAACATCTGCTATTATTCCAAAGCACTTCAGAGACATGGATAACTTCAGAGCTTTTAGTCGTACAAATATTGCCTTTCTAATATTCATTTATGATTAAATAAAGGAATAGTGGCTGTAATACTATTAGCATTACAGTCTTCATCATAGGTATACATGTTTATTTATTTTTATTTATTTGTTAAATTTGCTTGCTTCCTATCTCACCATGGGGCTACTCTGGGTGGCTTACAACAATAAAAACGAGAAATGAAAAGAAGTGTAGTAAAAATAATGGAACAATAGAAAAAAAATGACAAAAAAATGACAGGACAATTCACTGTGGGTCAATTCAACAATTCGATTTAATTATTTAAAATTATTTAATTTAATTATTTAAAATTATTTTTAAAATTATTTTAATTTTTGTCATTCACATTTTTTTTGTCCCTCCTTTGGCATCCTTTCTTTAATGATTCTATTTGACTATTCCCTTCAATATTAGTGTAACTCTGGTCCTGCAGCGAGTTGTTCTGCAGTGAGATGGCCATGGTGAGTTGTCCCACAGTGAGTTGGCTGCAGCAAAATGGCTGCAGCAAGTTGGCTGAGGCAAAATGGCTGCAGCAAGTTGTCATAGACCCGCCTCCAGTGTGGTACCCCCCCCCATTTGGTCTCCAGGCCAAACGGCAGAGCCAGGTCTTCAAGCTTTTACAGAAGGATAGGAGATTGGAGGGTAAGATGTTCCAAAGGACAGGTGCTGCGGAAAAGAAGAAGGTGCTTCTGGATCCCAATATAGGTAATCCTCAACCTAGGACCACAATTGAGCCCAAAATTTATGTTGTTAAGTGAGACATTTGTTAAGTGAGTTTTGCCCCATTTTACGACCTTTCTTGCCACAGTTGTTAAGTGAATCACTGCAGTTTTTAAGTTAGTAACATGGCTGTTAAGTGAATCTGGGTTTGACTTTGCTTATCAGAAGGTCGCAAAAGCTGTTCACATGACCCCCAGGACACTGCAACAGTCATAAATATGAACTGGTTGCCAAGCATCCAAATTTTGATCACATGACCACAGGAATGCTGCAAGTGTGAAAAATTGACATAAGTCACTTTTTTCAGTGCTGTTGTAACTTTGAACGGTCACTAAACGAACTGTTGTAAGTCGAGGTCTACCTGTAGTCAGAGTTCTTTGACCTATGCGATCCGCAGCAGGCCCCCTCTGCCGGCATGAGTGGGGTAGGCTTATCCTAGTGGGATGAGTCATTTCATCAGGTAACCTGAATATATGCCATTAAAGGCTTTGAAGGTCATAACCAACACCTTGAACAGCACTCAGAAACAGACCAAACTGAAGCTGTGCAAAGGCTCTCCTAGTCACTCCCACCACTTGCTCTTTGAGCAAGAATCATGAGTCCAAGCGAACGCCTAAGTTGAGAACTGGACCTGAAAGGGATGGCGCAATCCCATCCAGAACTAAGGATGACAAAAACTCAGATCTTGAGGCTCCATGCACCCAAAGCCATTCAAGTCTTAGCCAAGGGCGCCAGCATTGTCCGAAGACATTTCCCTGAACATGTGGCCAGCATGACTATATGCTGAGGCACACAGAATACTGTTACATTCCCCGAAGTGGTACCTATTTATCTATTCGCATTCACATGCTATCAAACTGCTAGGTGGGCAGGAGCCAGGGCAAATAATGGGAACTCACCCCGTCGTGTTGTGCTTGGGTCTCAAACCCAGGCTGATCATCTTTCCAGTTGTCAAACTCAGCATCTTTAACCACTGAGTCATCGTGCCTCCCTGTGTGTGTGTTTTGTGTGTGTGCATATACATACACATATACATTGTGTATATTTGTAAAATTTTAAATTTTTCTTTTCATAATAAAGGAAATCCAGGTGTTGAAGCTCAAACTCTGCAAAATGGCCAGTTTTTATCCTCATACTGTATCCAACAGCTATTTGTCCAGTCCCCACTTTCAACCTTAAGGAGGATATTCATCCATTTCTGTGGACAGTCTGCTCCATCATTGCTTAGTTCCCAAACTTTTAAATATAAAAACTTAAGCTGTAAAGCCAACTTTCCAAACTGGCATCTCTCAATGTGGTCAGAACTGCAGCTCCTGGAATTTTTACCAAATTTCCAAAGAGTGAACAGCTTGACTTGGAAATTTTGGGAATAACAGTGTGAGGTCAGGAAAGTTTACAAAAAAAGAAAAAGAAAGAAAGAAAAGCCTGCTCTATGAAAGTGTGGCATTACTCCACTGCACAACTTTATTTATTTTTCATATATTTTATTTATAGTTGAATCTGTACCTCACATTGTTTATGTAAACTCTCATGGTTGCTTACAATAGTTAAAAAAAAAAACTTAATGCATATTGTATTAACATTGATGCAATTTAAATCAATATCAGTAAAATAATTAACAATTAAAGACTTAATAAAAGGGATTTTTTTGCTACTCTTTTAAATATTTTTATTTATTAATTCAATTTATGTAGCCACCCATCTCACATTTGAGTGGCTTACAATTAAAATCTAAAAAGTACCAAAAAACAAAAAATAAAACAGCCATGCAAACAATGCAAATGTTAAAAACCATTAAACAATTAAAATAGTACAGTACAAATGTTGGGAGAGTGAGGGACAGATGCATCTCCTTGGGCATCTACAGCTAGAAGTCATGCAAGTTTCTAGTTGTGGGGGCTTCCTCATTGGTCATTGGGCAAATACTTAGCAGAAAAAGTAACCCCCATCAAATGTCTATGTAGGTTCTCAGTCATCCAGGTATGGTTGTCCCAAAGATGCTTTTTCAGGAGGCAACTGGACTTTCTTGTTTTTCTTTGAAGACGTTTCACTTCTCATCCAAGAAGCTTCTAGTCCATCTAGTCCCACCATCTAGTCAGAGCTTCTTGGATGAGAAGAGAAACATCTTCAAAGAAAAACAAGGAAGTCCAGTTGCTTCCTGAAAAAGCACCTTTGGGAATTTCCACCAAGTGCAAATTCTGGATGTTTACTAAGAGTAAAGCTTATAATACAATGTGTTGCAATATGTGTTGCATCCAACAGTTAATGTACCCATAAATGTTATTAGGTCCATCCGGCTGAGGAAGGGTCACAGATGGCACAGTAGCTGTGACTCTGTAAACACGTTCCTCATCATAGTTGCCAACTACAAATTCAGATGATTTAGGGATCATGAGGACTTGCAAACTGCAACGCTGCTTTTTCTGGGTGAATACAAGCCCATCACATTGACAGACTTCAATTTTTTCCTTGCTAAACCTCTGTTTTGTCCAAATTTCATTTCACTTTCTTCTCCTCCACCCAACCCATTATCAAAAATAAGCAACATTCAATGGTGGTGATTACTTCCTTGGAATTAGCTATCAGCGAGCAGTAAAGACTTTTAAAATCTGATATTTAGGCTGACAATTAAAATTGATAAAACAAATTATTTTTATGCTAGATATAAGATGAAACAAAAGAAGGCTCCTGCATTGTAAATTTTCACACAGTTATTTGTCTTTTCAAACCCAAAACAACTTGTTCACAAAAAGACAAACATGTGACATATATTGAAATATGCAGTTTCATGCTAGAAAATCTAACAATTTTGCTGATTTGAAGCAGTTTGCAAAGAATAGATGGGCCAAAATTTCAACTCAGTGCTGTGAAAGCAATTAAAGAAAGTGTTTGGCTGCAATTATTGCAATTCAAGATGATGCAATCAGTCACTGAATTAAAGATAGCAAGTACATTTTCATGCAGATACACTGGATGTGGTAGGACTGTCTTTATGAAAGAAATGAAACAGGAATCAGATTTGAGTTTTTGGTTTCTAACAAGTTTTATTGGTATTTTTAGTTTTACATCAATGTGCCTTAGGAATCTCCGTGGAGATAGGGTGATCAATCATCCAAAAAAACACAATATAATCAAACATAGATAATTCAATAATTCCTTAACATTACTTCTCTGTTTCCCTCAAGCTAAAACCTAATATTAATACATATCTAGATAAAATTCAATCATTATATATAAAAAACAAAAATATCGCTAGTAATTCACATATCAATCAAAATCCTGTTTTTAGGTTGAACTATTTTAAAACCATTTTACATTTTAGCCTAAAATAAACACATAAGTTACATTTCGGGTCCCTCAATTTCCCATAAAACAATAACAATTTCTAAAACACATATATAGTATAACTGTTATATTTTAATACTTCTCTCTTATATTCTATCAAATATATATTTTATAAGTCAATCCAAATCTCTAAAAGTTCCTCAATTATTTTAACCTAGTTAGATTAATGCATTTCTAGTTAACATTCAATCATTGTAAATAAAAATAACAGTAATATTTCACTAATATCAATCCAACTCCTTTTAAATTTAAGATTTCCAATTTTCCATATTGCCGTTCCAGACCATAATCAAATCAATTCTCTAAAAGCCTTTTTAACCCGTCAGATAAAATTTTAGCACTCATTTTTAAACCTAATTCTAGCTTTCTTTTTGTGCCAAACAGGTTTCCACAATAGGGCCTCTAACTCCTCACATCGTACTGCTTGGCTATACACATTTTTCCACAATTGAGTCTGGTCGTAGTCTTCTTCTCTTTTTTCCAGTGTTGTCTGCATTATGTAATCAGTCTTAATCAGTATGGTAATTATTCGTTGTTTATTCATATTGTCAGCATTAATGTCTCGTATTTGGAAGTCAATTCCTGTTGCTTTTAGGGTTATAAATGTTTTAGTTGAAATCTGCCTTTGAGCATCAAAATTTTCCATCATTTGTGTATGAGGTGTAGGATCTTCCTCTTCAGTAGGTTGTAAATATATTTCCTCCATCTCGTTAAGTTGTGCATCTGGTTGTGTGTCATGATCAGTCAAACTTTGAGATTCAATTTTTAACTCTGAAACATTGTCTTTCCTGTGCTTTCTAAAATGTTCTTTTAGTTCCTCTTTCATTTCCAAAAATTTTTCTAGTATCAGTCCATAATCAAGCTGTGGGTAAGATTCCATTTCAATAATGGAGTAGTCTTCGTTTTTTAGTGAAAATTCAGCTTAGAAGGTAGATTGCAATATTATAAAATGTAACATCCAAACAGAAATGGGGAAAAAAAACAAAAAATCAAGCCCAACAAAAGGATACAGGCAGCAAAAGTCAAAATCAGTGTTGTAAATGTCTAATTTGTGATCCAAGATAGTAGCAGAATAAGATGCCTTAAGAGTCAGTTATTAGGAATTTCTGGGCATCACACCAAGTTCAAAACAAAATAAAAGTTCAGCTTAAGATAGCTACTTTGTAGCAGAGCCCTTGAGCTAATTTCACTCAGATAGGAATTTCTGGGCTTCACGCCAAGTTCAGCACAGCTTAAACTGGATACTTTGTTACCGCCCAATCCACGTGATTCCACCCCAAGAGCCGAGGAAAATTTTTTTTGTTTTGTTTTGTTTTAGAAATAAACAGCAATGTTCAGAAGGGGGGGGGGAGGAAAGAAAAAACACTCCACCCCCTCCCTAAAGGCTTCCACACGAGCTAAAGACATACAGGCAAAGAGAAAGAGTCACAGTAAGGATTTATTTTTTTTCCGGATCCCCGAAATCCAACAGCTCAAAGAGACAATAAACATTCATTATTTTTCACAGCTCGTTTTCCCAAGTATCGAAACGCTGCTTTCTTAGAATAGGGAAGTAGTTTCTAAAAGCTTTTGACAGGAGAGTAAATAAGGTATCAAGAGGGAAGGAAAGGTCTCACCCGGATCATCCACGGTGGTTCTTTTCGCTTAGATGTTGCTGTGACTTTTGGCTGGAACAGCTAAGTGATCGGCCATATTAATGGCCGATCTTTTCCCCGTCGGCCCAAAGGTGATTTCTCGGACCGCAGAGGGAGCTGCCGCTCCCTCTGTGATCAACGAGTGTCCTCCTCCACGGTGGTCGCCCCTCCAGGGCAACTTTCAACCCTATACAGGGTCTACCGGTGGGGGGAAACCGGCCGGCAAAGAGAACAAGCTCTTTGCACGACCGCGAGCAATATAACCGGAACCGGAAGCCCAGATTTGGGTTTTTATAAATCACTAGCAGAGGTCCCACATGAACCTTCAAGAGCTTTGGTGGAAAAGACATGAAAAATATCAGAAAAGCCAAACAAAAGTGAATAATTTTTCATAAGGTGTATTTGCAAGAAATAGAAATTAGTGGAAGTACATTCCCAGATAGAAAGAAGTCCAAGTGACATTCACCCAGCCTTGGACGCTTCCTGTCTCTTCTCCTTCCTCCCTCAAAAAGAAAAAAAAAAGATTCTTCTTTGTTCCGTGTCACAGTAGCCTATTTCTGCTTGTTTTATGTGAATCAAGAAAGTATGATTTAAAATAAACCCCAGCATTTGCTCACCTCTTAAAAACATAGCTTGTTTAACTGCCTTATTTAAGGAATTAGAAGTTATTTTAAACCACAATTGCAGGCTCAGAAATAAAAGCAAGTTAGGAATTGTTTAAAACAAAATGAAATTGTAGCTTATGTTTTGCTTTTGGAAAAGCACAAGAAAATCGGAGATTTGGGCAAGGTGCTTCACCAGGACATTGTGTGGGGCCCATTTTGCTTGGACCCATACAGCAACCTTAACATATGGTTGTGTTTTACATATGAATGCTAGAAGCCTTAGAAATGTGAATCAGGAATCATTTTATGAATCAGAGAAGTCTTCTTTCACTTACAGGTGAATTGTTTTCCTTATTACTCTGATTAATGCCATAATCTTAGGCAGGGTCACTACTACTGAACATATTAGCAAGGACTGCACATTTGGAGGGGGGGGGGGTCAATAAAGTTTCTTAAGGAGTTCGGTCTGATAATGTCCCTGGTAGAGTCACCACTTTGAGACAGGAGTGGACAATGGCCACCTTGTTCTTGACCTTCTGGAAATCACTGATGATTGAGATATTCCAGAAGGCAATGGAGGAATGATTAAAGAATCTGATTAAAGTTCTTAGATCTTACTTGATTTTCATTTTTCTCTCTTCTGTGCCTGTTTGATTTGATGATGTCAACTGCCAGGAATCACCAAAAATTGTAAGGGCAGGAAAAAAATAGCCAAGAAATCAATGCCATGCACAATATGGTAGGCAATTCCAAATAGACAGAGGTGGTCAAAAAATGGAATTGTTTTACATGTTATACATATGAAAAGAGGCAGGGCTTTTAATTGTGTGGTTGCAGCTGACCTCTTGACTTTTTTGACCACCACCATGTCACAAACATATCTGGAAAAAGGGAATCTAATCTGCCATGCCTTTAGCACCAAGCCGTATTCACTTTTGCAGGCAGGGGTCAAAGATTTGCAAGTTGATGAGAAGAACAGAGCAAATGATATGGAGGAAAGGGGTAAAATAATTCCGGCCCCAAAATTAGCGCAGCTCGTGCCTGGCAGGAAACTGTACCCAGTTGCTCTGCAGGCAACGCAATGATGCTCCTGCTTTGGAATTTCTGGCCTCTTTCTTGAGCCTTAAGAACAAGCATAGTGACATGATGACATGCAGCTAATTGTTGGTGAATGTCAAAACTCTCCTCTCACAGTCAGCTTTGCAAGCAGGATATTGTGAGGTTTAATTGCTGCATGACTGGTAATTAAATATTGTTTGCTTAGATGTTTCAATAGAGGGAGAGAAGTTAGGTGAGACTCCCAAGCCAAGCACAATAAATCATTTTTAGATTCTGATTTTATTTTAGGGAGTGTCTGGCATTTTGCCTGTAGCCTATCATTAAGCCAAACTGCCCTCTTCCTTCTGAAGCATTCCCAGGACCTTCCCTTTTTCACCTCTCCTCTGAGCTTCTCCGGGCTCTTTCTGCCTGGTGTCTCCTTTAGCAGCAGAGGCTGCCTATAGCTCCTTTTTGTTTCACGGACTCATCCTCAGGGATTTCTCTTCATTTCCCTTTTCACTCCATTTTATCTTTATCAACTCATGTTTTTACTCATGTTTTTATCTTTATCATCTCATGTTTTACTCCTGTTTTTATCTTTATCAGCTCGTGTTTTTAACCAATCTTTATGGATATTTACAATTCTGCTCTAGTGATGCTATTTTGGGGAGGGTTGCTTTCTTATCATATAGAATTACGATTCTACAAATAGTGAGGAAATGGAAATCAACATCTTATCATATTTAAGTTGATTGTTCAGTGTGTTTGGTTGATCCGTGTTTTACATTTGCAGCTGATTTGCATCCTGTAGCTTGAAGAATATCATAGAATACTTACAGTATATGCATTCCAAATGCTCAGTCTGAAGTTCTCAAAAATGGGATCCCTATTTCTGTTATGGAGATGAAAAACCAAGCACTGTTAGCCAGAATTCCAAGATATATTTTTGGAAAACCAGGAGAACAAGTGCACTGAGTAAGACTTTTTTTTTTCCCCAGACTGAATGGCTGATCTTTCCTCTGGCCTACCATAAAGTTGTTAAACACTTAGAACTAATTTTATAGTTATTTGGATCCAGACAACCTTCTGCTTGCTACAAGCACAGTTGTTGACTCTGTAACATAATATGCACAATCAGATAACAGCTTTTGTATCTGAACGCCAAAGCAAAAGAGGAAAGAAGTCACAGGCAGACATTTATCTCTTGTTCCTTCCCTTCTACATCTTCTTATTCCTATTGCTTAAATACAACACCTTTGGATAATTCCTGCTACCTGAATTGTCACAATTATTGCACTTCAATCTTATTAGATTCTTGGTGTTTATGCTGCATCCTCCCGACATTATTCCAAGTTCTCCCAAAGAATTTCTTTTCCTTTGACATCCTAACCCAGGGGTGTCAAACTGCTGGCCCGCGGGCCGGATGCGTCATGGCGAAACCGCGCCCACCCCATTGCCGGCAATGGAAAAAAAGTCAAGATACATCGCGACACGTCACATGACGTTGCGAGTTTGACACCCCTGTCCTAACCCCATTCTTTCCAAAGTAGAGTTTAGACTGGACCATTATACATTGATAAGGCCAGAAATATCTTCCATTAAAGTAAAAGCAATATTTTGTTTTTAAGTCCTTACCAGTATGAGGTATCAGTTATCTACCTGACTATCTTTCGAAAACCAAAGTGCCTCTCTCAAAACTCTGGAATGTTGAACATGCAGTAAGTTCAGTTCTGACAGGTTTTGACTTGGAGGGGGGGAACACATGTGTTATTTTCATGTTTTGTGTATGATTGTGTAGGTCAGGGATTTATCTTGATTCTAAGCATAGGTGGGGAAATTGAACTGATCCCAGGTAAACACAAATGGACAATGTTGATCAGATAACATTGTAACCAAAGCATATTAGATGAGAGCCATGGCACTGTGATGTGTTTAACCTCAAGCAAACATGAAGCTTAAAGCAACATATAATTAGAAAGGAAAATATTTTCTCCTCTGTTCTCCCCACTAATTCCATCGTGCTACAGATACAAATCCAACCTGCAAAGCCAAGGCTGCATTATTCATTAGTTATGTTTCCTCCCTGTCCACTAAAACAATCCCTTCCAATTTAAGTCCAATCCTATAATAATAATCCTCCTGATGGGTTAATACTGTGTTTTTACCTGGTTGCATTTCTATATATCAGTAGCCTGCAATGACAACAACGTGCTTTAATCACAGCTAAAATTACTATGTGCTCTTACAGCTTAAGTCTATGGAAAAGTTTTTCTCAAACACTTTTTTGCCTGTGGAATGTTTTATACTGTTGTAGAATACACAAATCAGCAAGGAATCAGAATGCACAGCAATGTGTTTATTGGTAATGGAAATATGGGCTGGGATAGGAAAGAAAGAATCAGAAGAGAGCTAGAAGGGACCTTAGAGGTCTTTTAGTCCAAGCCCCTGCTCAAGCAGGAGACCCTATACCATTTCAGACATATGTGGAAAAATAGAAAACTCATTTATAGATTGACTCCGTTTTGAAGTTGGCCTACACTCCTGCTCACATTCTCCAATCTACCTCTCTCCCGAGGAGAAAATGCTTAATTTTCAAAAGAAATAAAATAATTGACAGGAGGCAGAGAGAAGGAGATCCAGGCTGGCAGCAGAGACCCTACCGTAAAATGTTGTATGGGCCTTTTCTTGCCTAGGCCGCTGACCTACATTCTATCACCTATTTTCCTATGTTAGCCTCCATTTTGTGGAACTCTGCCCACTTCCAAAGATTCTTCTGGGAGAGAAATGATAATTGGACTGCTTAATGCCAAGCATTAAAAAGATTTTGCTAGCATTCTCTTCAACACTACTGTAGCTTAGGTGAATGGTGAACTGGACGAGCAGGTGCCAATGTCCTTCTCATATACCAAGAAAAAATAATCACAAGAAGGGCATTTCCACAGTGCAACTGTTTCTATTTACCAACCCCTCAAAAGCAGGATGAAGTTGAGCCATGAGCAGTTTTCCTGTCAACCATCATGAAGTACTTAGCTGACCAATAGGAAAGTACAAAGAATATTAGTCAATCCAAGTCCTGCTCCACCCCACATTGTTTTCTCACATCCCAAAAAAACCCCAGAAAATTCTGATTCGGTCTATTTTATTAAAGTCATCATTTTCTTTCTGCAATTCTCGCCTTTGAAAAAATGTTAAGCTGCTAAAAGATTGCCCATACCAGCATTATTATGTATGAAGGTAGATGTGGTGCTTTAGACAGTCTTGGTTGTTTCTATTGTTATCGATTGTGTTGTGTCCTGGGCCTTGCTGAGTCAGAACATTGGCGACGAAGGTGGGATTCGCTGTTTGGAAGCCTACAGAAGTAAGATAGGCCTACTCACCTAAGGCCTGAATGAGAAGAGAAGCGTGGCGTCCAGAAGGGGCAACCGCCTACCAGTACGCATACGCTGGAGGTGGGCTTGGCTTCGTAGGACCCCTTCTCCTTCCTTGTGGCGAGAGACGTTGACGAGGCCGTCGTTCACGAAGATGTCCAAGCTGGGTCGTCTCGGTGAATTCGACACTTCACACCCGGAACGCTAGAGCTCGTATGCAGCTCGCGTTGAGAACTATTTTCGGGTGAACAAAATCCAGGAAGACGGCCTGAAAGCGGATACCTTGTTGTGTGTCTGTGGGCAAGAAACTTTTGAGATCGCCGAGAATCTTGTCACCCCAGCACCGTTGGAATCGATTGCGTATGCCGATCTCAAGAAAATGCTGCGTGAGCACTTCAAGCCCAAGCTATCAGTAATAGCTTGGAGGCACCAGTTCGAGCAGCGGGACCAGCGGCCCAGAGAATCAGCTGTGGACTTTGTCGCGGCCCTGAGGCAGGCTGCACGACCATGTGTGTTTCAAGATTTGGAGGAAAGGCTCCGAGATAGACTTGTGTGCGGGTTGTGAAGCCGCGAGGTGCAGCAGAAGCTGTTTGCGAAGGCTGATGTCATGTTCCAAAATGCCTTAAGAGAAATTGCAGCAGAAGAAGCAGCCGGGGGCGCCGTGAAGGCCTTGTGGTCGACAAAGAATCATCCAGCGGCCGTCCCTGTCCACCAAGAAGCCACGCGTGAGGCCTCTGGAGAAGACTCTGAGGAAGAAGAGGTGGACAGACTTCAACCATCAGCGGAGAGAAGACTGCAGGAACGCAGAGGGCCGCCGCCTGCATCCCTTCGCTGTTTCGGCTGTGGGGGTCGCCACAGGAGGGCCGACTGCCATTTCCGTTCTGCTGTCTGCCAAGCATGTGGCAGGCAAGGCCACATAGCATCAGCCTGCATAGGTCGTCAAAAGAACAGGACCCCTGAATTGCCTCTGAAAGGTACCAAGGTCCCCAGCCAAAACAGGGTGGGTTTCTGTGCGTCCCGTAGGGGGATGTTTAAGACAGGGGTTCACCGGCCCCTTAAGAAAAAGCTGCGCATTGATGTACAGTTGCAGGGAGTTCCCCTGGTCATGGAGCTGGACACAGGGTCCGCTCTTTCCATTATTTCAGTAGACACCTTTAACAAGGTTTGCTCCAGGAGTGGCTCACGAGTCAAACTCAGGCCCTCCAATCTCATCCTCACGGATTTTCAGAACTCGCGAGTCAGTGTAAAGGGGGAGGCCACGCTCAGAGTGCAGCGTAAGGATTTCAATGGATTATTGGATGTGGTGGTTGTTGGGGGTGATCGAACGAGTCTTATCGATTGGTTCGAGGCACTTGGGATCCAGGTGACTGGTTTGAATCATCTGCAAACAGCCAGCCTTATAGGAGTCTGTAAGGAGTTTGCTGATGTATTCAGCCCAGTACTTGGCTCATACAAGGGGCCTCCCATTACGTTAAAATTGGATCCAAACATTACACCCATCAGGGTCAAGCCAAGGAGGGTGCCTTTTGCCCTAAAGAGCAAAATTGATGCTGAGTTGGACAAATTGCTCCAACAAGGCATTCTTGAACCTGTGGACTCTAGTCCATAGGAAACCCCCATAGTAACGCCACTGAAATCAAATGGTGAAGTCCGAATATGTGCAGACTATAAATGCACTTTAAATAAAGCCTTGCAGCAACACGCATATCCTGTGCCCGTGGTGAGCCACATTCTGGCCTCACTTAAAGGAGGAAAACTGTTTGCCAAGCTTGACTTAGCTCAGGCCTATCAACAATTACCTGTTGATGAGGCAACAGCTGAGGCACAAACTATAGTCACTCACAGAGGGGCTTTCAAAGTAAAGAGGCTGCAGTTTGGGGTCAATGTAGCCCCTGGCATCTTTCAAGGGGTGATGGAGCGAACGCTCAGGGGTATTCCGGGGGTCTGCCCCTATTTTGATGACGTCCTCATTGCAGGAGAGTCATCTGGGAACTTGGCTGAAAGGCTGAGAGCTGTCTTGCTGCGTTTCCGGGGCTTGCTGCCAAGTGGGGCTGAAGCTACAGCAAGACAAATGCAAAATAGGGGTAACATCCACCGAATTTCTAGGGTTTCGTATTGATGCAGAAGGCATCCACCCCGCAGAGTCCAAATTCCAGGCCATCCAACTGGCCCCTAGTCCCCAGTCAAAAACGGAACTTCAGGCTTTTCTGGGCCCCCTTAATTTTTACCATTCATTTCTCCCCCACAAGGCTCCCCCACAAGGCTGCTGCTACACCGGCTCTTGGACAAGCAGGCTCCCTGGGCATGGACAAAAGTCCACGAGAAGGCTTTTAAAGAAGTCAAGGCTTTGCTATCCTCCAATGCTGTACTGGCTCACTTCAATGAGCATTTGCCTGTGTGCATCGCATGTGATGTTTCCCCTTATGGGGTAGGAGCAGTGTTAAGTCATCTCAAGGAAGATGGAACACAGGTCCCTGTGGCCTACTATTCTAGAACCCTCTCATCTGCAGAGCGTAATTACACGTAGATTGACAGGGAAGCCTTGGCAATAATCTCAGGCATCAAGAAATTTCATGATTTCTTGTATGGATGCCATTTCACGGTCTATACTGACCACAAGCCTTTGCTGGGGTTGTTTGCAACCAATAAACAAACTCCTCAGATTATATCTCCTAGAATGCTGAGATGGTCTATTTTCTTAGCAGCTTATGATTACACCCTGGTTCACAAACCAGGTACTGAGATGGGCCATGCTGATGGCCTAAGTAGGTTACCTCTTAAACAAATAGAGGCAGACCCTGCTCCTGCTGTACACATTCTGTCTATTCAGGACTTACCTGAATCTCCCCTCAATGCTAGGGATGTGGCTGCTGAAACTGCCACTGATCACACGCTTGCACGCGTGCTGACATGCGTGTTGTCAGGATGGCCTGACACAGACTTCCAAAGCTTCTGGCATAGGAAGCATGAATTGTCTACATTCAAGGGGTGTATCCTGTGGGGCAACCAAGTAGTCATCCCGGCCTCATTGAGGACTAGAGTCTTGCTCTCTCTTCATGAGGGACATCCGGGAATAGTGAGAATGAAGGCGCTTGCGCACAGTCATCTTTGGTGGCCTAGACTTGATAAGGACATCGAGGCCCAGGTCCATGGGTGCCAAGTGTGCCAGCAATCATGGCCAGAAATGCCCCAGGCCCCTGTACATAGGTGGGAGGAGACACTCACTCCATTGTCACGCGTCCATATAGACTATGCTGGGCCCTTTCAGGGGCAATTCTTCCTCCTCCTTGTGGATAGTCATTCCAAGTGGCTTGAGGTCATTCCTGTGTCCTCCACTACTACTGCCAGGACCATCCAGGTGCTCAGAGGAATCTTCGCTTCCCATGGTCTTCCTGATGTTTTAGTATCAGACAATGGTCCCCAATTTACCTCTTCTGAGTTTCAGGCATTTCTCCAAGCCAACATGATCCGGCATGCCACGTCTGCTCCTTTTCACCCTGCCACCAACGGTCAGGCTGAACACATGGTGCGCACTACAAAGGACGCATTAAAGAGAATCACTCAAGGACCTTGGCACCACAGGTTAGCTGATTTTCTCCTTGCACACCGTACCACACCATGCACAGCTACAGGAAAGAGCCCAGCTGAACTCCGCTGGGGTCGCAGACTTATTACGAAGCTGGACAGGCTGCACCCAGACCGGGTGGCTTCACAGGTGTCGCAACCGCAGGCACCTAGGAGACTTCAAGTGGGTGACCCGGTTTGGACCAGAAACTATGGGCATGGGCATCTCTGGGTACCTGCTGTAATCTGTAAGGTCTCTGGGCCACTGTCCTACGAAGTGGCCTAGAGGATGGTCGTGTGCTTCGACGCCACATTGACCAACTGCGCTGGAGGCTTCCTGGCCACATTTCCTCCCCTGGCTCCGCTCTCGGGGGGGAGGGGGACCCCAATTATGATTGTGGACCACAGTCTCTCCACGAGGGCGCTCATCACAATGCTCCAGATGGGGGTCTTGCCATGGAGGCGGTTCCTGACTCTGGCATAGACTCCGGGGGTCTTGCCATGGAGGCGACTCCTGACTCTGGCAGAGGTCCCTGGTTTAGAGCAAATGGCCATAAATCGGCTACTCAGGGTACTCCTGCTGCTGGCCTTGGGCTCGAGGGACAGTGCTCCCAAGAGGAGTCCCAAGGACTTTTGGGGAACTCCACCCCACCAAGGGACTCGGGGAACTCAACCCCGCCAAGGAACTCTGGTTTGAGTTTAGCGGATCCAGCCAGTCAGCAGTCAGGGGGAACCCCTGAGTCTTCTGGGCGACAAAGTCCTGGTTTGTTTTGCGCAAACCGGGAGCAGGCACTCCAGGCACCTATCACAACTCCCACAGCTACCATCACACCTGTACCTATTCTGGCTCCGCGGAGATCAGAACGGGTCAAGGGTCCTCCTAAATATTTGAACGAATATGTGAGGTCCCTGCGGTGCTAATATTGTCAAGAATTGAAAGAACGTGGATTCCACGGAACCCTAAGGGAAATAGGTTGCCAGGAGTAGGGGGTGACCACCTGGCTGTTTGCCGGTCTGACATTGGCCTAGTGCTGTTAAACAACAGGGACAGTGTTGTTTAATCCAAGGGGGAAGGGGTGTTGTGTCCTGGGCCTTGCTGAGTCATTCAGCAAGGCTCAGGAAGTCTGCAGAAAGGTTGCAGAGACCAGAACGGTTGCAGAGACCCGGACAGACCACGCACATGCGCAAGGCGGGAGAATAGCCTGCAATCATTGGCTGAGCATCCCCTTGCACAGGGAGTATAAAAGGGCTTGTTGCCATTGTTGTTTGCTTCTGTTCAGTGAGTGGACTAATAAAAAGACATCTTTTGTTGTGAACCCCCTCATCTCAAATGTCTGCTTGTGCGAACAGAACAGATTGTTTAAATTAAAATAAAATATAAATATGATTTGGATTTTACAAATACAAATATTGAAGTATACTTCTTAATAATTTGCCTTCCTCAAAAAGAGCCAGAACCGAAGAAGGAAGGAGAATTTTCAGTGCCATAGCTGTTCAATCTCAGCAACAATCTTCCTAAACTTCTTGGCTAGATTTTTTTTTTACCAATGTCAGCTTAAGGTGCTTGCTGCCTTTCATCAACAGATTGGTAAATGAAAAGATGTTTATTAGTCTGGCTGACATTGAGAGAGTGAGTAGTCAGGAAAATTTCTGTTCTCCAGGAATCTGGAGGTGCACAATGGCACTCCTTGAAACAGGCATCATATCTTTGTTTCTGTTTTTAAGCTCCCATCCTGATAATTGACTTACAGGTTTGTTTAGTTTGCCAGCATAATGTGTGTTTGTTGCAGTCCTCCTCTTCCTCCTCTTTTTCCTCTTCCTTCTCCTCCTTCCTCTTTTCCTCCTCCTCTTTCTTTTCCTAAGCCTCTCTTCTCCCTTTCAGAAACTCATATGGGATGGAGTGAGGGAAGGGAGAGCATCACGTGACTGCTGGGTTTACACCAGCCCCTCTAATGTCAGAGAAGGCACCCTTTGGTAATATGGAGACTCTGCCTATATTTTGACTCTCACAACATCTTTGAAACATAATTAGTTCTTTGAATAATAAATACATTTAAAGCCAAGATCTTTAAAAAAAAAAAAGGCAGCTATAGCAAACTTCTTCCCACGTTACTTAACCACAAGGTTGTAAAAAAAGAAATGCAAAAAGCAAAAATTTGATTGCTATGACTTCTAAATACTTTTCAATGGCAAATCCATAACGATTGTACAGTCTAATTGGGAGATGACATAGGCATGCGTTACTGTGATCAGTCTATTCGGAGCATCAGCTGAAAGAGCAGAAAAGCACCCCCATCCTACGGCAACTATTTGACCACCCAAGGCCACTGCCAGACTGATGAGCATACTAATCCACAAATCTTCAGTTGTAGTTTAATTTTATCCATAATTTGTTTGCTCATCCCCACAAGCGGGTTGGCATATCAATGATCACCAGAGCCCTCCAAGATTTTTTTTTTTTTAAAGCTCATTGGATTTGATGGTGAGCTTAATACCAAGAGAGAAGAAATAGAACAATGAGAAGGTGAGCATTCACAAACTTTGACTGACTGAGAAGAAAATAAAAAAATCATTTTGGTCAATAACCAGTGTATAGCTAAATAAAACAATAAAATACAATAAAGCATTTATGCAACTGTGGATTAACTGAATACTGCTTCCTTAGCATGACTGCCTCATTACCTAAGGCTGATTTGAATAGAATGACATTTAGCAAGAGCTGTTAATTTGTTTAATGTTGCTCAACTTGTCCATATAAGGAGGGTGTGTCAGACATATTTTTTCAATTTCCTTTCTAATCTAGTATTGGCTTCATATCCCAATCTGACAGATCTATGTGGGCTCATTTATGAAGCACGTGGTTGATACTGGGCTGTGAGAGAGAAACTGCATTGAGTTTACCAGTCTGGCTGATATGAATGAAGCCTGAGACATGCTGTTCTTGATGACTTGTTGGTCTAGTCTAAAAAGGGTGCTCTTGTATTTGTAATCCTCCCTGCCAGCCTGAAGTATGATTGCTCAGTATTCTATGAGGCGGCTGTCAGCTCATCTGAAGATAAATTGAATGGTATCCAGAATACCTGAATGCCATCCAGAAGCAGTTATAGACACGGGCGTATTTTCTATCAAAGTGTAATATCGTGGACCACATGTGTGCCACCATTCAAAATCTTCTTTAGTTCTCACCATTATCCATTACTTTATTAATAGGTGTTTGAAATTAAGAGTTGTATTGCGGAACGCAGCTCAAGTTAACAAACATAACATCTGGAAAATGTAATACAAGTAGTCCTTGACTTACAATAGTTCGCTTAGTGATTGTTGGAAGTTACAACGGCATCGAAAAACCATTTTTCACACTTATGATCGTTGTAGCATCCCCATGGTCACATGATTCACGTTCAGATGCTTGACAACCGACTCACATTTATGACGGTTGCAGTGTCCCGGGGTCACCCTCTGACAAGCAAAGTCAATAGGGAAGCCAGATTCACTTAACAACTTTGTTACTAATTTAACAACTGCAGTGGTTCCCTTAACAAATGTGGCAAGAAAAGTCGTAAAATGGGCAAAACTCACTGAATAAATTTCTCACTTCGGAACATAAATTTTGGGGTCAATTGTGGTCGTAAGTTGAGGGCTACCTGTATTACTAAATGGCCAAACTTTTAAAAACATGTTAGTGTGTTCTGTGTATATTCTTCAATAGAATGTTCTTCAATGGAAATCTCTGAGAACTAAGGATCTACAGATACCTACATATTTGTTTTATGTTGCTTAGGTGGAATCACATCTCCTCATAGCACAACACATAAATTCACAGTTGACCACTACACTGCACTTAGAACATGTTCATTATTGTCTGATTTCCAAAATTAATACTCACGTTGCTGCTTTCGCCATGCTCTGTACGCTTAAATGAATCAGTTTTCAAACACTGAAATGTTAACCTGGCCATTGTGACAAGTAGAGAAGTGGGGACTGAGATGGCAAGCAAGCTCTTACCAGCTGAGTGATAGAGTGTGGAAAGGCAGGATTGAGAAGGCAAGATGGTGCTCCTCAACTGTTGGTTATGCAGGAAGGCAGAGTGGAAGTGACAAGTAAGTTCCTGATAGCTTTCAGCTACTGTGGTGTTTAGGCAGTGATTGGGGTTTTTTTTAGTTTCTGAGGTTGTTAGCTCTCCGAGAGTCATTAAGGCCACTTGGGGGTTGTATCCTCAGAGACACCTGAATCAGAGTGCAAATGGGAATGGAATCTTCTTGGAACTGCTGAAAGGGCTGCATTGTAGACAGGAGATATCTCTCCCCCTCTGTTGAGAGAGAGCTGTTCAGTTTCTGCAAATATCTGTAGCTTGGGTGTAGGATGAAGGTGAAGGTTTGTTCTCCGAGCTTGTGGGTTGGTTTCTGAACGTTTTGTTACCAGGCTAGGTAACATTTTCAGCAGAATTTAGAGGATGTTTGTGTCAGTGCTCTTCTGTTTATAAGGGCTTCAGGTGTGGGTGTGTCAAATGAGGGTCTTGTGATGGATCAGGTGTGAGTTATTAGTGAGAGGCTTTTGATGGGTCTTATGATGGGGAGGTTACATCACTTCAAGGTCATTGGGAGGTGAACTGCTAGTGGGGAAGAGGGGGCTTTCATGGGTTGGTTGAGGGTCAGTGCTATCTCTGGTTGGCTGTGCAATTGGTTTGGATTCTGAGGGGTTCGTAGGCTAGTTGTAGGTCAATGTGTCTGTTGATGGAATTGCCTGTGAGTGCCAAATAGATGGCCTCTTTGACCCCTTTCAAACCAGTGGTCCTCTCTGTCCAGGATGTGGACTTTGCTGTCTTCAAAAGAGTGACTGTCAGAGAGCTAATGACCGACCTTCAGAGTGCTTATGACCAGATGAATGCAAAGAATATAAATCCTTCCATTCCCCACCATTCAGTCAGAACTGAAGAAGCTTCTTGAATGAGAAGCAAAATATTTTCAAGGGAAAAAAAAAACCCAAGAAAGTCCAGTTGCCTTTTTGCAAAGCACCTTCAGGACAGGAAAAATGGTAAAATCTTTCTTTCTCTCCCTCACTCCCTTCCTTCCCCACTTCATCAGGCAAGGTGATCTGCCAATCAGTAGAGAAATATGGCCTGGACAGAACATCAAATCTTCAGTGTGATTGAAGCAAAGAAAAGGCTTGAAACTTAGAAACCAACTTCATTTTCAGTTAGTTTATTTGGGGGAGAGGAGGCAGAGGAGAAAGAGACAAACAGCTCCAGTCTGAAGCGTGGAAACGTTTGTCAGCTATTTAAGTTCCACGCAGAATTTGACTTGATATTTACACTATTTGAGATGAGTCTGCATAAAATTAAGAACTTAAAAAAACAGTAGTTTTTTTTTTTTAAGTTGTTTTGTGTTGCTCAGGGCAAATGACTCAGGTATGTTCTCAACAAGTGCAGCAAGTTTTATTCAAGAAGTATAAACAAAATATAAATAAACTGCACCTGGAACTAAGGTGTACTCAAAGCTATTATGTTCTCACTTGTGTTATTGTTTATGTCTTGATAAGAAGGCCAGCTTTCAAAAACACTATCATTGTTACTGTAAGAATGGAACATGTACAAATCACTTCTGGATGATAACTTTATATGCCGCAGTTTGTTTATGTGTGTTTTTTCCTTTTGGAATCAGACATCTAGAATGTGCAGTGGCATACTTCAATTTATGAGTGTATGAAATAGACTAGATCAGGCCTCGGGGATGTGTTTAGATGTGAGAACATTTTACCTCACTCCTATAGTTTCTGGTGCAGAGAGGAGTATATGTGTTGATTGCTACTTTCCATATAAAAAAGTCACAAGTATTGAAAAGGGGAATCTAGTAGAGAATGACAATTGATCTACCTCTAAGGCAGGGGTGTCAAACTGCCGACCCGTGGGCCGGACGTGTCACGAGGAAACCGCGCCCACCCCATTGCCGGCAATGGGGGGAAAGCTCATGTGACGTCGCGAGTTTGACACGTCTGCTCTAAGGAGAGTTAAGTTATTTAAAATGGAGAATGGAGGACAGGATAGCTTTTGACAGTTTTTCAGAAGGATGCTTTTTTCCTTCTTCATCTAATAAAACCTTTGGGGAAAAGCTAAATCTTCCACAAGGTCTTATGAAATTCCAAAGGGAATGTGAAGGATTAAAGCAAGTCCACACAGCATATAGTCAAAGTTGTGGTTTTCCCAATAGTAATATATGGCTGTGAGAGTTGAATCATAAGGAATGCTGAGCGCCAAAGAATTGATGCTTTCGAATTATGGTGCTGGAGAAGACTCTTGAGAGTCCCTCAGACCACAAGCAGATCAAATCAGTCAATCCTAAAAGAAATCAACCCTGGTTGTTCTTTGGAAGGACAGATACTGAAGCTGAAGCTCAAATACTCTGGCCACCAAATGAGAAGAGAGGACTCCTTGGAAAACATGTTGAGAAAGATTGAAGGCAAAAGGGATGGCAGAGGTGGTTAGGCAGTGTCATCAATTCAGTGGGCATGAGTTTGGGCAGACTACAGGAAACAGTGGAGGACCTGGTGTGGGGCCTGGCATGCTATGGTCCATAGGGTCACAAAAAGTCAGATACGACAACAAGAATAACAATCACACAGCAGCCTCACCTGCTCATTTCCCATTCTGCTCCTGGCTCTTCTGGAAGCCCGCTTTTGAAATTGCAGCTTGGTTTAACAACAGGGCTGGGGCCAGTGCTCAGTCCAGTTTATGGCCACTACAGGCCATAATTGGTCTTTCTCTGGCTTCTTGCCTTTCATATCTGCTGACTCTGAGTAGATCAGTGTACCAATGCTTGCCTTTTCCTTTATGGGACTGTTCCATTCCTCAATAGTCCTTATACTTCTCTTTTCCTTTTTCAGATCTTCACACACATGGATGCCTTCATAAACCCTTCCCAAGGGAACACAAATACATGCCCTTTCTTTCTCCTCTGCCCCTTCATTGTTTTGATGCTGTAATGATTTAAAGCAAAGGAAACCAGGTGTTCCTTCATTCCGATGTTCCACTGTAGGCCATGGAAACTTTTTAGCAAAGAAAAAATGATGGTTCAGCTTCATGGAAGCTGCTTCAACATTAATTGAAACCTTTTAACTTCATTCCAATCTGCCTACATTGCAACTTAAAAGTTTAAAAAGAAAAGGAAAAGGAAGAAAGGGAAATGGGAGAGGGAGAGGAGAAAGGAAGAGGGAGGGGGAGAGGGAGAAGGAGAGGGAGAAAGAGAGGGAAAGGGAAAGAGGGAGGAAAGGGAAAGGAACGGGGACAGGGACGGGGAAGGATATTTTCAGTAGTGTGTGCCCAGAGTGGGGAAAAGGGGGGGAAATGCTTCACCAAGCCTGGCATAAATCAAAAGATAGCCCCACAGAGATGTAAGGATGAATTGAATGAAAAAAACTGTAGAGAGATTGGGAAAATACAGGCCGAAAAAAGACTTAACAGTTGATTGTTGGATCGACCACAAAGTAAGTTTAAAAATGGAACTGCTGACCAGCAGAGAATATTGCATCTCAGCAGCCCAAATGACATGACTGCCCAGGACAATGATCAATTACTGGAGGAGTGGAGACATGCCAGCAATCAGGCTTTAACTAGAATGGTATGAAGTGCTTCAGACTATCTATTTTAAAGAGCTTAAGACACAACAGGTTGGAAAGTAACAGTTTTGAATGAAAGCTAGAAAAGACAGGTATGGGGTACAGTTGCAATGAACTGGGAGTGGATAAGAGAATATGTTATCTATTCCTCCAGTAAGGAATTAGTGGCCGGTCCACACTGGCCTTGGGGCAACAGAAAGTATGAATCTGCCCTCAGACTAATCTGGTTCACTTTGGACCATTTCAAGAAAGATTCACTTCAGTTTGGAAGAGGCAGACATCTCCAAAGTGGCCTATGTTGCGGCATTAAGATTTTGCCCGAAAGAAATGCACAATTAATGTTGCTGAAGTCTTCCTTCTTTATTCTCCTTTCTGGATAAGAGAGAGCATTATTTGTTTAACTAGGGAAATTGTTACTGGAGTTTGCCTAGAAGAAGACCAGTAACCATGCAATTCCTTTTATTACCTCCAACTAACCTTGTTACCCCACTGCTCCGTGAGCTGCATTCATAACCAGTCTGCTGCTGGGTGTAATTCAAGGTCTTGAAGGTCACCTTTAAAGCCCATCATGGTATGGGATCAGGTTACTGGAGGGACCATCTCACCCCACTGGGATTGGCCCATACCACTCATGCCGGCAGAGGAGATGTGCTGCGGGTCCTATCAGCCCGATTATTCCAGTTGGCGGGGTCTAGAAGGAGGGCCTTCTCTGCTGTTACTCCTGCCTTCTGGAACATCCTGCCCCCCCCCCCCGATGTGAGGTTGGCCCCAACCCTCCTATCTTTTCGTAAGGGCCTAACTATGTGGCTGTGCCAGTCAGCTTGGGGCCCCAGTGGGGGAACGGCACAATGGAGGGGTTGTTTGAATAATAACAGATCCCACTTCTCCCCAACTCCGCCCCCGCCATCCCTATGCGTCTTTGGTTTTAATGTCTGATTTTAATAGTTTATGTTTTAGCTTATATGTAACTGTAAGCCACCCAGAGTTGCCCTATGGTAAGATGGGTGGCCAATAAATTTTATGAATAAATAAATAAATAAACAAAAACCTCTCATTATAGTGCGGAAATGTCTTAGTTCTCCAGAATTATTCAGATTATATATTCAGTAAAACTCCAGTGGGTTATAACTGTAAGAAGAAGTTTCAGGGAAAGGCCCTAAAATGCTGGTTGGTGTAGCTTGTATCATATTAAGCTGGAATGTGTGGAGGTGGTATACGGCCTTAATTAAATGAGTGACATCTAAGATTGCATAATTACTCCTGGATAGAGGGAATGGCAAGTCTTCCTTTAGCACTAGACAATAAATACATTTGGTAATTCAGATAAAAATCAATGAATTATTATCTTATGCAAAGCTTGGCAGATCAGAACATTTTGATATAAAGGAAATCTGTGATGGATTTCTTCTCCGTTCCTATCTCTAATACTGGAACAATCTAAAGAGACAAACAGATTTCTCTACACAGCCTTAAATAAATAAAAATTCTGATAAAAAGTATTTGTGAAAGCCACACATGTCAAGAGATTTGGGATGGGAGAAAGGAAATGGCATTACTGTTGTTTATGAGAATGGTCAGAACAAATTATGGACAGCCGTAGAAATACAATCCCTCATAATCACACTAGAACCCTGAACGGAATCCTTGAGCAATGTGCTGAAAAAAACAACTTAATATCCATAAAGCCTGAGGTTGCAGCGAGTTCTGTGTTGATCCAGCAAGTCAGTCTATTATTTAAGAAACCAGCTGTTTAGCTGTTTACTACCAACCTTATTTGGAATAGTTATCAAATTCAGAAAACTAATGGGTAGGGATTTATTTAGAACATAACCTTGACCAATGCTTTGCATGAATGAAAAAAGGCATTCAAAGGGATTTCATATGATGTAAGGAATTCCTCTTTATATCCATCCACATTACTTCAGTATAACAAATCAGAAAATACTGAACTCCATAACCAGCAATGCTTAATATAGCAAACCTACACAATGTGGGGTAAATATAGAATATTTCCATTGGTTTCTTTAGCCAATGCTAAACAAACCTAGAGAATTTATTTGTACCCTTGCATTGTTGCAAGTCTTGGTATTATCCCACACATCTCTTTTGCATCTTACAGTTCTTGTACCTCAAAGCAAGTACAATAAAGGCTTTGCTGTGGTCAAGAAATTTTAAAATGCTACAATATAATCAAAGCAATATACCATAGAACAGCTCACTATGCCTTTCCTATATAGGTCCATAGGAACTTGGTAGCAAGTAAGAACTGATAGATGGGATTCAATGAAATAAAATAGCAAAATTCCTACATTGCAAATGAATTATGTTTTGCAATGTTACAGAAAAGGAAAGAGTTGCAATATTGTGTGGGGAGGGCATAGGAAAGTAAGGAGAACATTGTCCAAAACCGAAAGGATGACTGACCTTTAGGAAACGTAAGGCTGAATGGAGCATGAGTTTCATTGACTTAATGGGATTCTATCTCAGGACTCTAAAACCAGTGAGGGTGAACCTATGACATGTATGTTAAAGGTGACACATCACAACATTTCGGGTGACACGCCAGTGTTCACCAACACTCGACAATAACTATTCTCAAAACCACTCCCCATTCTCACACAATTTTTGGAGACCGCAGAGGCCATGTGAGAAACGGATGTGTTCTCACGCAGCTTCTGAAAGGCCCATAAGAGGACTTGCTCTCGTGCAGCCTCCAGGGCCTCCAAAAATTTCACGAAAACAAGGCATGTTTTGGCATGGTTTTTAGAGGCTGCAGAGGCTGCAGAAGAGCATTCTCCAAAGCTGCTTCAAGGACAAAGGTCTTGTGTGACCTTGAGCAGCCTTAGGTAGGCTGCAGGGGACCTGTCAACAGAAAGAGAACACTATCTGATGGTAAGTGGTGTGAGACAGATCTTGGAAAACATTGAACTGCAGGGTCAATTACATTGTCCCCCAAGATTTGCACACCTTGGGGAATGGCATGAGATGGCCTTTCTGAGTGGCAAGGGTGACACTAACTCTGAAGTCAAAGCCCAAGCCTCTACTTTAGGCTAGCCTCAGCACAGCCATCAAGTGCTGCTGTCCAGGGTGACTAGATGGGCATAGGCATTTTCTGAATTTTTTACACACCCAAAAGGTTTGCCATCACTGCTCTAAAACAAACCACAGCCACCTCCTGAAAGCCTAGAATGAAATGGCTGCACAGGACAGCGACCAGCTGCTGGAGAGGAAGGACTTTCTGAACCCTGCAGCCAATGGAGCTGGGGCTGCTGTTAGAATTGGAACAAGGTTTTGGAGACCGTCCACTCTGAAGGGCATAAGACAGCTCAGGTTAGGAAACAGCTGTTTTGAACTGAAGCTGGAAATCAAAGGAATGGGGTGAAACTGGAAATCGTGCGGGTGCATTTACAAAGGGGCAGAAGTGAGAGGACGACGTCGTCTGATCTTGCTCTCGGAAACCAGTGAGTGGCCTGTACTGGTCATGGGCCAAGGAGAAAGGGAAATCTCTACGGCTCTCTCACTCACAAGATTTTTTTTTTAAAGGATAAAGTACTATATATGGCATTCCAGGATCTTAAAGAAATGCTTCAATAGAAAAGTTTTTGAAGAATTTAAAAGCAGAGATGACCTATAGAAAGCTACAAAGAACCAACACTGGGTGGAACCAACAGAGGAACTGGCACCTTGGTTTGGCAAAAGTGGGAAGTATGGAAATTGTTGAATGGACTGTGCATGGGTACAATAAGATCCAGAGACACTCTGAACAAATGGGCTATCCGGTGGCTTCTGCCCTTTGCGATTGTGATAACATGCAGACAATACATATGTAGAGTTAGAACAAATAATCAATGGAACAACCTGCCTCCAGAAGTTGTGAATGCTCCAACACTGGAAGTTTTTAAGAAGAGACTGGACAGCCATTTGTCTGAAATGGTATAGGGTCGTGGTGGCGAACCTATGGCACGGGTGCCAGAGGCGGCACTCAGAGCCCTCTCTGTGGGCACGCATGCTGTCGCCCCAGTCCTAGGCCTTCAGCTGGGTTTTATAAAACCTTTTCGCTTTAGGCCTCCGCCGCCGTGTGCAAAAAAAAAAAAAAAGGTTCAATCAGTCAATTTCAACTTCTTGCGGAAAAAAAAAAAAAGATCTTGCAAAGTTGGAATTGATTGATTGAACTTTTTAGTCCCACCCTGTCTGCCGTTACCACCGCAGCCATGCCCATCCAATTGGCCATGCCCACCCAATTGGCCACACCCAGCCAATGGGCCACACCCACCCGGCACTCGACGATGCATAAGTGGGTTTTGGGTTGCAGTTTGGGCACTCAGTCTCTAAAAGGTTCGCCATCACTGGTATAGGGTTTCCTGCCTGAGCAAGGGGTTGGGCTAGAAGACCTCCGAGATCCCTTCCAACTCTATTATTATTATTATTGTTGTTGTTGTTGTTGTTGTTGTTGTTGTTGTTGTTATATACCTGCCCTTTGTGTCCTGATCAGTGCACATTTGAGGACCTCATGGCAGCGCAACAGAACAGAATAGAATTAAGGTTGTTAGTTTCTGGGCAAGATCTGTTTAATCTTGTATTTTATATTTTAAATTTTATGTCATATAGTATGCCTTATTTAAATTGTGATGTTCTGACACAAATAAACAAACAATGGAAAAGTGATTGGTATACAATAAAAAGATATCCACTTGATTCAACTTCATCTGAAACCCCGAAACAGCCCAACTGTGTCTTCTATACCAGTCACTTACCATGGCTGGGATTCACTTATATGTGAATTGAATGTGTGGGTATGGGCAAATATGCTGAGTGGTTTGCCCATCCTTTGTTTGGGATATGGCAATACTTGTTTTTGCCTGGGCCGTCTCTGCTCCCCAACTGAATTGTTGGCCCGCAAGCATTTGCTCCGAGCCAATTTGCCCATGATGATGAAATTGAATTCCCATTTCTGTTTTAAAGGAAGGAAGTTGAGCTTGAATTATCTGATTGCCAAACATATGTCAGACCTGTAATTTTCCCAGGTCTATGACTTTAAAAAAGGGCTACTTCCTTTGTTAGAATGCCTTTTCTGAACGTTCTCCCCTCTCTCTGCACCCAAACAGAAACAGCTCTATTCCAGCAATCTGTTGACTGATAACGTCGTGGGATTTTTAAAACCGGTGTTTATCTAGCATCCTCCTGCCCACCAGATTTCCTTCATTTGCAATCCTCGGGATTCTTTCTCTGTCTCCTTTGACTGATTGAAGCTGGATATGAGAAGCCCAAAGGGTGCCTATCCAGGGATCCACCCTGTCACATGTTTGGTGTTACATTTTGTGCAAATCGTTTTTTGCAAAATTGCTCAGGCTAGCTGGTGGTAAGAAAACAGGAAGTTCATCACACTTAAGTTTCAAGTACTCAGTCTCCTCCTCGGATGAAATCAAAATTGCAAATGTTTGATGACCAAGAGTGCCTTGAACTAATGACCCAACATTGAGATGTACATCTTCAAAATTGTCTATGGTCTTTCAGTGGTTTAGGAGACAAGAAGTATGCATCAGTTTGATGTGGCAATACAGCCACATATATAGCACAGAAGCACACTACCTTTTTATGCATTTTGAGCACAGGTTGTAAGCAATCATTAACTGTTATAGGGAGGAAGATTCACTGTATTAGTCCTATTACATGATCTCTGGAGAAAAAAAATCATCAGTGGATCACTAGCCTGCCATGAAATGCATAGAGAAATGTTGTGAAACATTTCTTTGAAATGGAAGACCAAAACATTTCTTATTTAGAATCTATTATTACTTATCAATCTCGCCTAGAAATGTTTATATGAACAGAAAAGTACCTTTGTATATCATTTTTTGGTGAGGCTATCAATTGTGAGTTCACAACCAAATTGAAGTAAAAGCAGAGAAAAAAGTTTTTGTTTACCAACAGATAGTGACATAGTCACATGCTGAATGTGATCTTATTAATCCTATCAAAGAATATGACCATGTGCATATGCGGCCAGTGTATGTTTTATTCACACTGTTGTTATGGCACAACCATGTCATAATATTAAGTCTTCTCTATTAACAGAAGCATTCATTAATTTATGTTTTTACCAGTGTTTAAGGTCCTCACCAAGAAGATATTCCTCCCATGGGTAAGATTAACAATGTGATTCATTGATATAACTATTGACTCCATGTTAATCCAGGCATATTTAAACATATTTTAAATAAGAACTTCCATGGGAGAGCAAATTACTGGTCCCTGCAACTGATAGTCATGCCTCCAGCAATGGCCTATATACTTAATTCAGCAGCAGATGCCTCGTGACCAATTTTGAAGAACTGCTTGCAGAAAATAAATACATTTTGGAACATCGTTCTGGTCAGATCTTACTTTTATTTGGGTCTTACATGGTTACTGTAGCAGCATCTATCTCACTCACACATGCACGAGCACACTTCCTCTAACATGGCCACAAGGACTTAAGAAACTTTGGCTTTAGTTACTTGTGTTATCTGAATTCAGTAAATAATTGAATATTGTTTCCTCCACCCCAGATGAAATCCACCCCTCCTAATTGTTGTACCTCAGCGTTGTCATGATAATGCCCACTAATTTTTCAGAATCAGAAATATTCATATTCTGTATTCAATAGACTTCCTCAAAAGGATCATCAGTTATATCAATGAAGGAGAGTTATCAGTTATATGTCTGCTTTTAACCAATTGCTGGCTGGGATGAATCAGACTGAGATGGGGACAAAATACTCACCTGGTCCTCTCCTGGCTGATACTCAGATTCTTAATATTGTTTTAAAAGCAGTTCTAGACCATATCAGGTCTTATGTATGGAGTGAAATGGATTCTGATCTGCCTTTCTTTTGATTTGTATTTTCATGCAAGGGTCTTTGGCTCATAATCTTTTTAAGCTTCAGTATCAAGAGAAATTATACAGAGCATACTGTTTCTCTTCTTCAGTAATATTGGTATATTCAACATTTTCTCCACTAAGTCTTGAGTTAGTAGATTCACAGAAACATTGTTTTGCAGGTCCAATCTTAACAATTTGATTACAAAAATATTAGGATACTACATAGAATCTCTCAAAAAAAACCCTCTCAAAATAATATGTTCTGGATTTTAAAATATTCTCACAAGGAAATGTACTAAAAATGAACTATGAACTTCATTCCTCTTCTGAAGCTTAATTTATACTGTATCATGGCATGGGCTGAAATGCCATCCATAAAAGAGCAAACATAATTCTGAGAATATTTCCTTTTTTCTCTTTTTTTTCTTATTTTGTTTCTCCATTCCATATTTGTGTGAATTCCCTATTCTGCCCCTTAGGGCTATCCCTGAAAAACAGGAAACGCATCACTTTGCTTATCCGATCTTCGGAAGGATGCAGGGCCTTTTCTGTAGCAGCTTCCTTATTATGGAGCTTTCTCCCCAATGTGGTTAAGCTTGCTTCCTCTTTTCATCCTATAAATGGCTGGGGAAGGCATCGCTGTTCATTTGCTCTTTAATAGTATATTTCCTTATGTACTGTATTAGTATGCCACCCATTCCCAAAGGCTCTGTAATAGTTAATTGCACTTTATGACTTCATTACTAGGCCCTAGTTTTAATGTGCAAAAACATTTGTAAACTATTTGTACATATATTGTTTATATTGTTCTTCATGTGACTATTGTCCAGAGTGTCTGTGTGCAATAGAGTAATGCAAAAAGATTCCAATAAATAGGATCGTTACGAGATGACTTCCGAGTGGCTTTTTTCCTTTTGACTGCCACAATAAGAAAACAGAAGATGGCTGATATATACTGTCTTCCAGTGTTTGCTTCCATTAGAAAATGGATGACGTTTATTAGACAGGAAATAAACTCTCATAAATGTGTACTATTCTGAACTCTACTCTATTTGGGGAGGCTATATATTTTGGGTGAAACTGAAATGGACTAGCAATGCTTAACATCTTTTACAAAGAACGGAATCTCCCCTGGAAACCTCTTGAAAAGTTATTAATGCTTCCCAATGAACAAATGCCACTTTGCATATGTTTTATTATTATTTATTATTATTTCCCATATTCTAGGATAAGGGTTAAAAACATTGTGTATACTAATTAAACATTGGGCACAAATTAAGCCCCTCGAGTACATCATTTTCCCTTTTAATTTGTCCATTTTGGGGGGGGGGGGGAATCTGTGTTTCTTTTATCGCCACAATTGCTTCTTGATGCCAAAGTACCATTGAACTACATAGAAATGATAATAAGGTCCATTTTAAGGTTCCTCCCTTCCTATTCATTTATAACCAGTCCTTCCAAGACTAACATTTTGGTGAGAAAAGGCTTGTATTGCCCATTTTGCCAATAACTCTCAAATAATTTTGGAGGCAGTCAATAGTAAAACAAACAAAATTATTATTGCAAAATATACAAACAAGTAAACAAGCAAATTACAAGTATCACAACAAAGAAAATAATTGAAAAGGTAAACACTGTTTAAAAGGAGCCAGTTTTTGATAAAGAACTACTAAAATGAAAGTGCCTGTCAACCTGCCAGTTAAAAAAAAAAAAAACCTCTGCTTGGAGGTTTTATATATTTTTTCTTTTCAAATGCAGAGTTGTATATCTTTCTTTATACGTATTAGTCCAAATATGTAAAGATCACCATCATATTGTTGTTGATTCCAAATTGATTGGCATCTTGAGTTTGACATTGCTGCATACAAACTAACCTACAACAAATTCATGTGTTTTTCCATGCATGAAAATAAATGTTATTTTTCAGGGGTATGCCCCCATTTTCCAGGTCCAGCATAGGAGGCTTGGATGGGGAGAAAAAAAAACCTTGAAAAGATTGTTTTAGATTTATCGGTTTTCCCTTCTTAAGTTAAAAATTTTCACTTGTTAAATAAGGATATTGCATAGAAGAAATAAGGTCAACTAAATAAGTAAATAATGACAGCCAAATGAGAGAATAGCAGAAAGGACGCAGCTTTTTAACATTTAACTTTATGGCCTGACATATTTGCACCGAAACAACAAATTTCATTATTTTTTTTTAATTTCTGTTTTATTCATTTATAAAATATACATATACCACAATAAGGTTCCCATTTAAAACTCCCCAAATGGCTTATAAACAATAAAGTTTCGATGCAAAAAAAAATAAAAACCGTTCACAGCCAAAACAAGAGAAACTAGCACTAAATCACAGAAAAAAAGCAAAAATACATAAACTTTATTAAAAGAGGGAAGGGGAGGGGGGGGGTACAACATAACAAAATATCTTCGGATCGCTACGATCACCCCGTCCCCTACACTTTTGTTTCAAGCAGAATCACCGGCTTTGGGGTTTACGCTTTCGGGAGGAAGGTAGAGGACGCCCTGCATTATTTTCAGGGTGTTGTGTTGTTTCGGCGCAAACAGGGTGCTCAGGGGTGGAGATTCCGGTCAGCCTTCCCAGAACTATAAAAGGCCCCCCTCCTGTCAGTCGCAGCCTCCCCAAAAGGCGCCACGAACCCCAACTTCTAGTCCTCCTCCTCCTTCCCGAGGTCGCAGCCCGGTCTCAGCCTCTGAACGCAGCGCCCCAGACGGACCGACGGGCGGAGATATGCAGATCAGCTGGGCGCTGATAGGTGATTCCCGGGCTCTCCTCCCCCTTGGCTCGGCCCCTCGCGGCTAGCGTTTTATAAACAGGCGGCTCTCCCGCGAGGCACAACAAGAGTCCAAGCGGGCAGCGTTGGCTCGAAGTAGAGAGGCGGCGGCGAGAGTCTGACGAGGGCGGTGGGCTCTTTGCCGGGGCCCTTTTCTCTCGGGGCCACTCTTGGCCTCTGCCGGGGCATAAGGCCATTCCTTTCCGACTTCAGCTACAGTGCTAGCTAAGTTTGGAAAGACCAAAGAGAGGGAAGCCGTTGCGTCCTCCTGCACCCCTTTTAGCCCCCCTTCCCGAATCACCCCGCGTTTCTCTGCTTTCTATATATCTCTCTCTCATATACTTCCACCCCTCTCTCTCTCTGTTGCCTTTGCGCTTGAAAGGGCTTGACAGCCTCCGCCACTGAGCAAAAAAACCAAAACAAAACGGGGAGAGGTGAACGCGGATTGCCATGGCTCGGTCTGCAACAGAACGACAAAACAGCCGAGGCTGTTGTGGTGAGTGCGCGGGGGGCAGTGGGCTGGGTTTGAAGGAACGGCAGCGGTGTGGGAGGCCGTGCTGGAAGGGTTAAACGCCTGTGGACCCGGTGGGCGCGTCGCGCAGGGAAGGCGCTTTTCCCGGGGCGCGAGTGGGGCTGGTGCGCGTGGAAGGATGGAGGGGCGGGCAGGGCAGGCGGCCAGTCTGCAAAACAGAAAACAAAAAAGGAACGGGGAGGGGAAGCATGATTCGAGCATCAAGTGGACTGTCGGGAAGAGAAGAGGGCTTTTCCTGTTGTGCGAAGTTGACTCCAAGCATAAAGGAACCCCGGTTCTTTTTAGAAACTGGGTTTAAATAATATTGGGGCACTGGAAAGGAGGGGGTGCTGCTATAGGAATCCTCTTTTTGCTCTTTTGATAAAAGATGCTTCAGAGCAAGCACTGGCGAACTGTTATAAGGCATGACGTTCGTGTCCAGAATGATATCAATGAGATTAATGTTGTCCTCCTGCACATAGAAAACAATCAGAGAGAGAGAGAACTGCGGGTAGATTGGGCTATCTACAGGCTGTATGTATCATTTTTCTCAGGTTACCATCCCCAAATGGGATATTTTCTGCCAGAAAATTGAGTTTATACAGTTGCTTTTATGTCCTTTGGACAACTTTCTGCATTAAAATTCTAACTGGTAGGTGAACCCAGTTATCCCTTCTATATTTGATTGGAGAGCTGCCCTTCCAAGTGTATGTACAGCACCTATAAATAAAAACATATTTGTGATGAAGGATATTATGGACATGGAATGGGAGTAATGGAGATGATCAAGGAACGCATAATATATTGACTAGCAAAATGTATTATAAGGCAGTTAATAAACTTACTATTAAAGGATGGCAAGTATTTCTTGAAATATTTACATTAATGAGTAACTGTCAAGTTACCTTAGTAGTAGAAGTAAAATAAATATTCATCACATTCAAATTAATTCTTTAAAAGAAAATTCTGAATAGTATGGTAATAACAAAAACTTGCAGTCAATAATTTACTAGGCATCAACCTGTGTTCATTACAGTGCTTTGTTCTTTCCATCCTAGAATCCTGTATTAGCTATTTGACATCTGCAAAAGTCCTCCTGTACTTTGGACATGCCCTGTCCACTTGGGTAAGTGAAATAAAACTACAGGAATTTGCATTTGATTTGAGGATAATTAATATGTATTATAATTACTTGGAAACAAGTGCATTTATATTACTATATTATATTTAGCAAAAATACACCCGGTAAATTTTGCTGTGGCATAAATTACAAAATCACTCCTTTGGGATGCTACAGTCAGTAATACTACAATTAGGACTAGAGTTTGGATTTTCTACTTTATGGATAAAGCCCATGATTCACTGATTTTAAAGAACCTCATACAGTTATTGAAAGGTAGGTTCAGATGCACCCATATTTAAGGGTAGATATTTTGAAATTGGTGGACTTTAGCCTGATAATTATAAATTTGTTCCCTTGGTTTCAATATGTCTACTTAAAAAGTCACTGGCTGGACTCAACCTACTGTTTACAAAATAAAATGAACTTTGCATCTGATTTGAGGCATTTTTATTCTTTTGACAAGCTTCCATTTTTTTCAAGCAATGCTTGCAGCTCAATTATTAATGGATTTAACTCTTAGTAACTTTTGATATTCTATGGATACGAAGTTCAAGATTTTGCATTGCAAATAGAAACTACTTCTAAAAATTAATTGTTCAAGAACTTGGATTTGCATCACAATTTTGAGGAAGCAGAACTTTTTTAAAAAGCAGATAGAGTACATTGCATTTCCAAGCAAAATTTAAAACAGCAGTTGGTAATTTTTATGTTAGCTTAGCTACTGATTTTTAGTTATGTTAATTGTTATGAATTGTGACCTATTAATGTTTAACAATATCTTCAGAATTTTAGAAGAGTGTTTGTGTTATGGTAGATTGAAATATTCACTTTTCCTGCAGTGTTCTATATTTGAATTTAAAAATTGTTGATTTTTTCACTGCAGGGTTTACATGAAAAAATATCTGATTGGCAATAATGTTTGAAAAAAATATTTACTCAATCTACTTTTATTCTGCCTTTCTACTTAAAAATACTCAAGTAAATTAGAAACAACATTCAAAATATATCCTATATTTAAAATTATGATTAAAAGTATGTATGAGAGAGACAGAAAAAGTATTAGGTTGATGAACCTGACACCTACATATTGATTTAAATCTGGCTTGATTATAAAGTTACTAATTAGTGTAAGAATTTAATATAAAAGCGTTGTATATACTCTACTATGACTGTTCAGCTCTCTGTCATGAATAGTAGTTCTTAATTTAAGATCATGACCATCCTCATTAAAATGTCCAAAAGATGTCTATAATTTTATCATCATAAAAATGTGTTTGATATGAAAATCAGTTTTTCACTGATTAAAATTAATAACTATAACAATAGCATGTTTGATTATCTCTTCATTTAATGAATTATATGACTAGCATTATGATCCAATAAGGAATTAAGCATTATTTATTTCACTGGATTGCTTTTGGGAATTTAGAATTATGGCATAATTTTAAATGGCTATGAAGTTCGTATGATGCCAGAATATACTTGTAAAATTTTCTGCATAATTCATTAATGATAGCTTAGACTCATATATTATCTGCCTAAGTCAGTTTTTCTTTAAGTAGAAAGTAAACAGGAAAATATAATAATATTGTCTGACTAAATCATTTTTTTCTTTCTTAAATAGAAAGCAAACAGGCAAATAAATACTTTTGTAAAGTAGCTAACCTTTTATAACCATTAGTTAAATTAAGTTTATAAATACTGCAACTTCAGTAAATATCAGTATTGCTGGTTTAGCTATTAACTTGGAAGTAAGAAACTCTTGCTAGAACTTCAAAAATAGCATGTTTACATCTTGAGTTAAAAACTGTGGCTTCCACTTCATGGCAAAGTCAAAAGTAATTACATTTTCAGAGCCCAATGAATCTGCTTCCTTATTAGACCAGTGGTAATTTCATTAAACTGTGGTCAGTTCATACCTTATGCAAAAGCAAACTCAGAAGTGAAGAGTACATCCCAAAGAGTTGATGTTAACCATGATTTCCTAACAAATTTACCTCATCAACCCGTATACTGTATTCCTAATTTATGTTTGTCAGCGGACACTGAAATACCTTTAGGAGTGCACATAAAATAGATTGGGCCAATGTCATATGCTTTATACACTTGGGTGGATTCCCAAGGAGGCATTTATAGTGCAAACACACCTTGCCTTATTGTCAGAAGATTTATGAGAGGCCAAGTGAAGGGTATTTCTAACCCAGTATTTCCTCAATGCTAGTTTTTCTCTTCCCCTAACAATATATTTTAAAAAATTGAATAGTTGCACAGATACTTCAGATTAATAATGCCCTCTCGTTGTTGTCAGATTGTTTCTTTCTTCTATGATTGCTTGCATTCAGGCATTTATATGTGAGCAACTTTGGTATTATTGTTAGTTACCTGATTTTTTTTGTTGTTGCTAACAAAAGGGGACAAATACGTAGAAAGAATGGAGATAATGCATGCACACATCACAGATAGGCTGTTAAAATATGAGCATTGCAAAAGAAATGGTCATTAGAGATATCAGCTGGCCAGTCTTGTTTGGTCGTTTTCGGTTCTTTCAGTGATTTGACTAGGTATTGAGTTAACGGGGATCAGAATCAATAATTCCTGTATTTTTCATGGACAGAACAATGGAATGCTAATTGATTGTAGCAGAGCTACTTATTATTAGGACTTGTAAGAAAACCCAAACACAAAAGTTGACAGAACAACTGACACCGCCCCAAGTTGGTCTGTGAGTGAGATGGGCAATCTTTAAATTCGATAAATAAATAAATAAAAATTTCTGCCAGCCTAGACATTAAGAGATTTTTCACTCTGCTAGTGATAATGTTGTATTTTATCAGTGAGGCAGTATGTAGGTCTTAAGAGAGTCTTTGCCAGGTTCCAGGTATTTTGAGATTCACAATTTCCAGTGGCCATGCAATCAAAGATATTAATGTTATAATTGTAGGTTTGGTTGAAGGTTATTTATTTGTTGTTTTCAGTGCAGAGAAAGTTTACAATACAGCAAATATAAAAAGAGTAAATACAAATAACAAAAATTATATAAGAACCATCTCTCACACACTGAAAGCTTGTCAGAAGTAGATAGATTTACTGTGAAACAATGAAAGGAAAACAAGATGTTCCCTAGCAAGGTACCACTACTAAAAAAGCACGCTCCCATTCAATTTGAATGTATTTCATTGATGATACCGTATTAGCAATGACCTCCCTTAGATGTTGATATTAATTAGTGTATTTTATATATATCTAGGGTATCTTGTCCAAGCATACCTCTTAGCACTATACAGTGTGGACACAGTATTGTTGGTAGTGCTAGTTTATGTACATGCTGAGTTGCTGGATGTATCATATGTATAATGGACTTCGTAGAACTTGGGAAAGAGAATGGTAGTTTTTAAAATATTCTCCGGGATAGAACATCTGTACATTCCACCTGTATTAGCGAATTAAATAACAATTCAGGAAGCAGCCTGCTAAGGGGATCAAAGAATCCCCATCAAAAATAATAACTGTTAATAACTGGGGTGCTAAAGTCCATGTATCTTGTTCTCAAGATTCTGTAACCTATCCCTTTTTTCCCTTTTAATGAATCCAATTATTAAGACTATGAGAATCTAGCCATTTTGGATAAGAGTGGCTGCTAGAGGCCTGAAAATGTAATAAATACATATTTAAGTGATATATCATATGTTTTGCTATTTTATTGATATTTACTTTGATTTACGTTGATATTTATTTGCAATCTGCCCAAAGTTTTCTACTTATTTGCAGATTAAAAAAGCAATGAATAATTTAACATATTGTATTCATTCTAGGGGGATCGTATGTGGCATTTTGCAGTGGCTGTCTTCCTGGTTGAATTATATGGAAACAGTTTGCTCCTAACCGCTGTTTATGGGTTGGTTGTGGCAGGATCAGTTCTTATTCTAGGTGCCATTATTGGAGACTGGGTAGACAAGAATTCAAGGCTCAAAGGTTAGTAGTGTCATACTTCGTGATTGAAGGATATTTGCATGGAATAAGGGAAATCTAAATCACAAAAAAAGCATGGAATTTGCTGAAGCCATTGTGTCATTGCCACAATTTTTTAAATTACAGTATGCTTAATTTAAAGTATGCCCATTTGGCTGATTGCACCTAATTAAGCTTGAAAAACTTTACCAGACTTACTGACCATCCTAAAATAGAATCCTCAGCTGCATAGCACCATCTAGCCAAAGATTTCCATAAGGTTTCAAAGTTATTTGATTTTGGAAGGTTCTGAAAAGTCTATAGAAAAGCCACTTACATGGAAGTTCATATGAAAGCCATGGGCTAGACCAGGGGTAGGCAACCTTGGCTCTTTTATGACTGGTGGACTTCAACTCCCAGAATTCCTGAGCCAGCCATGCTGAGAGGAAAGCGAGAGGTTTCCAAGCTGAGCCATGCTGGCCCAGGAATTCTGGGAGTTGAAGTCCGCAAGTCATAAAAGAGCCAAGGTTGCCTACCCCTGGGCTAGACTGATAGATTAAACAAACATAAAGGAGCAAACCATTTTTTTGTATTGCTGCCAAGAAAAGTTAATGGTCATGTTCATCAAGCACCAGGTATCAAGTTTGACTTAAAAAGAAATTTTATACCTTTACTCTTTAATGCAAAATTAAAGGGTCACATCCCCACTTCAGAAAAAAAAAATACTGTTTTTTCTGTTAACATTGATGTAAAGGATTGCACAATAAGTATCTCATTCAGAATGGCTATGAAAATAACAAATAGACTGCCCATTCATATCTGTGTTTACTTATTCTTCAAGAATTACAAGCTTCCCTGGGACTTATTCCATAATGAGGCATGACTCTAGAGGACCTGCAACTACTTTAGAATAGTAATTTGAACTGTTTATTAAAAACGCACAGTAGGGACGCTACCTCATACTTCAGTGGCTTCCATAATTATGTTACGTGCTCTTCAGAATTAATGTTTGAGTTATTAATATGACTTATATCTTGTCTAAGTATTTGACTAAATACTTCACAAATAATTATCTAGTGTACACAAAGCTAATTTTGAATAATGAATGTCCATTAGATGTAAATATCAACTACTCAAGCTGGGTGTTTCCTACTTGGTAGTCGCGTTAGCAATTGAAAACAATGCTTTCACATCAAGAAGGGACCGTCCATTGTCTACTGCTGTTTAAGCACTAATACAAAGGTGAATGTCTCACTTTCTTTTACTTGTTAAGACCGTATTTAGGACATTGGCCTAAAAATGTTGTCTTGAGAACAGGTGTAAACATCTTGATTTAATAATAGATTGAAATATTTCCTATTTTAAATATTGACCTTGTGTGCCTTTTCTTTTCTCCTAAACAGTAGCCCAAATGTCCTTAATTGTGCAGAATGCATCCGTCATTTTGTGTGGCATCCTTCTGATGATCGTTTTCCTGTTTAAAACGCAGCTTATAAATTTGTATCAAGGATGGCTTCTTGTAAGTGCACAGAACTTTAAAACATTTATAAGCATATACAAAGTACTTTGCTATTAGCTGTTTTTTGAAAAATATATTAATGTTTTGTAGTCAGCTTCAAGCTTTAGGTAGGTTTTTGATCAGCTTTAAGCTTTAGTGTGTGTTAATTGTCACTACCTATACAGTCAACTCCATTTACGCCAGTAAAGCCAGATCAGTTTGCCTTCACAAGTTTGCGTTAGTGCATCGTGAGTATTGATTGCAAAGAACTACTGACTGCAAATGGAGATATACTGATTCTTAAAAAGCAGAAATTTCAGACAGCTAAAGTGCTTTATATCATGGTAGCTAGTGGTCATTTTTGCAGCTAGCCAGCCTTAAGCAGAAGGATTATATCAAGCTATGCTATGGCTTTGTTGACTAAACTTTGTTGATAACTGTTCTTTGTTGATTAAATTGTTTGTTGACTAAATTTTGCATATTACCATGGTTCATAAACCACAATTAGCTGTATTTACAAAGTATCTTTGATAGGTTCACTATAGAATAATTACAGGGGTTGAATCCAGAGAATTGTCCATGGAAAGAAGGAGCAGGTTCTGGATTTCCTGTCTTCCTTTGTCCCAGCCAGCCCCCAGAAAACCTCACAAATCTAGCATTATAGTTACAGGGTCATAGGAAGCATGGCTAGGAGAGTTCCAAGGAAGAAGAAAACAGAGAAGTCTCTGATTTTCTTCAAATGTGTTTCATCCTCCCAAATGAAAACAAGGTCTTTAGATCCTGGAGATGTTTTTGGAGAGAGCTTTGGGGCTATGGGTTAAGCAAAGAGTAGGGAGATCAGTTTATGTCTGCTCCCTATGTGGCCAAATATCTTGAGATGTAAAATTCATGCAAAAATCAGCAGTTCAGGTGGGAATGTTGATTTAAATAGTGGGGGGAAGGCCTGTACTTGCTTTCTTTTTCCATAAACAAGTTCTTTCAATTCCCATAGACCTTGTGCTATATTCTAGTCATCTCAATAGCAAACATTGCAAATTTGGCCAGTACAGCCACAGGAATCACCATACAGAGGGACTGGGTTGTTGTTGTTGCTGGTGACAATAGAAGCACGTTAGCAGGTAAGATATATTTGTTTACCTTATTTTATTCTGTATGACCGGGTTTTAAAAAAATGAATTTAACACATTTTGCTGAACCCATTGTGAGAACATGAGTTTAGATTTCTGTTTCAGTTCTTCTTTTTCTAGTTGTTTGGATAAAGCAACAGATCAGAGAATTATCTAATTTGTATGAACAAGTAGTCAACTCTAAATCAATTATAGTTTCATTAAGGTTTAGCAAACAAATTGTAATACTCCTTAAAATACTACTTTGTCACTTCTTTGTCAAAACAATATTGTTTACATGGTAAGGAAAGAATTATTCAACAATTCATTGAGTCAGTCAATCAATTTATGTAGATGCCTACTCAACATGCAACTCAGGATAGTTTAGACAGTTAAAAACAATAAATACTCATCATCATCCAAAGAATAAAATACAAAGTGCATTGTGCCAGAAACAGCTCAGACAATCCAAAATAATTAATCAAGAAAGGCCACAAATTCTCTTGACTTTGTGCCTGGTGGAGAGACTAAATCAGTAGAGCCATTCAGAAGCGGGGCAGAATTGGGAACACATGGATTTTGGAAGGAATGCTGTTCCATGGGGCAGACATAGAGACAAAAAGACACATCTCCTGGTCCCACCAGATGACCATGCTTAAGTGATGGAACTTGGAGCATGCCCACCTGGTCATTTGACATCAGACAGGCAGAAGTAATTGGAGGCAGGCAATTTTGCAAGTAACTAGGCCCATTCTACTTCTACCAAATTAGATAGGATCATGCTACTTCTTCTATAGAAAGAAGGGTAGGTTGTGTTGCAAACTGACAACAGCAGCCTTAAGTTCTAATCCTAAGCATTCTGAGTTGTAATGGTAACTGGATAAGGATGAAATAGAAGTAATATGCTTCGAATTACCCCGCAGGTCTTTATAGCTGAAACTAAAAGTCCAAATGACCCTCAGATATACATTGAATTGCAACTAATTGTTATATACCATGATGCCAAGTTCTTTGTGCTCTATATTTTTTTCTGATTGCAATAATATTTCATTAAGAATATATTTATGTAGACAAATGGTATCCAGCTCTTCCATTTTTTAAAAATGCTCTAAAAGATTCCAGCAGCTTTCCAGTGCAAACATGGACATCCCCAGGGAGACTAAATGATTAAAAGGGTATGATAGCACCAACACACACAAAACTCAATTGCCTATTTTTATCAGATACCAGAATGTAAGTATTTAAGGACATTTACCTGATGACGCCACTGTGTATCCATCATCATCTGGACACCATTTGCTGGTGATGTGCATTAAAAACTACCTTTTTCCTTTTTCATTACAGCAAAATGAAACAAAACAATACATAACCAGATATAATAATCCATATTTTAGGGAGACCTGGATGAATGAAAGCCATTTTCTCATAATACCCAAAGGAACAAATTCAGTGTTAGTTGTGTTGCTTGGAGGAAAAAGTTCCAAAGCCAGAATTATTATTTAATAATATTCATATTTCAGTAGCTGCATCATAACATATGCAGAGGTGTTTACATGATCAAGAATATAATGCTATGTTCATTAATCAAGTAGACCAGTTTTCCAACAGATTTGTTTATGAGATGAGAAGGGAATAGACAATTAAAATTGTGTCCTGTTTTCTATTTTAAAACTAAGTTACATGTTTCATAGAGTCATGCAATATTTGCTACAGGAAGGTACCATTTTACATCATAGGCAGGTAGTGAAATGTTGGTCTGCTCCTAAAAATATTTCCAATTTACATATGCAACAGGAATGGTTAGATTGGAAATAACCAGTAGACAACTGAAACTGGGGAAAAGTGCATTTTTCTTCTATAATAGCCTGCTTTTTTCTATTTCTAGTCAACTCAAAATGTTGAATGATGTGAGCTTTAAGATGGATAAAAGTATATGCCTTTTATGCAATACTAGTTAAATACTAGAATTTGATGAAACAAGATGTAACAATAATATATAAAAGATTAACTATCTGGTTTAAGGTTAGTGTGGGTAAGAAGACTGAGATAGACATAATATCTCTGCACCCAATGATATTTGTTTAGAATAAATGTTGCTATGTTTGTGCATGAATATTTATTTAACATATTTTATCTAGCCCTTAAGGAAGGTTTATGAAACAATATAAATATCTAAACATGTATTCATACTAAGCCAAATATTTATGCAACCAGAAAGTGTAAAATTAACAAAAACCCAGGGAAAAGTCAAAATAATCAGTAATCAAGATTTAAGAAAAGACTAAAATTATAACTGCAAAGCCTAAAAAATAGTATTCTTTTTCATTGTTTTATTGCAGTAGAACATGTGAATAATACATTATGAAATACATATATTAGCTGGACACAGTGGTATAAGCTAGAAATTGTTCACACATAATAGTTTAGATAATTTGAAACTTTAAAGATAAGAAGAAAAAAGTTTATGTTAAATATAAGTTCTAAAATGTTGATAAATATAAGATTGTTTAAATTATCCAATTAAAAATAAGTGTAGTATTGATAGACAGTTGCAAAATAAATGATTGTATAATATAAAAAAGGTTTCTACCTTTATCTTAATGCTTATTATTAAGATCTCCATTGTACTATTGTTGAGAAGATTTATAAATGTTAACAAAAATGAAAAGCAGAATAAAAGAAAAGAGAAGCTGCTTGGTAAAGTAAGCTGTTTTTCAGCCGGCCTCATAAAAATTGCCATTTCTGAGCCTGCCTTTCATCATGTAGGTGTGGCACAGAAAAGAGAGTTAGTTTGTGTGACATTGTCAAGTACTAACTTCCACATTGGCTTATAGATATGAATGCTACCATACGAAGGATTGACCAGTTGACCAACATCTTGGCTCCATTGGCCGTGGGACAAATAATGACTTTTGGATCACCAGTGATAGGATGTGGATTCATTTCTGGCTGGAACTTGATTTCCATGTCTGTAGAATATATGCTGCTCTTCAAAGTGTACAAGAAGACACCTGCTTTGGCTCACAAGGCTGGTCCAAAGGGTGAAGAGTCCGAACTGAAGCAGCTCAATGTACAAAAAGGTAACAGGATTTCAGAAGTTATCTTTGATCAAATACCAGCGATCTTTTGCGTACTACTTTGTCATTTTACGTTCAATTGAGTTAATTATTCATTCTGTTTCCTTATAATTCTTTATACAGTATACTTTTAAAATTCCATTCCATTCCATTGGAAAAGCCAATAAGACAATGGCACACCTGCTGCTGAAGCACTTTATGCTAAGGGTTTATTTGACATACCCAAAGCCCTAAGTCAGAAGAGCAGACGTGAGGAAAGAGAAGCATTTGGTGCTTTCCTGCATTCTTTGTCTTTGTAATGGAGTGGGGGGGGGGGGAACCTTTCCCACTATGCAATGGGAACCAGTTTTTACATGTCAGTCAATTGTTTACAACCTGGTTCTGACTGAGGACGGAGCTCTAAAGTTCCTTGCTAATAGCAGGTCTGTTGTTCATTGGCGCAAATTTGTTTGTTTGAATGGGCAATCCTTATCTGCTGCTTCTTTCTGCAGATGGTGAACCGAAAGGTACTGAAGGAGTCCAATTAATTCACAAGAAAGAGAACGCTGTTTCTGAGCCTGAACTGGAAAATACTACCTGTCTTTCTCGCATGACCGAGCCCTTCAGTACATTCCGTGATGGATGGGTTTCCTACTATAACCAGTCAGTGTTCCTTGCAGGTCTGGCCCTGGCATTCCTTTATATGACCGTCCTTGGCTTTGACTGTATTACTACTGGCTATGCATACACTCAGGGACTGAGTGGCTCCACTTTAAGCTTATTAATGGGGGCCTCTGCCTTAACTGGAATCCTGGGAACAGTAGCCTTCACTTGGCTACGTAACAAATGTGGGTTAATTCGCACAGGCATCATCTCTGGAATAGCCCAGCTGTCTTCTCTTGTTTTGTGCGTGATCTCAGTGTTCACACCAGGAAGTCCTTTGGATCTCAGTGTTTCCCCATTTGCTGACATCAGTGCTAGGTTGTTTGAAAGCAGCCCATTACCCACCCTGGCGCCTGATGGTGATATCCTTGAAATGGCTTTTACCACTGAAATGCCTGCTTTGGTCAATGCAACGTCTTCTGATCCAGGATTAGCTCCCAGCCCAGTGTCTCTCATCTCTGTTAGCCTTCTGTTCGCGGGAGTCATTGCAGCTAGAGTTGGTACGTATATTCCTGTATAAAATACTCATCTTAGAATACAAATCTATACCTCTGTAGCAGTTGTGGAATCTTTCATAAATCATATATTAATTTTAGATTTTCAGTTTGGTCTCTACATACAGTTGGATTACAATTTGTGATGTATTGGATTGCAGCTTCTAGAATTTCTAGGCAGCTGAGCATTCCAGGACTTGCTTCCCATTCCCAACACAATTGAAGAAGATTTTATTGATAAAAAGCTTTTAACACCATGTTCCTTTGCATAGCCATTCAGAAGCAAGTCTTGTCACATACAGTGAGAAAAATTAAGCATGGGTTTAGGTGGCCTAAATTGTCTTATTCTTATAAACAAATGCAAGATAAGTAAAATGGACTAAAAATTATAAATCACAGTGGTGCAGAAATAGCGCCATCCTAGTTGTTGGGTGTATACGTGTAGCCTGCATTGCAGAAAGAAGAGCATTGGAAATGGTTATCTATTTCCATATCCCAGCCTTTTTTCCAATCAGAACTCTTCTGATTGGAAGACTGGACCAGAGTTTTCCCATTGTATATATTTGCAAAATGCAATGGCAAGACTTAACTGAAAAGAAGAGGATTTGTTTGAAGAATAGAGATCTGTGCTTAATAAACAAGTATTCTTCTCTTTCTCCTGCCCCCCACTTCAGCTGGAATTAAATACTTTTTCCTTTTGTTTGCATTGTATAGGCCTGTGGTCTTTTGACCTGACAGTCACACAGTTGCTTCAGGAAAATGTGATAGAGTCTGAACGAGGTATCATAAATGGTGTCCAGAACTCCATGAATTATCTTCTGGATCTGCTGCATTTCATCATGGTTATTCTGGCTCCTAATCCTGAAGCTTTTGGACTTTTGGTACTCATTTCTGTTTCCTTCGTCGCAATGGGTCATATCATGTACTTCCGTTTTGCCCATAAAAGCTTGGGGAGGAACGTCATTCTTTGCTGTACTCCTGAGTTAAAGTCAGTTGCCAATGAGCCCCCAAATTCTGATGAATCCAATGCATAGAGAGGATTTTGTCTCCTCCAGGTGTTTTTTCCAGTCCAAGTTGACTGACATGCTTTATTATGGGTCAGAAGCATTTGGCACCTTCTAAAATGGTGTTCCTTTCCAACACCCAAGCCCACGACTTACCTTGTTTTCCTTTGCCCTTGGGCACGTAACCAGGTATGGATTTTTACCAGGTGCAAGAGATATACTTATTTATTTAAGAGGATATTTCCTCAAGAGTTAAAGTTTAATTTTTTTTTAAAAAGGCAGTTGACTAGAAAGACATAATTTTGATTCTTTTCAAAAACACAATTGCTATTGATTGAACTGGGGCGGAGATTAAAAAATTAAAATATGCTCTTATATTTAATATGATTAGCAGGTGTTACTTTTCTTATACAGCATAGATGTGTAGTTTTTTCTCTTTTAAGGAAATAGATGTGAAGAAAACATACAAATCAATGACAGCAAGGTTTATTGATAAAGTTCTCAAATGTGCCTTTAAACAAACAAACAAACAAACAAACAAGACCTCTCTTCTGTGAAGTTACTTCTAGTTCAGTTTTGGAGAAACATCTGGGTTATTTTAGTATATTATCTGTATAAGAAATAATGCAAAATATTAGAGAATATGTATGTAGCACTTCATAGGAGGCAAGATTAACCTAGCATAAACCGAAGCTATTTATATAATACATTATAGCATTGTAAATCATAAGGGGGAAGTATTTTTGGTTTTATAAATTTCCAATAACATATTTACTAAGCCTTGGTTTCATAGTATTAAAGGCCAAATATATGAAGTGTGAGAACTAGGTTGTGTGTATGTGTGTTAATGAAAGAGAGTGCAAGAGAAAAAAAAGATGTAATCTTTTTTTTTCAAAATTATTTAAATTATTTAAAACACCTAAGCTGCAATTTGCAACCGTTTATTTTACAATAGCCCCCCTAATATCTTGAAGAAATCAAGAATTCGCCACGAGCAACGTCTTTATATAAAACCCATTTCAAATGAATAGGAATTGACAAAAAAGCAATTTGCTTCCTAGATGAACAATATGAGACATTATGTATGAATTTTGTGTGTATTCCTATCTTATGTATGTCAGTAATTTGGAGAAGAAATAAGCTGTAGCATGAGTGTAACTTGTGAACACATGATTAATAGTTTAATCACGATTAAAGTAAAAGCATGTCCCTGATCATAGATCTATATCTGCAAAAGCAACTTGCATCCAGAAGGATGCATAGAAGTATTTGTACTATCAAACAGCTTCTTGGCAGCACTGATGTTGGCAACTCCAAATGTACATTGGGGCAAAAGTTTGGTGAAGTTTGGTGGTGCATATCTTCTATTCAATGGCAGGATTAGTGTAGTTCTACTGTGCTAATCAGCCAGTATGGTTTGCACTCGGAAGAAGGATCAGCATGCAGAGCCCTGTTTCACTTACACTGGTGAATTGGGGCACATCTGTATAGTTTTAATGTTTTACAGAGCTGATACCCTTATGTACTCTGTTTTTTTAAAAAGTACCTTTTATACCCTAGCTTACTAAAAATGCTATTTTAAATAAGTTGCAATTTGTTTGGGATTTGTGTGTGTATTTTTTTTAAAAAAAAACTTGTTAATGTAAAAGCAAATTGATTATCAGTGACCGACAATGCCATCTATGTATGAATTGCTTTTGGAGACATTTTATGGTATGCAGAAATGAGTACAATGCTTTTTACAGTAAGTTTCATGCACTTTTGTGGAAATTGCAGTAATAATGCTACAAGCACTTTGCTTTCAAATAGAGTTGAATCCTCTTACTCTACTCTGGAGTTTTGCTAAATGTAATTTTCAACTTCTGTTGTTAAATATTTGTAAAATATTTGTATGCATAAATATAAACTATTTTTCACATTTTTGCCTTTTCTTCATTTGGGTAATATATTTTGCACACGATACAGTTAATCCCACATCTGAAATTAAGTGACAATTCACATGATCTGTGTTTAGAAGGAAGGAAGCAATAATTTGTATTGACCAAAAAGGACACATGATCTTTCCCACTTAATTTGTAACTTACAATCAAATGACAATAGTTAGCATCATGATGCCATGATGCTTGGACAACTTTGTCTCTCCCTTCTGCAAAATTATGCCTGAAAATTTGTGGAGATCAACACATCTCTCAAGAGCTTACCTGAAACACCACAAGTGTTTCAGACCTCATGAGACTTTGATATTCACACCCAAATTATGGATTGCAGGTTTTCTTACCTCCTAGGTCATTGTGCAAAATTGTGCCATGGGGGGCCTGAAAATGTTAGCTGATTATTAAGGAAATTCAAAGCTTGGTGAGCATTAGTGTATGAATGAGGAAGTACAAATGAATGTATTAGTTCTGCTTCCCTTTTTACGTTAAAAAAGTATTTTAAATCAAGCTTCTCTCCTGCTGACGGATACTCTTGGCAATTTTTGGTTTGCCAATGCCACCTTCAAGAGAACCGCCATTGGCAATGAAGACCCTCTACCTGTGGAAATTCTTCATCAGATTAAGAAACTTAGAAAAATAAGATTTGAAATCATATTGGGGGATCTACTGCAGACAATTGCCCCATATATGAAGGTTATGAATATGAAAGAGAGCGATTGCATGCCTTAAGGCATCCTCCTCCTCTGTAGAGCTCATGTGCCCCTAAAGATGCCCAAAGAGGGCTAAAAAAAGGACTTCTCTTGTGAATTTGTAAGAACAAGAAACTGGTGTGTTTACTGAAAGGCCACCAAAGGAGGACAAAGTGCATGCTGTACAATAATGCTTATCCAAATACTTCAACCGGTTCTACCATAAGTCAATAGTTCTTTCCAGTTAATGTTTTCCTTGCTGCATTTTGCAAGAAGAAAGGTACATAACAAAGGGCATAGAGTAGTCCACCTCCAAATATCTCTAATGACGTATATAACCATATCTCAGAGACATGACCTCACTTTTTAAATGAGAAGTCAAAGGTCTTAGCTGTAATGATAGTGAAGTCTAGGAAACTTGTGCAGATCATTTTCTGCTTCACCTCCTAAAATTGAATAGTGTGTGGATCCTACATTTTGGTCCCCCCCCCCAAGTCTTTTTGTCTTTTATAATCCCAAATCACTTGACTAGCACATTTTTCAAAGGAAATGAGGATTTAGTTCTAAGATACTAACAGATACCTACATTAATCCCCAAATAACTAAGCAAATTTAGTTAACAAACTGATGATACAGGGGAAAAAATCCCCTATGTAATGATAAAACTGGCGACCAGTCTTGACACCTTTATTTATGGATATGTTAAATGGAATTTGTCGCAACACAGTTTGGCAACATATATCTACCACTAGAAATCGATCTGGCCACTAAACATTTTATTTTTTTTTATTTTATTAAGGAAGAGAAGAATAAATATTTTTTTTCTTCAAAACTTTCCTTAGCTATGCTTTGTAATTTTATAGCATTCAGTTTTGGGATGGACTCCCAGTCAAATCTTAACTTGCTGTCACTTTATGAGAGATTTAGGTTAACAAGTCTGCAAAGACAAGAAAAGAGTTTCTTTCCCACCAACTTTTTTTTTTAATGGTACAGGTCAGGAAAAGGTGAGTGGGAATGAACTTCATAGCTTCGTTGCAACCCTAGCAGTTCCATATCAAAACAATGAAGTGATTCCTGAGGAACCTGCAAGTCTGTAGCAAGATGGCTTGGAGAGAAGATTTATTTCCCAGACTCATTGTCCTATACAGTCTCCTGGTGACGCTATATAAGGCATACTGGAGACAGATCTTAATCATTTCTGCCTTTCATAGTTTCAAAGGGAAATCAGCCATTTTACCATTTCTCTCTTGATTTTTATATCCTGTCTATAAATATTGTTTTGTTTTCTCCTGAGTATGTTAATGCTTTGCTAATTGAACGCAATAAAATGTGTTAGGTTTGTTTATTTCATTAATTATTCATTATTTACCCACAGCTGATTCCAGACTTACAAAAATCCACAAAATAAAAACTCATAAAAATTCACCCTTCCCCCCCCCCCATAACTATATATCAACACCATCAAATCAACCATTTGATCAGTGCCCATTTCCATTCATGCAGCTTCAAGAAACGTAAAGAAATTGTTTTGTGAACGCTTACTGCTAAAAAAAAAAAAGCCCTTTCCATCTTTCTAAGTTCTAAGTACCTTAGCCATCTGGCATCTCTAAAACCATGTTGCTGTTTTTGGTTGAGCAACAGAAACTGGGTTGTGGGCAAATATCCATGCCTATGTTTGCTCAGCTGTTAGACTAAAAATGTCAATCAATGTGGGTTTATAGCACAAAGTGCCCTGTACTCACCTGAACCAATACACAAAGCCCAGAGGTCACTACTGGGACACAATTTTGACAGAGGATACAAATGACAAAGGGAATAACATTTACATGGTCAAATGTCTTTCTTTCTTTGACACTTTGACACTGCCATGTTTTCACTTCCCAACCTTTCAAAAAGGATTTGAAGCCAACTTACCATTATCTCAACTGCCGCCAGGTCTCAGGACCCCGAGAATAGCCAAGAGATCTTCTTTTCAGATATTAAGAGAACACAAAGCACATCCCTGAATCAGGTCCCCAGCCCAGATCCTGCCTGCCACGTCTTTAGTTTTTATGTTTTGCGCCTTGCTGCATCATTTCTTTTTCCCCAAAAGCAATTCTTATAAGGGGACAGAGATATTCCCTAGAAGGGGAGCTACAAAGCCACAAAGTCACTATTCTTCTATTGTGTTTAAAAGATCTAGAACATACGTGGAGAGAGCAGGAGAGAGAAGCTGGTTTGAGCCCAAAAAACAGGAGATAACAAGAGCCCGATAAGAGTACATACAGTACATACAAAAGCTTTGCAGCCCTCATATTGTAGAGAGTAAGACTGTCTTCTGTACGATCCTAGAGACATTGAACCAAAAATAGACTCGACGCAATGTTGTGAAATCAACAAGTGAGAAGGTACTGTACTTCTGCAGTTGGGTGTAGAAGAGCCTTTTCTTTCACCCAGAGATCTAATCTATATCAGGCATAAATCTAAATTATTATCTGGGAAAGCCTAGGGCATATTGGAAATTTTGTTTTCTCAAAAATAAGGTGAATAATAGCAGAAGTATGTCCTTGACTATTATAAAAATAGTACAAGCAAAGAGGAAAATGATAGTGAGATATACCTTTTTCACATGGAAAAAAATGAATGGGGAAACTTATTCCCATCTCTTGTAATACTATAATTTGTATCACATAACATAATAATACAGTATTATGCACTGAGTTGTTGAGCCATTATTTATAGTGGGCAAGCTTAGTGTAGATCAGGGGTCTTCAAACTTGGCTCTTTTATGACTTGTGGACTTCAACTTCCAGAATTCCTCAGCCAGCATGCCTGGCTGTGGAATTCTGGGAGTTGAAGTCCACAAGTCATAAAAGGGCCACGTTTGAAGACCCCTGGTGTAGATTAAATAAATCCAGGGAAGATATAGCTTACTTGACATGCCACTTTCAGAGAATGAAGCAGCTACCTCAATGAAAGTGAGCCATAATATGTCCATGGTGCGTCTTCATTCTATTACCAACAGTGGTCTTCTTATGACACCCCAACCTATAATAACAAGGGCAGTCATATATCTGAATATCAATATCTCAGCCACATAGTTGGGAAAGTATTATTTCATTCACTGGTCCAATGCAATCAGCTTGGTCATTTTGAGAATATAATGCTGAACTAGATGAGCCATTGGTTTTAACCAGCAGACCTCTTCCGCTGTTAACTACTTGTACACAACACACCCATATTTTATTGCAATTTAACATATATTTCCTGTAAAATATTCATACAATAGCAGTATGTTCTGGGGTTAACAATTAGACCAAAATATTTTGTGTTATTTTTACTATTTGCTTTGCTCTCTTACGCAACTCAAAATGTGACTCAGCAATCTTCTAGTCAGCAAAAGTTTGAACAACCAAAAGAAGCAGCCTCAGAATTACCTGATTTGCCTCTGCCTAATTGCTGGCACAGTTCTCTCCTTATGTCTTATCTCCATTCACGTGACACAGCTATCGCTTTGTGTCAGATGTAAAGCACAGACCTAATGTTTTCTTATGGACTGGACGATTGTGCTAAAATGGAATACTCAATACATAATATGCCTGCAAGGTTTTTTTTATCAGTCTTTCTCAGTTTAGTGCCTTCCAGATGCACTGAATTTGCAAGTCACAAAATTCCCAACAAGGGTAGCAGTTCTCATGTTGGCTAAGCAGCTAAGCAGAGTTTTCAGTCTGTGGATAACATATTAGGGCTTTACCTTATCACTTGTCATTGGTTCTTTAGAAGTACGGAGGACCCAGAATTTTTTCACCTACACCAAGAAGTAAAGCACTAAGAGCAACTGTTCCTTCAACCTGTGTCCAGTAGTCCCTAGAGCTTTTTTCATCTGCAATTACTTAAAATAGTTGAAAAGAGAGAGACACAGAGACAGAGATGCTCCTTGACTAGGATATATAAAAGTTTAATAGGAATTTTAAGAAGTAAAAAAACCTAATAAGTTTATGGAAGATTTTAAAAAGAGTGAAGAAAAAAATAAATCAGTACATGGAAAAATTGAATTAATCAAGTTGTAAATTCTAGTAATCTTCAATGTACACATTAATTATCTTTCAATATTTTCCATAAATACAAATAGAAGATTTCATTTTGTTGTTTGCCCACCATATGCTAGCCTTTCATACCTGGTAGCTCTTGGCCACACCACAAACATTAAGAAAAGTATTTCTCAATCTTGGCCACTTTAAGATCTGTGGCCTTCAATTCCCCGAATTCCCCAGCCATTGCTACCTAAGGAAATCTGGGAATTGAAATCCACACATCTTAAAATAGTCAAGATTGAGAAATCTGGTTAAGAGTGACCCATATCTAAAGACAGATAACCAGAGAGCAGAAAACCCATTTTCTTCATTCTAGCCTTCCTCATTGTGTTGTCATATAGCTTCTATTATCTTTGATTGCTAGCTACCTATGTTGGTGCCGACAGCAATCATACTTTAGGTCAAAACCTCTAAAGTGTCTAAAGTTGAAAAAAGCTTTGAACTCATTTGGACCTCTGACTCTCCCCAGATCTGCTCTGAAGATGTACTTGATATTGACAGGAGGTATCTATGAAGAATAAATTAGAGGTGAAAGGGAGAGCAAGCCCCAAGAATTCCACTTTGGTTTTAGGGCAACTTTTAATCTTGATCATTGGCAAAGAAGGGAGAAAGTCATTCTCATCCATTCTCTTTGAAACCTCCATGGCCTATGTAGATTTACTTTCTACTTTGGTTCCAACAAATAATGAAAGAGCAATTATTTTATATAGATATATATATATAAAGAAATGTGGTGAGAAGTCAAGGCAATCAAGAGGCTTGTCATCATGCTGTCAATAAAAGTGCACACCCTGGATGTTCTATCACATGCTGGTCAGAAGTGAAAAGCTGGGAAAATGTATTGATTTCACCCATGTGAAACATTTCCATAAACATCTTAATTGAAATTACTTGCTGCATAGTTATAGCCAGGCAACCTTTTGCTTTATGAAACTACTTCTTTCAGGGTATTGAACATAATGATTGCCATGTTCTTTCCATCCTTGCAAAATTGCTGACAAATGTTTGTTTCTCATTCAGCTGATCTGGAGAAGATAAGGCAAGGTTCAAAGAAGGACAAGTAAAGTTTCTCTATACACACAAGATGGAGTTCCCCATCCCAATATATCCTTTATTTTACAGCTGCCAAAGAGTTGCCCTCGATAGTGCGGCACTTCCTTGAGTTGCATTCTATTGAATAAAAGTGTTACTGGAAGAGAATATTAATATTTTTTTCCGTCATGGCATAATTTTCTTCACCACCAAATTATAATGACATTTGTCTATATATGAAAGCCAGTTTGATGTAGTGATTAAAGGCTCCAGGAAAAAAGCCAAGGAGATTGTGAGTTCTCGTCTTATCTTGGGCATGAAAATCTGCTGGATAACCTTGGGTCAGTCACTCTCTCTCAGCCATAGGAAGAAAAAACCAAGGGCAAACCACTTCTGAAAATCTTGCCAAGAAAACTGCAAGGACTGGTCCAAGGACTTGCCAGAAATCAACATTGACTCAAAGGTACAAAATAGATATCACACAGCTCCTAGACTATCCTTCCACCCATTAATCTGGTGTCTATAACATTGTAATATAGTAAATTGTCTGTGTTGTGTTCAGTTACTTAATAAAACCATACATCTTAACAGGAACTACATTTGCTTATGAGAGGATTGACCCCTGCAAGCACTTTTAAGACAAAATGAGATGTTAGGACTTTCTCATCTTTACTTTGTTCTCCTTTTATTACAGCTGCTGGTACTTCCTAAAAATGTCCACAGTCAGTTTTGATAGTGAGATGGGCAGCATATAAATTTAATAAATAAATCAATGGTTATTCCTCAGTGTTGAAGAACATCTGCTCTAATGTGGTGTTATGCTGGATGGGAGAGGAGAATTTGCCAGATAAAGCACAAACAGAACTGGCTTTGATACATGCCAGGAGCATTTTTATTTTATTTTTATTTCTTAAATTTTTATGCCACCCATCTCTCCTATAAGGTGACATTGGAAGCTGTATCTTGACCCTTGTAACTGCAGAATACTGCACAAAGCCATTTTAAAACTGAATGCAAGGCAGGTTCTATATTTCAATAACAGATTCCACGAATCTATAAACATGAATTCTCTCTCATTATTTTATTCAAGAATTTATAGGACCATCCAACTCAAACAGCATGATTCTGACTGGCATACAAGAAACAACCAAGATAAAAACAACAATCAGCAGTAAGCAATATTAACAGGAAAAAAATCCATTATAAAGAGCCCCCAAGTTTAAATATCCAAGTTAGAGGGAAATATTTTCCTCAGAATGCATAACTTGCATTAATTTGTCAACTGGCAAAAAAATCCACAACACATCAATAATGGCCTAATCCAGATAATGCTGCACTTCATGTGTGTTATTGTGCAGATATGGGAGTAAGATTGGAGAAGCCTGTCACATTTAAAGTTAAAAATATTCAAATCTATTTTAAACAAATATATGCTAAAATGAAAGAATTTCAGTGACTATGCAAGAAACATAGTAACCTGAAGATGTGTTCTCAATTTGCATGGAACTAACCCTGCTTTCAGGAATTCTGGCAAACTAAAATTCTGGCACTTTTCCAATATGGTGAACTACAAGTCTCAGAATTCTCAGGTAGACCCAGCAAGGCAATTTCTTAAGCTAGACCAATGATGGTGAACATTTTGGGCACAACAGGTCAAAAATTCAGAAAGTGCTTAACTCTGTTGGAGTGTCATCCTGCCTTCACCCCTGAACAAAAGAAAAACTCCCCCTTCATCTAGGCCACTCTAAATCATGGCACTTGGTGGCAGCCCCAAGCCTGGGCCTGAAGTAGAGGCCCACCCTTTGACTTCAGCTCTAATGCCACCATTGCCACTCTAAAAGGCCACCATTGCACCATTATACAACAGGTGTAAGCCTTGGGGAACAGTGCAATTGCCCCCACAGCCCAGTGCTCCCCAGGATCTGTCACACACAGCTCACCTTCAGGCAGTGTAGTCTTTCTGTTGACAGGCCCCTGCAGCCCACCCAATGCTGCTTCAGGTCACACAAAGCCTTTGTTCTTCAGGTAGCTTCAGAGAATGCTCTTCTTAGTCTTTGCAGTCTCCAAAAATTGCGGAAAATCACACTCTGTTCTTGTGAGATATTGGGGGGGGGGTTTCTGGATGCTGTGCAAGAGCACAGCCCATTCTTGCACAGTTTCTGCAACCTTTGAAAATCATGTGAGAATTGCTAAGGTCTATAAACCGTTGTTGAATTTGAATTTGGAAAGTGAATATGTAAAGCAATGTATGATTCAGTGGGCAAGGAATAAGATATAAGGTAAATTTGGATATAAGGTAAAGCTTGAACAATGGGGAAATATGTGGACGAAAGGTTTAAAATTTACATTAAATTACAATTTAAAAGAACAGTTTTATAAGAGGATATATCATTGGTATTTAACACCAGATAAGTTATTGAGAATGTATAAAGGTATTTCAAATGAATGTTGGAAATGCAAACGTAAAGAAGGGACTTTTTATCATTTATGGCAGACAAGAAATATTGGAGTAGAATTCATATTCTAATACAGAAGATTCTTAAAGTGAATATAAAGATAAAACCAGAAACTTTTTTTTTTGGGGGGGGGGGGTTAATGGAAAAAGACTTGGAAAAAATTTTGGAACTTTGATGTTATATATGTTCACAGCAGCAAGTTTATTTTATGCACAAAAATAGAAGGACGCTTCATCCCCACAATGGACAAATGGTTGAAAAAGCTGATGAAGTTAGCAGAGATGGTTAAAATGACTGCTTTGATAAAAGAAAAAAACACAAGTACTTTTGTTTCTATTTGGAAACCTCTTCTGGACTTTGTGCTTGAGGTGGGAAAAAAATGAACCCTTGATTTTGGGTTTTACTGATTAGATAGATCTGTTGTTATAGAAGTGGCTAATTTATACTATTATGTAAAAGTAAAAAGTTGAGGTTCGATGTTATTTCTTATTCTACTGCACCAAAGGGAGTCGGAAGTCAATGCTTTTCTTTCTTTTTCCCTTCTTCTCTACACTTTTCTCTTCCCTTTTCCCTCCCCTATTTTTTCTATTATTTGCTTTTGTATTTTTGTATTTTATATCATAAACTAACAAAAAGGATTGACATGGGGACAAAAGAAAATCAAATGAGAGTAGGACATGTTTTGAAAAATAATTGTCATGGGTCAGTAAATGCTGGCATGTCCCCAAAACGCCACGGCATGTCACCTCTGACATAGTGTCATAGATTCGCCATTACTGAATGGATTATGCATTCAGAGTCACATTGCACAAATTAACCACATCTTAGCTATAAAGAAAATCAGAATATCAATGTTTAATTTTTACATCCGATTTCTGTGTCATAATGATTCCAATAAATAGACATTGACTAGGAAAAAATAGTCTGCCCATGAATAATAACAAATGAGTTCACTTTAAGAAATTTGCCAGGTTCGATTCAGAAATAAAAAAGCGAGAGTATGTGAGAAGAATGGGGAAGTGAGTTTTTATTTCTTCAAATATCAATGGTTCCCAAACTGAAGCCTTCTTAAGTTAATAAATAACTTCTCAATCTCATCTGCTGTAGGATACTGACAAACATAGCCAAGGAAGTGTATGTGGGAGAAAAGAACAGAGAACTGAGTTGTTCATTATTATGATTTGATTACCCTTGTGTCCTTCAGAACGGGAGTCCTTATGCCATCTGATTACAGAGACCATCTGAATAGCAGAGAAATGCAGGCTTTACATGATGGGAATAATTTAATAAAAAATATGAATTTTTTTCATGACAGTTCAGGAACCTGTATCTACCAGACAGGCCATGCGCAGAGAGCATATGAATGCCTCAGAGTCTCTGAGGAATGGAAGTTTGGAGTGTAGCCAGCAGATAAACCCTTTCAGCCCACTCACTAGCTATCTGCATAATGAGGGAAATCCACCCTCCTCCAAAAACCATATGCTCAGAGAATCTCAAAAGCTTTCTGGTCGTCTCTTATTTTTCAGACTCAATGTAGAGCAAAGTTCAGCTTCCTGGTCCTCTTGCTCTTGGCAAGCAGTCTAAGCTTAAATATAACTGTAGATGGAATCTTGCCCAGTTTCAGCTCTCTCTCTCTCTCTCTCTCTCTCTCTCTCTCTCTCTCTCTCTCTCAAATACCTGCCTGCTTTATGTTATATATATTACTCTGCCCTTCACCCGTTTTTAAAACAGATCTCTTTAAACTAAACATACATTCTATTTGTTCATCCTTATACTTGCTATAGAACAGGCCCAACTCAAAATTCATTTAGAGAATGAAAATGAAACTGTGCATGATGTGCCGATGGGCAAACATTTATATGCTTCTGTATTGAAAATAATGATTCCCAATCTAACCTGCTAAGTTTGGGCAGGCAATGCTGCGGCAGCCACAGGGTGTGGAGGAGGGCAGGGGTGGAGGTTGAACTGATGGTGTCACTCTAAATTGGTTTTCTCTTCTCTCACAAAAGACTGATTTGGAAGACTTTGGGGTAAATGTATACAGGTAATCCTCGAGTTATGAATGTAATGGAGCCTGCAAATTACATTTGTAATCCAAGGATTTGTAGGAGTGAATCACGTAATTTGAACGTGATCACTCCCTGCTTTCGCCCACGCATTCGCTAATCAAATGTGTGGGTCGTTAAGTGCACGAGGTATCTCAGGGTGGGGAAGGCCATGAGGAGCCTAGGGTTGGTAGGAATTTCTGGTTAGCCAGATCATTAAAATAGGAAAAGCAGAAGGAGAAACTTCAGTAGAAAGCAGGACTCATCAGATGGAGAAATAGCTAGTGCAACCAGTTCAAAGCACATAAGATTCACTTTTACAAGGTTTGATGATGAACTTCAGACAACCTTCTGAATATGTTTGGATGAATAGATTAGCCAAGCCATTACAGATTATTGATTCTTTTTTATTTTTTGCACATACTCCATAACTCCTCAATTGGCTTTTAGTGCACATATTAATTGTATTGACCAAGAGCACAAGACAAAAAATACCAGTTGGTTTGCATATTTCTGTATTCTGCTTAACAAAGCATAATTCTAATGAAACTTACTGTGACTATGCTGGCATAGACCCAGTCATGGGATTCAGCCAGTTCGCACCAGTTCAGCAGAACCGGTAGCTAATTTTTTGTTGCCCAGGCCCAGAATAGACTTCCGGAAGCAGCATCCACACAGAGAACCAGTTATTCACATATTTGAATCCTACCACTGCATAGACCAAAGGCCTCTTTAGCATTCAGCATCCTGTTTTCTACACTACTGTCTCAGAATCCCATTGGACAATCCAGGAGCAGTAATAAGTACAATATTCATTTTTCCTGCCATGATCCTCAGCACCTAATATTTAAGAGTCAGCTCTTCTACTGAATGGAGCATCTGATATTGAATTGAAAGAGGATCACTTAACTTTTCTGAGATGGCTTTTTCAGACCATCTCAGAAATTTGACCTGGAAATCTGAAATGTACAGTGCCCATATGGCATGACCTGTTTATCTGCTTCAGTTCTACTCTATAATATCTGAAAATGGGTAGCAATAGTATGTAAGTCTTGCAGAAATCCGGCTAAATCCTCAATTTCATCAGTCTATCCTATAAACAAAAGAAAGGTTTTTATTTAAACATCAAGCCACACAGTAACACATCTCTCTTTCAGTAAACGAAGTACTTCAAGATGATTAAGAAGCCAGCCTTATAATTTTTCATTCAACAAAACATCATCAGGGTTTATGACCTATTTTATGTCTTAGGTAGACTACACCCTCAAACACCTTGCAGTAAAAAGTATCAATTAAGAGAAGATTCATTATAGAAGAATCACCCAAATACTAGAAATGCTAGCAAAATAATTTGCAGCTGCCCATCTTTTTATGTGAGGCTAATTTAGTGGATTGTTTTACATAAACAGGTTACAATCTTATAAGTGTTGTTGTTATTCCTTTTGGAATTATAACTTGAGTCTATTTAGTAATAGACAATATCAGCAAGTCAGATCTGCCCTTGAATGATAATATGAATATTATAGTCAAGTATTCAGGGCTATGGAGTAAATAATACTGAACAATCCCAAACACTCGGTACAGCCTTTATAAATAGTATGGCTAATAAGATTTAAGATTAATATTGGAATCAACTATATGGGTTGCTGAAATGATTGCCCAATCAAAGCCTAAATCCTGTTAGGGTAAAGTTTTTGGGACAGGAGTGAGAAGTCATTCAGAGACGAGGTGTAGTTTTCTTCTCTCTGTTGCTTCCATGGTTCCACATGTGTCAGTTAGAAGGCAGATTTAGCCTTTAGGTGAGACCAATAATGAGAAAAAACTTGCTGTATGCAGACGTCAAAAGGTTGAACTGAATAAAGCATTGAAATGGAATATTTCACCTATTTTCTCAAATCCCCACTCTTCTTATGCAGAGGGGGTTTGACCTGTGTCCTCCTGGAACAAGAGAATTTCAGATGTAATCAATGAAATTGATAAAGGAGAACTCTCAAGTGTTCAGAGGAACGTGATAGAAACTGTTTCAGTCCGTTCTGTTGGAACCAGAGGGTTGAAGACTCATGGATGGGACCACTTTGGACAAGTATGGGGCCTATACACATGATCCTGTGCCCCTTAACAGTACTTTGTAGTACATAATACTGAAAAGGACTACAGTCTTTTATGGGTCAAAACCAACTGTAGTTTTGTCTTACTGTGCTCTTTTCATTCCTCATAAAGGGTTTCCTGTTTTTTTCCTTATGATTTATAAAAATAACATTTCTGAATGGGAAGTCCGACAGCTGATTTCAAGATGCTTCTGGATGGTGTGTTGCCTAAGTGTGTGAAAGCATATGACTATATAAATCAAAGAATCACAGAACTGTAGGGGGAAAGAGAAGGCAAAATTAACTTGTTTGCTTAGAGAAAGATCAACTATTAACATTTTATTAGTGGCTGGAAACTCCTTATAGCCTTTTTTGGTGAAAAAAGAAATAATGAACTTGTGATTTATAAGTTTGATGTTAGAAATGGTAGCTTAAGGGAGAAGAAAATTATTATACAACCTTAGAGAAAGAGGATAAAACATGAACATAACATGTTGTATAACTGCTGTCAAAAAGACTGAAAGCTGCTTCTTTATAATGTTTTCTTTTTTCCTTTTTCTACTTCTATTTCTTTTTCTATTTTCTTATTCACTAGTCTTCTTTGTTTTTCTTGTTTCTTTTCTAAAATTTGTATTGCTTTTATCTTGTTAAACATTTCTTTAATAAAAATTATATATAAAATTGTAGAGGAAAATAGCCTCATGGGTGTCTACAATGAGTGAGGTGAGTGTAGTATAGTGTAGTGTAGTGTAGTGTAGTGTAGTGTAGTGTAGTGTAATGTAATGTAGTAGAGTAGAGTAGAGTAGAGTAGAGTAGAGTATAATGTGACTTCCTTTATACTATCTACTCCCCACTCTACCCAGTGAAATAGTGTAGCCACTACCTATATAAGATCCAAATGTTTATCCAATCAATTTCTGAGAGCCAGATTGATGTAGTGGTTAAGATGCTAGTCTAGAAACAAAGAGACTTTGAATTCTAGTCCCATCTTAGCCATGAAAGCTGGCTGGTGATTTTGGGCCAGTCATTCTCTTTCAATCCAATTCACCACACAGGGTTGTTGTGGAGAAAATAGGAGGAAGAAGTACAAAGTATATTCATTGCCTTGAGTTACTTATAAAGTAATAAAGACAGGATAAAAAAAATCTAATGAAAAAATTAAAAATACAGGGGATGAGCAAGACATTAAATTGTACTTTGCCTGAGGCAGCAATATATATTAGCTTGATCTAAAGTTGGAAAACACAGAATGTTTCTGTGCCCTAACACTGATTGCAATCCTTAAATAACTTTGCTGATAAAACTTATCCTATTCTCCCTGCTTTTTAGTGGTTTATCGGGATTTTTTACTGTCTTTTAAACTAAGAGTAGTTTAGATGGGTAGCATATAAATATTGACAAATAAATATAAATTCATTTATGTTTGGCCAGATCATCTAATTTTGTCCTTTTATTTTTGCTGTATTGTTTTTAAGTTAAAACTTTGAAGTGAAAAAGAGGAGGGTTATAATTTCCTTCCATAAAACTAATAGCTATAAGCAATGTTCTAAAACAGACTCAGTGAACATACTTGAAAATCAACCAATTCATTATTTTCCTTTGGGGTATGGTAATGTTTGCATTATTATTGTTTTTCATTAAATGCTTGGTTTCGATTATTACCCATAAACATTAAAATGAATGAATTCTTATCAAGGATTGAGAGAAAGACAACCTCTTGCTGAAACTGCTTACGGTCTAGGAAGAGTTATGCAGAAGGATCAACAAATACATCATGATAATTGTATTATCTCACAGAGGAACCCATGAGTGACTGACAAGGGAGACAATTCATCTGTGGCTTTTCCACTGAAGAAAAAGGGTCCTTCCACAAGACATTGTAATTATTTCTCAAGGGGCTGTAATTATCACAGTGAAAATTACATATATAAAACAATCAAGGCACTAGACCTTTAGACAATATTGCAAAAGAGAGCGAAACATGGCTTAAGAGCAGGAAGATAAATATTTTGAAGGAGATATCTAACTCTAGCAATGCAAATGCTTTCCATGAGTCATGTCTATATTCTTTAAAGAAGATGATCCACAGGAGCATCATCTTCAAAGCATTCCGATAGTTTGGACTGAGACTAGAACAGCAAAATGACACAAATACAACATGCAATTTTCTGGGCTGTTCAGTGATTAGTAAAGACCTGAAAAATAAAATAGGTCAGGACAATTGATGATAGTCTTATACACATATTTTTATAGTATAAGAACTGAAATTATAAGTAAAAGGTTGCTACAGGTGATGTCAAATAAAAACAAAAAGAAACTTTAATATATCTCATGGACAACCTGGAACTAGAAGTCAGTGGTTATGAATCATTTATAGTAATACGTCCACTGAAAGATCAATTTCTTAACTTCATTCTTGCCTGTAGTAGCCTTTAACTGGGGAATTCTGGATGTTCTCAGTTAAGAAACCAATCTGGTTTCTTTCTATTTTGGGACTAAAAATAGTAATGAAAGTCTACATGGGACTAGATTCAGGGTATGTAATTCTTCTGAAATTCTCAGATGTTTTTGCAGTTAGTTAAAAGTGTTTCCAGAAGATAAGAGTCAGAAATTTATTTTTAGCCCATAATCTTGGTTTCACCATGGTCTCCTGGTTTTCAACATTTACATGCTGTGGAGTGCCACTTGGGATTTGTGTTGATATGTTAAGTATGCAAGTGTTATTCACTATTGCCCCAGGTTTCCATCTATTGATCTACAAAACTCTTGAATTGGGATTTGAGGGTTGTTTTAGGAAGGATGAGAATAAACAAGTGAAACTTGATTCATACCAGTTGTTACTAATATATTACAGCGATGGAGGTTTCAATCGATCTTAGGTACAGTTCTATTCTCATTGAAACACAAAATGCAGAATTAGGAATTCTGGATTATTTACTATGACATCTGAAGCAACAGTGTCAACCAGGAGAGACTTTTTAGCAGCTTATGCTAATATACTAGCTACAGTCCTATCAGGATTGGTGTAATCTTATCAACTGTTTGCACTAAAGTATTTTAATGTCCATTACATAAGACAGGTTGGATTTCAGCTGAAGGGAGCACTTGGTCAACTTTGTCTCTATTTGGAAGCTAAGATAAGCTAACCTAAGGGTTAGGTCTTAATACTAGAAAAAGTTAGATAGAGAAGTAAAAAAAAAATCTTTGAAGAAGTCAGTGGCAAATGACTTCCATATTATTGTCAATCCATGCAGGCATCAGGAGTTAAGCTTGACGTGAAGGCTACTTTACCTTTATTTTGGTGTGATTGTCATTAAAGATGGTTTGGTAATTTCAGCTGATGTACAATGCGCCCTTCTAAATATTCCTGGGAAATTGAGATTGGTTAATATAACATCTATATTGCTTCAATTGCTGTATTATTAATGAATTTGTTGTCAGATATGAGATGCTGACTTTAGCCAATAAAACCATAAACTGTTTGAGTCCAAGTTATTTGAAAGACTGGAATATAAAGACTCCTCTTTGTTTGCCCACTGCAGAGAGCAGTAACATTAGTGGCCATGATGAAGAAGGATTTTCAACACTGAATCTACATCTTTACAGCACTTTACCAACAGAGGTTTCTCAAGTCCCATCACCAAAGAAAAGCTGATTATTTAAGCTGTATCCTCATGCAGTTGGAATTTTTTTTTAAAAAAAAGATACAGTTTACAATTCTTCAAATTAAGTTTTGCATGCTTCAATCAAATACATTTCCCCCAGACTTTGTGATGTACAATCTATCTCATGCCAGCAATCAATCACCCTATCACCCAGATGAAGTCCAATATGGAAGGAGTCCCCAACCCCTGGTCTGTGGACCAGTACTCGGCTAGGCATGGCAGCAACCGCTCCGCACAAACAAAGCCCCATCCCCAGGATGCAGGCAGCACACAAAACCATGCACTCTCCAGTCTGCGGAAAAACTTTCTCCACAGAACTGGTCCCTGGTGCCCAAAAGGTTGGGGACCTCTGCAATATGACACAGAGCCCAAATCTTGGCCATTTCTATAATCAGTTAGTTGCTCACATATTTTTCTTTTCCAACCCTTTTGTATGGACCAGAAGGATGAATGAAAATAACACTTGAGTCTCAAAGTTCATTATCTTTTTTCCTAGAGAAACCTAAATTACTTAATATGGTCATAGCTCTTCTTGTTACTATCATCTGTCCTCTCATGGATGAGTAGGGTAGAAGGAGGCCCATATAGAACTTCTGGTTCATGCAAATGTCTCCTTTCCATGCATGTGTAGAAGTATAGGGGAAGGACTGACAGAGTCAAGGGGACAGTAAAAGAGGCATCAGTTTAGAATTATTATGTAGTCACAAACAAAGTCAACTCCCCATTGGATGACTCTTATCTAGTTCTAACTGGGCGCTAACCATTAGTGTGAGAAGATTCCTATGCATAGGCTTAACAATAAACCAATAATTTGGAACTTTTACATGTTGACCTGTTTTTTTGTGCCTGGCAAAAAGTTTGGAAAAGAACAGTCCTTTCCCCCATCCTTCTTGTTTTGAATTCATTTGGTGTGGGGAGGTTAGAAGACATTGCAAAACTTGTAGAAAGTTGAAGTACCTCTTGTAGATTCGCAATCATTCTAAAAAAATAACGAATTTTGATATGTTCTTGCCAATGTGCTATCTAACTGATAGGAGCAATGTTTGGCAACAATTCTTCTCCTTTTTCTGTGGTCAGTTTTAGTTGGTGTTGGTGTGTGTGTGTGGGGGGGGGGAATCTAACCCCAGCCACCTGAAACATAGGGTGCCTCAGAATTCAGAACTGAATAAGATTGCTGGCCCATTTTTTACTGATTGCTCAATCTTGTCTATTATTATCTGTAACTCTCAAAGATCAGAATTGTTTGTTCCTTGAATGTTAATGCTGAAAATTAGAAACCTGAGAACCTTTGCATGCATACTGGTAAATATTTCTCCCAGAACATATGGCTGTATCTACAGTATATTCACTCATTCATCCAAAGGTAGAAAACAGCGGTGGTATTCTGAAATAATCATAATACACAAAATGAATGTGAACATTGCACAATATATTGTTTTTCTTCATAATCCTCCATCTGTGGGTAAGACAGATCACATTTTTGGTCATTTTCCCAGTCACTTAACTATTTGCTGTTCCAACTCTTGCTCTTGTGAATTCTTTAGCCTGTTACTTTCTTAGGAAGCTAATCTGTGACTAGCTAATTAAAAATATTGCTGATGATGCATTTATTGGTGCTACAGAACAAGTCCTTCATCAGTTTGACTGAACTGTCAATTGAAAACTGACAAAACTATTGAGTCAAATATGCTGTTATACAGTTAAAATCTGCTGTTTTGAAAATAGCACTAGGTAAAAAATATCAATTAAGATTGATTTCATTTTTAATCTTATTGCAACTTGATATGAGACTTAATCTGGAAGCAGAAGACTTACAGACAGAGATTCAAGGATGTGGTTTTTGATAAAATAGCTTTATTACCTGATGCTAACAAAAGTCATTAGTAAAAAGAAAGCCAGCAACTGAAAGCCATAAGACACACAGTTAACATTGTTGCATGCTGCTACAAGGGATCAGTCTAAACTCAAGCCCTCTGATTCCAACTAGTCGAATCAAACATTTACTGATGCCCTGGGGCAATCTTTTTATGCATGGAGTCTCCCAGATACATTGCAAATCAAGACTCATCCTCCCCCTCACAGGGCAGTATTTACAGGAGCCAAACCAAATACATCTGGAAGAAGATGCTAGATCAATGCCATATGACAGAGGTAATTATGACATACTTTAAAAAGATACTATAAAAGATACTATGATGGGTAGTAGAAAGGAATTTTTCCCGACTTTGAGTTGGCACACTGCTATGGGATCCGGATTCCCAATTCCATTCTGGAACTCCAGGCTAACTTTTTGAAAGTTGGCACAGATCACTTTCTTCAGCCAGCCATTCTGGGAGTTGAAGTCCACAAGTTGCCAGGTTTGGAGACCCCTGCTTTAGAAGATGTGTTTTAAAAAGTCATCCTGTTTATTATGGAGAAACAGATCTCCTTTCCCTTTTCTTGCCTTTTTGCACATCAGGTGAGGAAGACTTTTTAAGTTTTCCCTACTTTTTTGTAATCTTTCTAACCAAACTTTCTTAGTTGGTTATATTGGAGACACTGCTTTTTAAATTCATTATATACTATTCATGTTGTGTGTTGGTATTAGTGTATCATTATGAGCAGGGTGGGAAAGAGTCTATTTGGAGAGAGAGATCGAGACTTAATAATCGGTCTTGTAAATTGCAACAGAAGAAGGTATTTTGGGGGGGGGGGAAATGTTATCTATATCAGAGGTCCCCACCCCCAGGCTGCAGCCCACTACCAAGCCGTGGCCTATTCGGAACTGAGCTGCACGAGCGGCGGGCTAACATGCTCGCACACACCCACAGCTCAACTTGCGCGAGCGGTGGGCCAGCACACATGCAGACGCACCTCAACATGCACAAATCGAGCTGTGAACGCATGTGTTTCTGCGCTGGGCCGCCGCTCATGCAAGCTGACCTGCACGCACCAGGTAGTGGCCTAGTTTCCCTCTCTTCCCCCCCCTCCAGCCAGGCCACCAAGCCACAATGGTTGGGGACCGCTGATCTACATTATAGATACTCTTAGTGCTTCAGTGTTTCAGAAGAGAAAAAAATCTCATGCCATCTGTCATTAAATAAATTATTAATTGAGTACCAGGTGCAAATTCTGAGAGAGCGTGTGTTTCATGGCTGAGATCCCACCACAGGTCATTCTATCCTCTCATAGGTACTTGGCATTTTACTCGGTTGGGACCATTGGGGCTGTGGTTGATCGAAAGCAGGGATGTATTGGGGTTTCCATTTGAAGAAAAGAAGCTGAGGCAGCAGGCCTAAAGGTTTGTAAATTTTCTTTCACACTCAAATAGAACATATTTTAATGTTATTATTGCTTGTTGTTTGCCTAGCATTTAACATAAATGACTTTAAGTGCTTCTCAGGTAATTTTTAAAGAAATTTGCTCGTTTAACACCTTCTGTTGCATAATAGTGACTAAGATTATGCATTGAAAAATTTCAGATTCAGATCCAAGTTAAGCAATACATTTTCTGAGGCTGTAATCCTATACCAATTTACTTGGGAATAAGCATAATAGAGCTTAACATTTTTTCTTCTTTTGGGTAAGTTTATATTGTTTTTATTACAATTAGCTCTATTGTAGTTGATGACTCAGCATTACTTACTAATTCTTCTATGCAGTGCTTTTTTTGTAAAAAAAACTCACACACGTCATACAACCCGCCTTGCCTACCTTACAAGGTTTATCTTTGTAGTTGAAAAAAAAACCCTTCAATTTGTAGTGTATCTAAAAGACTAGGATTTTGTTCAAGATAAGTTAATACTATTAATATTACCATGCACTGTGTGGCTTTAAATTACAAGAAGGCATTTTATTAATCTTTTGGGACATTTACCACTGGCATACCCATTTAGTTTAATGAGTGGAAATGTCAGCTTTCTATGTAGAATGAAATTGGCCCAATAAAACAAAATTTGGTTGCTTGTAAAAGATTGAATTATTTTTAAGAAGTTATCAAACAAGGTGGAAAAATTTACATTTGGAGCTTAATATGGATATTGACTTGAAACAAATTAAAGTTGAAACTTTGTCAGTGAACAGGTTACTTTTAATTTACCTTTAAGTTAAACCCAATTTAATAAATAGAGCTGATTAAATCTTATACTGTAGGTCTACCTTTACATCTGACCAATACATAATTAATATATATTATTAATAATAATAATACGTCCAAATCACAAGACATTGGCTTTGTTCTTATTCTTCCCCTCTGCAGTTTGAATATAAAGTATAAAAGACTAAAAAGAGATTTTCGTAGACATCCCAGCCTTTGAACTACCCAAGGAACCGAAACAGCAAAGTTTCGCTGTCGGGCAAGCTTCCACACCAGCCGCCTTTCTTTCCTCTCGCTTTGCCTCTTTTTAACCTCACACACCCCCCACCTTCTGTAAGGGAAGGCAAAAGGCTCGTTCACCCTCTTGTGAAAGATGGCCTCCATGTTTATGTGTCTCCCACCTCCACCATCGGCTTCCACACCACTAATCAAGCCGCGCTCTGGCTGTGGTGCTCCAGCGCCTCATGGCTCCTCCTAGAGGAGGCAGACAGCGCCGGAGGGGACCCCCGCTCACACCATACCGCCAGTGGGGCATTTTCAAAAACAAACGAGGATAGGAAAAGGACACAACTCTGGAAAATCCATCAAAAAAAGGTACCAGAACTCCGTTCCGGTGTGTTCTGTGACAAAAAAAGCCCGGCTTCTATGTACTAATTCATTCTCTTAGCATTATCTGATATAGCCAAAATGCACTCCTCAACTTAATGAAAAGTTCTGGAGAAAGTACAAGCTTGCTCCATACTTTCAGAATTTTAACTGATTTTAATAAATGTATTTTATTAACATATTAATAAACATCTTAATCCTACTCCTAATGCAGTGTTTCTTAAACTTTTTTTCCTCAGAAACCCCTTTCCACCTTTAAAAATTGTGGAGGACCCCAAAAGAGTGGTATTTTTTAATCTATATTTACCATATTTAGAATTAAAATTGACATATTCACGGTGCCTATGTCTCACAATTCTTTGATGGGATTTAATATTTTATTGTTTTTCAGTATAGGCTAGCAAATAATTTTGATTTCACAGATCCCTAATAGGGTCTCGGGGAACAATGTTTAAAAACATTGCTCTAATGTGTTGTCCATCTGCAGGTTTTAGAATCTGAAATGCCAAAACACAATTTGAAATCTTATTCTGTAAATGTATGTCCAATGTCATAATTGATGGCTTTTTAGATTTGTCAGCCAGTGTGAATGTAGAAGTGTCATCAAGAGGCAGGATAGCATACATTAAATGGAGAAAATTTCATCAGCAGTGTTTTACAAAATCATCGCAGTGAGAAACAATTGGAATTGTCTGTAAAGAAAATGGCACAGGAATGTTGCTATTCTTGTTCTTATTATTCAATTGAATCAAAAATTCAGCATCTGGTACTGCATGGCCTAAGATAGGGACAAATGAAAAGTGAATTAAAAGTCTGGTAATAATGGGTTGAAAATCAGGTTAGCAACCCAGGCGCGATCTATGTCCTCACATGGTCGTCCAAATATTGTTCCTGGCCAGCTCAGCAGAGCCTGGGAACTGCTTTGCAGAATTAGCTGATTCTTCTATTTCACTCACTGCTAAGTTTGCTGTCTGGGCACTTTCTAGCTTCATAACAGGAACTTGAGTCACAAGCCTTGCGATCTGTGAGCACCAACTCAGCTACCTGAACTTTTTAGGAAAGCACCACCTAGAGAAAAGAGAAAAGAAAAAAGAAAAGCTTTGCTTTTTTAATTAAAAAAAAAACCCAGCACAATGTGCTTATACACCATGATATCGTGTTTTTGTTGTTGTTATGGTATAACATTTGTGCACTGACCGATCAACAAAAAGATGCATCTGCTGCTGAAACCTTTTGTATTTATTCAGTTACTGCAGTATCAAGCCCATATACAATACAGGAAGAACGTTGCTGGGCCGAACCAGATAGTCATGTTGCAGTAAACTGGCATGTCATTTGCCACCAAAACCCTCTTCTGCAAATAACGAAGCTATGAGGTGGGAGAGAGATGAGTAGACCAGATACTTGAAATGGTGTATTTAGCTACCTCCCAAGCTGTCTAGCAAACAGGTCATAGGCATAATATTTTCCATACCTTTCTCCTATCAACTGGCTATTTCTACAAAGGTAGTAGACCTGTTTTATTGAGTTTATTCCTTTTCTGAAACAATACTAAATCTGTGCCCAAAACTAGACTAGCTGAAAAGTCCCAGGCATGGAGGAGGAGTGCATATTGAAGGGGGAGAAAAAAAAACTACACTGAGCAAGCGCCATTCGCAACTTGGATTCCTCTGGACTGGCAGTAAATCCAGTTTTTCCTCAAGGCTGGCAGTACCTAGAACTGGCCATGGAGCCGGAATGAACTGGGTAAAATGGTTCCACTCTTCCAAGTCATAAAAATAATAAAAATACAGCTATACATAAAGTACAGCCACTCTCCATTGGGTGAGTAGTAGCAGAATACCTGTACTATAATCAAATGAAGATAGAACTAGCAATACAGTATATTATACATCATTATTATAATATTATAATATGGTGTATAATTATATTATTATGTATTATAATATTAATATTATAATATGGTTATTATATAATAATAGTATAATACACCATTTTATAAAAAAGATGTAGAAACTCTGGAAAGAGTCCAGAAAAGAGCAATAAAGATGATTAGGGGGCTGCAGGCTAAATGAAGAACAATTGCAGGAATTGGGTATGTCTAGTCTAGTGAAAAGGACTAAGGATGACATGATAGCAGTGTTCCAATATTTGAGGGGCTGCCACAAAGAAGAGGGGGTCAACCTATTTTCCAAAGCACCAGAAGGCAAGACAAGAAGCAATGGATGGAAACTAATCAAGGAGAGGAGCAACCTAGAACTAAGGAGAAATTTCCTGACAATGAGAACAATTAATCAGTGGAACAGCTTGCCTTCAGAAGTTGTGGGTACGTCATCACTGGAGGCTTTTAAGAAGAGACTGGACAGGCATTTGTCTGAAATGGTGAAGGGTCTCCTGCTTGAGCAGGGGTTTGGACTAAAAAACTTCCAAAGCCCCTGTTATTCTGTTAAGACATAGCTGGCAGCACCCTAGCTCTTTTCCTGGCCTGATTTCAGCTCTTCTGCAGCAAAAGATCAGTGCTCCCTTGAAAATGCCATTTAGGTTTTACATGCGAAGATGCCTCTTTCCTACAACACAAGAGAAAATGGCGTGGAAATGCCCAGCAGCCCGAGGAGAGGCGGGGTGGCCCGTAGCAGTCTAATGTGGTCCTAACCACAATTAAGTATGCTAGATTATCTCCAGAGTGAAACTTGTTGGGCAAAGTTGAAGCAAATTGCCAGTTTAAAACAGGAAGAGTTAAAAGTGAATTTAACCTGGGTGGGAATCAGGTGAAGGCAATGTCTCAAGGATGTGGCATAAAGTAATTATTAGGGAGAGTGAATATTTGCTTACTGTTCATTTTTCTTTTCATTCTCACTCTAGAAGACCTAACAGCAAAGTGGATATATCCTCTGGATCCATGTGGCAGAAGCCTACCATCTTTGGTAAAAGAAATCAAGTAAGTGAAAAAAATTCCTGGGTATTTAAAAATGGCAGAATTGGGCAAATGTTTTGGATTCATGCTGGGTAGTGATAGGGGAAAGACTAAGCAATTCATGAAAAGAAAAAAAATTATTCTATCATTTTCTTCAGTGGTTCTCCACCTTTTCTTCACCACGGACCCCCTTTAAATACATTTTGTGGCCACAGTTCATGGCCATGGACCACTAAGACTTAACCCAAGATTTAAATCATAATATTTCTTCAAGTCTTTGCAGACCCCCTGTGACAACATTGCGGAGGCCCAGGGGTCCACGGACCACAGGTGGAGAACAACTGGTTTACTTCATTTACTTCTGTGTTGTTCAATCACTTTAGTTCCAATGAAGAAGTGTGAAAGGGACTGATGAAGGAAAGCTTTGGCTAGACAGATCATAAAGGTCTTGGGTGCAGAAAGGATAATCCAGAATCTACTGTGACATTGGGTTCAGTTCTAGGAGATCCCATCCATCCAATAACAGAACCCTTTTCCTTTTAGAGTCTAAGCCTGAGAACTTAAAATAAGGAAGAATTGTAGATGAGTGATGCCTTACAGTCCCAATATCACTAAATGAAAATCCTAACTTAGATTCCAGATACAGTGTCAGATTCTTTTTCCAAAACAATGACAGTTTTCAACGGGAACAGTATAGATGTCCACAAGAGCAACATGTTACCGAGTACAGCAAGTTCTACACTTGAATAAATTTGACATGCTTTCTCCCACACATTTCTACGTATCTTTAAATGTGTAGCTACTTCAGAGCTGCAGTCTCATGTAGAGTAGTACAATGCATGGATTACAGGGAGGGATTAAGAAATGCAACTAAGCGATTGGCATCATTCACAAGTTCAACCTTTTGCAGTCAATGAACTGTTTTGACTTGTAAAATAGAAACATCACTGGTTAGAGTTCTTTAATTTTCTGGTTTATGTTAAATCTTGTGATACTTATAAATAATATTATGGGATACTTTCACTCTTTGATTCAAATCCAGGAGAAACAGACCGTTTCTGAATTTCAGCAAGAACATTTTCAGAACACACACAAAATATTCTTTAATTCATCTTAAAGAACAAGATAAACTGTCCAGCTGGAAAGGAAGACAGATCTCTTATATTTCTAATTGCTGCGTAGGAGTTTTGGCAAATATAATTTGGCCTGGAAAAACAAATACGCTGCAATTCCCTTTCCTACCCAATGAATAAAACGTGCATCTGATCCATCCAGATGAAAATGTAAAAATTGTCACATCCAGAAGAAATTGGGACCAGTAGTGCCTTCGCTAATTGATATGGTTATAAAATGCAACACATGAGACCATGGAAAGTGCTGCATAGTGATGGAAACTCCAGCACATCTATTTGCTGTCATTAGGTAAAATACCATAGTTCATTTAGCAAAGACATCCCTGTGGTTGCCATTTGCAATCTCCTGTCGGCTTCCCCATTGACTTTGCTTGTAGAAAACCAGCAGAGGTCACAAATGGCAAACATGTGACTGCAGAATGCTGTGACATTGTAATTATGAGCCTGGTGCCAAGCGCCCAGATCACAGTCACGTAACTGTGGGATGCTGCAACCAATTGAATGAGAGGTAGTTAAGCAAGGACCAGCTGTATGGTATATATTTCTATTTGGAAATTCTTCCAATTTTGAATGTGTCTTTTTATGAATCTAAGTAAGAATGCAGAATCTGTGACCTTCCAAGTGTTACTGGACCCCAACCTCCCATCTTCTCTGATAATAAGGGACCTACAGAAATGTTTACAGTAGTTGGGGAAAATTCACAGCATGGATTGCTACAACACTTGTATGAATTTTCTTCTGAGTACACGTTGTTGTTTAGAGTTGTGATATTTCACAAGTTATGCCGAGAGGCAAAAGCTCTTGGGAATTTGAACATTAAAGCTGAAGTGTGCTATAGACAGGTTTTATGGAGCAGAGAGATAATTTAATTGCACAAACACAAAACAGTAAAAAATTGGATGAATATAATGTTCACACTGGATATTTTTTGACATTACTATCCAAGGAGATTCTAAGTTAAATTTGGTTGGGTTCACAGCATTTCATATAAAACTACCATTTGTGTCAAAATGGATGTAAGCAAACCATGGGTTAAGACAGGGGTGTCAAACTGCGGGCCATCGGCCGGATGCGTCATGAAGAAACCGTGCCCACCCCATTGCCGGCAATGGAAAAAAAAGTCGCGATACGTTGTGACACGTCACGTGACGTTGCGAGTTTGACACCCCTGGGTTAAGGCAATGTATACTTGCACATACATAATGTGAGTTCCTAAGTATGCTAATCAGATTATGTTACTGGTACAAAGGCATGTCATTATTTAGCATTCAGAGCTCACAACTTGCTTGCTGGAAATTTATATTGATTTTGTTTTGTTTTGTTTTTTTCCTGCAAAGTTATAGATGAATAAAATATATTCAGTATACAGCATAGCCTATGACTTCATGGAACAGCCTCCCAGTTGACAAGTCTAGTGTTCCACTAGACTTCTAGTGACTTCTTAATTATGAACAAATTCCAGGTGGAATATTTAAATCTCTCTGTCAATTACAACTGGACGTAGCTTTAATTCTTCTTCAAAAGCATCACTGAATCACCTTTAAGTTTTGGATCATACAGCAGCACTTTTTGTTTTCTTTCCTGTTGTGTGTAAGTATTCAGGGACCCAATTCAGATTAGAGCCACCATTCACAGAGAAGAGGAAGCTACGCCTTGGCCATGAATTACTTTTGCATGCCACGGCAAATTGTAATTTTTCACCATTCTATCAACCCTCCACAAGCATATTACATAAGGAATAATTTTGCTACCTTAAGTGATGAACCTGAGCTGGACCGAACATGATCTGGATCCTGAGTTACTTTGCCATCTACTTTCTCCTTTAGAGGAAGGCCCAAGAAACTCAACTATCCCTGATTTGATATTAATCATAAGGAAGATTTAATGGAGGAGATGGAACAGCCAGAATGTTGAGAAGAACAACCATATAATGCTTGAGTTCTTCATTTTAAAGGAAACAAAAACAATGCCTTTAAACACTTAACTTGGACCTATGCAGGTTTTAACATTAAATAGCTCCCCGTGTCAGGAGAAACTAATAGCTCCAGATTCATAAGCCTCTGCAAGGGAACAGGGAAGTGAAAATGCACACATAATGCCACAAGACAATTCCCATGACTGACATCCTTGTCTCACATCAAGATATGAATGCAAAAGGACTAGGTTTGCATTGTGATATTCTTTCACATCAGCCATTTTTTTCATTATGCAGAAACCTGCAGATACCTACTGTATGTCCAGACTTGGCCTAGAATATCAAGCGAACGCTCTCTATGAAAGCTTGATAGGTAAACTTTGAGGTGGACAGGTGACTAAATTACAGGAAGGCTTTCAAGCGCTCCATCTGAAGTGAACTGATCCAGCCAACGCCAAGTCAGAATTTCTGAAGGATGATATCTACAGGGAGGCAAAATGATGAAAGCACTATGACAGTGATGTGTCACAAGCCTTGTCCCTTTTGTACCTGCAGATTTTCTACTCACACATAAATGGGGTGGAACATGCAGGAAAATGTCAAAACCTGACCACCAAATCCTGTGGATGCTATGTAAGGCAAGGAACTGCAAAAGGAAATTATGAAAATTGCCAACCATCTTTCAGTAGTGGAAAGCCGATCTTAACTGCAGTTACAATTGCTCATTTTGATGAAAGTTAGTGTTCTTAAACTCTCCTCTAGAGTTTACTCACATAATTGTAATTGGTATGACCTGAGAAATTTTAAAACTATTCTGTTTTTAGCAAGATACTGCTTTGGGAGAGTGATAATGCAGGAATTTAGCATGGATTTGGCATGCAGAAATGCTCAGATCCTGTCTTCATCGCAGGAAGTGATTTGCGTGGTAGGGTGGATCAACAAGCAAAACACACAGAGAGCCACTCCTAGTCCTTCTGAAATACTAATTGAGAAAATAGAAGAATACGGTGCAGTGGCAGGATTGAAAATAAACAAAGAGAAAACCAAAATATTAGTTAAAAACTTTACGGATAAACAGAAAAGAGAATTTGCAAATATGATGGGTATGCAGATTGCAAAGAAAGTTAAATATCTAGGAGTTCAATTAACAGCTAGATGTGTAACTATCAAAGAAGATAACTATGATAAATTGAAAGCACAAATTAAAGTAGATTTGGAAAATTAGAAAAACCTACAACTGTTCTTGTTGGGTAGAATAGCTACAATTAAAATGAATATTTTGCCAAGATTATTGTACCTGTTCCAGACAATTCCAATAAGACTAGGGAAAAAATACTTTGAAGAATTAAATAAAATGATATTAAAATTTATATGGCAAGGCAAAAAAGCGAGAATAAATGTAAAAATGTTACAAGATGCCAAAAATAGAGGCGGCTTTGGCCTTCTGGATTGGGAGCTATATTATCAACCATCGGTACTCACGTGGGTGAAAGAATGGATTAATTTGAGGAACATAAGATTGTTGACACTGGAGGGTCATGATCTTCAATTGGGATGGCAAACGTTTTTATGGTATGGGAAGAGTGATATACATAGCTACTTTCAAAGACATTATATTAGGAATGCATTACTGCTAGTATGGACAAAAATTAAAGAACAATAGTATTTGAAAATACCAGTCTGGTTATCTACAATGGAGGCGTTAATACACCCGAATGTAATTAATATGGAAAAAATTATAAGATACAACGATATATTAAATGAAAAGGGGGAACTTAAAACTAAACAAGAACTTAATAGACTAGGGATTGACTTATCATGGTGGCCACAGTTACAGATACAATCCAGATATGAAAAAGACAGGAAGTTATATGGCTTTTATAAAGAACCAACTGAACTGGATCAGATTCTAATGAGGATAGACGAGAAATTAATTAAAAGGATATACAATTATTTTCTAAGTACTAAATTGGAAGAGGAACAAGTAAAGGAGACAATGGTAATATGGGCTAAGAATTGTGGCTATACAATAGAATTAGATAAATGGCAGAAACTGTGGGACAGAAACTATAAACTTACAATGTCAACACGTATAAAGAAAATCTTTATAAAATGTTCTACAGATGGCATTTTTCACCTGCTAGACCAGCGAATATGTATAAAGACAAATCTGCTAAATGTTGGAATGTGTTGGACATGTCCCAAAGCAAAAAAATATTGGAATAAAATACATGTATGGTTGAAAGCAATGATAAAACAACATATAGATCTAAAACCAGAGATATTCTTACTGGGCATGTTACCAGGAAATTAAAGATAATATTTATTTAGTTTTACATATTTTAACAACAGCTAGGATAGTATATGCACAATTTTGGAAAAATAAAGAAACTCCTAGAGAATATAATTTAAAAAAATACTGGAATGTGCAGAAATGGATAGGTTAACATTAAAAATTAAAGAAAAAGAAGAAATGGAATAGTATATGACATGGGACCTATTTTACCAATGGTTAGCTGATAAAAAGAGGTTAGAAAGTTGGAAATATGAGAATATGTGCATTATGTGAGCAAGATTTATAACGGATTAGTAAATACTTTGAATGTAATATAACTAATGTTAATGCGGGCAATACTATTTTAAACAATTTGATGGCTATTTTTAGTATATGATTGTATTTTGATAAGATTATTATGAATGTGATGATTATTATATTTTAATACTTGTATACCTAGACAACACACTGTTCAATGTAGAAATGGAATTTTTAAAATAATAATAATAATAAAAACCCAATACATATATTTGATAAGTCTATAATACTATAGAAAAGTCAGTGTGGTGTAGCAATGAGGGCACCAGACACCGGGCACCTTGCTTCACAATGCAAGGCTTGCCCCTTTTATATTGACATCCTGCCCTGAGATCATGAATTCCAGCTTGGGGGGAGATACTTACTTCATGTATCTCCCAAAGTTCTTGATGTAGATTGTAGAAAGAACCAAAGATGAAAAAACTAGTAGCCACATTTCTTGTCATTAATCATTACATACTACCTTTCATCATTAGTCTGAGAAAATCCTACCGCTAAGACAAATGCTTATTAAATTTCTAAATAATAATTAATGAACAGGGAGAAAAACTCTTGTATATTTTGAATGACAAGTCAAGGCAGTAGTGCAGCAGACAAACATGTAAGTAATGACAGTCATTCTGCAATTAACTCATAATACAACAGACGCTACCCAACAGCGTTGCAATCATAGAACTTGTTAGACATTACAGTTTTGTTAGCATCCTACCATTTTCTTAATGGAGCAGATTATCCTAGAGTGTTGTATTCCCTAAATACTGACAAACAGATGAAGCAATCTAACACACTGAACTTGTTTTATTGGTTTGTAATGTGCAAGGCCAACTACTACAGTATCTTTATTTCCAGGGTCAGAAAGCCAATTAGTTAATTACGTGTCTGTTGAAGGGTGGAAGTTTCAGAGAACTACAGTGCATATTCTATTTTGAAACTAGTCAGAAGTTGTATTGTGTCCAACTATAATCCAAAAACCCACAGATTAGGCATTCATCCCCCCAAAAAAGATTTGAACCCCTCACAAAGCAACCCTGTGCTGTCCATAGGCTTGATACCATATGATGCATCTGAGATTATAGCCTTGGCCAAGGGGCTTGAATTCAGATGAGTCTGAGAGGAGTCTCATAGCACCTTTTCAGACTAACAAATGTTATTAAAAGGCATTCACTTTTGACAGCTGTAGCCCATGTCATCAAATGCAGGCAGGGAACTGATGTAGGATTTAAATTGGAGGAAGTGGGTGGGGAAAAAGAGGAGGTGGTTACACATATGCAGATTATACATGGAACAATTTACAGGTACTTTCATCAATTAACAATTGTAAAACTGTATGTTAAAACCCAATTATATCTAACTTTTGAGATAGCCTGAAATCTTTTCATATATGTGAGTTCAGCAGTCTTTCAATTGACTTGTGCCATTTTTTTTTTGTTCCAGAGATCAGTAATGGAGTGCTTTGGGTGGTTAAAATGCTATATTACTTTGTCTATTTTGATGTCAAACTTGTGTCCATTTCTTTTTGTTTTTGATAACCTACCCTTATTTTTATAAACTCAAGGTGGTGAACATATGTAATGCTCCTTCTTCCTCCTATTTTCTCCATAAAAACCCTATAAGGTGAGTTGGGCTGAGACAAACTGGCCCAAGGTCACCCAGCTAGCTTTCATGGCTAAGGCCGGACTTGAATTCACGGTTTCCTGGTTTCTAGCCTGGTGCCTTAACCATTAAACCAAATGGCTCTCTGCCTGACCTGTTTGTCCTATAAGAGCCCAGATGCTATTTGATGATGGCATATATCACATTAGAAGAAAAACATGTATGGATGCTCCTAACCTTGTATGCAAAGTTGTTGGAATCTGTAACCTTGTATGCAAAGTTGTTGGAATCTGTAACCTTGTATGCAAAGTTGTTGGAATCTGTTGGAATCTGATAGTGATGTAAATTTTGTGGGGGCAAAAGAGACGTCTGGGTTTCTTGGTTTATCTTAGCATTATCTTCCTGTTCTTTCTGCTTGCTGGGAGAATCTGCTTCAGTTTGGATATCTGTCAGTATGTAAGCATGGGCATTCCACTCAGTGCCTGAGAAAGTGCAACGTCGCTGTCCATTTTGGGCTGTAGCTTATTAACACTTTAGTGTTTGAGTAGCTTACTGGGGTATACTCACCCATAACTGCTTAATCTCTGAAAACAACATAAACCTGCAAATCAGTACCACAGCCCCGGACATATTCATGGCTCTAAAATATGCCAATATTTTCATGGCTCACCTAAAACACTTTATCAACTCTTAACCCCAAAAGCTGTTTTTATTGATGATATTATTGATTCACCAATGACGTGTTTATCATCTGCATTTACTAAAAAGAATCTCTCATCAAATTCTACGAGACCAATAACTTCCACCTCACCATCCACCTTAACCTCAACCTATCTACAGAACAAATCCACTTCTTTTATGGAATAGTAAAACTATATAAAGGACATATAAACACCATGTTATACATGAAATCTCAGATCACTGTGTATCTTTTTCCAGCCTCCATCAGGGACACCCAATCAGATCTATGAATATATTCTGGCATAATAGGGATATGGTTTCCTTCAAAGCTTCATTCATTTCCATATAAAATTAACACAAAATCCAAACCATGATTATTAGTAAATAATCTCAATAAATGATGGATAAAAGTTCAACAAAGGCACAAGTTCTATCTGGTTAGCATTCCTGAACATTATTTTTATCTAGCTCCAATCAGAGTTCAACAGCTGCTTTAAGAAATTATGTTATGATGCAACATGGACTTTTAAGTTCATTTTGAATTAGCTACTATCCACAAAGCAGTTTTAAGTAAGTCCTAGGTCATAATGGGAGGTGATTATCTTCAAACAAGAGACTCCCCTTTCATGTCTCAAGTTACTTTCAAAGCTATCCTATTATTAGTGTCAATCAGGCCAAGTTGGGGGGGGGGGGAAATCCTAGCTTTTGGGATTGTAGAAATGTTCTTCTGAGTTACGATTAAAAATTAGGTAAAAAAGCAATAGTGGATCAAATATATTACAGGTAGTCCTCAACTTACAATCACAATTGGGACCAGAAGTTCCATCCTAAGCAATGTGGTTGTTAAGTGAGTCACACCAATTTTTTTACAATTCTTAACTGAATCATGTGGTCACTAAGCAAATCTGGCTCCCCTCTTTGCTTGTCAGAAGTCCCCTGGGAAGGTCACAAATGGCAATTATGCAATCATTGTAAATCAATGTCAGTTGCCAAGCACTCAAATTTTATGTCTGCGGGGATGCTGCAACTGTCATATGTCTGAAGATTGGTCGTAACTTTGAACGGACATTAAGCAATTGGTCATAAGTTGAGGACTCTCTTATACATGATGTTTCCATTTAACGAATCCAGATTATCAGCCAAATATAAGACTGTATTCTGTTCTAGATGCATCTATAATTATTCCTATTACTGCAAGAGTGTTCTTGAAATCTGGAACCAAAAAAGAATTTGTTCAAAAGATGGCAGATGAGGAAGTGTCTTATCTCTGAAGCCATAGTTCATCAATTGCAGGATCTATGGGAAAGAAATTCAAATGCCTGATGGACTTTAATCTATTCATTAATCTATTCCCAATAATGTATTCACTAACAACTGAGGTCTGTAGTTTTTCTTAGTTCCCAAAATTGTATAATCATTTTTTCCTGGCACTTACACCTAATTAATGTGATTCTGTATGGATCTTGATTATATGCTGCTGTTAGGCTGGGCTTGACAGTCATTGTTATTACATTTCTCATACAGTACTACACTGATTATTTGCCCAAGTTATTCCAAAGCTGATCTAGACAAAATAAGTGCAGTCTTAAATAATGGGCATCCATGTTTACTCCCAATTCTAAAGTAATTTTTTTAAAAACATTATCTTGAAGATCCACATTAAATCTTTTTTTTTGGTTAGTGTACTCATTGCAAAAATAGTTTTGCTGGACTTCTGGAGAAGCAATAGCAAACTGAAGGTGGCTCCACTGAAAACAGAATTGACTGTGGCAGAATGATGAGCCGGTGAAGGGATCTGCTTCTTGGAACTCCTCTCCAGAAAAGGAAAGGACTCAGGACCATCCACAAGCACTCCAGATAGTAGCTTCCTGTGAGGACACCACAAGATAGTAATCTCCAGCAGGCTTGGGGCTCTGGAGAGCTGAGGGATTGTCATCTTTGCCGAAGCCACAATCGGCACCATTACTTCCTTTCTTAAATCGCTTCTGAAAATTGCTTGTTAACAATTTTTGGGATATTAAGAATCTCCAAAACAGCAAGTATCACTTCAGGGAAAGACATTTCATGCAAGTTTAAGGATTTTAAAAAAACAAACACTTATTTCAGAATAAACAGCGAAAGAGTGATTAGAAAATTGATCCTGGAGAGGTATAAATAGACTAAGGAGCTAGATGAATTTGAAATCAGAGTGATTAGAACATTGATTCTGGAAAGGTATAACCGGACTAAGAAGACAGATGAATCTGAAATAAGACTTTGAAGTTAATTTCAAGTCTTCCTGTGAGTGGCTCAGAATTCTATCAAAAATATATAAAGATTTTGAAATTAAATAGAAGAAACCTTCCCATGAGAAAATGCTGCTTATTAGGGGAAAAAATGAGAATTTCAAGCTTTGACGCTAGAGGGAACTAGAAATCATTTTCCTTTTTTTTTCTTAGTTTTTTAATCTTTATAACTGTAAACTTTAAGGCAAATTATTTAAAAAATAGTTTTGCTGGTGATTTATACAACTTGGAACATTCTTGGGCAGCCATTCTTTGTTTCTAAAGCTGTTTACCGCAAGAAACAGCGCTAAGGGGAAAACCATTCTGAACCAACGTTGTTTACAGTATCAAATTCATAAGAGCCCCCTCGTCCCAACATACACAAGACACACACCCCTTAATGCTTGAAACCATTTTCTTTTCTGATCAACTGTTTTGCACAGACTGCTATTTTTCAGCATCCTCAATGACCTCTTCATTAGCTATTTCATGTCAAATGTCTGCATTTGACAAAAGGGGATTTGTTTTGAATGTCTAAGATTTCCAAACTCTGCCCCAGGCATCTCTAGACATTTTAGGAATGCAGATTAGCAAATACTTCTTTCAGCTCAGAACGGTTACTGCTTTTCTTCTCAAGCAAAAAAGATCCCTTAGCTTCCGTGTTACAGCATTATTATTATTTTTAAACACAAGCAGGTAAATGCTTCCTATGTCTAAAATAAGATGCATTTACACAAACACTTGAATTGTTAACGCTCTTGAATCTTGGCCAAAAGTAACACATACAAGGAAAGACTCTTCTAACAGAAGCCCTGTTTTCACCACAAAGCTCTCTTCTTTTTTTAGGCAAGCATGCTCAAGCCTATGATGGGCGATATCTAAGAATGCCCTGAAGATTTATTTTATATTAATAGCAAAAGTGACAAAGAAAGCTAACTTTTATTTGGCATTTTATTAAATTACTGGAAGAAATATGTAAAAAAAAGAAAGTCTGCAAATGTCACATGTTTAGAGTCCAGAGGCCCAGCTGTAGTCCAATTTCCTTAATTTACGAAGTTCTCTTTCCTGAAGTTTTGATAATTTAGATACACTCTCCCCAAAGCATTCTGTTGTCTGTGAAGCCTCTGGGCAAACTTCAATAACCTCAGATTCCTCTTCGGACTCCTTCTCTTCACTATCACTTAGCATTTCCACTTCATCAGCAATTTCACTAGTGCTGTTAAAAAAAAAAAAAAAAAAAGAATCATGTAAGCCATTTGTCTATTTGTCTCAAAAACACACCATTTGTTTAGAGAGGTCCTAAATAATGCCAAAAAAGCCCAGCAAGTTATCTCGGTCAACAGTTCCACTGCAAATAGTCCTCCTTTCCTCTTAAATGTTTTCCTGAACAGTTTTAGTATAAAAAGGAACACAAATTCCTTAAATACATATTTTCAGATTTTTTTCCCCCCCTATACAACAGGCACTGATGGAGTTTGTATATATACCAAGCTACATCAGGGAAAGCCAGGCATTTTCCTTGAGGTGCCAGCATTGTATGCATTTGCAGTATATCCTGTCAGGGGAGGAGAGGAGGAGCTATTATTAGGTTAATGTGCATACTTGGCAGTCAGATACTTTGTGCTTTGGGAGATACAATAATGAGGCTTTGATTTGGGGTTGTTGTTGTTTTTTGGCAGATATTTTGCCTCCTGGCAAGGCTACATTGGTGCAGCAATTCAGTGGGGATTCCCTTGTGGCGTTTGTAGAGTTGAAATTTGAAAAGTTGAAATCAAGAAGGTTGGTGATTGACAATCTCCAGGGTCTTGGGGCAGAATATCTGCAGAAAATCTGATCGATACCAGATTGATTTGATTAGGACCAAATCCAGATTGCAATCTGAAGAACCCAACTGGGACCACCTCTGTTCCAAGAACTCCGTGAATCCACACGTGCTTTCTTCCACCGTGTCTAATGAGATACTCCAAATGATTAAATCCTCCCCTCCCTGAAAAAGCTCCAAGGAGTAAAAAAAACAACCTGGATCAACCCTCTAAGGACCAGGAAGAACAGCCCTGAAGGGATCATATGGTCATCGGCAGATATGTCCAAACAGGGTCAAAAAAGCCAACGTTAAAGAGTCACAAGCCATGTGATCAAAACTCCACATACAAGACTGTAAAAAAAGGGAACATGTTGATTGCATGATTGCGCGTCCTGGCCCCCTTCCTGCAGACAACTTTGGCAGAGGGGCGAAGGTTTGGGGTCCACAAATTTCTAAACCTTCTAGATATATCCTAAAGACAAGAGGAAGCATCCCTATCTTGAGCCGATATTTCACTTGCTTTCCATCAGTTGGACAAGAAAGGAAAGTGTACAAAGTAAAAAGAAAAAATGGCAAAGGGAGGACATGTGGATGTTTCACATCCTTGCGCCTTGGCAAATAATCTAATCCTAACAGGGGATTTTGGGGTTTGATTGAGAGGTGACAGTAGTTGATTCGTTTTTAGAACTCCTGCCAGGGCAGATGGGATGTCTCGTAAATCTCTGAACACAGCAGCATACATGCAGCCTACTTGGGTATCTCTGCGTTTGGATCCCACCTCAAGCAAAATTGGACAATACATTTTAGTATATTACATCTGAGGGACCTCTCGGGTTTCTTACCTTGTTCTAGGCACCAGCAAAGAGTGAATAAAAAGAGGACATAAGAAAGAAGCTGAAGGTAACACGTGTGCTGGAGTATGAAGCAGCTGGGGAGAAAACACAGGCCGGTGAGACTAGAGCAGTTTCTTAAGAGGTCATTGCAAGTGTATAAATTCCGAGTATGGGTTAGATCCACTCTTACTTCTCTAACAGCAGGTGATCCTTGACCTAGCAGATTCTGCACAGGAACTTTCCCAATATCCATTCCCTCTTTCATTTGCTGCCGATGCTTCCCCAGTAAGAGGTAAAAGGGAGTCATGGAGATGCTCTCCTCAACTGCTAACTAAAAAGGAGATGGAAAAACAACCACATTAAGGCATAGGCAAATAATTTTCAAGCACAGGAACAAAAGTGCTACAAAACAAGAAAACAGTAACTTATCTTTGGAGCACATGCTTGTTCAGCAGTCAGGTGCAATATGATGATAGGCAGTCATTAACTAGGTCAGCCTTTGTATCCTGGTGGAACTAGAGTGTCTATCTATAATATGCCGCCAGCAGAGGGAATTGCAGAAAGCATCCTTCAACTTGCTTGGGAGGTACCAGTTTAGGAAGGCAAGGTTGAATTAGCAATACCTGGCCAGAAGATTGGTGCAATCCATGACCGGCTTGGTGCCTTCTCCATGATTTTTAAGAGCCCAAAAACTCCAAGAAAGGTACTATAAATCCTTGAGATGAAGGCCAATTGTCATTTGGAATTGCTTTCTCTTAACCCGATTGTAAATTGTAATATATATTTATACTATTTAAGGTAGATTTTTAATTTGGGGAAATTAAATATCGTACCCATCTTGGATCAATCCTTGAATGCAGTATTTTCTTCCAAGAAACCTTCACTCTTTCAAGTAAAACAAAGCTAAAATTATCTGCAGATATCGTTTTTACCTAAGCATTCAAAACTTAATTGGCAACTCTCACTATTCATCTTTATTGGTATCCACCATGTAGATGGGTGTCTCAGCCTTTTCCATAGTCAAGTGTTTGCCATCTTAAATGAAAGATTCAATATTATCCTGGCCAAAGGTGAAAGATAGGTGTCCCGTGATGAGACATGAAAAATTAAGAACAATGTGAAAAGTGGTAGTGTTGTAGATGGAGCAGGGGGGAAATTTTGACACAGACTTTTGGATTCAGAGACACTCACTGAGGTAGGCCTCGCCTTAAGACTGCATTGCAGTCTACACTGAAATATTTTAATATGACTCAGCATTCAAAAAAGGGTTTTCATTCATTTCATAAGTCATTTAGCTACGAAAATTAATACCTGTCTACTGGAAGGCGTAAGTCTCTCTTCTGGGGTCTTTGTGCTAAAAGTCATTAATTCCTACACAATCAGAAGGGGAAAGAAAAGCAAGATTACAGACAGGAAAGGTATCCTTATAATTACATTGAGTTTTTAAAATGGCGCACACCATTCAAAATACCACTCCAGAAGCATATGGATATAGAACTAGGTGAATTTAAATATGAGATGTGGCTGTTAGCCAAAACATGGGGGATAGTAAAAAAAATATTTGCTACTCTTTGGAACAATGCCTTTCCTTTTAAATATTATTATAGGGAATTTCCTTTCCCTCTAATAATGACCAAATAACACTCTTTTTTTAGTGCTGTTGGGGAGAATACATTACCAACAAACCAAGTACAGCATTCATATAAAGCAATATTGGATTTAGACAGGCCGAATTTCATGTCAGCATAGTATTGCTGGCTGGAATTAGATTGCAGGAAAATAATCTATATCTTGACACAGTTAAGAGGTATGTAAAATGCAGGTTGCTCAGAGAAGCCCATAAATGTCAAAACATTTGACAGAGCAAAACCTCTATAGCTGGCTCAATATAGTTTATCTAGGCTGCAATCCTAAATGGAGTTAAGAGCCTCTGAACAAACAGGACCTATTTCTAAACAAGCACGCAGAGTGTGTCATTAGTACTTGAAGAAGTAATATGCATGTATGCAATTTCTATAGCTGTCCATCCCAGTCAATAACTTGGGGGGGGGGGGAGAATTACAATTAATATATATATATATTGCAATTAAAAATACCAAAAACATTTTTGAAAAAATAAAAGCATTCAGATTAAATATACATAGGAGTCAGGAAACACGAGAGTCTTTAAGTTAATTTTTCTTGTTTCTACCTCCCACCCCAACTAGGACAATATTGTAATGACAGTCTATTGGAAAGACTGGCAAATATGAATATTATAGCCTCTTTTCAGATCTGTTAGTCATCCCTACCCATTTCACTCTAAGTGACGTGACGTGATGTATCACGACTTTTTTTGCACTGCCAGAGCTGGGGTGGGCGCGGCCTTGGCATGATGCAACCGGCCCGTGGGCTGGCAGTTTGACACCCCTGCTCTAAATCATTTTAATAAACTCGGAACTTACGTGCGTTTCAGTCAGAAAATAAAACTGAGACTGGTTAAGCCACTGATATTTTTCGGAGGTAATACATTCAGGCACATCTCTTGGAACAAAGACAGCCCACTGGACTTTCCCTTTGCAGACATTCCTTTGGATACACAAGGGCCGTGGTTCGCTGGGCTTGAACACAAACACTAAAGCAGAGAAGAATATCTTTAGCCTTTGAAAACAACCCTGTCTGTTTTTCTGACTCGGAGTTGAAGTCATTGAGTTACAAAGCCACAATGATCCCAAGAGCATGGAGTCCCAGCCTTGATATTGCTAATCGATCTTGTATAAGGCCAACTTAACAATTAATCTGGCAGTAAGAGCCAAACCACATCATTGTAGTTGTAATAGTGTGAGAAAACCACTGCCAGATGACACCTTTTTGATGAGAAATAAACTAGTTGAGCCTTGCCCAGTTCAAAATCCTAACTTCTAGATTTGGAGAAAATCAAGTAGAGATGGCTACTGTTCAGGAAAAGGAATGGTAAAAAAGATTCTGATTTTTTAATATGGCCTTCACTCCTACCCACCATGACAGTTTCTTAACGATGGGATTCAGATGCAGAACTCTGTACTTTTTCTGTTATTTTCTCAACCAAAATGGCTTGCTCATAAAGTGAAACAGTATTATTATAAAACTGGTATCAAGATTACTAGGTTCTCTTTAAAAACATCTTTTCTTCCTCTGTAGTAAAAATCTGAAAACCAGAAGCTGCTTTAACACTAAGAGATTAAGTAATAACTAACAGATAGATACCCCCAAAGAAAAATAACTCCCTCTATATATGTAAGAAACCTTTATTCCAAATACAGTGAGTAATTGGGTTTTGATCCTAAGATAAAATTCATTTCAGAAGTTCCACCATTAATCAATTTTTGGCAATTATTCACTTCTACCTCAGCGTCCCTCTGTACCTTTACTTATATTCAAGAGGACTCGGCCCTCTGCGGAAAAGTCAGGCAGTATCAAAGCAAAGGAAAAGATTGAAAAACTAACTACGCTGAATTTCCTGTAAGTTTTTGGTAGGATCTAAGTTTCCAGGTTCAGCCTAGTTAAAAAGTTTGTTTTAAGTGGCATTAAATCTAAAATATTTTTCTAGGCATGATAATACCACAACTGGGATCAACCATTCTACACAAAGTAGAAAGGCCTCTTTGTTCTCACCATCTGAATATTCTGAGTGCTGAGAAATTGCGACAATATTCTCAGACAGATGATCAGGCTGAAGAATGCTGACATGTAACTGGGCACTCCATTCCACTGAAAAGAAAAATAATCAGGTCAGTAAAAAGAACCACAGACTATGAAAAGAATTATTTTTTTTTTCTAGGAAGGGCACAACTTGCAAGAGGGGCAGATTCAATTCAAATGCAACTTTCAAAATATGTTGAGTAGGGTCTGCATAAGGGATGAGACTAAGAGAGTGTTCCACAATGATGGCTGGCCTAAGGTTACCCAACAGGATCTCAAAAGTGTCCTGAAATCCATCAATCACATTTTGGCCACCATCAGCTCTAAAGATTCTGTTTAGTTCATCTGGAAAGGAGAGACCATACAAAGTGGCACGGGATAAGCACAGCCCTGATAGATTCACATTTTGAAATCATGAACTGTTGAACTCAACTAATCATATAATTTACTATTAGTCTTTTTCAGATTAATAATAAAATACATTAAAATGTGCTCCAGTAGACAATTAGTTTTCTCTAAATCCGTAGGACAAAGACAGATTACACTTTGGCCAAGAGTAAAAAAAAAGACAAAAAAGCATAATTTTCATATAATGGTTACTATTTAGATCCCTTTAACAGAGAGGTCCTCAACCCCTGGGTTGTGACCCACTACCAGGCCGTGGCCTATTCCCAACTCGCACAGCCTGTTTCCCCTCTCCTTCCCCCACCCGGCTGGGTTGCCAAGTTTGGGGACCGCTGGTCTAACACCATAGTCTTCTCAGGTAGTCAGGAGAGACCTGCTCAATGTTTCAGGCCTAGGAAGATGGGACGTTTTCTACTGAGGCACCCAACTCTGTTGGTCCTCCTCTTGTTTGGTTATTAGAATATTTTGTCTTGTGGCTTTCAGATTTTGTTTAGTTGCCTGGATTTCGGTAAATCATTTATTTATTCCTAAAATAGGTCTTTCTTCCCACCTCTCCAGCAGCTCCTCAAAACTCTTCTGGAAGAACTTCCAATTCTCTGAATTTATAGGAGAGCAATGCAAGGGGACAGGCAGTTATCCCTCTCCCAGCTCCACTGCAGGCTATCCGCATGTAATTGTCATTGAGCTTCCCTCGTGTAGGACTAGCAAAATAACTCTTCCTGACAGGATTACTAACAGCATCCTAAACTAGACTATGGAATAAATTTGCTGATGCTAAATGACTCATTTCAATTTGTATTTAATGTAAAAAAAAACACCCCATCTAATTTTGTGTAATGATCTTCTAACAATTAGATTTCACGCATCTCTTTAACAGCTTAGTTTTAAGCTGAACAAAAATCCTGGCCATTTGTCAAAAAGACACAGATTAACTCAGTATCTTTTGGCCAATGTACCACAAATTAATAATAGCAGGCAGCTGGTAGTTAGTAACAGTAAGCCAGTGCATGTGCTAGTGGATTAACCTGCCATGTATTGTTAAACATTTACTAAAAGGCTTTTCTTTTCCCAGATGCAATCAAAACTGAAAAGATTTTGTTTGCCCTGACCCCTTCTTTCAACTATTGGGTTACTGCAGCATAAAATTCCAAGGGAGAAAAGAAGAGGCAAGAAGTAAAAGCAAAGACTTACATGAACAATTCAGCAAGTTCCAGCAGCACAAAAAGCCACTGCTGGTGGTGCCAAGGAGATATTTGGAAGAAATGAGCCTCCCAAAGCATAGGCTCCTAAAGGAAGGAAGGAAAGGTCAGGATAGTTGCCCAACTCCAAATCCCGCCGGTAACATTTACTGCTACATTCGTCAGCATCCAGGATTGAAACTGGTGGAAAAAGAGCTGATCGTCCCTAGTTCAAGTGAGATATTTCATAATATGCCCCCCTCTACATTATCCAGGGTCTATCTCAGAAACTCATTTCTCCAATTTGGTTATAAGACTCTTATGCTGACCAAAGATATACTTCAAAGCGATATACTGTATGCTCAACAGCAACTTATCTATTACGGTTTGGAGAACAACGGTAAACAAGAAGGTCATCTAAAAAGTTCCTGCAAAAGGAAGGACATCGCTGATGTTCTGGCCAGCTGGACGTTCAGGAGTTAAGATTAGCCAAAGCCTTCCAGTTTCACCACTGAACAACTTTATGGTCTTTTTAACCTACATCTCCTAGCAGCGACTATATGTACAGACCTGGGAACAAATTCCATTTTACAACCATACAATTCAAACCCCCTACTACAGCAATCAAGCAAATGTTTACACAAAAAGGGTCAAGGAAGTCATTTGGAAAGAAAGAGGACCTTCCGAGCAAACGGTTCTGTTGAAACCATTTCAGATAAGACTGCTCTCTGCAAGTGCTGACAGGCAGGAGGTCATGATCAATTTTAGAAGTTTTCTGAAACCGTCTTGCTGACGGAACAGTAAATTAGGAGGAACTGGCTTTTGACTACGGTAGCAACCAAATGTGAGGAATTCAAGCAGACGGAGGGCAGAGAGGCACTGAGAACCATAACTGTTAATTTACCTATTTAAGAATATTGTTATCACAAGCGCTCACACTTAAAAAGGGTGGTCTATTTACTGAGAAACACAAATGCAGCCACAATCCTTAGTTATAATGAATTGTTGATTTAATCATTCATGTTAACCAGGCTCCCTTTACTGGCTGCGGGAAGTTCAGAAATGAATACAAGAGAGGGCCCAATGACTTTGCTTGTTATTCCAATGCGCATTTTAGTTTCATAGAAGAGCAATTTTACATTTCTTTTTTAATCTCAACTTTTCCCCATTATCTCTCTTCCCTCATTTTATTCTTAACCAAAAGGGTCCTGATCTAAGTTAAAATTATACGTAGGGCATGTGCTATTCCAGGCACGGAAAATGAGTTAATTTATGAAGACTGTTGTCTCTACTGTCAGATCCTGTGCTAAAATTAATTAGGGCAGGTTGTAAGCTGAGAAGAGCATTTCAGACTCACTTTTGAAAACTGCAACATTACACTTTTCAAATGAACTTTTTAAAAAGTCCATTTAAATACTAAATAAGCAAAGCTATAAGACCCAGAAGAACAAGCATACAAGTACATACGTTATAGTCCCTGGAGGATGGCAGAAAGTGCATTTTAAATCCCACGTTTCAGAATCCCACAGGGTGATCGTTTTGTCAAAGCTAACGGCGAGTAAAGAGCCGTCTTCAGAGAAGCAGCAATTTGTAGCTTGATAATTATGATAGCTTCCCACAAAATCGCAGGTCCAAGTTACGCTTTCATCTGCTGGGGAAGAGGCACACGGATTTAGGAAAGGAATATAAATGTTAGCCGGATGGCATGAAAAAAGATCGTGTGAGAATTTTAATTTCACAAAGTTGGTCTGGTTTGCTTGTGAGGCGTTCACTTGCTCCTCTCCTTGCAAGAAAACATCCCAATTTTTTGCAATGGAGCAATATCAAACTAATGTGGGACCAACGAGGCCCCATTTTCTTTTTCCACTGGAAGAGAAGAAGGGAGAGCTTAGTCCATGTTGATAGTCCAGTGGACCAATTCCACACAAACCGCATGCTACTCTCTCTTTTTTCTGAAGCAGGAAAAGCCACAGATTGCTGGGGAACATTTCTGTCCAAGAGACAGAAATTTCTGAACCAAGAGACCACTGTGTGGGAGTAATACTTGCCATGGCAAGCAAAAAACAAATTTTTGCTATTTAAGTTTATTTCTACACAAAATGGAATCTTGCTAAAAGCACGGCCATGTATAAGTGACGTATTTTTGCTGGCACTTCGTTCAAAAGAAATCCTAGGCTACCAGCCACAACTGCATAGGTTTGCCTGATGCAAACATAAATCCACAGGCTTCACTTTTAAAGGGCTTCTTAATAAGCTATTTGCAATCACTAATTTGTGCCCAGGGCTGCAGTTTTTCTTGGAATCCATCTCCTTTCAGACCACATGGAAGAGAGAATTTAGGGTCATGAAAGATACATTACATTTAATGCAACATCTGGATATACCACATCAAGAAACGAACACACAAACAAAAAAGCCCAAACACAACACTCAAAATAGCAAGATAGATACTTCTTCAAATAGGTGCTCCTACCTGCCACTTTAAATGCCCAGATTATGAAAACCATAAATAACTTTCAAGTATAAACAGCACTCTTTTCTACAAGAGTAGGTATTTTACACATGGAAAAATGCAGAAACTTAAAATTAAGGGGGAAACAAAAAAATCTTACAACTTCACAAAAATGGTCCCATAAAGATCAGCAAGCTTTCATGATTGAATGTAAAGAGGTAAGAAAATACTAGTTACAGAGTTCCTATCCTATCCTAGTTGCCATCAACTAGGCACAGGACAGAGAAGCTCAATCACAGCTACACTAAAGTCTTTTTCTCTTGTAGTATATATGATTTTATTCCAGTTGCAAAGTTTGCGAATGGTCAAATTCTACTGCACATAGAACAGCTAAGTGACATAGTCATGTCTCTCTACATAGAGCTAATTTCTACCTATTTAAATACATATACATACATACATTCATACATACATTCATACATACATACTCCAGAAGGAAACAGAAAAATAAAAGTAAGTCATGCTGCTTATCTGAGTTTTGGAAATTTCATAAAGATCCTTTTTTCTTTAGCCTTTAGCATGGCCTTTTACAGATTTAGAGAACCAACCAGGAAATTGTCATCTGCAGTGTAATCAATCCTTGGCTGTTCCTCAAATTCCTCATTAAAAAGCCCAAACTGAACACTTTATTCATGTTGCAAATGAATGAAGGCTACTCTCCCCGTTTTACTTACTTTCACTATCTTTATCCACCAGCAGCATCCAGACCTTGAAGTGTCCATCATTGCCGGTTGTTACCAGAGTTGGGGTTACATTTTCAGAGCCATCTGTGCCACGGAAACACATCGCAGTTATGCAATCCTCATGGGGTGTATTTATTCGTGTGTTTAGAGTAAAGCTAACATCAAAAAAATAACATATTAAAGTATTCTCATAAAGTAAATGGGCTTGTAATATTATGCTGGCTTGATATATCACATATTTAATTCTGAACAATGATCGCATCAAGTAAATAGATGGTGTAATTATTGGATATTATAATTTCCAATCGATGGTGTTGCATTTTTATCCTCAAATAAAAGTGGTACATTCTATACTACTGTACCACTGATAGAAATAGTCAGTATAAGAAATAGATCTGGTTATAAACCACCAAGATATAAAATGTAGTAGTTGCCTCTGAGTTGAGCTTGACTCCTGATGAATTACACGCAAATATCCATACAATTGGGGGGGATATGGCACAGAACTGCTTTGCCATTACCTTATTTTGAAGTGTTGTTTCAACATTCTCATTTACATTAAACAGACCTCATAGAAGAGTGTATCCTTCCTGTACATTAACACTCTTCTATCGAATTCATATCCTCGAACATTAGAAAGAGGATAAAGCAATGTAAGGCTTGTAAGACATCTCTCTACTTATTGAAACCAGGAGGTGATTTATAGATATCACTGGAATTGTCCAACTATCAGAAACCCATCTGTGGTATTATGTTAATTATATAAATGGAATGGGAATGAGAAATAAGGTAGGTTGCTACTAGTTCCATAAATATCATCATTCGGTTTCCTAAGTACTCCGCTGATAATTAGCATGGTCAACTTAGGGCAAATGATATACATTTATATTTGGGGAAAAATAGAAGCCAGAATGTAAAAGTAGCTGAAACACTGGGAACACTGAGAAGAGGCTTGCCATCCAATTCCTATCGAGGTTAACCTGCGTAACAAATCAGAAATGGAGTACCAGCCTTCTCCAGACTGATGCCCACTAGGTTAACTTGGGACTTCAGTTCTTTGGCCGTTTTAGCTGGGAAAGCAGAGAGTGACAGTGTTAAGATTAATTGGAGGGTCAGCACATAAATCACAGATTTTCTCTCAAAAATCTATCTCTCCCTGAAAAAAACAGTGTTACTGCCCACTTGCACTATGCCATGAGGTCACTGCTCTGCTTCCCTGGGGCCTGTGTTCCCTGGGGCTCAAAATGACGCTGTAAAAAATGCCAATCATGAAAAAAATGACCCGTCCTTGGGCTCGTGAGACACTTGGAAGTCTTGATATTCATTCTCCATGTCTAAAAGCAAAATCTATGCTTTAAAATGATCTCGGGGCATGTTACTGCTCTGCAAGTTACAAACTATAGGAATACGACTCTCTTTGTCCAGCATAAATTTAAACATGTTTTACCTTTGTGTCTGCTCACTGTAGGCCCAGAGCTTCAGCTGCATCTCAACCTCACTGCCGCTTCCTTGCCGTTGTTCCACAGTAGCCAGCCAGTCGCCTTTGGAATGAAATGCAGCTTTCAGTAAGTCAATCTGGTCCAGACCCGACTGATAAATATACTCCTGCTGCACAACATCCAGCTGGGCATTTCAGAAAGAGGGAGAGGCAAAAGAGTTGTTTAGGCTCATGTACATTGGGAGGCAAGTCAAAAGCAAATCAGTACAAAAGACTTGGCAGGAGTTATATCAATCGTCTTTAAACTAAGCAACATCGGTAGTTCTTGACTTACGACTGTTCGTTTAGTGACCCATCCAAAGTTACAGCACTGAAAAAAAGTGACTTATGACCGTTTTTTCACACTTACAACCATTGCAGCATCCCCTATGGCAGGGGTGTCAAACTCAATTTCATTGAGGGCCGCATCAGCATTGCGGTTTCCCTTGGGGGGGCGGGGGTGTGTGGCCAGAGTGGGTGCGGTCTACTGGGTGGGCGTGGATGGAGTGGGGTGGGTGTGGTTTTGGCAGGCAGTGGGGTGCTCTCCTCACAGCGCCGAGAGGTTGAGCCGGGCGGTGCGAAGCTCACCAGCTTTGCACCTTGCTGCCTGCTGAAACTGGGCAGGCTGGGAGCTGGGCAGCCTCGCACTTCCTTTTTGGATTCGCGACGCCCGGCTCAGCCTCTCGGCGCTGTGAGGAGACCGCCTCGCTGCCTGCCGAAACCTCGCCCATCAAGCCGGATATGTGAAGTAGGCGAGGGCCATTTGCTGGCCACTTCCAAGCGATGGTGCATTTCTTCATTCCTCACAAAGGGTGACACCTGCCCAGCATGCACCCAGGGGGCAGGGCCAACGTGGCAGGGGCTGGTCCCTTGCTGTTTCCAGATGGCCTTGTGGAGCTACGACTGAATGCGTTTCAGCATAGATGGCCACCACAAAATTGTACATTGGCTCCTGGCCGGCTTGGGCCAGGGCCAAGGCAGCGGGGACCGTTCCTTCACTGTTTCCAGGATGGCTTCGTGGGCCACATGAAGCCACTTCGCGGGCCGCATCCGGCCCCCGGGCCTTGTGTTTGACATGTCTGCCCTATGGTCATCTGATCAAAATTCAGATGCTTGGCAACTAACTCGTATTTATGAATACGGTTGCAATGTCGTAAATTGCAGGGTCATGTGATCGACTTCCGCGACCTTCTGACAAGCAGTCAATGGGCAAGCCAGATTCACTTTAACAACTGTGGAAAGAAAGGTTGTAAAATGGGACAAAATTAACTTAACAACTGTCTCACTTAGCAACAGAAATTTTGGGCTCAACTGTGGTCGTAAGTTGAGGACTACCTGTACAAGGAAGGAGGCAACCTAAAATTAGGGTGAGTCAAGGAGGCATAGATACCAAAATGCGTCTTGCAACATTCACCACGATTCTTTAGGGTTTGCTACTAAGCATCTGTAGTTGGTGTTCTTTATAAAAATGAACAGTTGTTTCATTCCATTATACTGCTTGCTCAGTAAGATCAAAGTTTTGGATGATCTCTGTTATTTTGCATGTCTTACGTTGTATACAATGCGACCCTTTGATGAAAGTATTCAATTCCAGCCCATTTCAATTTGTTGATGCTTAATATGTTCATGTTTCTAGCTGTTCATTCGTTTTTTTAGTTTTGTACACCAACAAGAGTCCGCTGGAGTTGGGCGGCCAATATATTTAAATAAATTAATTAATAATAACGTGTGGTCATTTCACCTCATCTTTCACTGTGTTAAACAAGCATAAGATTTAATTTAAAATTTCGAAATAGCGTTAGATTAATGCTATACATTAAAGTATCTTGTATCAACTGAGAACTTTAGAAGGTTACGAAAATCAATAATTAACTACAATATCTTATATGATTCTTAAGTCAAAGCAAAAAGCAAAAAGTTACAATATAACTTTTTATAAAGAATTCCATCTTTATGTAAGAATTAAAATTCATTAATAGTTTCCAAGTTGAATTCTTCTTATTTGTTTTTCATATGTAAGGGTATTTGAAAATACATCAAGGCTTGGTGCCATAACTTACTTTGCCATTATTCTATGGATGGAATTATACATGTTTTCAAGTGAAAATCATAGTTACCATATGCAAAACTAACTTACAAAGTCTTAGTCACAAATAGCATACAAATAATATACATCTGCAATCCCATACTTCCAGTCCTCCCTGGAATACTTTTTGCAAGTCTTTCACTTACAAATTTAACAGCAACAGTTAATTCTACTTTTTCTATGACAGGGTCCATGCTATGAAATAAATTGCCACTGACATTGAAATCAGTTCTGCCTTTATTACCATTCACGAAGGGGCATATTTCCAATTATTTATCCAGGTTTTTTAATATTTTACTCTTTATTGTTTATTGGGGTTTTCTTTTAGAAAATATATATTGTTGCCACTCCTATCCCCAAAATACCATAAAATGATGTAATAGAACACTGCCTTCAGAAAGATTGAAACACGTACATACAATCAGCTGGAAGAAGACTGAATATATGAAGCTACCTTAGCCCATGATCCGTTCAGGCTCATCTCTTCAAACTAGCAGTGTTAGAACTACTTTCCTATTGTCTACAGCTTCTTACTCTTTTAATTAGGCTTTGCTAAACATTCTGCATGAAAAACATACAATCCACTAGTTATCTTACTATCCTTTCTAGAGTAAAAATAAGAGGATATATAACTATTACTCTCATGCAATTGTAAATTATAGGACTGCATTTTGAATTTTTTAAAAAATAAATAAATAAAAGGGCTTGTCTTACTTGTCGCAAGGACCCAGTCCTTTATCACGCTTTTTCACTGGCTTCCATTCAAAGCTTTTGCATACCTCTATGTATAACTCAACCATCAACATCACTTTGTATCACCATATTTCTTTGCTTCTGTATAGAAACTTAGAGACTTTATTCTCTTTAAGCCCACTGTCCATTTATCCTAATGGCATTAGTGACTTCTACTTATATATGAGAGTCTACCTTTTGCCCCCATATCACGTGGCCTTTTCCAACGTCAGCAAAGCTTATCCTGAAGTTCAGTACTTCACCTTCTTCCTGTTCACTCTGCTTATCACATCACCATCCCCACTCCCAATCCACGTCATCACACAACTCATGGTTACCCCATACAAAGAGACAACTCCCTTAATTTTCACACACAAAAAAATCCTTCCCACAGCACCAATGTATTGCTCACCCTGCCTTGTTGAGTACCTTGAGGATGGCATTTAAAAGGCTGTCTGGTACATAATTAGAACAACCCATTAGCAACCTTGGAGTCTCTTCTTCTTTTCCATTATCTCCTTGACTAGACGAAGAGAAACCTACTGCTAAGTTCTAGTTCCCTGATATTAGTTTACCTAATAAAATATATTTTTTTCAGCCTGTTATGAGGTCAATATTGGGTATTTTCCTTCTCGGCTGGTTGAATGGAAACACAAGCTCTTTTGTAAGCTAGTAACTTCCCTGAATTTCCAAGGCTTTATCACATATTCGCTAGTTTAACTTACGTTGTACAATAATTTATCATTTTGCAGTGAATAGAACTGCAGGTGTCCAGGCTTGCCATTTAGAACTAAAGCTTTCGTTCTTGGATCAACGATCAAACCAGTCTTGACACCATTGCCTGAAATAAAAGAAAATGGTTTGAAGCAGAATGCCATTTCTTCCTAAAACACAAAACACAATTCCATCCCCAACCCCAACCCCCCATCCACAAACCTTTACCCTACATACCTTTGATTAATCCTTGAATTACTGCAGAAACTTTCAGGTTGCTATGTATGATTACTATCTCTGTGTGTACAAAAAGAAGTTAATAAACGTAAGAAATAAGGCTCACAGAAGGTAGAGAAAAGTTATCATCTACAATTGGACAATTCAGAATATCTGCCAGATCAGAACTATTACGGGGGGGGGGGGCTTGCTTTTGAGGGCTGTTTAAAGCTTGGCAGCATTTCTGTAGTTAGGTTTGGACCATTGCTTGAAGCAGCAACCGATAGTACTTTGGTTGAGCAGCTTTCACAGAGGCCAGCAAACCTCTTTCTAGGACAGGGGTGTCAAACTGCCGGCCCACAGGCCGGATGCGCCATGCCGAAACTGTGCCCACCCCATTGCCGGGAATGAAAAAAAAAAGTCCCGATGCGTCACGACACGTCACGTGACGTTGCGAGTTTGACACCCCTGTTCTAGGATAAGGCTTTGAAGATAACCAAATGTCAGGTGACCTCAAAGGTAGTCCACTGTAATGCATAGCTATTCTCGAAGGCTATTCAAAATTAAAATTACTTTAGATTAAGGGAGCAGGACCATTTTGTACTGTAAGTCACTGTCAGTAGCCAACTCCCTCCTGTGCAACATTGATCGGGTATATGTAGCTACCAGAGCTTGATAAGATTTCAGCTTGGGTTGTCTAATCAGCACAGTAAGTTATGGAAGCTGGACTCCAAAATATCTGGAGGCCCAACAGCTCCCCAGTGCAGAGTTGCGGCAGTCATAATTTTGGGACCAAGTCATGGAGGGAGGGGGGGAAATCTGCTGTAGCTTTGACGGGTCCCTAAGTGACCAGTTGAGGACTACCCGTATATTATAATAAATTTCATATGTTAAACCAAAAAACAATGACAAATCTTCCCGGTTTGGTCTTACTGTTATCGGAATGTGAAGTACAAAGAAGAGTTCCATCAGGTGAGACAGAGATATGCTGTATCGTGGCCCCTAAACGAGGCAAGAATTCCTTTTTAGCATCTGACCCATCTCGCCACTGAACCAGCACCGATTCAATCCCACCACTCAGGAGGCTAGTGCCTGTTGTTCCAAACAAAAGGGGGGGGGGGGGAATGAGTCAGAGGGTGGATGAATCTATTAACAACCAATAAGAGAATAACTTATAATAACTTACAATAAGAATAACAAATAAGAAGCCAAGAATAACTGAGCAGCAGTTCTCAATTGTTTTCAATGTACTCCAGGGATTTAAATTATTTTACATTTATGCCATTGCTAATAGGAAGTAAAGCCCATTCTTGCTTTGGCTGAGTAGCCTGTACAAGTATTTGGATCCTAGGAGGACTTGTCATACTAAGTGGAATTAAAAAGGGCTGTAAGACCACAATCTTGCACAAAATGACTGAGGAATGAGCTCAGTGAACTGACTCCCTCCAAATTGTGCAGCACTCTGTGTGATAAATGTCCTGCTGGAAAGGTGTATAATGAGCATAATGTTTTTATCTCTGTATATAACGGCTCTCACAAACCAAATTTCAACTTCTATAATACTATGGTTAACATTTGCTTTAACAAGCGATTAAGGTTTTTCTTTTCACGTAAGAAGCAGGATTTTCAAGCCAAACCTTAACACTTTGCTTACGTTAGCAGAAAAATATGTTCTGCTGCTACACAGCAAAATTCCTCCTCTTTCCTGTTCAAATAAGAAGCCAAGAATAAAATAAACACCACAGGGGCCACCTCAAGTGCTTGGCAAGGTCCAGAATTTTCCAACAGAGACAGCTGATTTTCCCCCAGCTACTTAGGGAATGGCTCAGCTTCCCTGTTTACATACCCTGATATAAAACAGGCATAACCATTTTATTACCTTGCCATTAATCAACCTATAACCATGATTCTGTTTTTGCTGTGAACCCATTTCTAAACCCTCGTCTTTGATAGATTTACAGGCAGTCCTCGACTTACGACCACAATCGAACCCAAAATTTGTTGCTAAGTGAGACGTTTGTTAAGTGAGTTTTGCCCCCATTTTATGACCTTTCTTGCCACGGTGGTTAAGTGAATCACTGCAGTTGTTAAGTCAGTAACATGGTTGTTAAGTGAATATGGCTTCCCCGCTGACTTTGCTTGCCGGAAGGGTTGCAAAAGGTGATCACATGACCCCGGGACACTGTGACCGTCATAAATATGAGTCAGTTGCTAAGAGTCTGAATTTTGATTACGTGACCATGGGAATGCTGCTATTTTTGTAAGTGTGAAAAGCGGTCATAAGTCACTTTTTTCAGCATCACCGTAACTTTGAACGGTCACTAAATGAACTGTAATAAGTCGAGGACTACCTGTATTTAGCATATCAAATTGGTTTTCTTGTATGTTTGGTGCTTTTGTATTACATTTTCAGCAGTCTGCATATTTGCAGGTCATCAAAATGTGTGTGCTTAAAAGATTAGTAGCATATAGAATACTCCAAAATATTCCCTCTTAAAACTGGCCTTTCAATTAACTCAGGCAATTTTACCTTCTACAGAGAAAGCAAGATCGATAACTTCATTGTGATGCCAGTGCATTGTAGAAAATGTATATTCTCTCTTATGGTTAAAATTTCTCCTATAGGAATAAAAAAACACATTGAATTGCTCTTAACTTCTCAAGAATTAAAGAGGAGGTAATATACAAATCACTTTGGTCGAGTGTTAAACCAACCTTTCCCCAATCCAGTGGTGTGAATTTCTCTCTCTTAGCCAGCCAGTATGGCCAATAGAGAGAACTGAGGACACTGAAATCTGCATATCCAAAGACACTTAAGCTGAAGGCATCTGGGCTAAATATTTTTAATTCTTGAGCTTGCAAAGTAAAAATGTTTACTTTTTACATTATACCTAGCCCCCTACCAAAGAAAATATAGGTGAAAACACTATCTGCTTTCACAGGTGTATCACTTGCCTGGATGTAAACTACTGTAAAGGGATAAGTAATAGGCATTTTTGAAAAGCAAAGCCTTTACATTTGACTCAGAGAAGAGTACAGAAGACAATTGCTCTGGGATGGGTCAGATTTGGAATTTTGAGAGCACGCCTCTGTCACATTGTCCATGGGGTCGCGATGGGTCGGATACACCTTCGCAACTAACAACAACTCTGTCACATACAAAATAGTTGTTATGAGAGACATGTCTATTCACAAAATAAGTGTTACAGTGAATGGGGCCAGTTATAAAGAGCCATTTGCCAAAGGCAACAAGCCTCCATCTATACGTTTTTTAAACTACCCCATCTCAAGGAACTTTCTGGGTCCAAAGACACTGTTGCAAAATAAATGTGCTAGAACATGGTGCCTTGTAGCAAGCATACCAGCTTTCTATTTCATTCTCGATTCGTGCTTTGAATCAAGTGTGTAGCCAAATGTATAATGCAGGGGTCTTCAAACTTGGCCCTTTTATGACTTGTGGACTTCAACTCCCAGAATTCCTCAGCCAGCGTGCCTGGCTGAGGAATTCTGGGAGTTGAAGTCCACAAGTCATAAAAGGGCCAAGTTTGAAGACCTCTGGTATAATGAAATGTATCTATGTATGTTTTTTTCAATGCCGTCAAAAACTATTTAATTTTTTTTCTTTACATATAGAAAACATCTGGATTAAGAACCGAACGCCTCCTGCTATCTATCATTCATTGATTTATCAAATTTACATAGCTTTGCATACATTTTTTGTCATTAGCCCCAAGGATGATCTCAAAGCAAGTCCCATCACTCAAGATAAGTAGTTTTAGCTACAATATCCCTGCAAATCTGAATTCTTTGCCAGAAGACTGTCCTCTAATTGCGACAGCCTTCGGGGGGGGGGAAAAAAACTTTCCTTTTTATGTTCTGAATGCAGCCCCTCACGTCATATTATTAATCCACATTCCCATGAAGGATAATCATCGCCTCTGATTAAAATTTAGGAATGTTAATACATTTAACCTACTATCAGAGGAAACATCTGCTACAAGTCTTCCAAGAATGAGCACTATGCTGCTTATTGTCAAGGCTCGCTGTCTTAAGGTTTTATTTCTCTGTACAAGCCCGTTGGCGATGTGATATTTCAAGCTGGGCTTGACAGTATTAATTTTATTTATAATCTTGTGATCTGTAATGGATTGAATCCCCCTCCAATCTCTTCAGAGTGACATTTGTCTTAATTTGCAATAAATCAGTGCCAGCTTGCAATCTGCATTGAACATATTCTCATCTGACATTCTTCAATTCATTGGAAAACAGCTTTTTACCAAGCTCTAGTCCAGGCATGCTCAACCTGCAGATTGCATACAGCCCTGGACAACTAGTAATACAGCCCCAAGATCATAATGGAGGTTTGCTATCTATATACATTTAACTATATATGGTTTATATGTAGCCCAGGACAATTCCTCTTCACTCAATGAAGCCCAGGTAAGCCAAAAAGTTGGACACCGTTGATCTATTCTAGGCAGTACAGTTTTGCCATACACGTGGGTATGCTGGTGGCCAGAGGTTAATACTCTGACCTTACATTTTTCAGGAAATATGTGCTTAGAAACAGCTGCCAATCCCAAGAATAACATATGCTTGCCTCACCAAAGACGAATTTTGCCATCTTTGTGTCCACTTGCTATGCAGTCTTCCTTTGGGTGACAGGCTACACAGGTGAAATAGCTGGTTGAAGCATTTCTAAGATTTTTACCTACAGAGAAGCTTCAAAAATAAAAGTTAGAGCTTAGTTAGTTGCAGCTGTTAAGCAGAATTATCCAAGAAATTAACAAAATTAAAATGCTAACTGCAAGAAGCCATCTCCTAACCAGAATGCAGCATATGTAACAACACGAAGATAGAAGACTGCAATAGCATCTACATGGGACTACCGTTTGAAGTCTATTCAGAAACTGATTCAGAATATTGCTGCCATCTCTGTATCTATTTTGACATGCATTTCATTTGCTTGGTATTCAGGAGTCCAGCCATCTTCCAACTTAATTATTTGATACTTCTACGTTCAAAAGGTTTGGGAGGTAGGAATGGATTCTATGAAGAAGAACATATGTATCTTTTTAATTTCTCCCTTAATCTATTTTCCTTTCTCTTTCACTGCTGTCCCTGGATGGAAATCAATTATGCCAACCGCAGAAATTGAATGGACTTGAGATTCTGGAGCATTTAAGGACTGAGTTTGAAAGATACTTGACCTTTCCACACCTTTCTCTTCTAATAAAGAATTCTAGGAAGCCAAACTAGAAAATGCTTAATCAATATCCACAGAAACCTTTAAAATCTGGGCCAACCAAATAGTGGTAAGCATTTGATCTTTTGCATTTTTTTCCAAATTGCATGTTGTTATTTAAAGCAAATCGTTAACAACAACTCGCAACAAGTTGCCTCTAGGCAAGATGGGCGGTATAAATAAACAAATTCATATTATTACAATAGAATACGTTTCTGGATCGCCAAATTATTTTTATTTATTTTTATTTAAAAGTTTTATATATACATCTGTCTTATGAATCGCAATCCTGGGCAGCTTATAAGCAATAGTAAAACAGTAAAAACAAGCCATTAAAATCCAACAAAGAATCACCCAATGCTCCTGACACATCTAGAAAAAAAAGCGTAAGACTTCCCAGGGCTCCATCTCCTATACATAGTAAGGATGTGTTAAAAGCCACCTCTTCCTAGGTTTTCACAAGGCCAGCAGGATAGGGGCCTGTCAAATCTTAAGGGGAAAGGGTGTTGCAAAAGGACAGGGCTGGCTGTCGAGAAGGCACACCTCCTAGGTCCCACCAGGCAGAAACATTCAAGGGAAAGAACCTGGACCATGATTACCCTATCCAACCTGCTGGAACAGGAAGACATCCTCAGAGGGAGGCGGTCCCACAAGTATCCTGCCCCCTTGTCATGGCTTTAAAGATGAAGCCAGAAACTTCAAAAAAGCACTTTCGTTACTGGTTTATAAATAGTTTTTATTTGTAGTAGCCACACATCCTTACAGAAAATCTAACCAATTAACTGGTTAAACCCGAATCGGATGTTCTTTTTTTAAAAAAAACTCAAATCAACAGATTCATCCCTCTACAACCAAAAGAGGAAGTAAAGAAGAAGAACTGATTCATATTGCTTTGGATATTACACAGTGGTCAACGTATACTTTTAATTCTCACCTGTAAATCTTATTCTTCTTGAAGAAACAAACAACAAGACGAAGCTTCCAGACTGATACTACATACGCACCCTGTCAGAATGAAAATATAGTTGGAGATTTCAACCAGCTTCAACTTAAATCTTACTTTGCTTAAGCAATTTGTTGAAAATACCACTTTAAGTTGCGAACTGGGGCTTTAGAATATACGGATGAGTGCATAAATTGTAATAAGCCAAAATCAAGGGGAAAAAAATAACTTGGTGCAAGGTATGAACTTGGATTTACTTTCTGTCAAGATCTTAAATCTTTACGTCAAGATACCTTCAAGATCAAAACATTCATTTGACTATAATAATAATTAGAACAGTTGGGAATGTGACAATAGGGGACTACAAGAGAAGCCCATTAATTTAAAGCAACCCCCGAAAAGTGACCTCATGCACAGGTGATCTGGTGCCTTGCAGATATTTTGGACCTGCTTTCATCGGCCTCAGTCATTATGACACATGACAACGGATCGTAGAAGTTGTAGAACAAGGTATCTGGAAATCATTAGGCTACCCATTCCATTATTAAAAACACCAAGCAGTTACGTGTTTGATAATGCAACTCAGCTGTCACTGAAATGAACCGTTTCCACATCACAAACTGGACGGGGAGCAAGGCTTTAGTCAAGAAGAAAAACTGTAATTTACAAAGTTTACCATGAAGGAACTTTGGGGAAGGAGAAAAGGAAACAGCATGTATGCTGACTGGGACATATAAAGCACTGTTGACTCCCTGAACAGGCCACCTAGTTTTTTTATCACCCGTATCATAGATATGAGCCCAAATTTTTGCTTTTCTCCTGCAGCAGACTAATCAGAGAGATAAAAAAAATGATCTGGAGCCTGATTACCCCAAACATTTCTCGGTATAATGTGTATGTTACGCATGTATCCTCCTTGCCAGACAGTAGGCTCAGAAATCCATTCATCTTCTGGTCTACTTGGAGGATTGTATTTATTTAAAACTAAAATAGATTGTTACAGAGTTCATCTTGTTTATTTTTGATGAAATTGGTTTACCTCCCAAGGAGGGAACAAAAGCCTAAAAACTCTAGTCCCTTGCCTATACACTACCTCAGAGGTCCCCAACCTTGGCCACTTTATGATTCGTGGACTTCAACTCCCAGAATTCCTCAGCCAGCCATGCACTACCTGACCGAAAAGTAGTGGGTTTTTTTTTTTAAAAAAAAAAACTTTTAATTTTTGACCATTTAATCATCAAAAAGGCAGCACAGATTTTGGGAAAGAGTGGGATGGCTGATGGTGTCCTCCCATAAGTGACAACAGGGAATTACCAAGCCACTAACCCATCTCCACAGGATCAGCCATTTTTGCTACAGCTTAACAATGAAGAAAGTATACATACATCTCTTCCAAATGCAGTACATTTGGGCGACTGGCTTACACCATTTAAAACCATTTCTAGCTCATTGGCTTCCACTTCTTGATCGGGTGTTTTTGGAAGTTTCACTGTCATTAGCTGAAACGTATCTGGTGAAATAAATATTTCTTATTAATAAATTGGTACAAATGGATATGAGCTGACAGTAAGATATTAATTTAATTATGGCTTGCAGATTAAGGAATAACAATCAGGTTCACATATCATATTAAATTAAAATTAAGCAGCATTTTATGACTTAGTACAATGCATAAATCAGGCCATTTTCTCCTATGGCTTGAATTATAGAACACATTCATTGAACTCACAAGAGAAATTTTTCCTAACCTGTTCTCCCCTCCCCATCCCCAAATTCTCTCTAGAGAGATAAAGAATTGGAGCTAAATTTAGAAAAATCTACTTTGGCTTCAGTTTTGGGATAAATTCATGATGCTCCTTCATTTCACCCATCGTGGAAAGTCAATGAACATCACCCTAACCATAAACATTTATTAACCACTTCACATGACAGGTCTTCAAGTTCTAAGACCCATATGATTACATTATTTTATTTATACCAAAAGAATGACACATTGATAGGTTGCTTTTTAGATCACTGATTTACAAAAACATCATAATGAAACTGTTAGCATTCAATCGCAGTACTTCATATTGTTTTTGCAACTTGCTTACCACAAGTATACATCTATAAATCCTGTCAAATAGTTAGCAATCCTGAGCTGGGGAGAGGAAAATAACCTTAAAATAAAGTCAGTAATTCTGAGAATGTAAGAGAGCTTATGCATGCCTACTTTTATTTTTCATAATACAAGAGGTAAAGTGCCACAAGCAGTGAATTTATTTTACCCTAGCCTTTCATTCTTTAACCAAAGTTTCAAAGAGGTTTACGAGAACATAAGATCTACAGAAGAAAATGGACATAGGTTACAATATACCTGATTTTTCGTCGTTATGATTTGAAATGAGGATAAATGCAGAATTCTCCAAACTTGCAAGGGTGTAAAATGCGAAGAGTTTAGACCCAACAACAAATGTCTGGAAGAAAAGAACACAGCAACACAATATCTCTATTAAGTCTCAGCCAATCTCAAGATGAAATCCTGGCAAGAAATACAATTTGTCCTAAGTTCCAAGCAGCTTCTGAAAGCAGGAGAACAAGAAAAATACTCCCTGTCCCATATTCCCAATGTGGTTTATTCTTTTGGTTTGGCTTGGTTAAAACATAGTTGCTCTTATGTCAGTACAACTGAAATGTATTCCCAATTACGGTAAAATCTTTCTAAGATTGTTAAGCACATTATTCAAATTGATTATTTCATTTCATTATTAAACAGCCTTGAGTTCACTTGATAAAAAGGGATGCCTCCCCCCCCCCGCATTTAAATAAAACACATAAACAGTATCTGCAAAATTACAGGTAGTCCACAGTTAATAGCAGCAATTGGGACTGGAATTTCGGTCACAAAGCAATGTGGTCGTAAAGTGTGATGTCATGTGACCATATTGCTTAGCTGGCACTTCCTCATTGCTGTCATTAAGCGAATCACCGTGGGTCATTAAGTGAGGACATCATGTGGTCATCATTAGCCACCTCCTGCCAGCTTCCCTATTGACATGGCTTGTAGAAAGCCAGCAAAGAAGCCTGAGCTTGGGGATGCTGCAATCGCCAGAACTTTGAGGTCCAGTTGTAAGTACTACTCATTCATTGCTGTCACAGGTTTGAACAGTTGCTGTGTCAACAACATAGCAACATAGCAAAATAAAGACTCTTAAAGGTAAACAATGCCTCAGGATTCTTTGAAAAGCCTCTTCCTTCGGAACCATAACATGCTGAACAAGAGGTCATTTAGGGACGACCACTGTATCAGAAGAAACTGCAATTATAGTAGACCGTATATTGAGAAACCTCTGTTCACATCCCGGCCCTATGCCTAAGAGTTACATTGTACATCCTATATACAATAAGCTAGAGGAAACATATTTATTCCATTTATTCCACTGTCAAATCTGCAGGAACTCCTGCAGCAATTAAAACAGTTACGGTAAAATATTTAAAAAAAAACCTAACACATCCACAGTAGTTACCTTAATACTCAACAAAAATTATTGCAGGAAATTTGTAATAACAATCATACTGAGCAACCATAACCAAATATAATATACTATTTTTTCTAGTCTTAAAAGCCACTGAAAAACATAAAACCTGCCATCTATACATCAGGTTAAAATAATAATAAAATAAAAAATAATATCTACTAATATGAACATATGTGTAAACATATAAATTTGGAACATTGATGACATTAAACAATATCTCAATATTGAAAAAGAACAGGCTCACAACATCCCAAATCCCCAAATCCTCCTGAACAGCCAGGTTTGCATATCCTTCAAGATCATTAGGAGCCATTTGAATTTCTGGATAAATTTTGTTTGATATTTTAAATTATGTCTTGGATTACATTTCATGTGCAGTAAATGATTTTATTAGCTAACATGTGGCTTGCATGATAATGGCATATTATAGCCCGGCCATCATACAAAAATCACACCTAACATAATCCCAGCATAGATAATGCATATTACTTAATTTAACTGCTGAAATCAAGTGCATTTTTGGCATCATTAGGTACAAATCTATTTACTAATCTGTGATTTGATATCTTTGTGAGCATAAATTATGAATGATGTGTAAAAGATTAAAGAAAAGGAAAATTGAACAAACCTTGATAAGAATTCCATCCATAAAATCCCAGAGTTTAATAGTGCCATCTAGAGACGATGAATAAAGCTAGTAAGGAAAGGGGGAAAAAGAAATGATCTATAAGTTTCAATATAGATAGATGTAGAAAAAATGTTGAGTTTCAGTACTCCTTGTGGCATTTGCTATATTTATGACCTTATAGCATGTGATATTTTTAATGTATTTGGCTAAAGCATTCATTTAGCTAAAAATCATGTGCACATACCGTGTTTCCCTGAAAATAAGACCCACCCCAAAAATAAGCCCTAGCCTGATTTTTTGGGGTGAGCCTAATATAAGTCCTACCCCAAAAATAACCCCGGGGGGGGGGGGAATCCTAGCTGAATCTTCAATCATCAGAGATAATGGAAATTGAGATCCAAAAAATTTAGAAAACAAACAGTTTCCCTAATTTTGTTTTAAATTATGCAGGCCTCAAATGGCATGGAACTTTTAAATTGCACAAGAAACAAGTAAGTTAATGCTGCTGGACTGGTATATGCCCAGCAATCTGATCCAGAAGTAAGTGTAGCCTTCTAGATAGTGAAAAGTAAAAGCCATAGACAGTGAAAAGTTAAAGCCAAATTTAGAGTGATCGTTAATCCTACTTTAAGCAGACTTCAATTTTCAATTATTAGCCCTTTATATGTCCGTCTAACCCAGGGGTGTCAAACTGCCGGCCCGCGGGCCAGACGTGTCACAAGGAAACCACGCCCATTCCATTGCCAGCAATGGGGGAAAAGTTCCAATACGTTGTGCGACATCACATGACGTCGCGAGTTTGACATGTCTGGTCTAACCATTTCATGTTTGAATGAAATGACATGCAAGAATTAAGTTAAAAAATGCCTTAATCAAACTGATAACAACCTGTAAATGATTTTGAGGATTCAACTGGATTCCTGTCACTAGATTGGAATGACCTTGTAGGATATGTAGACATTCTTCTGTAAGTGTACTGTAGACTTTAATGTAGTCACCTGAAGCACATAGGAGATACCTGTAAATGATTAAAAAAATTTTTTTAAAAGGCATCTATGTAATTCTAACAACATACTGCATATTAATTAAAATTAGAACATGATTCCTCAGATCTTTAACATTAAAGCTAAAAGACTAAAATAAAAAGGTGCTCAAAACCTACTAAACTATGTGACATATCAGCACTAAAACTCTGTATTAAACCTAGAGTGCATTCATTCAAAAGCAGAATACGTGATAAAGGTGTTTTCAATAACTATGAAGCAATAATAACTTTATCAAGATTCATATACTTGTATTGTTTTATATTTCACATCAATACAAAACAAAACATAAGCCCACCACCTGAAATTTACAAGCCAAAATCCCAGAGAAGTGATGTCCTCAGTCTACAGGAAAACAAGAGTTGTGTGTCTATTTTTACATGCTCAAACATATTGACCTAATTGAGAATCCCAAAGGTGCTTTTTCAGAGTTGTTGCCTCTTGAAAAAGCATCTTTGGGACAACCATGACCTGGATGACTGAGAATCTCTATAGACATAGACCTAATTGAGAACTAAATCTAGATTCTTTATTCAGAAAGACTAAAGATTACAGCACGAATCGTAGTAAGAGGGAAGCCACATTCCAACTGCAGATCCTATGGCACTTTCTCCTTTTGAAGTAACATTACCGACTGCAAATTTATCTAAAGAGAGAGTAAATTTTTGGAGCTCAAAAGCAGTTGCCTAAAGATATCAACAGCATATAACCCGACCATCTATTCAGAAAAGACATACCACTACAATCAGTTGAATATTCCCGCTTATATGTCTGCGGAATGTATAAGTGCAAGCATTTTATATACAAGTGCATTGCATGCGCGCAGGTACATGTCAATAAAATAAAACACCGTCCTTCCTATAATCGCATAATGGAAACTCGCCGCCTAAGAGTAAATTCAACTCTCTGAATTCTACTAACTTCGAATCCGCAGAAAACACCGCGCGACACCCGCTTAACCAGCTCCCGCCGCAGCGAACCACGCGGAGTTCTTCCCGCGCCACCATTTTTCGACACGAGCCGATTTCTAACCTTCATGCCCCTCCCCTCCAGGAAATCCAGGAAGAACAGCCGCAACCTCTCTAGCTAAAATATTTCCTGCAGCTCTATCGTATTCGGTCCTCCTTTCCTATGAAGGAAATGAAGGAGGGGCGCCGTCCGTTTTGTTGCTTTAACGTTTCAAGCTTTCGATTGAAAGTACTGATACATAGAGAGGGATTAGACTAGAGTGTCTCTCTTGCCCCAGCTTGGGGGGGGGGTCATATTGAAAGCGGAAGAGGTTTGCTTAAGGAGGTTGGTGTGAAAGGTAATTTGAGTTTGGCTAGCAAGAAATTTGCATAGGAAAATACATCTGCGCAAGCTTTGTCATAGCTTTGTAACTAGTGATTCCCCCGACTTGCAATTTAAGATGCAGAGGCTTTAACTATGGATCTACAGCAGTGTAGAGCGACCACCGTTGAGTTGCAGACTAGGTTGTCCGAGATGACTTATAGAAAAGTTTGTATAGTGTAGTAGTGTACCCAGCCTGTGTCAAATTTCCTATTTGAGTCGAGGCTGCTCTGTTTTCGGGATAGGCTACGATAGTTCCGGGCTCAGTTGAGTACATCGGCTAATAAAACTTAAGGAACTAAAACCTAAGTTGAAATAATGCTTTGTTATTAATTTTGCGCATTCTATGAATTGTTTCAAAAGACATGTTGTCTTACATACATTAAAACCATTGCATACACTAAATGCATTTAAGAGCTAGTTTGGTGTAATGATTAAAAGGCACAAAAAAGGCCAGCTGGATAATTCTAGATCAGTCATTCTCTTTCAGTCCAGAGAAGCAGGCAAAGGCAAACCACTTCGGAAAATCTGGCCGAGAAAGTTACAAGGATTTGTCGCCAGGACTCAGTACTGACTCGAAGGCGCACACCCACCCCAAAACATTTAAGTTAGAGCAAGGATGGGAAATAGAAAAGTATTGTGACTGCAAAAATGGGGTTCCCACAAGAAACATAAGCAATTCGCTCAATACGAAAATACAATTCTCCAAATTTTATAAACAGCATTTTTTATTTGCTGACTTCCTCCAAGCCTTCCGGTCCCAAATGCAATGCAAGTCTCAAGTAAAACAATCCAGCTTAATTGTTCCTCTGACTCCAATCAATAACTCAATGGTATATAGAAGCTTTATATTCTGTGGCGCATATAGGACTGTCTGGATAAACAAAAAAAAAATCAAGTCGTACACTATATCAATTAGGATATGAGTCAATCTTATTTGTAACAAATCTATGCTAAAGATACCAAGCCCTCCCCCGCCGGCCTTTTCCCATAGACCTCTTCGTATCTCGTGCTCCAGTTTTCGCCAGCTTCACTTCATTGGTTGCAAGGCGTGCTCGTCATATCGCGCACCCAATCAAAATCAGTGTGGTCAATTCACTCGCTTCTGCTTCCAAGTCCCAAGGAGAAGCAGACGAGCGTGGCAGGAGGGTGGACTAAAATTGTACGTATGTCTGCGAGAATTAAATAACCAGATTAATATTTTACAGATTTTTAGAGGCGGGCAGCGGTGGGAGGGAGCGTGTTTTGGGGAGGTTAAGTCTGAGGATACCCTAGAGCAGGAGTGGGGGAACTATGGTCCTTTTATGACTTATAGAGTTCAACTCCAGGAATTCTGGGAGTTGAAGTTTACAAGTCATAAAGGGGCCATAATTTCCTACCCCCGCTCTAAAGTTTCTGGTTGAGGGTAGATTTACCTGCTGTGAGTCGCTTACTTTCTTGGCCTCGTGTAAACCAAGAATGGACAATATGTACCCCTTCAGAGGCTGAACTCTTAATTCCCATTAGCCCTCTTTAATGCGGCTGATGAGGACATGCTGGGCCAAGGATGCCTTTCCTTACAGGTGTTTTCTGAAACAGCAACCCCGTGCGGTACCTGAGAAGGAGTGAACTGCTCAAAATCACCCTAAGAATTTTATAGCCTGAGAATAGATTTGAACCTGGACCTCTCTGTTCCTGAGTCCGATGTTTATTTTATTTATTTATTTTTATCCCACCTTTATTTTTTGTAATAAGTCAAGGCTGGAAACATACCTAATACACTTTCCTCCTCCTATTTTCCCCACAACAACTACTCTCTGAGGTGAGCTGAGAGAGAGGGACTGGCCCAAAGACACCCAGCCAGCTCTCATGCCTAAGCTGGGATTTGAGGATCAGTTCATATTGCTGGGCTGGAGAATATAAAGAATATAGAGAAAAAGAAGTGACAATGCTCACCTATGTTGTGCCCAAAGTTTGGCTCCCATAAAGCATCTACATCACTTTGAAGATGCAACATAATTGTATCGGCGTGTGGTCAATAAAACAGTATTTCCTGGACTCTCAGCTGAGCCTTGGCAGTGTGTTGGCAGCCCTGAGCAAAGGCAGAATATGTACAGGCTAATACTGTATATAACTAGTGGTAATGGCTATTATTGATAATGGCCTACTACATTGTAAAGGCAGGACAAAGAAAAAGGCAGACATAATGTAAATTACAACATGACATTGGAATATGTGAGAAACCTATCTGGCTGACCATATTATTTATCCCTTCCAAGTATGGCAGGTGCTATACTTGGAATATAGTCAGTGAATAGTAACAATGTGGTTTCCTCAGCCACAGGTTCCTGACACATTCTTCCTCCTGGCACCTCTAAGGGTGAACTCAGCTTGCTGTGAATGTTTTCTTACACTGTTCCTTCAAGCAGTTCAAAAGAATTGAACGGATATCTTGGAGGGTTGGTTGTAAAAGCAGCTCAAATGCATATGGGAGGGGTACTTTTATCACCACACCTATTCACAAAAGACATGCAGCTCTCTTCCTTTATATGGAGATTTTGCATTAGCTACTGGCTGTGAATGTAATTGGAGAATTACTCTGGTTTCTTGCTTTCTTCAGGTCTTGAGATCCTGTCACCTTTAAACTGTCAAAGGAGCAGTAAGTGATTATATCTGGCATCGAAAAAGAACCTGGGGTCTTCTGACCAGTCAACAGGAGCAGATGTCAAGCCGGGCACTACTAAGGGAAGGGGGGGAAGAGTCAAAGTTGCCTGATAAAGAAGAGCTGAACAGAAAGGTCAGTGGAAAAACAATGAAATTATAAGAATGAGAGACACTAATATGGATAAGGTACATCTGTAAATGCTGATGGTAGAATCTTGATAAAATAGCACTAAATTCTGCTTTTACAAGATGCGACAGAGTCACTTTCAGAAAGGAATCCTGTTTAGTGATACCAACAGTTTTATAGCCCAAAACTAATGTGCTAAACACACATTAAGGATCAGGCTTCATTGGACTTGGGCTTATATGCAGCCTAATATACTTTGTTGAAATAATAATTTCTCTTTAAAAATATGATTGTTCTTTTAAAAAAGCAATTCTCACTGAAGGGGGATGCTCCTTTTAACAAGGAAATACAGTTTGGATTATTTTGAATTTGTAGAAACTGCCAAAAATATGCATTTTTTTCTCCTTGCTGAAGCTGGAGAGTTAAAATATCTTCAGTTTTGGCTTGTTGCAAAAATTATAGGTGAATATAAAAAAAATTGCTGGATGTGGGAAAATAGATTTGTCATCTGAATCCATGTGATAATGATAATAATAAGTGTCTTAAAATCTGAGCTTTAAAACTTTATATTTTAATTATAGTGGATGCAGTCTCTATAACTATTTAAGTTTTCTTGTTGACTGAATCATTTTAACCATGTTTGGGATAGAAGTATTTCTATATAAAATACCATTTATTGGAATGACTTAAATGTATATTTATCTGAATTAAATTCTGTGTTTCTACTCATGTAATTACTCAAGGGAATTATAAAAAAAAATCAAAGCAAAAACAATTCAAAAATTTAAAACAAATTAAATGTTTGAATTATAAGGCAATTGAAAGTTAAATGTCTGGTGAAAAGATGGGCCTTTAAAATTTTTCTGAATGCAGTGGAGACTAAGCGATAGCTCCTGGAGAAATAAATTCTGTAGGCTGCAAGCAATATAGGAGAATCACTCTTTTGTCTGCCAGATAGCTCAATCTGTGTTAGTAGGGTCATCTCCTATTTGCATGTTCCTTGACTCTTCTGTGTGAAGAAGATGGTAAGAAGCCTACAAAAGAGTTTCTAAATAGATATCACTTTGTCAGATTTTATGATGTAATAAACTTGATACATGTAAATAAGATGTGTTTATTTTACTTTTTAAAATGTATATTTATATATATATATTTTAGGTAGATTTAAAAAGCTAATTTACAAATTATGCTTAGAAATCTTGGGTTTGTTTTTCATGGAATTGAGACCTTTTTTCATCTTGCAGATTAAAGAGCAAAAAATTGTAGTTGATGAAATTTCCAACTTGAAGAAGAATCGTGTAAGTGACTATAACTGTCCTAGATTATCCTAAAAAAAATAAAAAAAATAAAGCTAAAAAAAAATATCTTACCTCTTTAGTGTTGAACTTTTCAGACTGTTTCTTCTTAATTTGCAGAAAGTTTACAGACAGCAACCGAACAGCAACATATTCTTTCTAGCAGACAGAACTCAAACTCTCTCCGAATGCAGAAGTATGTTCCTCAAAAACATTTATATTTTAGATATATTAGAAATATAACTTAACAAAGATGATAATGTTCAGTGAGATGAGTGGACATTCTCACTCTGGTGTTATAAAATATTGACATTCTATATATGCTCAATGGGTTATTTTTATCTGAAGTTATAAAATATTGCTACAAGTACAGAAATTCAATATGTGTATGTGCAGGTAGTCTTCACTTAACAATGGTAATTGGGACTGGAATTTCTATTGCTAAGCAGTGCCATCATAATGCAATGCAGTGCAATATGACCACACTGCTTAGTGACAGGAGTTCCAGTGCTTTCATTAGTGTCATTCAGCAAATTCCATGATGTCGTTAAGCACAGCATCACATGGTTGCCATTTGCAACCTCCTTCCAGCTTCCCCCTTCCTTTTGCTTGCTGGAAGCTGTCAGTGAAAGCCGTAAATGCTGACTACAGGATGTTGCAATGCCATTATTGAAAGCCAGTTGCTAAGTGCCCAGATCGCAATCACGTGATGATGGGGATGCTGTGAGTGTTGTGTCAGAGCATGCACAGTCTTATTGCGCTGAGGTAACCCAGGAGAGAATACAGTAAACAGTGGTTTGTAATTAAAGGGTGGTTTATATTACACTATATCTACAAATATATACTAAAAATAAGATACATACACGTGGTGAAACAGCAAAACTCAAATACACAGCAGTTACAGCAGTCAAACAGATGAGAGAGAGAAAAAACTAAAGCAAAAAACTCCCCTTTTATATTCAGCCTCTTAAAGGGATACACACACCTGCTGAGTCATTCCTGTATTGCATCATCCAGGTTACATTACATCAGCTGGTTAGCCTTTAAATTATTACCTTGACATGTTGTAAGTACAAGAGCCAGTCATAAGTACCATTTTTCAGTGCTGTTTTAAATTCAAACAGTTGCTGAACAAGTGATTGTTAAGCAAGGACAGCCTGTATAAACTTATAAGTAGCTCTGAATATTAGATGGGGAGCAATGATCCAGGTCTCTCTTTAAATATATCCTTATGGCCACTTTGGAACTGTGTCTTATGAAAAGGACAATATAAAATGAACAGACTTTTGATCTTAGTTTTATGAATAAAACAGTGACCAGGATGACAAGAAAAAAAACAACTTGAAAAGTAGGTAAAATTCTGACTTCTGGCAAAGAAAAACCAAACTGAAGATAGCTCCATTAAAGGCAGAGCCAGCAGCTAGGGCAGAAAAAAGATCTGGAGAGTAGACCAGCTCTTCATAATTCTTATCCAAAAAGGAGAAAAAAACAGACAGCAGATCTAAAAGATACTGGATTTGCATATTTCCTTTTCTAATCACTTGGAAATTGCTCGTTAGCTACTTTTCAGCTATTAGGAACCTTTGGATCATCAAACTTTATAGCACTGGGTGAATTTCCTTCAAGCAAAAGAAAATAATTGGAAGGAAGGAAAAAACAGCATAATGGTGATTAGAAGTTTGATTATGGAAAGTTATAAACAGACTAAGGGCCCACACAGATTTGAAATAAGATCCTGGAATTGATTATAAGAATCCTTCCCATGGGAAAATACTTTAAAAAAAAAAAAACTTTAAAAACATGATAGGACGAGACTTTAAAGTTTGGACGCTAAAGGAAACCAGAAGGAACTAAAGATTATAGTGAAAGGAGACTACTTAAATTTGATTTACTAATATAGAAAGAAGCAAAATATTTTAACATTGGATATATTGAAGGATGTTTTTGAACAGTGGACATTAAAAGTTTCTACCTTCTTTATTCAAGAATAAGTTTTACTAGACAAGATAGACTGATCTGAAAGTGGATTAAAAATGACAGGCTACAAGAATGATAATAGAAAAAGGATGCTACACTGGGCCTCCAAAGGAAACCAGCTGATGTCTTCATAATAATTAAAAAAGGTTATACAAATAACAAACTAAGAGAGTGACCTGGCTAATTTGTCTGTATGGTATTTGCAAAAGAGGCTTTGAAGAATTTTGTGAAAAAGGACAAAGAAGAAATGGAAAAAAAAATGAAGTTGTAGGACATTATTTGAAGGAACTAGAGATCAAAATTATTAAAAGTTAAAGGAAGGTATATAAAGTTGGTTTATTTGATCAAGGTTAAAATAGATAGGTTGTTATCTCTGATAAATTTGAATGGATTTCCACTGATCAGGATTGAAATGACTTGGCTTTAAGGAGTCATTGATTGTTAAGAGCTGGGATATGGAAAGAAGAGGTCATTTGTTGTATTTTAAGAGAAGACAAATTATTAACATTGTTTTTACTTACATAATGACAACAAGTCACGGGGGGGGGGGTCATTTCTTTATATATTTCTTTCCCTTTCCTATATTCTTATTTTTCTTTATTTTCTATTATTTCTATTTTTTTACTTTTTTTATTTTGTAATTAGAATTTTTAATAAAATTACAATTAAAAATAAAAGGTAAAATTCTAAGCAAGTTAAGAACTTATAGCTGCCTGGAAAAATTAATAGATTTTTTGTTTGTGGCATCAAATATATCTGTACAGGAGACATGAGCAATCTTTGGCTATCAGAAGTTGTTGAAGTATAACTTTTAGTAGTGCCAGCTGGTGTACGGTTAAATATATTAAAATTTTTAGTTCTGTAGTAACTGGAATGTCATGTATTGCTCATCCCTTCCCTTTGGGAATGATCCTCAGTTCTGTAATGCTATAGCAGAGAGGACTCTTTCCTTTATCATCAGGTAACACAATACGGGAATACATAGCCTCCCTGCAGATCTTCAGGAATGGGTCTCCCAACTTTTTAGAACATGAAAGTTAGATACTGTTATTTAAGTTAATGTTAATTAGGCAACTCCAGAACTCCCTAAAATAATTTTCCATCTAGCTATAAAGTTGTAATTTTAGTGATTTGATTTTGAGCTAATTCAAGATATCGCAGTCAAGATTCTATATCAACATTTTAATTATATTTGTTTGACATTTACATGTAACCAAAAGATTAATGCTTAAACAGACTAAACAATCAGCTATCTAATGTACATTTACATGTAACCAAAAGATTAATGCTTAAACAGACTAAACAATCAGCTATCTAATGTACAGTTGGGGAGGTTTCATTATGAAATATAATTATACAGATAAGGATCTGATATTTTCATTTCAATTATAAATGCAGCAGTAAATATTCTGAAGGGAATTACATTACTGTAATTAGAAAAGGATTTAGCATGTATTTTCAGATACTGCTTTAAAAATAATTGGATTAAATGATAGTACATTAGGGGAGAGTTTCTTTCATAAATCATTTTGACAGTGTGTTCCAGTAATAATGCTTTTTCTTACTGTTACATTTTCCGTGTGTACAAAAGGCAGTGACAGTAAAGAAAACTTTTTCCATTCTATACTTTGGTTGAGATGTCCCTGAATAACTGACCAAATCAATGGTCTTTTGTTGCATTCACTTCTGTTAGGTAGGGAATGAAACACATGGACCTGCTATTTATTCCTACTCTGGATTAGTATATTTGGAAGCATTGTAAGGCAGATTCCTGTGCATGGGTTATGGTAAATATGTGTGCATTAATCTTGCATATGTACTTAGGGCTACTTTAAATATTTGCCTGATTCTCTATACCTTTTAATTAATATGTTAAAAATGAGATTTTCTTTTATCCCCAGTTACTTTAGATGAACTAAAGAAGGCTCATCAAGAAATAGAAAACTCAGAAAAAAACAAGATCAAGAAATAGTTAAATCCAATACAAGTTTACAATGTGTGGAATTTGCTGTGTGGTCAGCTTATCTGCTCATGCCTCTGGAAGTAATATCTTGAAAGAAGATATCCTAAACAATCTTAAAAGAAGAGGACCCGATAGAAGCCAACAACTGGAAAAGACTGGGTTTCATCTTCCATATTGGTGCTTATTTTCTGGCCATGTACTTCATTTAAGGGGGGCGATGACTCCACAGCCGTTGGAAGACTCTGGTAATGTATTCCTTTGGAATGGAGAAATCTTCAGTGGAATTTCTATGGAAAGGGAAGAGAATGACACTCAAGTTATTTTTCGCCAACTCTGCTCTTGCAATAGTGACTCTGATTTTTTGACAGTGCTGTCCTCCGTTCAGGGTCCATGGTCTTTTATTTTTTATCAGGCATCCAGGCATTGCTTATGGTTTGGCAGGGACTACTTTGGTCGTCGAAGTCTGCTGTGGCAGTTCAATAAAGAGAGTGACACTGTTCTTGTACTGAGTTCTGTTAGTTCTGTCTCTAATAATCAGTGGCTGGAAGTTCCAGCATCAGGAATTTTTCAGATGAATCTGCAGGATTGTGTTGTTCATAAATCTATTACTTTAATGTTACATCCTTGGAAATTTCCTCCCAGACAAAATGTAGTTGAACTAGTAATCTCTGGAGATCTAAGCATAGTTTCTAAATCTCTACCTACTTATGTGTCTTTTGTGATAAATGCATCCACTTCTTTGATAGCTCCTATCATTCCTTTAAATAAGGAAATTTCTGACATGACAGTAGAATCCCAATTATTTAGTTTTCCCTCACCTGTAGCTGATGTGGAAGTTCTTCAAAAATTTCTTGCAGAACATCCGAAGAAGGAAAGAGTCCATCAATTTATTAATGTATTGAGCAGAGCTGTAAAGAAACGAGTTTTATGCCTAATGAGAAACAGTGATCCTTTCAGAGGAGAAATATCAGATATAGATCTGAGGAAATCCTATATTGCAATTCTTTTTTCTGGTGGCCTTGATTCCATGATTATAGCTGCCCTTGCTGACAGGTATGTTCCCTTGGAGGAACCAATTGATCTTCTCAATGTGGCCTTCGAGGTTACAGGTCAAGGTAACCGAAACAGTTCCATTAAGAAATGCAGCAAAGAGAAGAAACAATTTCCCCCTCGTCAGGAATCTTTAAATGTTAAGAATACTGTAACCAGTGACTCTTCTCCTTCTTTTAATGCTCCTGATAGAATTACTGGCAGGGCAGGATTAGAAGAATTAAAGATAATTAATCCTTCAAGAATTTGGAATTTTGTGGAAATCAATGTTACACTCGAGGATTTAAAAGCAATGAGAGTGAAACATATAAGGCACTTAATTTATCCACTGGATACTGTTTTGGATGACAGTATAGGTTGTGCCGTGTGGTTTGCTTCCAGAGGAGTGGGTCTACTTACCAATCAGGGAGCCGTTCGACCATATAAAAGTCCTGCAAAGGTACGTAGTTATTGATCTTCTCCCTTTTTTCAATTAAAGTTGCATAAAACTGTTTAAATTCCATAACTGGTATTACAGCCTAATACTACATAACAGGGACTAATCTCATTGGGACCAATCTCCAATATACTAAAACTCACACTGCACACACAACATGTATAACTGTAAAATGGAAAGTGTTTTGTAGTAAAATAATGCTACCAATGATGAAAGAGGTTTAGGGCAGGGGTCCTCAATCTTGGCAACTTTTAAGACTTGTGGATTTCAACTTTGCTGGCTGAGGAATTCTGGGAGTTGAAGTCCACAAGTCTTAAAAGTTGCCAAGGTTGAGGACCCCTGGTTTAGGGAATATTTGTAGTATACAAGGAAGTAGCTACATGTAGCTACATTGGCTTTAGCATTGAAAATTGCGACAAACACAAAAAAGTCTCCGTTTCGGGCCTTATACTATTATGCATTATTTGCTTTTTGCGTTTACAATTTTAATTCCTTTTGTTATATTTTTTGATGATCAGACTTCAAAAACAAATAATTTAATAACTAACCATTTTTTTTGTGTGTGTGTTTTGGAAGTAAATGTTTTTCATTGTGGTTTTTATATAATCGTGCTACATCTGGTGGCTATGGCTAGATTTTCATTTGTTAAACATCTTGCATAAATTGGATTCTCTATTGTAAGTTACTTTTAGATTTATTTGGAATATAATGCTGATATCTGTGTTAATATTCGTAATCTCTGCTCATTACATGTTGTATTTCTATATTCATTACAGATTGTCCTTACAGGAATTGGAGCAGATGAACAACTTGCAGGGTATTCCAGACACCGTGTTTGCTTCAAAAAAAGTGGTTTTGAGGGTTTGACTGAAGAATTAAGAATGGAACTAAGTCGCATTTCTTCTAGGAATCTGGGTCGAGATGATAGAGTTATTGGAGATCATGGCAAAGAAGCCAGGTAAGCAGGTGTGCAACACATAAGACTGTCCTTGACTGGACATATTAAAATTCAGATAATGATAAGGAATAAAGGCAGCAAATATCTAATAGATAAATGGAAGAAACAATTCACATGTTATGGTAAAAGAAGGCAGAGTCTACTTTTAAAAGTCCTTTTTTGTCATGCATAATACACTATTCTCCTGGTAAATATCCCAGAGTTCAATAGTGTTAATAGCTATTAATTCAGTACTAATAATTGCCATATCAGGAAAAAAAAATGTTTGGAATGGATCCTTGAGATTTGTTTGTGAAGTTGTCACAGACATGAACTATGATGCATTTCTCTCTTGTGGGGGAAGAACATAGAACAATATTTAATAATTTTTATCATTGATTTTTCTTATCTGTGTGCAAATAATCTCAGTGGGTCAGATCCAAGAAACTCTCCACTTATTCTGTGAAATAGCATTAGGAAATGTTGAGACTAAAATGACATTATCTGAGTCCTTAAGGAGGTTTTTCATTGAAAGAAAACAAAAAATGCACTTGTTGAGATTGGTGATTATAGAAATAAAATAAATAAATTTACAATATTTCCGTATGCTGTAAATAGATACAAGGTAGATCTGGACTAAAGCATTGAAATTAATGGGAACAGTTAATTACAATTGTCATAGCATTCAGGACGGCAGCTGCCTACAGTTTTGCACTAATGAGTTTTTATAGATGAATGTATTAAAAATGGACGTTTTTTTCAAATACACAATTAACCAAACCGGTTCATTAAAGAAAGCTTTGTTTACATTTGTTTTTTTAAAAACGTGATTTTATACTTTTCTTGCTTTAATTTTTCCCTTGTCAGATTTCCCTTTCTCGATGAAGAGGTTGTGTCATTTCTTAACTCCCTTCCTGTATGGGAAAAAGCAAACTTGGCCCTGCCTCGTGGGATCGGAGAAAAATTGCTCTTGCGTCTAGTAGCTGCTGAGCTTGGTCTGACGGCCTGTGCTGTTTTGCCAAAACGGGCCATGCAATTTGGTTCTCGAATTGCAAAAATGGAAAATACCAGTGAAAGGGCATCAGACAAATGTACAAGGCTTCAGACAGCTTCAAGAGAATAGGTATATATAATTATATATATATATTCCAAACTTCAAAGACTTTGGATACAGTTACATTAGGACCACGATTCTGAACGTTTAATTGGAAATAAGCAACCGAGATTTTATATTATTTCTTAAAATGTTATACATAGGAGCAGGGACTTCCCATCGAGGTAAGAATTAAAGAAATAATAACTAATAAAAAGTGTGTTATAGTTTTATCATAACTATTTGAATTACCTGCAATAAACTTTATACGTTGTTTTTTTTGTCACAGATTTATTTATTAAAGTAACATATTGGCTGCTGCTTCAAAGAAATGCTAATCAAATCAGATTCTTTGCTTGTTTAGGTTCTACAATAGAAACTTGAAAGTACTCAAGTGATTCAAACTGCAAAGAGCAAAGCATTTGTCATCTTTATTCTGATATTTCATTGTCTATCCAGTATTCATCAGGAAAGTCCTCAGAATCCCAGCTATTGTTTTAAGAGAATGTTTATTAATGGATAGTTCTAAATCTGTTAGCTTTTTTACTATTGGCTCTTCCTTCTTGGATTGTAAATGAAATTTTAATGTGTAAAAATCACATGCATCTTCTATCATCCAGTGTCTTTGACTAAGTGCGACCACTAGGCAGTTCTTATCTCTGCCAGACAAAGCAATGAGCAATCAGCATGTGATGCCAGCTTTGTAGCAATCTATTCAGTCATCTTGAAGGTGCCCATATTTTGTAAAAAAACTTACTTAGGCCAAGTGGTACTACTGGAAAAACTTAACGTGAGATGAGACCTCCCCCCTTCTTTTCTCCCAAAAGATGTAAATTCACCAATAGTAGGATTCTTTTACTGTTCTATGGTATCCATAGTGACAGCCTTTCCTTTCTACTCCCTTCTTCGCCATGTAACAGCTGAGGCTGTGAGCTGGAGGCTCTCTAGTCCTGGGACAAAAGGCAAGACTCCCACTTATTGGTAGATTTTCCGGCATAGGTTTGTGTTTCGGTCACCTTGCTTATCTGGGATTGAGTTTCCAGAGACCTATTAGAATTTTTCTTTTTCTTTTTTTTTCTGGTTTCTGTTCTATTCCTTGATTTGGGTGAGGTAACCTTTGAATGGTTAGGGGGTATCAGAGGTGGCTTACTGCTTTTTCTGCCTTCTCTTTTCAGTCAGGATGCACGAAAAAAAGTACGTTTCTCTTTTCACTGTCCTCCTTTCCCTTAAGGTGAAATAAGAATGCTACCTAAAAGTGTTTGATGATTTTCCATCAAACCAAGGGCTGAAGGGATGACTGTTAGCTCAACAATGGTAGGGATACATATGACCTCTACAGCATGTATATCGCTACCCAGTCCTCCTGGTTCATTTCCTGGCTAGATTCACACCTCAAGCCATCTGTTTTATTAAACTACAATCGGTTATATTCGTGCATTATGTTCTGTCAAAACCAAGCAGGCTACAGCTTGGCGCAATGTGTACACACAGTGACATCTTTCTGGAATTCCTAAAGAGCTTTCTTCTCTTATATGAGGGCCAGTCAATGGTAACAATTTTTTGAAGAGGCACTGCTTCGTCTCCTACATCTAAGCTGCAGGTGACTATAAAATCAGAATGCTTGTTATCTGCACTCAAACTTTTCATTCCATGTTTAGGAAAGCCGCTCAACTTTTTATCTTCTATGCTTTTTTGTCCCAAGAATTTTTCTAACAAACTTTTTTGCTTACCTGGTGAGCAATAGTTTGCTCTGCATTGATTTTACTAAGTTCAAATTGTTGCTCATATGACATATTGTCCCCTAGCTATCTTTCCTGGCTAAAACGAGACTTAAACTCACAGCGTCCTGCTTTGTAGCTTGGTTCCTCAACCTCCATACCAAACTGGCTACTGTAAAACTCAGTACTACTTCTTGTTTTTCTTATATAAATGAAGAAGACATAGATAAAGCAGTCACACATCTTTTGACTGATTGCACTGCAAACTGTCTGCTTAGAAATATCCCTGCTATTGTTAACTGTATTGCTTTCTGAAAAAATTAAAAGAAAAAAAAAGAATCGGAAAGAAATGAAATAAATTCTTAACACTACCTCCTGGCCTTATGGAGACGAGGCAAGGAAAATCAACCACATTTTCGCCTCTTTCCTTTTTGGAAGGTCAACCAGTCTCATAAAAGATATTCAAATCTCAGGTACTGATTTATCAGGAGTTTCCATTAAAAAAAATACAAAGGAAAATAAAAGACTCAGATTATAAGATGATGCTAGTCTTCTAATGAAGAGCTTGTAATATGCATAAAACAGATAAGAAATGAGCGTATACAATTACCAGGGATAACATAATCTGACTTTAAACACACAAAGAAAAAAAACCTATCTTTTCAAAAATAGTCGTTTTCCTTTAAAAAAAAAAAAAATCCATCTGTCTCCAGTCTTTCTGGACAGCCCTTCTAGATTCCTGAGGATTCTAATCAATTCTGACGATGTTGAGGAGATAGAAGGTGCTCCGTTTCTTCTCTCAGACTGTTTCCAAGTTCTTTCTTGATTTAAAGCAGGGGTCTTCAAACTTGGCCCTTTTATGACTTGTGGACATCAACTCCCAGAATTCCTCAGCCACAAGTCTTAAAGTGGCCAAGTTTGAAGACGCCTGCTTTAAAACAACTCATATAGTTGTTTCTTGTGATGGGGGTAATCACTTCATCTCCAGTCACACCCTATTTGTGCCTCAGTCATCTTGAAGTATATTGAATCTCATACAATGTTGACTGTAAGTGAATGTGGCGTGGGGCTTTCCTGAACATTCACTGCACACCTATATTGTTGCTTTCTCTTTTTTCAAATGCAAAATTAAATCTAAATCAATGTATTGTTCATTTTTGTGGAACAATCGAGATTCCAAAAGTCACAAAAAACAAGAAAGCTGTAGGCTGCCTCTCACACCATTAATAAATAAATATCCATATAGTTTCACTTCCCTAGAATATCATTTGGTCACAAAATGGTAGACAAATAATGAAAGTGTACTAAACGTTCACTGATTTTAATGGCTATATTAAAGTGCTGTTTATTTCCCACTAAACAAACAAACAAAAATGGTTCTATTCGTATTCTGTTATAGATGGGTTTTATTCAAATCATTTCCCTTCTAGTTCAGATATTCAACTTTAGTATTACAGGTAAAGTGTTATGGTTTTTGCTCCTGTTCATATTAAAATATGTCCACACTAGTCACTAATTCAAATAATCTAAAAATACATTAATAAATTATAAATTAAAAAAGGGACAGAACCGGATTCAAATCTCAGTACAGTAAAGTATAAAAAAATCTTGTAAAAAACAGAATGTTGTTTCCAGGCATTATAGCTCAATAATGAATGTCCTATTGGAGAAATAAGAGGGAAAGGGCATACAGAACAATTTTTAATGTCCCAATTTCCCTATGTAAAATAAGGCAGTTTGTAGAAATTCTGCTTGTTTTGATACATATTGAAATACCATTGGAGCCAGGCTTGATAGCCATAGCTTCATTCCTTTCATTCATATATAATTCAAGCATAACATAAGGGAATCCACAGAGGGGGTATAAATGTTAAGATAGCTACTGCAACAACATCACTGAAGCCCAATCTCTCTTTTTATATGTGTTGCTTTGATCACACGATTGTTGTTGTCATCTTACTTTTTTTTATTCCCCTGCGGATACTTCTATATAATAATATAGCTATTGCATGAGCTTGTAACCTTTAAAAATAAAGAATTGAGTCTCAACTATACATCTCATTTTAACCTTATTAACTAACAGCATTGTAACAGTAATATAACAGCATTAGTAATAATCTAATGTACAGACATCATCTTTCTTTATCGATATTCACCAATATAATACATAATTTAAACATATTTTACTGTGAGCAGTGAAGCAGATGAACAATAATTCTAGGTGTGTGATGCACTGATGCAGTAATTTACCCTACCAATTTAAAAGTAATAAAGCATAATTATCCTATTTAATAATCATTTAAAGTGGGACTTCCATAATTAACTTTAAGCAACCAGAGAATTAGGACCTAACCCAACCTTCTCCAACTTAAATATCTTGGACTACAATATCCATCTGTTCTGGACAGGATAAGCATTATTAGAATTGTAACCCAAAACATCTGGAGTTGCCAAATTATGAGGAATCTGAAATGTGTGTAATGTACTATAGCTTGTATGACATCACCATGGTGTAAGCTTTTTACTGTGAAGTGTTCACTGTTTCCTCTTCTTTACAAAAATATATTTTTATATAAGGTGGTCCTCACCTTACAAGCACAATTATGCCCAAGATTTCCATTACTAAGCAAGACAGTTGTTAAGTGAGATTTACCCTATTTTACAACCTTTTTGCCACTGTTGTTAAGCAAATCAAGCAGTTGTTAAGTGAATCATGTGGTCGTTAAACAAATCCGGCTTCCCCTATTGACTTTGCTTGTTGGAAGTCGGAAGGTTACAAATGATGATCACATGACCCGTGTGATAAATACATGCCAATTGCCAAGCACCTGAATTTGATCACATGACCATGAGGATGTTGCAATGGTCATAAGTGTGCAAATGGGTCATAAATCACTTTTTTCAATGCCGTTGTAACTTTGAATAGTCACTAAACAAATGGTTGTAAGTCGAAGACTACCTGGACATCTCCCACTCCACTGATAAGGCAAGCCACCAGAATGTAAAATGAGAGCAAATCCCACTCCCTACTAACACTGATGATGTTATCTAGTTTGGTAATGAAATGTCTGCAAGAAAACAACCAAGTTCAGAGAGCACCAAGGACCCTTCATATATTTTTCTTCCAGCAAATCTTACATTGCTTAATTTTAACTTTTAACTTCCTTTATCTCTCACCCCAAAATAATTTACATTTCAAAACAGCAGAACGGAAAATTTTGAAGGATGTTGAGACCAATTAAGAAGCAAGTCCTTAGAAATGAGCAAGCAGATGAAGCAACCTACTTGGCACACCTGGCAGCACAGAGGAATGCTAGTGCCTTCTTTGAGAAGTACGAGCGAAGTGAGCTTCAGGAATTACTTACCACTTCATTCTGCAGCTGGTTGGCATCCAAAGATGACATGCGTCATCCATTAGAACTTCCCAGTGGACTTCTGAGTCAGATGAAAAGCATCAATACTTCCACAGCTATTATACTTATGCCAGTGGAGCCAGGCTTAGATTTGGACTGTCGGGAAATTCATCAAATGATCAGGGAGTTGGCTGTGGGCATTTATTGTCTGAACCAAATCCCTTCTATCAGTCTAGATGCCAATTATGATCAGAGTACTTCCTGTTCACTCCCTCCAGGGTATTTTGATACAAAAATAGGACAAATATTAATCGCCGTTGACTATATGTTGAAAGCCCTGTGGCATGGAGTATACATGCCCAAGGAAAAAAGGGTACGATTCTCTGAACTCTGGCGCTCTAGCATGGATATTGATCAAGACGGGGTTCCCCAAACATTAAAAACGCCTGCTGCAGAGTTCTGCCAAGCTGGTAAGTTTGTGTTCACATGTTTTTGACCACTGCATGAAACGTGGTTCAATGTACATAAGAAGTAATGATCAGGATGAAACGGGATCACATAAAATAACTGTACATATCTGAAATATGCATGTTGTGAATACATATCATGAAGCTTCCATCACTCATGGCTGCTTGCAAATGTACGTACATCTCAGTGAAACATATATAGGACCCAGAGCAGTCACTAAAGAAATGGTTATCCTGGTTCTCCCACTCCAGAGGTGCCACCCAATGTCATTCCCCATCTCTTCCCCAAATAGCCAAGCTTAACCAAGTCCCTGAATGCCCAAAACCAACCAAAAGGTTGAGTACCTAGTCCCAGGCAATTGTTCAATGTCCTTTGCAGTCACAAGCCCCTTCCAGCAGGACTTGTGGTGGCAGTCAGACCAGACCTCCATTGCCTAGACTCATCCATTACTGACCCCTCCCAGCCTGATAGATGAGCTCTGCTTCTGGAAAAGCAGCACACTATTGTGCGACTCCAGCCGTGATGCTTCCCAGAACTCTACACTCCCTTGTATCCTTGCTACTCCATTGTTTGTTCCTGTTACCTCATCTGATGAGCACCATCTCTCAGACTCCTTTACAGGAAGTTCATGTTTGAGCTACCAAAGTTTCTCTTCTCAAGGCCATTTACTTCTGTTTGCAGTCCTTTTCAGTAGGTACTTCATCTCCATTCAACATAGTTCTTTTCTTCAAACATAGTCCTCCCCCCCCCCAGCACTTCTCCGCCAGATCCTGTTCGCTTTTTCTCACCTCACTGAAAGGCTCCTTGCAAGATGCCAACTTCTTTCTTCCCAGCTCAGCAACTCACTGCCATACTCCAAAGCTGTAACTCACTCCCTTTCTAAATTCTACCCTTTAATCCATTACTATTCACTGTTCCCCGGCATATCCCTTAATGATAACCTTCCTTAACACCCTCAAATGTCACTAAAAATTATGTCAGTAATGAAAGGCTGCCCCAAGGCCATCTTAATAGCAATAATCTATAAAGTCCTCAATCTATTATTTCCCCCATGCCCCAGATCACCAAATACTGTACTCTTCTTACTGATTGGTACTTCAGGATATAGGCAGTAATGGAGGAGTCAGGGAAATATAAGGCAAAAAAGAGCCCCTATTAATCTCTTGGCTGTATTGAATACAGTTTCTTAAGCATTACACACTTACACATTCAGACTCACCAAGCCTCACTACAATACAATGCAGGCTAATGCAAGGAATGTTGGAGAACACAAGATGTTTGACAGAGGGTTGCATGCACAGATGGGATTTCCTGCCAAGTCCTTGTACAGCCCTCCCATTACATCTTGGGCCAACCTATGCCACTGTTGTGCTGTTCCTGGCTTAAATATTATAAAGTGTCTTGTGGTTACTTTAGTGGTTACTTTTATATTTTATTATTTTATTTTATTTTTATATCATCTAAACATGACTGGTTTTAACTGGTTCTGCCTGGTTGTTCCTGTGCATACATGCCACTCTCTCTGGGTCCTTCTTTCAACATGGTGTTATTTTGGTTTTTCTGGTATTCCCAGATGTGAGGAAAATTTATACTAGCTTCCAAAAGAAATAGTCAAGCAAGCAAACAAAACTCTGATAGGAAGAAAGCATAGCACAGAAACATGTTTCTAGCCTTATTTCCATTCAATCCCAGATGATTGCTGGCAAGGCTTTGAATAGTTAGAGATTTATGGGCAAAATATTTTGTATATAGCAATTGGAGAGTTCTGTAAATTTAATTTTCTGATTATTTTTTTAAATCAAGCATTAGAATGCTTGGTGAAAAAGGATTATCTTTAACATGAAATGTGGTCCTCTTGAGTTCAAAAAAATACTCTGACGTTTATGAGTTGGATTCAAACCACATCATCCACAGAGAAGACATTCTGAAATCGTGGAGACTAGTGAGGCGTATCTAATACAACTGCCTCTGATTTCAATAAATCTCATTTCTGATTAAGGCTGGATATTAATGAATATAACTGACTTTATTTTTCCTTTAAAGAGACATAGGATATATCATCAGCATTTTAGCCATTGTCTATCCACTATAGGATGAAGGACTCTTTCGCATGTTTCCAGCCTGTAGGATATATTTATATTTTAATATGTTTATCTTTAATATATTTATAGAACTTATATGTGCATGTATATGGTATAGGTCTAATAGATATTACAAAAGAACCAGAGTTCCAAGGAATCTATGATGAAAACATGAATGAAGATCCAACTTACAATCCTAACAGCATAGAAGAAAAAATGTTCTTTATGCAGTTTGCGGACCAATTAATACTTAAGCTGACATTTGCCACCACAAAGGTCCAACAGTATGAAGATGTGTTCCTGTTTGATGCAGCGTACAACCTCACCGATGCAATTAGAATGACTGAGGACCACCTCGATGCTTTTTCATACCAGAGACTACAGCAGAGGCTCGCCCTTCAGCTCAAACTTGTGAAAAAGCATCTAGGGAAAAAAGAAGACATTCAAAAGAACATTGCCTACATGAAGCTGATAAGCTTTCTCATCCCATTTATCATTAATTTAAAGAGAAAAAATAAAGTTCCAAATTTAAGCCGGCTTCTTCAGCCCTATTCAGGTAAGAGCATGCTGTTAGTTAGTCAGACAATAAAATAAAATATTTCTTAGTCAGACAAAGTAAGCCATTGAAACTGGTATCACTGAGCTGAAAAAACTGGGTAGTACCGTTACAATTGCAAATGACAAACACACAATTGTTCATGCCACAAAAATAGGTTTGAATAGACTAGAGTCTAGTCTATGGAGATTCTCAACCATCCAGATCATGGTTGTCCCAAAAGTGCTTTTTTTTTTTTTTCCAAAAAGACAACTAGCTTGGTGTTTTTTTCTTTTTCTTTTTTTTTCTTTGAAAACATTTTGCTTCTCATCCAAGAAGCTTCTTCAGTTCTAACTGAAGCTTCTTGGATGAGAAATGAAACATTTTCAAAGAAAGAAAAAAAGCAAGAAAGCCCAGTTGCCTTTTGGAAAGAAGCATCTTTGTGACTAGAGTCTAGTCCAGGGGTAGGCAACCTTGACTCTTTTATGACTCGTGGACTTCAACTCCCAGAATTCCTGAGCCAGCCATGCTGGCTCAGGAATTCTGGGAGTTGAAGTCCACGAGTCATAAAAGAGCCAAGGTTGCCTACCCCTGGTCTAGTCCAGGGGTAGGCAACCTTGGCTCTTTTATGACTCGTGGACTTCAACTCCCAGAATTCCTGAGCCAGCCAGCTTGGAAACCTCTCCCTTTCCCTCAGCATGGCTGGCTCAGGAATTCTGGGAGTTGAAGTCCACGAGTCATAAAAGAGCCAAGGTTGCCTACCCCTGGTCTAGTCTATTCTCTGTCTAGATAGGCCAGTTGCCATATGGTGAACGGTTGTTTTTTAAAAAGAAAGAAAGAAAGAAAAACTTGAGGAGGCCTCAGAAACAGTAAGTGCCGAAATGGAGAAAAGCATAACAGCTATAACACTGGAATTTCCTTTATCACTTGTAGTATGGAGCGTGGTAATACTACATTTTAAACAGTTTTGCCTTCCTCACACCTCCCAGAAACTGGTTAGATTTTTCATCTGCCTGATGACAAGAAATGAGGTTGTAGGGGAAAAAATAACCCCAGTCCTGTCAGAACTCAGCGTACAGCACAGTTGTTGATCCTGTATCTATTGGATGATGTTGCTTTTACAAGCAAGTCTCTGAAAAGTCATCTGAGTTCCTCCTTGGTTTGGGGGCTCTCTAGACTGTGATCCGGAGGCCTTGTCCTATTTTTCATCACTGGTAGGCTGAACAGGTACTATATACGAATCATATAATTAATTCTCCTACCTCTTTTTACAGACTGAAGGGCTGGGTTGAGACATAATGGCTTATAGCAGTCCTGCAAATGTCACCATTTCTATTGCTTGTCAAAAGTGGTATGCTCTTTATTTGGTCTGGAAAGCCCAAGAGAGTGACTTGAAGGGCATACCACTTTCGACATGCACTATCAATAGTAAAGTTTGCAGGATTGCTCTAAGCCATTATAGCCATTAGTTACTGGACATGCAACGTCTCACGTCCCACTGTGTTGCCCGCAAATTGATACTATAAAACGTTTAATATTTGGTTTAAAAATAAAATAGTGTTGACCATGAAAGAATTCTCTCAGTGATCTGGCGCCAATAAGTTCTTTTTTTCATCTGTCTCAAATAAAAACCTGCCAAGAGAGGTGAAAAGTGACAAGGCCCATTTGGTTTCTCTTTTTATTTTCTGAAAGCATGGGTGTATAACAGAGGGGCAGTGCTTAAAAGGATGAGGGCTTGGCAGGTTTTTAAAAAAGAACCCCAGGATATTAGGAAACCCCCAAAGCAACCCAAACAGCACCGAGGAAACTCATTAGCTACAAAAGCTGACCAGCTAGGGGAGAAAAATTGAAAAACTGAGTAAAAAATAAGTAGAATGAAAACCTATATCAGAAGCTAACACACATTTTTACAGTTGTGGATAAATGTTTTTTTTTTCATTGTTTATTCTTAATATTAACATTAATGGATTGTTTTATACTGACCAGTTGATTCTTCTTTACTGTTATGCCTTTTTTCAGTTGTGTACTCGTCCTACAAATCTCAGTGAATCACAAAAGAACTTTAAATACTGCAAGTTCCTTTTAAATGCTTGCATTTATTATCCCTAAAATATATGTCCTTCATTATAAACTCATTAATTCTCTGAGTAGCCATTTAAAAAGTTTAAAATATATATATATTTGCATAGATACGGGTAACTTAAATAAAATACGTTTGGGACCATAAATGTGATTTTTATTCGTTTTCCAAGCAAATTGACTTTTGGGGGCCATGTTCCAGAACTCCTTTCATTTGAAAATTCGGTTATTGGTTTTATTTGAATACAATGTACTTTAAAAATGCAAACACATATTTACATATATTCAGTAGCTTTTTCTTTCTTTATTGTTATAGTAATAATTAATTTGCCAAAGAAGCAGTCCTCTTCGTTTGATGAAAATATTGAAAACTGTAGTTTCTAGAAGTTATCTGGAAAGTGTAATTCCTTTTTTAAAAAATTGCCAACACGGATTGATCAATAGTGACAGTCATCATTCTGAATCAAACTCTGTTTTTCCTTTTTATAGATGACAAAGTTAAAACCGAACGTGAATTACCCCCATTTATGCTTGGAACAGATTTCAAATGCCAACATTTTTTGTATGCCCAGAATCAGTATTTCCATCTCCATGGTGGCATTGAATTTGATGTTGGGACACCTTCAATTGAAGATGTTTCCAAAGAGGTTAAGGTATCAAGCTGGGTTTTTTTTTAAAGAACAAAAACAACCGCACTAGTTATTCTGTCTATCACAGAGATGGATGGGGGGATGGATGGGGGGGGAGGGAAAGGGAGAGAGAGGGAGAGGGAAAGAGAATTACTATCTCAATTGTGGGCAGAAACTTATTTGAGTTCAGTTGTAAGGTTAAGTAGTATTTAATTTGAAAGCTCTGCTTCCTAACTTGAGAGTTCTGGAAATCAGCTTCATTGGGTATTAATATAAAAGCAGCAGCACAGAATACTTTCAGATCCAGATTTCTGTAATGACTTTCTGTAATGGAAACTTAATTAGCCAAAATTATCATACAGACAATATTTTTTTTGTTAACTGTCTCCTTTTGTTCATTATAAATTCTCTATATATCAGCATGCAAATTATAATACTATATGGGATGTTCCTCTCTAGAACAGAGGAAAACGTGGAAATATGTTGCAAAGGTAAAATATTTACGATATATCAGCATGCAAATTATAATACTATATGGGATGTTCCTCTCTAGAATAGAAGAAAACGTGGAAATATGTTGCAAAGGTAAAATGTTTACGATAACAGAAAATCTGTGGTAAATTTACAAATTTGTAAACGTCACCAGATATATTTAGCATGTTCTTGTTATAGGCTGCCTATGATGAAATGCACACATGTGCAATAAATCATCTTACTCAACTGCTGGACTCAGATGCACCCTACAGAGAACATTATTCTATACCAGTAATGGATTTTGATGGCAAAAGGTAAAGAGCATGCAGAAATATTTCCATTCATTGAGAAAATTCACTAGATTAAGTTCAAAGTAGCTGAAACATTTTGAGTCCTTTAGATATTCAAAATAGTAATAGTAATAGCACTTAGACTTATATACCACTTCGTAGTGCTTTACAGCCCTCTCTAAGTGGTTTACAGAGTTTTGAAATTCCAATGGCTGCCCCTCCCCTGGTGGTCATGTGATTGCATTTTGGCCACTCACAGCCCACATTTACAGCCATTTGCAGCATCCTGCCATCATGAGACTACAACCCAGCCTATAGCAAACCATTGCTTTGCTTAACAAATGCAGTGTATGCTTAAGGACCGTGGTGTTTGCTTAACAACCACCGCAAACCAGGTTATAAAATCATGTCGGTTATGTGAGTGACTCGATTTACAACTGTCACAACTTATAACCATGATGGTCAGGCTCCATTATGGTTTTAATTTGAGACTGCCTGTAAGTAACAATGCAGAAATTATTATAAATGCTGACAATCAATCAGAAATGTTAAATAGAAAACAGAATTTCCCTATTAATTAATTAATTAATTCAAACACACACACACACACACACACACACACAGCCCCATAAAGCAGGAGTGTCAAACTGCCGGCCTGCAGGCCAGATGCATCACACCAAAACCGCACCCACCCCATTGCTGGCAATGGGGGGAAAGTTGCGATACGTCACAACATGTCACATGACATTGCGAGTTTGACACCCCTGCCATAGAGTCTCTCTACAAAGCCATCGTGGTATGGAGTTTGACTAGGAGGTGTAAGTTAAAATTTCTCATAAGCCATAAGAGTTACTGAGTGACTTTGAATTCTTCTCTCTGAATTTAGTAAGAGTTATAATTTATCAAGTTAAAATACTGTGATGGTGAACCATATAGTCTGTTAAAGAAGCGAAGATGAGATAAATTAAAATATAATTCTATTCTAGTATATGTATGTCACCTCTCCTTCACTGGAGGTATATGAATCAGCTTTCCCTAAATAGGTGGCTTCCAAATGGCTTGGTTTAATTAAAACTCATTAATTAAAACATCTACAAAGTTAATGGTACAAAGCTGTAGTCTAAGAAATCTGGAGGGCATTAGGTTTGGTCAGATGATTGGGTTGAATTAATTAAATATATACACAACGTAGCCAGCCACACTGCCATCCAAGTATTGGAGACTGCTAGATTTCAGTCCAATTTAACTGTCAAGAGATGAAGTAGAAATAGCTTTATTTAGGACTGATGAATATAGATTATGCTTGGTTGAAAGATTACCACTAGTGCAGGTTCCTTCCAAAAGCATTGTTAAATATATGATGCATTAAAATATTTGGTTATTAATGTAATGTGGCTTCTTTTTTTTAAAACAGATATTACGTAATTGGCATTGAGCTTGAAGCTTTTTATATGCTTTTTAAAAGTCAGTGGTGGGGAGCTATCAATGAAATAATAAGCACCCTTAAACCAAAAAGGCTTCCATTAACTGACATGCAAGCAATGGATCAATTCAAGAAAAGATTTGGCTATAAGAAAGCTATTAAATGTAAGGTATGTTTTAAGGGTTTGAATATTCTAGAGAACAAATCTGTCAAAGCCTGTATTTATATTCTTATTGCTGATGACAATTATCTCTAAGCAGATGTATTAATCACCAAAACAAACTAATCTTTATTACTGTCCTTCAAACACAACTTCTGTAATGCTTTCTGCTAATGCTTTTCCTTTCTGCTCCTTGACTTTGTATTTAACCTCCATACAGAACAGGGCTTCTACAGTTCAACAGCTGTAAAATAGCAATAATAATAATAATAACAACAACAATAACGATAACAACAATAATGATAATAATAATAATAATAATAATAATAATAATAATAATAATAATAATAATAATAATAATAATAATAATAATAATAATAATAATAATAATAATAATAAAAGCGTTCATAATTTTGGTGCAAAACTATTAGACTTGCAAGAGCCCAATGAGTTTTGCAAATGACTCTGTTGGGTTATTTGTGATCACTCATCCACACATTGCAATTTTCAAGTGATGAATTTGCATCCTGGTTTCTTACTGTTTCGTTTTTGAGCAGTGTATGCACTGGAGGGCCAAAGTAGACAATGTTAAAGTGGTCTTTGAAATTAAACTCCTGTGGGGTTTTTTTTTTTAAAAAAGCTTCATTTAGGAATCGAGGTAGATAATTAATAGATGTGCACATATGCTAGAGGAGAATTCAAATCTTTCTTTCTGTGATGTAATAGCAAACATCTTCCAGTAAAGATACTGCTTATATTTGAAAAGAAAACTACCAGTGGCCAGTTTCATATCCAGAAAATAATTTTCTCTTGAGGACTGGAGGGGAGCAGTGTGTGAGACCTGTAGAAGAATTTCCTTCTACATCTACCAGAATTCCCTTCCTTATCACTCCCTCCAACTGCCATATCATTTTTAGAATATAAATAATTTCATCAGCTGATAACACATTCCATTAATCCCAATTTTTAATATCAGGTCTGTAGATTTGTTTCCAACTATATAGAATAATTCTCTTTGCTGAAACCCTGATTCAACAGAGCCAGTAATTTTTTTTATAAATATCAAGATTCATACTTTTTAAATACAATTCAGCATCACAATTACATCTTTTTACTTTATATTGCTTTTAAAATAATAACAGAAAAGAAAAAAGGAAAGAAACAAAATACCGGCATGATTATAATGCAAATACATTCTCAAAGAGACAAAGTAACATATAAAAAGGGCTTTAAAAATGAAAAAATACAGCAGAAGAAAAAGAAACGAAGTATATTATTATACAATGGTTGGTTGCGCAGTGAGCCAGATGTTTAGAGTGGGTGGCATTTTTTTTTTAATCCACTTAGCTCTTCCCAAGGGCCTGAAATAGGCAGCGGGTGTTAAAGGTATCATGGGAGGAGGGAAGCTGTTCCAAGTAGAACTGCCTTTTGCAATTGACAGATGGTGATTTTGTCAATTCCAATATTGTTCAAGTGTTGTTCCAGTTGTTTTAGGATTGCCCCCAAGGCGCCTATTACTGATGCAACCTTTGCTTTCTTTTGCCACAGTCATTCAACTTCTATTTGCAGATCTTTGTATTTTGTGATTTTCTCCAGTTTGTTTCTCTCTTCTCTTCTGCTTTCTCAAGGTACTTATTACTATCATAACAATTACATCTTAAACTACATTCCCCCCCCCCAAGGCTAGAGTATCATATATAAGGACTTGAAACCAAGAGGGAATCATAACTGAGAGCACAAATAGAGTGAGCGACCTTCACTGTTTTCATTTATGTGGTTTTAGAGCCTGTCTTTTGGCATGAAATCTGCTGCTGATAGAGGACTGGCTGCCATCTTCCTTACCTTCTGCCGCAGGACCTCCATCAACAGTCTTGCTATTACAGATGACAATGGTTATGCGTATATCCATCATGCCGCTATTTACAACCGTGTGGCAATTATAGCTCAGGTGGTTAAATTGCATCTAACTATTAATCAAAGGCGTTCTATTCCAGTGAGCCAAGGTAAGAAAGATTAGATGCTGCCATCAACTTGTGAGTGTCAGAGTTCTACTCCTTCCCATTTATATGAAACACTAAAAGTCTGAATTTAGAAACTATATATACATATATATATATATAAAGAAATGAATATGGATATTCTGCAAAGTATTCATTTCTCGGGGTGTCATTTGTTTTATTTTCCAAAACTTACGAGATCCTGTTTTGCTCCTCCTATAGATTTCATAACTTATCGATGTGGGATTCACCCTCAATATCTGTGCTCAACATTTGTCCTCAATATTCTGTCATCTAATTAGGGCAATTTATCCAACTTGGCATGTTGTTTTTCAGTTTTTGTCCTACAGACTAATTAAGAACCCAAGGTTTAAATGTTTGCTTCAGTGGTTGGGTTCACAGAGCATGCTTTGTCAGGATTTGATAAACATAGTTTGTTGAGTAAACTCATTCAAGACTAAGCTTCAAGGTAAGGGCTAAGCCAAAGTCAAAGCACATTATAGCCTAGCTGAATATATGAACTGGGACACTGTAAACTTTTTTTTTTTTAATTGAGATTAAAACTGCAAGGCATACACAGTAGTCACTTAATCCTCACCTATTAAATCACCCTAACATTGTCATTCCACAATCTTTACCTAGTAATGAGTAGTAAATGTTTAGAGGTAGTAGTAAATCTTTTTATGTGTGCTATATCTGTTGTTATTATTTATTAATTGTCATATGATAAGATCTTTAAGGCAAACTATCATATAAAAATACAGTAACAATGACAATATCAACATAATTTTGGGTTGTTTTTTTTTCAGGAAAACGTTTCCAAAGACCAGAGGCAAAAAGTGGTATGTGATATGCTTTTATCATATTATAGCTGGCTAGAGATAGATAGATAGATAGATAGATAGATAGATAGATAGATAGATAGATAGATAGATAGATAGATAGATGGATGGATGGATGGATGGATGGATGGATGGATGGATGGATGGATGGATGGATGGATGGATGGATGGATGGATGGATTGATAGATAGATAGATAGATAGATAGATAGATAGATAGATAGATAGATAGATAGATAGATAGATAGATAGATAGATAGATAGATAGATAGATAGATAGTCCTTGACTTATAACCACAAATGGCCCCCAAATTTCTGTTGCTAAGCAAGACAGTTGTTAAGTTGCCCCATTTTATGACTTTTCTTGCCACAGTTGTTAAGTGAATCACTGCAATTGTTAAGTTAGTAACACGGTTGTTAAGTGAATCAGGCTTTCCCATTGACTTTGCTTGTCAGAAGGTCGCAAAAGGTGATCACATGACCCAGGGACACTGCAGCTGTCTTAAGAGCCAGCTACCAACCATCTGGATTTTGATCACGTGACCATGGGCATGCTGCAAAATGTGAAAATTGGTCTTAAGTCATTTGTTTCAGTGCTGTTATAAATTCAAATGGTCACTAAATGAGTGATTGTAAGTGAAGGACTACCTGTATAAATTATAACTGTGACCTGAAAGTGATTTATTTTTTATTTTCAGGAACACCTGCCTTCATAGAAAAGGATGTCATGATTGGAGAAAAAAGTTGTGAGTTGTAAATAAACCCAGGATTAACATCATATTTATTAAGGATATTTGCACACATTTTTGTGTACAAAATTGCCTTATTTCAAACGCTGACTTTTTTTTTTTTTACAGAAGATACTGGTTATCATCTCCCATTTGCAAATTTTCCTTTGTACTCTTGCAGTTTCTTCCGTTTTGTGGAGATGTGTGTTAAGAGGAGAATCATGGAATAGTGGTATAATCAGTGGTGGGATTCAAATATGCGAACAACCAGTTCTCTGTGTGGATGCCACTTCCGGAAGTCCATTCTGGGCCTGGGCAACAAAAAATTAGCTACCGCTTCTGCCAAACTGGTGCGAACCGGCTGAATCCCACCACTGGGTATAATGCTTCTTTCTTAAGTAGCAGTACAGAATGTACCCTTTGATATGGCATGTTGGTAATGATTACCATGCTCCTGCCCTGCATACAAACTTCTCACCTTCTCCAGTCACATAGCCTCCTTTTTTGAGATCCAACTTAAAAAAGAGAAATGACTTCTAAGATTTTAAAAAATATCATACAGTTAGGACATGATATTGAAAGTAATTTATGTTTTTGAATTGCATTTAAAAATTAGCGTAACTGGCACCCCCTGAAAATAAAGTAAGATAAGTTGCACTAGATCCATCTCGGTATCAAATGCAAATGTTCATAGCTATTTCTCTTGCTACCACATCTGATTGCCTTTTCTATTCTAGTACATATATACATATATATTTAAAAAAGAAAACATTCCCTTCTCATCCCTATGGGTGGTATGTGTCCTCCTCAAGCTCAGGTCGTCTAACAGAGGCCTGGGAGTCTGAAGGTTCTGTGCAGGATCTTAGCTGCTCCTAATGCTGCATTCTTCTGGACAGAGAGCTCTGATGTTGTTCTTGGGATCTGTTGGAACCACTTCCCCAGCTGGATAGTGCTTAATAGCACAGTAGTTAGAGTGCTGCCTTTGATGCAGGAGACTGAGATTTAAATCTGGCTTGATACGTACCTTACCGGTAGGGGTCCTTGGGCAAAGACTCCTTAATGCAGGGGTCCTCAACCTTGGCAACTTTAAGACTTTTGGACTTCAACTCCCAGAATTCCTCAGCCAGCTGGGAGTTGAAGTCCACAAGTCTTAGAGTTGCCAAGGTTGAAGACCCCTGCCTTAATGCTTCACCTGCCTACCTCAAATATGCGAGTGGCATGAACTAAGAAAGCCATGCTGGCTTGGATGTGACCCAAATTAACAAGGTCCACCTCAGATGTTGGGGAATCAGGACAATCTGATGATGTGGGCTACTGAAATAAGCCATACATGGACAAAACATGAACATGTATGTACGTACTATGTATATGTATATTAATACAACACACACACAAGGGCACTTGAGCAAGTTTATAGTCACGTCAAGGAATACTGAAGAAAGATAAAATTTTATCTGGGCTCACAAGAGATCACTGGTTCCCTCCTTCCCTGTTTCAAGAAATCCTGAGTACAATCCGTCCAAATGAAGCACGTTGATCCAAATCCATTTATTTCAAAGGAAAGAATTTAAGAACGTTATGTATTTCCAGCTGTCCCTTTGAAATGCTGTATAAGAACTAAACATACTTAACCTTGACATTGATCATTTGCTTGTGCATATTAAGATGCTAGTGTGCTTTAAACCAGGGGTCTTCAAACTTGGCCCTTTTATGACTTGTGGACTTCAACTCCCAGAATTCCTCAGCCAGCATGCCTGGGAGTTGAAGTCCACAAGTCATAAAAGGGCCATGTTTGAAGACCCCTGCTTTAAACAGTCTATCATCATCCCATTTCTTAAGAAATCCTCCATCAGGGAGCTGAATAGCTACAGGTCAGTTGCTTTGACATCTGTAGTTATGAAGACCTTTGAGAGGTTAATGCTCATCCAAGTCATCATTTCCAGGTCATATCTTGTTGTCAGGCTAATTTTGATTTTTTTTTTATTCTTCAGGTTTCCTTGCCTCAAATTCCTCAAATTATTTAAATCCAATCAAATGTTTTTTATTTTTAACTTCAGGTGGATTTTCCATTTTGGTCTTCCCATCTTAATTGCTTTATTCTTTCCAATTTTCAAGCCCAATTCTTCAGTAGTAACATAAGCTGCTGCATACATTAGCTGCTTTGTTTGAGCTAATGTTTCTATTGGAACAGTCTGGACAGCTTCGTTCACATTCTTCAATAATTTAGCCAAACGTCTCTTACTAACTTAATTCAGTTTTGGCAATCGAATTCTTTCCATGTTTTTCATCTGAGTCTTAATCTTCTCAGTTATTACTGTTGTTATTATTGTTGTTGTTGTTATTTATTATGTTGCTTTGCATGTACAATGAGCGCATCTCTACTGGAGACAAATTTTAACTGCAAGATATCAGGCCCTAAGATACATATGAATACATGTGAATGTCTATGTTTCCAAATTATACATGTAAGAAGAAGATAAAATGGAAAAAGAAAGCCATAGTACCAGAGCGTCAACAGCTCTAATGCAGCTTGAGAGCTTCTGTTTCATGCAATGCAAAGTGAAAAATCATTAAATATATTTCATGAATTCAAATTCACTCTCTTTAATTAACATGAATGGATTGAAGTCAAAAATTTGTTTTCAATCTGTCCCCATTCCACGTTGACTCCGTTTTGTTCTGGTCCCACCATTTGCCTATTTTTTGGAGCGTCATCCCTATTTTGCCAGTGGACCCTTCAGCTAGAAAAGTCTGCCATAAAGTATTCTTACGCTTTTATGAGATGGTTAAAAACACATCAGTTATAAATTTCCAAATGTGAGTCATTTATAGTTGGCCCACCGTTTATTTTGTTTTGAGTTATTAAATGCCGGAATGCGGTTCATTTTATGCTTGTCTGCATAGGTTGCTTTTCTGACATCAAGAGCTGCAGCAATAATAACAGATACAGCTTTGGATAGCATAACTTTAATGTTAATTATGCAAAAAACCCAAATGAGGAACAGAGCACAGATACATAGCTAGCACGTAAGCCTTCTATTTTATAGAGCTTTAGCTTTCCTTCCTCCATGCCAGTGGTCACTCTTGCCTCTTGTCATCTCTCAGCTTGGGGACCCACAGCTTTGCACCTAGCAGCCCAGTGCAGTTCCCTTGAAGCGCTCCATTTCCTTCTGGCTTTAAAAGCAGATTACCAAATACCCGATGATCGAGGATGGTTGCCTATCCATTTTGCTGCCTATTATGACAACGTGGCCTGTATCACAGTCCTCTACCGAAAAAACGCAGAGCTAATAGAGGCGGAAACTCAATCTCTGTGAGTAAGCAGAAGCAGGTGTCCCGGAAGAATATGGGGGGTGGGGGGAGACCAGAGACAGGTTGCTTGGTGGGTTTAGGAAGCTGGTAGAGTTGAGAATGAAGAAGTGGGTGGGTGGAACGAGGGGGTGGTGGTTCTGGACTGCTGTGAAGCCAGGTCAGAGTGAGATGACCTGTGGTGTTTATTTGTTTGTTTGTTTATTCAATTTCTATAGCTACCCAACTCAATTAAGTGACTCTGGGCAGCTATATACAGCAATTGGATGTGGTTGTCAGCTGCTACCTGCACTGACTTGGCTACGGAGTGGAGCTCAAGTGGAAAGGAAGCCTGAACAGAGGCTTGGGAAGAGGGTGGAAGCAAGAATTTTGGCAACTGGCCCTCAAACATGGAACAACAATCTAAGGCAGGGGTCCTCAACCTTGGCAACTTTAAGACTTGTGGACTTCAAGTTGAAGTCCACAAGTCTTAAAGTTGCCAAGGTTGGAGACCCCTGATTTAAGGCATGCTAGTAAGGAATCTGGGCAGATAGAATGAGGTCCAGTCAATGAATACATATGCTTATACAGGTAGTCCTCGACTTATAACAGTTCGTTTAGTGACCACTTGAAGTTACCAAGGCACTGAAAAAAGTGACTTATGACCGTTTTCACACTTATGACCGTTGCAGCATCCCCATGGCCATGTGATCCAGGTACTTGGCAACTGGATCATATTTATGATGGTCGCAGTGTCCCAGGATCATGTGATCACCTTTTGTCAGACCTTCTGACAAGCAAAGTCAGTGGGGAATTCACTTAACAACCGTGTTACTAACTGAACAGTTGCAGTGATTCACTTAACAACTGAGGCAAGAAAGGTGGTAAAGCGGGGCAAAGTTCACTTAACTATTGTCTCACTTAGCAACATAAATTTTGGGCTCAACCGTGGCCGTAAATCAAGGATTATCTGTATATGCATAGATCTTCTGTGCTAGCACCAATGTGTTTGTCAGATAAGGTCACTCCTGAATCAATTTCCCATGTCTTAGTGTGTGCAAATTTTATCTAGCTTGACACCTTGATTTAATAATAAATCCTAGGAAGATCAGCTGAGGGGAATGTAATATTATTAGAACAGAAATAAAAAAACAGACTTTTTTTAAAAAAGGAGATGAAATTCTGCTAGCCTCCTTACAGAAATTTCTGTAAGGAGGCTAACAATTTAGCTCAATTTAACCCTAACCCTAACTCTTGAACTAAGTCAGGGGTAGGCAACCTTGGCTCTTTTATGACTTGTGGACTTCAACTCCCAGAATTCCTGAGCCAGCCAGAGCCAAGGTTGCCTACCCCTGAACTAAGTGATACTTGTCCTTGAATCTTAGTATAGTTCACGAGAAAAGTGAGTCTCATCTGATAGTTAGTCTCAGTGGCCTAGAGTAATGTGCCGTGTGAGTTTAATTTGTTTACTTAGACTTCCATTGAATTTTTTAGATAGATGAAGTATAGGTAGTCCTCAACTTAATGAGTGCAATGGAGCTTGCTTGTGACAGTCCTAAGTCATGGTGGTCATAAAAGTGAGTCACCACATGACCAGACCTATTTTTGCAAACATTTTTGCTGGTGGCCATAAAGCGGGGCATATTTGTAAATAACAGTTTTCAGCAAAAACGTGGTAAAATGCAGTCACGTGATTGGCGGACACTGCAAATGGCCGTAAATGCAGGCCAGTTGCCCTGTGCCCAACAAGTGGTCCCGTGATCAGGGGCAGCAGCTATTGGAACTTCAGAACTGGGTCACAAGTATCTTTGGGGGAGTCCATCATAATTTTGAATGATTGCTAAGCAACTAGTCCTAAGTCAAGTACATGAAATAAAAGCCACTGTATTTCTTTAGATTTGGCTCAGTTTGTTTCATACCACAGTATTTTGTTCTTTTTCTATCAATAGATATCATTCCACACCACTTTTGCTTGCAGCTATATCTGGAGCACTAGATAGTATCAAGTATTTGTTTTCTCTTAAAGCCGACTGGCTAAAAAAAGACGCTGAAGGAAATAACATAATACATTTGGCTGCACTGAACTTCCATACAGAAGTTTTAAAGCATCTAATTGAGTTGAATAGCCCTGATCTCCCAGTTTGGAAAACTCTTGTTGGTAAGTACCCTATACAGTAATTCTGATTAAATCAGAAAACTTTCAGGGTGGGATTAAAAAGGTAAAGGTTTCCCATGTCCAGTCATGTCCAATTCTAGGGGATGGTGCTCATCTCTGTTTCTTAGCCAAGGGAGCCAGCATTGTCCGAAGACACTTCCATGATTATATGGCCAGCATGACTATAAGCCATGATTATATGGCCAGCATGACAAAATGCTGTTACTTTCCTACCGAAGTCGTATCTATTTATCTACTCACATTTCACATGGTTTTGAACTATCAGATTAGCAGGAGCTGAGGCAAGTAACAGGAGCTCACCCAGTCGTGTGGTGCTTGATCTCAAACCTGTGCTATCAGCTTTCCATCTGATAAGCTCAGTGTCTTTAATCACTGAGCCATGATCCATATGCCAGCTTCATGTTTCCCTTCTCCTGGGTGACTAAAGCTCTCTTTTGGTGACAACATGAGGATGATGTGATAAAAAAAAAAAAACTTTCTGGAGATGCGTTACAGCAGCTGATGAGAGATTCCTACTCAACAAAGATAATGCTGCAAAGGACCTATCTCTACTGCTAGTTTGCCTCATCATCAATGCAAGCCACCTTTTTTGGATAACAGGAATAGACAATAGCATTCTGTACTCATGATTTACCCATCACAGAAACAGTCTTCGTTTCCCACTGTGCTTTCAACACAATGTTTTTTGCACTTTGGCTACTTTGCACAGGTAGGAGCATCTCCTTAACTCAGTCAGTGGATGTCATGGTCTTCTAGAGAGCAATTTTGGAATAGCCACAATTCATTGCATATGTATATGCAGGCGTGTGTGTGTTCAGTAAGACCTCTCCTTAGAAAGGAAAGCAATCGGTCATTGATACTTCCAGAAAGGAAAATTGGGACAGTTGCAAAGGAATTGTTCATTGGGAGGACCTGTAGCTTGCTTTCCCAACTGAATTCTTTGCCAGCCGTTGCCAGATTGGACAGAATTTTCTTAAAATGGCTTAGTCTATTTTACAGGACCCATAGGGCAGAAGTGCCTTAAGGGTGTACTGCAGATAGATCAAGAAGGAAACTGGATGACCCGTTGGTGGCAGCACAGGGCTATAATATTATCATCGGGGTTATAAAAGTTCTTGGCGCCATGACCCCTGGAATTATCAATATGTGTTTGTGTAACCCTCACAGACAAACAAACCTAATGGACTTTGTATTAGGCAAGAAATAAATACATCACTGACTTTTAATATGAAAAAGAATCTGTATCTAAAATAAGACAAACACAGATATTTCCAAATTTATAAAATCAATCCCTTTATTTAGAAATAAATAATAATAAACCAATAAATTTAAAACTAAAAATGTATTGACAATGATAAACCTCCTCACTTTTGCAAAACTCCAAAAATCTGGCTATTGGTTTTGATACAGTTACCACAGTTACCACAAGCCTTGTATTCCCCATTAATTTTCCTGTTAGACTATAAAGAAAAACACTGTTATAAGCCAGAATTAAGGCAAATGCCACGGGGCTGGCCATGTTTAATGCAACCATTAAATGTTAACAAACTATTGTTAAAAATCTTAACAGGCATGCTGAATTGCAAATCCTATATTAGGAAAAGAATGGCAATACGGTGTTTAGAAGTACTTTGTCTTGCCAAAGGTGATTACTGGAAATGTATATTGCAGGCAGGTAAGATATTATGTGTACCATTTGTCACCTTTTCTGCTAGAAGTTATTTTAACAATAATAAACATAGTGAAAGAGATTAAACCGGCTTCTCTGTCTTGTAGAATAGGGGTCCCCAACCCCTGGGCCATGGTCTGGCACTGGTCCACGGCCTGCCAGGCTGCACAAGCGAGCAAAGCCCAATCTGTGCGGCGTGCAAAGCCACACCCTTCCAGTCTGCAGAAAAACCACCCTCCACGGAACCGGTCCCTGGCACCCAAAATGTTGGGGGGGGGGCTGTCCTAGTATACTATTAATCTGTAGCCTAACAGTTTGGCTGCCTGACATAGCTGGCGTGACTTTTGGTTACCTAAAATTCATGTCTAAAGGCACTTTAATGTCCAGGCTGAGATTGCCTACTAAAAAGTGGCTCAGGATTTAATTTTCTCCATTATGACCAAGGATCCATAACCATACATGAAACAGGGCCTATTAGATTTGGTGTTTTCTTTGAATAAAAGCGGTGAGGTAGAGGAGCTTTATGTGACCCTTTTATCATCTTCCTAGACAAGTTCATTCCTAGCCTTGGCAGGAATGGGCTGGAGGGGGGGGGAATGTCACTTAAAGTGATCCAACCAAATTGCCCAAAAGAAGCATTTCTCAAAGGTTTATGAAAAGATACTCTTCCTTTACCTGGGAACTCACTGCAGTTAATAGTCCAGCCTCAAGCATTTCATTTCTGGAAAAGATAAAGGAAAAGGTAATAATTTCACAACTGCAGACACACCTGTGTAATATTGATTATCTGGATCCATTTCAATTGGGCTTTTTATCTGAGACAGAGGGCACTTAGATGAGCTCTGCTTGAAGAAGAATATAGAGAGTACAGCTCATCTAGTTCCCCTACCTAGAGCCTTCAGTGACTTTTGATAACCCTGATATTACATTCGATAACTTTCCCAAGAAAACGAATTTATACTAGGGAAAAGTTTCTACAAATATTAAAAATATTTCTGGAAATAACTTATCAAAGCACCTACTTGAAACAATTATCTGAAAACTTGTATATTTGCAAATTTACAAAACAAAACTATGCATTTCAAGAAATTGATATCAGTGTACAAATATCAATTGGAGGGGCAGGGTTAAATAAAAAGAAAAGGGAAGTACAGAGAAAATATTGCTTATTACTTTATTGTGTGCTTTCCCATGGCAACGGCATAAAAGCCTTTTTTATCTTATTGGTTTAGCGGCGAGGAAGGCAATAGCAAGCAAAATCTAAGGATCTGCATATTCTGTGAGGTTTGCTTGTCAGCATACGTTTATATAATGGCCGTCTAAGCCATTTTAGGGCCTCAGGCAGAACCAAATAGCACCCCACCCCCACTGGAGTAGGATTCCTAAAAAATGTGCTGTAACTTTCAGGCACCCAGTTTTGCAGTCCGCTGTCGGTATATATACTCATTCCATAGTGCCATTGGTTCCCCCTTCAGATTCCACTGCATTTGCTCCCTGCTTTTGTCAGTTGCTCAGAAGTTTTTAACCAAAGGAATACAATCATCTAAAGAAGTCAGAACCTTGGAGAGATTCATAGCATGTTGCCTTGCTGTAACTGGTGGGTTACTTTTGTTCTTGGTGGCAGGTACCATACCCTCATTAATCAGCATGTTGAAGAGCGAAGACATCAAATTGGAGTGCATCACTCTGGGAGTGCTGAGTAACATCTCCATCCATGACTCAATTGTCAGAGCCTTTGTAGAAGCTGGAGGCATTCCCGTGTTAATTAAGCTCTTGACTGTGGAAGAACCTGAATTGCTGTCTCGTTGTGCAGTGTTTTTATATGATATTGCCCAGCTGGATAATAATCAAGTCATCATCGCTGAACTGGTAAATCTAATCAGGAAAAAAAATGTTCACTTTTGTGGCTAGCCTTTCTTCAATAAATTAATTAGAATAATAAGAAGATGGGCATGTTTTTCCATGGTAAGGGACACACCTTTTATTATTTGTGACATTATTCAGACTTGTTTGATGTTTACAAGAATTACAAGTACAGGCCTGAGTGGATTTGGCCACTTCTAAGTGCTGTTTTCACATTGCAGCCACAACTGTGGCTTTTTTTTTTTGTTGTTGTTGTTGACTAGGTTTGAGTAATCAGGAACAAGCCTGATGACTGTAACCCTTTCTTTCTGCGCTAACCTTTGAAATGAATTTTTGCCCCGGTGGTTAATGATTGCTGAGCTATATCTTGAACTAATTTTAATTGCAGTTAAGGTTAATCTTGATCATTAGGATTCTGCTTGACTTAGAATATGAAATTTTTAAATCACATCTTTGGAGAACAAAAACACTGATTCGCTTAAAAAGGGGGGGCCATGTTGTTGATGAGCTGAAGGCGGAAAGGAGAAGTATCCTCGGGGTTAAATGTATGCAATCTTGAAGGTGGATTCTGTTTTGTGAACTACAGTGTATTTAACATGACAGATTAACTTGAATCCAGAGGTGTGTTTTTTTTATTATGCTAGAGTTCTGATAGAATAGTTCTGCTGGTGGAGAAAAGGAAAGTAATCTTCACTGATTTTTCCCTTCCTCTCATCCCACCGACCCATCAAGGCTAAGCAAGATACCATAAACCCTACTCCCCCCCCCATACTCCAGGAGATCTCAAGAACTGTGGAGAGAAGGAGAAAATCAGGAAAGATTACCTTTTCAGCCTGTGAAAAATGGAGATTTTTGCTAGATTCAACCCATTGTATTGTTTGGTTCTTAATTAATTCTACTTTTGCCTATGTCCCTTACAACTTTTCTTAATGTAGGGTGGAATCCCTGCTCTCATCAATCTGTTGGATTATGACTTACAAGATCTGCTTGTGAATGTAATGAGCTGTATCCGAGTATTGTGCAAAAATAATAAAGAGAATCAGCTGAAAGTGAAAGAAATTATAGGCATTGAACCACTTGTCCAGTTCCTACGTTCAGATTCAGGTAAAAACAAAAACAGCAAAATTAGGTAATCGGTTTTAAGGAAATGACACCACTTGCTGATCACTTAACTTTCTAGACTAGAGCATTTTACTTCTGGGGTGATGGGACTTGCAGGAGAAGACATCCGCTTCACCAGCAGTATCTATTCTCTAACAGACAGACATAGTTAAACTCAAATATGAAGTGCAGCCTTAGAAGTCTCAGTGCCAAGGAGAGTAGATACTTTTACTAGGAAACTTTTACCTTCTCATTCCTGGTTCCGTCATTCATTTGTATAACCCAGTGGTGGCGAACCTATGGCACGCATGCCAGAGGCGGCACTCGGAGCCCTCTCTGTGGGCACGCGCGCTGTCTTCCCAGCCCTGTCTCCCCCCGTGGCCACCTCCTCACCAGCAGCCCCCTGGAGGAGAGTCGCCCCCGGGCACGGCCCGCACGGAGCAGCACAGCCAAGGACATGGCAGCCAGGCAGTAGATACAAGACTCCGCACTTGCACCCCGTCGTGTGCAGATGATGTTTCGGAGTGTGGGCGGAAGGGGTGGCTGCCATGGCGCTGCAGGGCCTCCTGGGCGATCTGCAGCGGGCCATGGAGGCAGTGGGTGGCCCTGCGGGTGGGCAGGGCAGGGGGCGGGCAGGGGCGGAGCAGGCAGGACGGGAGGCAGAGCGGGGCGGGGGGGCAGGTTTTGGGCACTTGGTCTCTAAAAGGTTCGCCACCACTGGTATAACCCATTAAGGAATAGCTTGCTTTACAAGTGCTAGAAAATTGATTTTAATACTTTGAAGGGGAAAAAATGTAACATCATTATCGAAGTACAGCAACAAATCTTTGTCAAGCATTTTAGTGTAATTTTTAAGTCAGGAAATAGATATAGTAAAGAATAAAATAAGAGCATATACACTAATACAGGAGTCTTCAAACTTGGCCCTTTTATGACTTGTGGACTTCAACTCCCAGAATTCCTCAGCCAGCGTGCTTGGTTGAGGAATTCTGGGAGTTGAAGTCTACACGTCATAAAAGGGCCAAGTTTGAAGACCCCTGCACTAATATTTTAAAAATCTAACATCTACAGTTTATTTATTATTATTTATGTACATTATGTTATTTCATAATTTTTCCATGAACATTGAAAACATATACTCCTGGCACGTCAATACCAATATAAAGAGGATAACCTGCTATAGCTTCTTCTTTTAAACTGGGAAGATTAGATGAAGGGTATACAGTAAATGATTATTTCAAAACCATATGTATAATAGTGATTACCATCTGGGGATTCATTGATGGTTTTGAGGTGATCTATCATTGGTCAGAGAAGTAAAAAAAATCATTCAAAAGGAAATATTCAATCTGTAAATTGTCATTATTACTATCAGTAATAAGAGTCATTAAAAGATTGAAGCAGATTCTACATGTATCTGGCTTTTATTTTTGTTTGATTTTTCCTGCTTAAAAGATGTCCTGGTGGCAGTGGCCTCAGCAGTAATTGCAGAAATTTCTCGTGGGAATATGGAAATGCAGAATGCTATCGTGGCGGCAAGTGTTATTGATCCTCTAATTCAGCTTCTCAGAGGAAGGAAAATCGGTGTCCAGGTTAAAGGAGCAATGGCAATTGAGGCCCTCTGTGAAGGGAACACTCTTATCCAGATGAGATTTCTATCCAGATCTGTGACCAAGTTCCTTCTGAAGCTCCTAAAGGCAAGTGTTTCATTTTTTTTTTAGTGGGTTGTCTTACCCAAGTCATTGTATAAAGGATGATGACGATGACGAAGATGGTAACGATGATGACAACATGCCATCAAGTATTGTCAATTCTTAGAGACCACATAGCTAGATTTTCCCATGATTTTATCTGTCCCTAACCTGGTCCTTCAAGTCTCCCAACAATAACTGAAATCATCCACCTGGTTGCTGTGGGTCCTCTTCTTTCCTTTCCTTTCGTCTTTCCCCAAATCAGAGACTTCTCCAGAGAGCTGGGCCTTCACATAAAGGCTTTAAAGTAGGATAATTTCAGCCTGGTGAGATCTGGATTGGTTTGTTCGATGGTCCATTGGCTAGTTTTCTTGGTTCTCCGTGGTATTATCAGGAGTCTTCTTCAACAGCAAAGTCCAAAAGCATCAATACTCTTCCTATAGAGTAGGTATACTTGTGCTCGTACGTTTTCATACATGGCTTTCTCGTTTTGGTCCAACTTCCAGGCCTTTCACTTGAAGGTGAAGGAACAAGGGGCTGTAACCCTCTGGGCCCTAGCTGGACAAACCCTGAAGCAGCAGAAATTCATGGCAGAACAGATTGGGTACAATTTAATTATAGACATGCTTCTATCACCATCTGATAAAATGCAGTGTGTTGGTAAGTCGCTGTTGTTCTGCAATCACAGGCACATTTTTTAAAAAATCATGTAGGAGTTCAAAATAATTCTTAAATGTATTTGTTACTTTTGTTGTTTTGGAAGGAGGAGAAGCTGTCATAGCTCTTAGCAAGGACAGTGAAATTCACCAGAACCAAATATGCGAAGGGAATGGAATTGCTCCTTTGGTCCGGCTGTTAAGAAGTGGAAGGATAGCAGAAGGCACCCTCCTCAGTGTGATCAAAGCCTTAGGCACAATGTGTGTCGGTCTGTAGTTCCTTTTCTGTTGCTCCCAAAGTATAACAGTGTTGAAGCTTTTGAGAAAGAACCATGGAAGGGCCTAGGAAAGAGTAGTCTTAATATTATACAATATTGGACAGATTTGAGAGCTATAGCAGTCCATTTCCCCCTATATGGCAACCCTCTTCACAAAACAGATGCGTTATCAAAATAGCTGCAACCCTACATCTGCACAGTTTGTGACTCACAAAGCCAACTATAGCTCAGTCAGGATTTAGTTCACTCTTTTTCTGAATTTCCTGGTATACGCTTTTGGAGGTATAGTTGACTTGCTGAGCTAAATCATCAGGAGAGGTGGTATAAAATTATTGCTAGCAACTTATATTTTAGTCCCATCTTTTCTAGAAGACCTTATCCAAGAATAGACCTTAATACAATCATTTCCAGCAATGTCTTCCAAATATACAGTATTGTTTTAAATCAGATTAGTCAGTCCATATATCCTTCTACCTCAATACAGAGTACTCTACAGTACTCTGATAGTACTGTACTGTACAGATGTCAGGTGCAGACTCATCCTGCTATCTGATCCTTTTTTAACCCAGGATACTACCAGGGTCTAGTAAGAAAGCCAAAGTAAAAACTAGCTTTATGGGGTAAAATCAGTGCAACTGACGGTAATGTCATACTAAAATCAGTAGGAAAATATTGGTAAGTTCTAAACATCCTGAAAATATTTTTTAATATCTGGGAATCTCTTTAATATCTAAAAATCTCTTCATCTAGCATTTTAAAACTTTAAAAGTAATCCTAATTCTATTTCTCACAAGATGATGTTTCCTAATTTGGGGAGTTGTTAGATTTTATCTATCTATCTATCTATCTATCTATCTATCTATCTATCTATCTATCTATCTATCTATCTATCTATCTATCTATCTATCTATCTATCTATCTATCTATCCATCCATCCATCTATCCATCTATCCATCTATCCATCTATCTATCATCTATCCATCTATCCATCCATCTATCTATCATCTATCTATCTATCATCTATCATCTATCCATCTATCTATCCATCTATCCATCTATCCATCCATCTATCCATCTATCCATCTATCCATCCATCCATCTATCTATCCATCCATCCATCTATCTATCCATCTATCCATCTATCCATCTATCCATCTATCCATCCATCCATCCATTCATCCATCTATCATCTATCTATCTATCCATCTATCCATCTATCCATCTATCCATCTATCCATCCATCCATCCATCCATCCATCCATCCATCCATCCATCCATCCATCTTTGCACCAGTTTTGATTCCTAGCAACTGCCTGGACAAGTCCCTGTAGTTTTCTTGGCAAGGTTTTTCAGGAGTGGTTTGCTCTTGCCTCTTTCCTAGGGCTGAGAGATAGTGACTGGCCCAAGGTCACCCTGATGGCTTTATCCTAAAGTGAGGCTGGAACTCCCAGTTTTCCACTTTCTAGCCTGGTGCCTTGGCCACTACACCAAATTGGCTCTCTCATATGTTGTTTATATTTGGACAGAAAAGCATGACTCATTTCTGGACTCAAAGGGCTTTGCTAGCTCTTGATTTATGAGAACTTTCCATTGATTTGAGCTAGAGCATGGAGCATATACTTGCTTAAAAGTAAAGAACAGTTAAGGGATCATATTTTGCTTGTGCTAATTTTCCTTCTCCTCCCCCCTTCTTTTATTTGTATGGATCTTTTGTATGGATCTCTTTGCCTGACATCAAACCTGTAGGTGAAGCTCATATAAGCAATCCACTTAGTCAAGAGAATGTAGTGGATGAAGGGGCTTTGCCGATACTTGTTCATTTACTTAAAACTCATCCATCCCTTCAGATAAAGGTGGGTTTTAAATGTTTGTCGTACAGATCTAAACTAGAGAATCTTAATTTAGCAATTGTCTCAAATGCTGACTGTTCGCAGTTACAACGGTGATCAAAAAATAATTTCACTATCAGTCCTCACATTTGTAACCTACACAGGTCTACAAAGCAAAGGAAAACTGAAGTAAAAATATAAGCATAGTTGCAGTTTCATTTAGTGACTGCTTCTCATAACAACCGAATTGCCGATTCCAATTGTGGTCGCTAAACGAGGACTACCTACAGTTCTTGAATGGCTTTGATAGTTTCTCCTCATTGAAAATACATTTGCAGGATGATGAAGACTCTAGTTGCTGATAAATAGCCTACCACATTAGATAATGGGACGTCAATCTTAAGAACATGTATTTGATTTTCCCATAATATCAACATTAATTAAAATATGAATAATATATTAATATTATTTCAGTCTCTAGGAATGAAGTTAGAAGATGAAATATACATAGCGACCATAAAAACAACTAAAATCAAGTGGGCAGAGCCTTTACAATCAGTGGTTGACTTCCTGGGAGCAGAAATGGGTAGTCATATCCTAATGACACAATGATCTTGAGAGGAAGACAGTGTTTCATAGAATTAGCTAGCTTTGAATGGATAGATCAAGACTATGATCAGTCCTGGCTTAGTGGGCCATCAACCTCACCCTAGCACTAAAATCATAAATCACATTGGCACATATATACATGCATAAAAAGAAGGAGTATTAAAGATACTCCTGCAATTAGTTTCTGCGATTGTCCTAAGGATATTAAAATATTCAGTGAGATGTATTTGTTATTTGCACAGATAAGGAATGTTGCTACAATATTTATGCCTGTGCATTTTTCTTCTGTGCATGCACACTTTGTTACAGTACTTAGAACTGTTTGCATGACATTTAGGATAAACAGGAGAAAAACCCACAGATTTGGGGATTTGAAAAGAAGAAAATACTTTAAACCCGTATAAAGATTTTTGCTTTTAACTTTAGGTTTTATGATATGCTTCATGCCTATATAGTTTAATTTGTTATTTTCTTCTAAAAATATTATATAAAGGTTGAAAAAAAATCTAGATGTCACACTCTGATAAGGTTACAGTACCAGGTCTGAGCTGCAAAACTCTGGACAACCGTTAAATAGCAGCAAAGATATATATAACAATTTTACTTTTTTTGCTGTGATCTAGAAATACAACTAGACATTTGCAGCTGAGATCTAGTAGTAGTAATTTTGGAGAAAGAGGATCTTTCCTTTCCTGAAGAAAACATTCTTGGGCACCAAAGCTAGATTTCCTGAAGCCATAACAAGTTATAGGATTATTTTCACTCCTCATAAAGTATTATAATTCAAGTTTTAATTTTTCCCAATTCTAATTCATCTTTAGGTTGAAGTTGCATTTTCCTTGGCTTGTATTGTTTTAAAGAATAGCAATCTGCAAACTGTATTACAAGAGAAAGAAGGTTTTTGTTATTTGGATGTCCTTAAGCTTTTTTATGCACCAGATAAGGTAATGACTTCAGTAAAATATTTGGTGTTCAAATTATAAAATCAAACAATAAATTAAGAATCTTCAGCACCTAGAGCTGTGGACACATTTGGAATTTTGAGGATGCACAAAATGGTTGGAGTTAGCTCAGATCACAAAACACCCATTTTTACTTTTGACAAAGGACAGAATTGGCCCTGTTGACACTAGTAGATGACATTCTGTGGGAAAGGAAGTAGGACTCTTCTGACATTTGTGGATCTCTCATCAATTATCCTTTTGGATCATTTCCATGAGATGCACTTTGAAGGCAATGTCCTACTGTGATGCTACTCATACTTGCAAGGAAATTTTCAGAGAGCAATACTGGATGATAGAGCCTTGGCTTACTGGCAGTTCTACTGTGGGATGCCAAAAGGTATTAACCTATCCCACTGCTTTAATATCTATACTAGGGGTGGCGAACCTATGGCACGCGTGCCAGAGGCGGCACTCAGAGCCCTCTCTGTGGGCACGTGCGCCGCCATTGCCAGCAGCTTGTGCAGGTCCATTAGGCCGCTGCCGCCACCCGGAGCACCAGCCCCACCCAGTACAAAGGAGGCGAAGCAGCCAGCTAGCAAGCTCAAGTAGAGGTGGTAGAGCATGCCCACACCCAGCAAGGGAAAGCCGGATCCCCATCGGCACCTTGGCCCACCAGTCCCAGCTAGGATTGTGTGCCTCCCCCCCAACTATGCTGGGCCTCCTGCCCACTGCCCCACCCACCAGAGATCCCCTGGACCTCCCCCAACCCTGCCTGACCCCCACAGGCGTCCCCCCATGAGCAACATCAAGGTGGCCATGCCCACCCCAGCCACACCCACCCAGTCTGCCGTGACAACCGCAGCCATGCCCACCCAGTGGGCCACGCCCCCCTGAGGGCACCACAATGCTGATGCGGCCCTGGCACTTTGCGATAAGTGGGTTTTGGGTGTGGTTTGGGCACTCGGTTTCTAAAAGGTTCGCCATCACTGATCTATACAATGCTGCTGAAATGGCCATCAGGAGCTTGGACAAGCAATACTATCAGCATGCTGATGACACCCAGCTCTACTTATTCAAAACTTCTGACAAATGTCTGAAAGCAATGACGAGTTAGTTGCAACCCCCCCCCCCAAAATGAGGCTGAATTCTCACAACTTCTCCCTCCATGATCTGGTGCTTTCTTACATTTGAATGTGGACTGGGACATACTGATATCAATAATAAGATTTGGGTTGTCTTTACACTCTGGTACTGGTGATGCTGTGGTGTGCCTGTGAGACTTATATCTGGTGAGAAAGCACTGACACAGCTCCTGCTGTGTGCTTGCCACCTTGTGTCAATGAGGATGATTACATTTTCCCCCCCCTCTGGCAATAGAAGATAACATGGCTGCATATTGTCCTTGTCGGTACAGGTACCCACTACTAGGTATTTAAAAAGGTGATGGCTAGGGCTGACATCAGTGGACAACCTGTTCAAGGGAAGTATTGCATCCTCTGGCATCTTTCCTAGAGGGATACCTGGATTGTTTTATGTCATAGCTAAATGTCTAACTGAAATATTGTTGTTTGTCTACATTTGAAAACTTGGAGGAGTGTGTGGGTGAATCTATTCAGAACTTGAATGTTAGAAGCTCCAGTGAAGGCTTTATCTCACTGGAGTAATTACTAGCTGTAGATATTTGCAGGAAGAAATAGTTTGCTTGGGCCTTGCAGTCAATCAGCAATTGAATAATGCATTTGATGAATAAAGGCTCCTTGAATATAAAATCTGGGATGCAAATCTCCAAACCACCATTAGATGGGAATAAAGTGTCAAATGTTCTCTCTCTTGTGTACCTAATAGTGATCCCCAGTTTTGTAGCACAAGACTGGTAGCCCTGCTGTTTTGAAATGACAATTTATTATGCAAAATAGAATAATTGAGATGTGGATATTTAGAGGATATAGCTAATGTGGGAGAATAAATTGAATCCTACAAAAACCCGGACATTTTGTATACTAGACACAGAATTAACTTACTGGGTCAATGTTATAATGTCCATGTGGCCCACTTTCATGTGAAACAAGAACCTTTGTCACTTAAATAAATAATGAAATTTGTATGCAGTCTGTTAATTGGTGACAACTAAATATCCACATGTCCTCTTGCCAGTTTAATGATATTTGAATAACAGATAGCATTCATTCTGACAGCATCAACTTTTCTTTTTATTAGAGGTCTTTTTGTTATCTTTTCTTTTTCTCTTCAGGAACGCTAAATTACTTACACTGTCCTGAGTGTCTTTCCAGATGAAGAACAGAATATCAAAACTTTAAATGAATAGTATAAAAAAAAAAGGAATTAAATCCTTTTAACTTCCCTGGAATTCAGAGTACTGTAGATACACTGGCTTGGTTTGTGTGAAAAATCTCAGTATCTAAATGTGAACATTTACACATTGTTTTCTGCTATTTACATGTTATTTTCTGCTATTTTCTTGTTGTTTTAAGGATATCCGTTTACGAGCAGGATATGCTATTGCAATTTTTGCTTACAATAATCCTACACAACAGATACTGATTTTAGAGTCTGGACCCATATCAATCCAAGTATTTGAACCTCTTCTGGGCTCGGATGTAGAGACAGATAGAGCAATGGCTGCCTTTCAGGTACAAAACTGGGTATTGCATGAATAGTTGGTTCAGAATTATTTCTGCACAATTATCAATAAGCATTTTGGAAGAATGGAGTTTGCCACATAGAACTTGGAACTTCCCTGTTGGGAAGATTCTGTTGGAATCCAAAAAAAAGTAGGCTTCCACAAAACCTGAATATGGAAAGATTATGACCAGATTTCCTAGATGCTGTTCTCTGGAAATTTCAGACTCTTAGTTCCCACAAATCTGGTTAATGACTGGCAGTGATGCAGATTGCAGTAGAAAGCCTTTCTAAAATAACTTTTTGTAATGGAAGGCTTTCCACAGATTGAGGCAGGCTAAATTGATGGAGTGTGTGATTAAACTGATCTGGGATGGACCGTTCTTTTTGAATGGTCTGCTGTAGAAAGTGGAGTAGCTAGATATGATGAAAAGCAAGGGCTTTTCTGTCCTTGTACAAATGTTTTGAAAAACACTCTACAGGGAACCTTTTCTGAGAAGGCTCATTTCTACTTTTTGTTGGTGTGTTAAAAATCTTAATTTTTCAGGAAATCTTTGAGGAGTTTGATGGCTGATTCAAACCTCTTCAGATATTTCTGTGAGACTAATTAATATTTTGAGAACATTTTGCTTGTTTTGTTCCCAGTTCCCGGTTTGTTCTTAGGTATTATTGGACACTTTGAGCCCTTTTGCTAGAATTGTGGGCCTTGTATCTTGTTATGCTGCAATCTTCTGCAAGTCTATGTAGAATTAAAATTGACTAAATTATGTGAGATTTACTGAAAGGTAAAGTATATTTAAATTTGAAGCATAATGAATATGGAAATGTTCCAATAAATCAAAATGAGGGAGTGATGATGATACGTAACATAAAATGTTTAACTAATTTTAGCTAACTAAAATTAACTAACCTTAACTAATGCAAAAAAATTTCTCCTACTACTATGGTTTTGTAATTATAAAATTCCCAGTACTATGTGTATTTAATACTGTCACTAAAATGATTAACTATTATATTGTGAAAAATAAGGAATGAAAAAAGGAAAATTATAGGAAACTTGTTTTATCTGTTGTGTCAAAAAATATATTCTATTTCAGATTGTAGTACTAGCAAAAATTATAATTAATATGGATCAAGTTAGTTTGTCTGCAAGAGGAATTTCTATCTTGGTTGACCTACTATGTTCAGAAAAACCAACCACTCTAGTGTTAACAGGTAACTATGCTGTAAAAGAGCAAATGTATATAAAATACTAAAATACTATGCGGTATCACTGTAGTAACAAACTGTTATTAATTACAATGTGGTGCCTAAGAGTGAAGATTTAATGAAGGAAACAGGGATAATCTTCACTAAAGCCATAGCTATAGTTAGAATGCAAAATTGCAGGCTAACTCTGCCAACTGCCATCAGTGCGATCCTGAGTGACTCAAGATCGACTTAGCTTTTCATCTTTCTGAGGTCAGTAAAATGAGGACCCAGATTATTGGGGGCAATATGCTGACCTGTAAACCACTTAGAGAGGGCTGTAAAACACTGTGAAGTGGTATATAAGTCTAAGTGCTATTGCTAAAGTGGTTCCTACTGTATATCCTTCTTGAACAATCTCAGAAGGATTCACATGATTGTGTTCATATAAACAGAGAAAAGCATCACTCCATGCTGACTTTGAAAGATATATGAAATGAATAAGAAATTAGATCACCATCTAAACCAGTATTTCTTAAAGTATTGTTTTGGGAACTCTGGAGGTTTCCAACACTCTCAGGGTCCTCAGATCAAATTATTTGCTAACCTATGTTGAAAAAATACCGTATTAAATCCCGTCAAACAATCATGAGAAGCAGTAGCAGCAATTTTAATTTTTTAATATGATATCAGTAAATATAACCCATACAAACAAAAACTCTTTTGGGACCTCCATAATTTTTAAATCTGGGAAATAATCCCAAGAAGAAAAAGTTTAAGAAATACTAATCTAGACCCTATTAGATAGGATGTAAAACATGCTATTTTGATGGTCAGTTTTTTTTTCTTTTTAAATAATAACTAATACAGTATTTAACTCTCTCCCTTCCCTCCCCCCCACCTTTCAGCCAAAGGATACCATTTGCCATCTTTGGAGTCAAACAGCAACTTCAAGGAAGGGGAGGGGAGGGGAGAATTCCTAGGAGAAAAGGGATGGTGGTGGAAGAGATTCATTTATAATACTTCAGGCAGTTAATAGGAAAGAGTTAATTGGAATATACTAACAAAATTATAAAAACAATAAAAATATATTAAAAATAGAGAGCCAGTGTTAAAGTATTGGCCTAGAAACCAGGACATTGTTAAGTTTTAGTCCCGCTTTAGGAATGAATGCCAACTGGATGGTTTTGGGCCAGTCACACTCTCTCAGTCCTGCCCACCTCAGAGGGTGGTTGTTATGGGGAAAGTAAGATTATTAGGTATGTTTGTTGCCTTGAGTTATTTATAAAAATAATAAAGGAAATATAAAAATCTAATAAAGAAATAAAAAATGTGACGTAACAACAATGGTCTGGATTGTTGTTTGCTTCTATTATTTTGAAACAAAGCCTACACATAAATATAAGCACATTTGCTTTGCTGTTGTCTAAGTTATATCACTGAAGTAATTATATGGCTGGTAATCCACTAAAGCTTCATCACAATTTTCTGGAAAATATCTCTGAAATAAGCAAATATTTTAGTCAAGATTTTAGTCAATTTCAGTTAAGAAGTTTGATTCCTTCATAGACACATCTGTGCACTTCTTCAGCTGAAGATGTGGTTAACTGAATGCTTAACTTTTCATCTAGCTGAGCATACCAAACAAAGAGAAACAAAAACAATGAAAACTGAAATATATTAAAGTCTTGTTTCATTAAAATATTTAAGAAATTACAATTGACTGACACAGATTTTTTCCAGATTTTTCAATGCTGAAATTCCGTAAAATGATAAATGAATGTGTACAATTCCCATGAGTATTGAGATTAAAGTAGAGCAGGAAAGAAAAATTCTATTTTTAATAATTTAACGTTAATCTGTATTTTACAGGTTCCACAATTGCCCACTAGGCTAATGCAGGCAAAGCCAAAAGCAAAGCCCAAATCATATTTTCAGTCTTCCATTGTCAGTGCTAGGCAAGGTTTTCAAAAAATGAAAACCAAACCCATTTTAAGTGACCTGTGACCCCCACAATAGGGCATTCTGGTTCAGTTTGAGAAACTCTGGTCCGATACTTTGGAAGTTCTGATTGTACTGAAGTGTGTTGGATACAATTTATTTGCACAATTTAGAAATACTTATACTTTAATTCCGTTTCCCCACCCCTAGGAAAATTAATAGCTAGCTTGGCCCACACAAGGGCAGGCATTCCAGAAGCAATCACAAGCTTGGGAACTGTCCAACGTCTTTGTTATCATTTATATGCAAAGGAAGAGGAGGTAGGAGTTTAAAATTCCGATAAATTTTCTTACTGTTCAGTAGAAACCAGAGTCTCTCCCTGCCACTTGATGTGAATAGAGCACCACATCATGTAATACTGTTTTGTCTTGTACCATTATATGTTCATTTCACTTTGAGCTCTTAGATCATCTTTGCTTTCTTGGACCTGTTAGTGGCTCTAGTATATTTAGACTGTGATTTTCAGATATCAACCTCACCCTGGCTCATCAAAAATGTAATACAGTGCTCACAAACTCATACATGCAAAATTGGGCAACAGGGAAAGATATATCCAAATAATGGACAGAAGTGACATACAGTATACAGAATTTCTTCAGGACAATCCAGAACTTTTATATTAGTTTTCATAGTTCTCTTGCTTTGTTGCTTACTGTAAAAGAGTCCGATTCACTGATCCTAAATAAAATTAATAAACTGCATTCCTACAATGTTGATGTCTTTTCTAGGTTCGTTCAGCTGTGGCATGCGCTCTTGGTTATCTGACATTTAATCGGACTGCATATCGCCATCTATTGGTGCAATGTAGGAATAAGCCCAAGTTGTTCAAGAGGCTAATAATAAATCTCAGCAAAGATGCAAAAATAAATTCGGATTTTGTAAAAGAATTTAGGAGACAAAAAAAAGTTGGGCTCCCATCTCTCAGGTATGAACAGTATTTAAAATGTTAGTGAAGTTTCAGAATACTGTGCGCATCAGTTTTAGAATAAAATATATTTCTATTTGAAAGGATAAATTACATAGATGTTTGGGAAATATTCAAAATGTGGAGGCTTGAGATTTTACCCCAAGACTGAGAAGATGAAAGATTTTTATTTATATACAATGAATGCCCTGGTATGAACTTGGTGAAAGTCTATTTCTGGCTGGAAATAGGACTTTATTCCAGAACAAAACCACTTGGATTTTTGCAAGACTACCTTTAAATATTTTAGAAAACATGTTTCAAGAATGAAGCCTTTCATGCTTACTTGAGAGAAGACGGTGCTGAGTTTATTGAACCACAAAAAAATTTCTTTTTCTATTTACTGTGTAGTCCTTTTGGGTTTTATAGCATTTGTGCAAATAGGTTTTATGGTATTTTAAAAATTGTCTTGAACTTATTAGGAAAGTGTGATGTTTTTAATTATTAAATGTTATTGAAGAGCAGTAGTTCAGTTTAGTTCACAGTTTAATATACATATCTTACTAAGCACAGAATACTAGAAAGCCTGAGATTTTACATCAGGACTGATGTTAAATATTTCCATAAATACTGTAAATGTTTAACATTCATCAACCATGGATTCATAAATTTGCTGTCATGTAATCATTGTCAAATTTAAGAAGAGTAGCCAACTAATAAAGCAGACAAAACGAGAACTGAAGCCTGCATATTTATTGAGGCATCACTGTCAGCTGAATCAAATTATAGATAATGGAGAAGTTCAATGAAAGTAAACCTATCAGTTTAGAAACACAGAATGGATTATATTAGGTTAATTGTTAAATGGGGAAAAAAAGAATGGTTAACAGAATTCTCAGAATGGTTTCTGGACTTTAGTGAAAGTACTTTACAGAGGGGCTGGGCAATTATCTGCATCCTAACTTAATAGCTGGTTTTTATTTATTTTCAGCCTGGAGATAAACGGAGGGCCACCTGCTGTCCCTGTACACATACGAGGTAATTTATGCCTAGCTAATAACGCAGTACACAAATCAAGAAAGCATTTGATAACCACATAAAATATATAAAAGGTTAACTATGCCTCCTAATCCAGATAGATTTGTGCGGTGTGGACTGGGCATATATAAAAAAAAAACATTATCTAATAAGCTTGTGACCCACAGATGTGGTTAGACTTCTAATGTTGCATTCCACCAGGAATTACTTATCATTCAAACTGTTGTTCTTGAAAGCTCATCAACTTGGTGAGATGGTCAGTCTAAAGAAAGGGGCTTTAAAATGAATACATGGAAGCCAGTGGCATGCTAGCTGGGGAATTCTGGGTGTTGCAGCCCACACATCTTTAAATTTGAAAAACACTGATCTAAAAAGATCAGGAGCTGTGCACTCCTATATCCAGGTTCCTTCCATAAGAATGACCACTGCTGCTTCTGTTCCATATCTGACAATCTGCTTCCCCAACAACCTTCTCCAGACTTCCACTCCCAAAGGGAAGGTTGGACACCAGACAGTAATTGTGTGATATGGCTGGATTAAGAGGTGGCCTCACCAGGAGGACACACACCGCCACCATTTTCAAGGAGACTGGAACCATTCTCCAATGCCGCTACTCACTCCACCTCTAGCTGTTCAAATGAACCAGGTGGAATAAGGATCCAGCCCACAAGTAGTCCTACTCACGTTGCAACATTATGTGGCTGAACAGTCTGAAATACTCTGCAGATAATACTGATGGTAGTAAAGCAGTGTTTTTATTTTCTAGAAAAATTTCGAGGTACTGGTGTTAAAGTATACAAAGCAAAGTTTCGTCCGAAGGATTCGCTCTTTTTAATTCCCCCAACTTCATATATAATGGGAAGATTAAAAGCTCCGGAGAAACCCCGCATTCCAGCATCTGGACACTATCAATTTCCACACACAACAACATCTGACCTCATTCAGGTTTCAAGACCAAGAATTGTTAATGTCGAGGCACTCAAACATAGTTTGTCCGAAGAGAAATTTTAAATGTCTTGTCTATTTTGTGCTAGCAGAAAAGATGTTGTTACCATACAGTTTCACGCAAATAAAAACATGATTGCATTTGTAATGGATTTATTCCAAATTGGGAAAACAACCGCAAGAAATTGATACAAAAGAAATAAAAACCGTGGCAATCAGATATGACTTTATGTGTAAAAAGCAATTAATATGAAGAATCAGGGTAAATTAAAAGGTATCTTTATTTCAAATAATATAGCATTGCAGCAAAAAAGGGACATGAAATGTTAATACCATTCATTCACTGATAAGCTCTTGAAAATGAGCACTCTGCATGAGGCAAATGGCTGTAAAGATATCACTGCAAATCTTGGATAACTTCAAATATTATCTGCTGTTTACCTATGAATTCCATGTTTTTTTAAACTCACATAATTATTTGTTTCCTTTACACTCCAATTATTTCTGCTACAACGTATGACAATTGAGCCCAAAATTCTATTGCTAAGCAAGACAATTGAGTTTTGCTCCATTTTACGACCTTCCTTGCCACAGCTATTAAGTGAATCACAACAATTGTTAAGTTAGTAACACACGTTGTTAAGGGAATCTGGCTTCCCCATTGACTTTGCTTCTTAAAAGATTGCAAAAGATGATCACATTAGTCCAAGGCACTGCAACTGTCATTGTCAGTTGCCAAGCATCTGAATTTTGATCGTGTGACCACAGAGATGCTGAGTCAAGGTCATAAGTGTGAAAAATGATCATAAGTCAGTAACTTTGGTCACTAAACAAATGGTTGTAAGTCAAGGATTACCTGTATTCAAATCTCCATCTATTTTTCCTCTTCTCACCATTGTAGCTATTCCTTCTTTTTATTCTATTTCCTTCCTTTTTCTCCTCTTAACTTTCAGCTGTTTTTGCTAGAAGAAGGGAAGGAAATATTTGTGCATATGTTTGTATATTTCCTTTGTGTTGGAATGGTTTGCATCCAAGAGAAAGAATGGTTGGTTTATATTAATGGAGATCAATCCATTTGGTAAGGGGAGAACCTTATTTTACAAGCAATTGTATTTAGTAGTTATTAATTGAACCAAAGTGATTCTTTTTTGTCCTGCTTCTATGCTTTTTGGAACGTAGCTTCTGGCAGTTATATCCACTTGCATACATATATAAACAGATGTAAAAACTGACATGTGCTCACTTATATTGGGTGAAAGAGTGGAATATTGAAGATTTATTTCAGCTGAAATTTGCAAACCAAGATTACTTAAGTGGGGAAGCTGGGTACTGCACTTACTCCTCCGCCCCCTTATTTTTGAGGATATTGTTTTAAATTCGGACCAAACATGCACAATAGCTTCTGCAAATAATTATTATTAAACCACTGAAAAATGGCAGCCTTGTAATTTAATCGATAATGGAACATATGCCCAAATTTATAAACAATAAAATGTTTAGAAATCCCTTCCTCTTTATAGTGACTAAAAATGTATCTCCTGTTTTTTCATTTTCATATCTTAATTTTTCCTCAGCTTATAATTAAATTATTTGGCAATGTCACAAAATTGGTCCAGATGACCAAGGGGCAATAAAATGGAGTCCCCATTAAAAACTTTTTGAAAATAACAATTTCACTTTTTTCCAGACAATTGAAAAATACCAAACATCATACTGCTAGATTTAGCACTGGCACTTTGATGAAAGCTTCTTTTACTTGTTCTGAGATATCAGTTCCAAATGGAGCTCTAAAAGATAACACAAAATGCTATAATTAAACACATAACACAAATTCAAGAATGTAGAATTAACTATATCTTACAAATATATGCACATATATCCTTCCACATATAATGAAAATTACTATAAAATCAGTAATTTATATAGTTGAATCTATATAAGCCACATTCGAAACAATATGTACACCTATCTCTATTTCTGTATCCAACCTATTTGTTCCAAAGAAAAAGGATGCAGATTCAATTTTTATTTTAGGTAAAAACATTGCTGACTTGATCTTACTTTTTCCATAGCTATACCTTTTTATTTTTGGAAATATTTGGTCCAATATTTAATCCTGATTATAGTTTTAAATGCATAGTTGGAAAGAAAATTGTTGGACTGGTTTCCATTGAATTGATCCTAGGTTGTATTTTGAGTAACAATGCATCATATATAAAGGTTGAATGCTGAGAAAATAGTATTGATAAATTTCCAATAGAAAGCTCAAATCCTAATGAAAAACAAGTACAGATTTGCTTTTTGGAGAATTAACATATATAATTCTAACAACATAAACTTGTAAAACATTATTATCTTGTATACTGACATAAAATAATACACAAATGTCCAACATCTATTACGAAAAATATTGTGTATTCTATAACCAGAAATTTTTAAAGGGAGGAGTTTTATGCAATACACAATTTTTAAAAAGGCTTTAAACCTACTGTGGTGCTATGTATAATGTATAAAATGACTATGGTGAACAAGAATGAAAAAATATTAATTCAATAATACTTAAAACTACAATTTTTTTGATTCTATAATATTCTTGACGGACTTAGGGATTCTTCAGCCCTGATTTAAGCTTCAACCAAAGAACTTTTTAAAACTCAGTTTACGATTTATGCAAATACCTTCTTGTCATTCAACACGCCAACTGGGGCGTAGCATTTTTATTTTACCACTGAACACCATTACAACTTTTGACAAAGGCATTTCTTTTTCAAATAATAATTCTATTATTTTTATTGGTTTCGTAAAAGAAATAATACTTCTATAATTTTTAAGATTAAGTAGGGAAAATAATGTGATTTATTTATTAATTTATTAAATCTATTGGCTACCCATCTTACCACAGGGTAAGTCTTTAAAAAGGGAAGAGCCAATTCTGTGCCAAAAGAATTATTAGTCATATACCATAATTGTGCAAAAATAAACTTGCCACGTTTTCCTAATTCATTACACTTTGCTAAGTTTTTCAAGTAGCATTCAAATGCTCCGGATCAAATATGGAACATTCTATCTAAAGGAAAAACCAACCAAACTGTCAGACCAGAACCTACACTAAGGAAATGAATAGCAATTTATGTGTAACCCTGAATAGGCCTTCTCTGCTAGGAAAGAAAATTATTTTAACCTTCTCCAGTCTCATGCTTTGTAGATATGCAACAGCTAAAGAAGTTCTAGAAATTGAGTTCCAACATGGCTTGGGGATTCCAAGTGGGAATGGTTTGGGGATGTAATTTTTAAAGAATTCAATATACACCACCTTTTTCTTATCCCAATTTTTCCTCCTATGATTTTGAGCAGCATATTGACAGACAAAGAAAAGATCAATGAAATAGTTAATTACTTACTTTGGTTCGTACCTGAAATTTTCTAAATGATAAAAGATATCTAGTCCTGCAGAAAGTTTTTCAATTCCATTCCTATAAAGGAAATATTTACGCAATTAAGTAAAACAATTTCATTTCTCTGTTACCTTACAATGAATATAAAACATTGATCACATTGATCACAAAACAATTATGGGCAGAGTCTTCAACCATACTGTCGTATTTTCCATTAGGTATTATTCCTGTTAAATCTAATTATTTTCACTATAAGAAGGAACTTGAGGCATCTTTCTTGCAAAATAAACCTGATTTCCTTCAAATTTTTTTAATAAAAAAAAGCAAAGGCAGCATTTTTTCTGTAAAATCATGATGCCAGGAGGCGGGGGTGGGGGCGGGGGCTTTGTACATAATGAATTATCTAGATATTTGCTAATTTCATATAGGAAATGCATCTCAAATATTTATGCTCATGTATAGGTAGTCGAGGTACGAGAAGCCATTTAATACCTTTTAAAGTTACAATAGCCCCCCCAAAAACTACATACGCCCCCAAAAACTACATACGGTTATGACAACTGCAACATGCCCATGTGCTGCAGTCATTTGCCCTTAAAACCCACCACAGCTATGCTGCAGCACCCCCCATCTTTCCCCAATCCCACCTCACCAGAACCCTGCAGTACGCGGACCTCTCCCCACATACCCATCATGCATTACACTTACCTTCTGAAGTTCTCCAGATCTCATATTGTAGAAGGAGGGCAGGCCACATGTTTCCAGCCTGCGCAGTGGCAATCCAAATGTGGCTGCCCTTTTGCCCTGCCCACTAATGGGTAGAATAAAATGGCAGTCGCCAGACAAAACTGCTTCATTTTGCTGCCTTAAGAAGACCTGCACAGTACTGCAGAAGCTTTTGACTGCTGCAGAACACTTCTGCAGCATTGTGCAAGACCTTGTTAAGGCAGCAAAATGAAGCAGTTTTTTCCCTGAGCCATGGGACAGTGACCCAAATGCGGCTGCCATTTTGTGGGCAGACAAAATGGCAGCTGCTTTCAGAATCGCTCCATGTGACTGCACAAAGAAGCAAGCCATTCCAAAATCTGGAAAGCCTTGGAGCTCTTTGAAAGGTAAGTGAGGAGGAGGGTGTTTGGCCTGGTGGAATGGGAATCAGGCCTAAGATTGGGGGGGGGAAGCCAGTCAAGACCCAAGACGTGATAAGTGGAGCATGGGGTATCTTGGGGGTGGGGGAGGTCTTGGGAGGGCCAGGTGAGGCAGGCCTGTGCCTGTGCTAGGCCTCCAACTGCCTCCCCCCCCAATGAGGCACCCCACACTCTGCTTAGCAACCCACCTGTTAGTTTGATGATTCATTGAAGAGACCAGTGATTGGGGGGGGGTTGTTAGGTAAGACATTTCACCTAAAGACTGACATGTGGCCATAATGGGCAGGTTCCATTATGGTCGTATCTCGAGGACTACCTATGGTCCAAAGACATACATAGTATATTCACACAAAATGTATATGATGTTTCCTATTATATTACTTATGCATATATTTTGGAAAATTATCACAACATTCTGCAATTATGCATCTCCTTCAACACTGGAAAAAATCTTTCCTTACCATGCAATCATAACACCATTGTCAGTGCAAAGCCTTGGAGGTGGACAAACCAATGTGAAATTAGTAGCATCTGCTAGAAGTTGTAGAGATCTACGGATATATTGGTTACTTGCGACACCTCCTGAAACTACCTGAAAACAAAGTTGAAAGAGAAATCCTCGTAACAGTAAATAGTTGCATGTCAATGAGGGGGAACATAAAATATGAGCATGCTGTCCTTATAATCTTTCAGAATTAAATGATACAGAAAAAAGGTAAATTTATAGGCTGTAAAGTACAGTGCATTCAGAAAGTATTCAGACCCCCTTCACTTTTGTCAATTTTGTTATGCTACACTTGTTGAAATTCATTTTTTTTCTCAATCTACACTCAATACCCCATAATGATAAAGTGAAAACAGAATTTTAGAAATGTCTATAAATTTATTAAAAAGAAAAAACTGAAATATCACATTGGCATAAGTATTCAGACCCTTTGCAACAACACTTGAAATTTAGCTCAGGTGCCTCCCAGTTCTCTGGATTGTTGCTGACATGTTCCTACACCTTGACTGGAGTCGACCTGTGGTAAATTAAATTGATTTGGAAAGGCACACATCTCTCTATAGAAGGCCTCACAGCTGACAATGCATACTGTGGCAGAGCAAAAGCCATGAGGTCAAAGGAACTCCCTGCAGAGCTCAGAGACAGGATTATCGCAAGGCACAGATCTGGGGAAGGCTACAATAAAATTTCTGCTGCACTGAATGTTCCTAAGAGCACAGTGGCCTCCATAATTCTCAAATGTAAGACGTTTGGCACAACCAGCACTCTTCCAAGAGCTGGTCGCCCGGTCAAACTGAGCAATTAGGGGAGAAGGGCCTTAGTAAGAGAGGTGACCAAGAACCCGATGGTCACTCTGACTGAGCTCCAGAGATCCTGGGTGGAGATGGGACACAGTTCAGAAGGACAACAATCACTGCAGCCCTCCATCGATCTGGGCTTTATGGCAGAGTGGCTAGACGGAAGCCTCTCCTCAGAGCAAAACACATGAAAGCCCACTTGAAATTTGCAAAAAAGCATCTGAGGGACTCTCAGACTGTGAGGGACACGATTCTCTGGTCTGATGAAACCAAGGTTGAACTGCTTGGCCTCAATTCTAAACGTTATGTCTGGAGGAAACCAGGCACCACTCATCACCTGCCAAATACCATCCCAACAATGAAGCATGGTGGTGGCAGCATCATGCTGTGGGGGTGTTTTTCAGCAGCAGGAAGTGGGAGACTGGTCAGGGTTGAGGGAAAGCTGAATAGAGCAAAATACAGCGATATTCTCAATGAAAATCTGTTCCACAGCGCTCAGGACCTCAGACTTGGCTGAAGATTCACGTTCCAACATGACAACGACCCTAAGCACACAGCCAAGACAACACAGGAGTGGCTTAGAGACAACTCCGTGAAATGTCCTAGAGTGGTCCAGCCAGAGCCCTGACTTGAACCCTACTGAACATCTCTGGAGGGACCTGAAAATGGCTGTCCGCCGACCGTCACCATCCAACCTGACTGAGCGTGAGAGGATTTGCAAGGAAGAATGGCAGAAACCCCCCCAAATCCAGGTGTGCAAAGCTTGTCGTGTCATACCCAAAAAGACTCGAGGCTGTAATTGCTGCCAAAGGTGCTTCCACAAAGTATTGAGTGAAAGGTCTGAATATTTATGTCAATGTGATATTTCAGGTTTTTTTAAAAAAACAAATTTACAGACATTTCTAAGATTCCGTTTTCACTTTGTTATTATGGGGTGCTGAGTTAATTAATTAATGAGGAAAAAAATGAATTTCAACAACAGTACAGTCAGGCTGCAGCATAACAAAGCTGACAAAAGTGAAGGGGGTCTGAATACTTTCTGAATGCACTGTAAATCCTTATTATCACAGTGTTGGTAACAGTTCCCACAGTAACTATGAACCTCGAGAAATATACATTTAAATTGCTGGCCAGTTCATTATTACCATGATCAAGAAGGAAACAATTTTGGAATCTGAGATAACGAAAGGTGTAACCTTCACACAGAACTCACCAAAGTTTCCTTTCCTGGGGGTATGATTCCTTTCTCTTTGCAGAAGAGAATAGCCCGATGTGTTCGCTCAGCAATGTGAACAGTCATTGTATGCAGGGCTGCGGCAGCAAGATCCGGAAGACAGGAGAGATGTTGCCCTTCCAGAAGGCCTGCAGGAATTACCATCAGATAGATTTTTTTCAAAGCAGACATGCAGCAAAACACACACACATAGAGTTTGTGACTCTTTGGGCAAATACCTTCTGCCTTTTCTTCTTTTGAAATCTTTCTAGTGATTTCGCTTTGCAATCCAGCAAAAGAGAAGTTGCAGTCACGGTATCGCCGCATTGGGATTGTGAATTTGTAATGCAGAATGTTACCCCGCTGGGCCAAGGTTTCTATTGCTCTCCCACCATTCATGCCAGAGCACTCTGGATGATTATATAAAGAAAGACTTCTAGCTACCTTAAAAAAAAAAAAAAGTAAAGGAAAAGAAAAGAAAATTATCTGTTCACAACAGATTCAGGAAATATCTCATTTCAAGTTTACAACATTATTTTTTTAAAGCAATCTTTCTTATTAACTTACCCAACAGGTATTTTTGACAAAATACGTGATGTGTATTTTCACGATGCAGCACAAGTGAATATGCTTCATACATAAATGAAGTGGGCTGACTTATATCAATAAAATTAATCATGCTTTTAAAAAAAAAATTGGATAGATTGTATTCCTATTTAAAGAAAGGATTTTTCCCCCCTAAAAATATATACGTGTTGCACCATGGGATATCTTAAATTTGAATATAGGTAGTACTCGACCTACGACCATAATTGAGCCCATTTCTGTTGCTAAGCAAAACATTTGTTAAGTGAATTTGCCCATTTTATGACAGTTGTTAAGTGAATCACTGCAGTTGTTAATAACACAGTTGTTAAGTGAATCTAGTTTCCCCACTGACTTTGCTTATAAGGTCACAAAAGGTGATCGTATGACCCCGGGACACTGCAACCGTCATAAATATGAGTCAGTTTCCAAGCATCTGAATTTTGATCACATGATCATGGGGATGCTGCAACGGTCATAAGTCTGAAAAACGGTCATAAGTCACTTTTTCCAGTGCTGACGTAACTTTGAATGGTCACTAAGTTACAGGTAAGTCAAGGACCACCTGTAATCTATACAACCAACATACTTTTTCAGGTACATGAGAAATATATGACTGAAATGACTCCTGTTCCTAGTTTTTATTACCTTACTGGTATTTTGGCGAGTGGGTTTTATGTTGATTTTATCACTCGGGCCACGGATGGAATCAAGCCTGGGGGCTGCATTTTGCCTTTGGGTTATATGAGTATTGCAGGTAGTTTGGCTTATGTTATCCTGCCATTTCCAGAGTAAAGGAGCTTTTTGGCCTGTTTTCTGGGTGTTTTAGAGCTGGAGAGGTTTAACGAGAAAATGGAACAAAATCAATTCCCATCAGAATTGGGATGGTGAAATGGTAATAGGCGAGTGGAAATGAGATGCTGGGGAAACACATGCAGTCAAGGGCAACCTACACTTGCTGTAAAACAATGCTCCTGAAAGATGCATATGTAGTGGATCCCCAAATGTGAAGACCTCTAAGAAGTTGCCACCGAAATATAATCTCATAGAAGTGAGTAATTATTGAGTACACGAAGGGTAATTTTTGTCGCTTTCAACTTTACGTTTGTGTACTAACCCTGCTCAATTTTTGGATGGTGCCTCGGTATATTACTCAAAGGATCTTGGCTTAAAAATATTTTTATGTCTATAATCTATATTAAAATAAATCACCTTGTCAAGTATGTCGCCCGGTGCGATGTCCTTTGTCTGTCCAAGGAGAAGAAAATCTGAAACTCCTTGAGCTACTGCCAGTATACAGTGACCCCCCGAGAGTAAAAGGACAAGAAAAGGAAATGCTACGAGATCCGTCAGTCGGGCGGTAAGTGCATGTGCTTCCATATGATGGATAGGGATAAAAAGTTTCTGATGTTTCTTCACCAGTTCTAAACTATATTTCAATCCGGTTCCAAGGCTTAACGCAAGTCCTGGCATCACAGTTGTTGCAATAGCTGAGATATCCTCCATATTGACGCCACTGGCTGAGACTGCATGTTGTACTACCCTTGCGATATTTTCTTGGTGAAGCTGTTGTGCTACTGAAGGAATAATGCCACCTGTTCTAATTAGAAACAAACATCTGCATGTGAAATCTATTAGCCTGATTGTAATAGTTTTATAACATAATCATATTATATACTATATAATCTTAATATATTACAGATAAGGATGTATATGTAATAATACTGCAATTACATCATGCTTAACATATTATTATAATTTAATAATAACATAATAGGAGGATTGATGTTCTGCCAGTTCCCTTTTTTTCCTCTACCTGTCTTGCCTGATTGTTCTGCAATATCATCTTCACACTACCGGCAGATCCTGCCAGTACAGATGGTCCTTGACTTACAAAAATTCAGAGTTACAACGGCACTGAAAAAAGTGACTCATGACCATTTTTCACACTTACAACTGTTGCAGCATCCTGATGGTGACATGATTTACACTCAGATGCTTGACAACTGACTCACATTTATGACGGTTGCAATGTCCTGGCATCATGTGATCCCCTTTTGTGACCTTCTGACAAGCAGTCAATTCACTTAACAACTGTGTTATTAATTTAACAACTGCAGTGATTCACTTAACAAATGTGGCAAGAAAAGTCATAAAATGGGGCAAAACTCACTTAACAAATTTTTCACTTAGCAACATCAATTTTGAGCTCAATTGTGGTCGTAAGTTGAGGACTACCTGTATAGTTTCCGAAACAGCAATGAAGCTTGAGATTAATTATGGGCCATTAGAGAATGGTAATATTTTACTGACCCTTTTTAGTCTCTTGATATCATTAATCACATTACAGTGATTATAATTAAGTCTGTCTTACAGGATTCCTCTGACAAGGGGTGAGAGAAAAATCACTGATTTATTCAGAAATGTATATAGCTGCTCATAAAATACCATATAAACTCCTTAAGATTCTGGAGGGAAAATGGCAAGTAATGTTATGTTCCTTTTCTAAAGATCAACTTTAGCAGCATAAAATAAAACTTTATAGAGATTTTTATTAAGTTGTAATAAAATGTTTTCTCTGGATGCCTTCAGTGCTTCAGTGAGTCAAATTTGCATCATTTCTAGCTCAAAGCCCTAATTTTAAAGCAAAGAAGGATCAGATTTCTAGAACATAGAAGGAATGCACAGAAAACATAGAAATGGCAATATTTATACACACACTCACAAATATACACACATATAAACACACACACACACACAAATAGCAATACCGCCCAGGAAAATTTTAGCAACTGAAACATAATTTCACCCACAATAAGAATTACTTACTTTAAATGAACATCAGTTTGAGAATGTAATGCTTCTCCTAAAATGTTACCAGTTTCATCCACCACAGCAGCTCCTGTATCATCGCAGCTCGTTTCTATTCCCAAGACTATTTTAGTAGAAAAGGATTTGCCATCATGAACGGAGACCTTTCTTACATAATTATTCCAAGAACATATAGGAGTCTTCAACGTTCTTCCCAAACTGGTCGCTGTTAAAGATTTCAGGAAATAAGGACCCCTACAAAGAAACTGTATAGAAACAAAATTTAGAACAATATCTACTAAAAATCTGCTTCTTACACATTTTAAGCTGTGAGTGTTTCATGCTGATGAAACCAGAAAGGTTTTTTTGTTTTTGGTTTAGAGGGAAGCTATGACTGATATACCACAACAGGTACACTCACATAGCATGCTAAATGTTTTGAGTAAACTTAGAACTAAAGTGCATGTGGGATAAAGTTCTGTAAAATATTATTGCCACTATTCCCTAAAGATGAAACAGCCAGTTTGGTGTAGTGATTAAGGCATCAAACTAGAAATCAGGAGACTTGTGAGTTCCAGTCCTGCCTTGGGCACAAAGAAAGCTTGGGCTAGTCACACGCTCTCTGATGTAGGAGGAAGAAGGCACTGGCAAACCACTTCTGAAAAACCTTGCCAAGAAAACTATGGGACTAATCCTAACAATCACTAGGAGTCAACACCAACTCAAAAGGCAGACACAGAAAAAAAAAATCCCTAAAGATCTCACACTTTCACCAGGGAAAAGTTTGAATACTCTTCCACCCTACCAGCTAGAAATTTGGAGAGTTGCAAATTCTAATACATCTGGGGATTCTCAGCTTTTAGAAGGCAGTTTTAATCATGATATTTAATATGTTTTTATATTCTTGAGTACATTATTTAATGTATATTGGCTTTAATGTATGGAGAATGTAAATTTGTTAAATAGCCCATTTCTATTAAAGTAAATCTATTAACTTACTGCTGTTCAATTTAGATTTTAAAACGATCTGATAAAACTTTCGTTCTCTTTCTCGAAATATAACCCAGAATCCAGGATGCAGAATTGCTACTTAAACCTTACTAAAAATAATAATTAGGGCAGGGGTCCCCAACCCTCGGGCCGAGGCCCACTACCGGGCAGTGGCCTATTCAGAACCGGGCCGCACGAGAGGCGGGCTCCACTCACGCATACGGAACTGTGTGCGTGCCCGCTGGCCCAACACTCACAAGGTCTGGTTCCCCTCTCCCCCTCCCCCAGCTGGGCCGCCAAGCTTCAAAGGTTGGGGACAGCTGCATTAGGGCTTTTAGAGACAAGCTTTTAGAGACAAATGTAGTCCTTGACTTACAACCATTCGTTTAGTGACAGTTCAAAGTTACAGTGGCACAGAAAAAAGTTTTCATTGGTTTTCACACTTATGATGTTGTAGCATCTCCACGGCCACGTGATCAAAATTCAGGTGTCTGGCAACTGGCATGCACTGATAACAATTGCACTGTCCTGGGGTCATTTGTAACCTTCCCAGACAGCCTCTGATAAGCAAAGTCAATGGGACAAGCTAGATCCATTTAACAACCATGTGATTCACTTAACAGCTGCAGTGATTTGCTTAACAGCTGTGACAAAAAATGTTGCAAAAGGGGGCAAAACTCACTTAACTACCTTCCTTAGCAATGGAAATTTTGGGCTCAATTATGGTTGTAAGTCAAAAACTACCTGTAGTCAGTCATTAAACAGAAGTCAAGATATCTTCCTTCAAAATTGTGGAACATTATCCTATCATTTCCTTGAACTCAGAAGTGTACTAATCTATTATTGGAATAAATATAATTCTTCCTCCTAGTAAATACATCGGTTGCTAATGGTAGTGTTGCATCTTGGGCCTTTACTGTTACAGCAACAAATAATACAACACCTAAACCATACAAACTTTCCCCATTTTGTAAACCTGAAATTTGTAACGAATTCTGTATTTTTTTTAGAAATGAGTTGGCTGCACTGCATGAAGTATAGCCTATACATAAAACCTGTCATCTATATGCAAAATATTTCTAGCTAGATGTAAAAACTAAGCACTGAGATCAGCTGAATAAGCTAACCATTTAAAATTGACTGAAAATGCTTAATATATGGTGTTTTTACCTGTGTCAAAGCCATGGTTTTAGGATAGGCTTTCTGAATTCACATTTTGCATTTCAAGATCTCCTAAGATAGACAAAATTTGAAATAAGAAATCTACATAAAATAGTATTTCTCATGTGCTTTCCCAGAAAAGCGAGTTAAGTAGCTTAATTCCATATTTCTCATTTTTGCAACTGTAACTGCAAATCCAAAGACAACTGCAGGTAAATTGGGTTCAGTTAAAATCAATAGTGACTTCCATTACACTATTACTGAATTATTGTATATCTTATCTTTATGCTTTAAGATGGTCATGCAAAAATTATGCCTACAGAATTGGATTTTGACACATTGCAAATACAACAAGGGGGAATTTCAGCAGTAGACCAGAAATGAAACTGTGCTGATTCCTTATTTGAAATCAGCACCCACTTAACTGTCTCAATATATGCTCTCGATGCTCAATGGTCACAAAAGATTTCTTTAAAAAGGTCATACAGCCTCCCCCACCTTATGTCCACAATAGGTACATATGTATACATAATTTAGATTTCAAGCACTACCCAATTCATAAATTCCCAAAATGAATAAATAAAACCCTTTAATATTCCTTTTAAAATATATCCTGATCTCAAAGCACATCTTGGCTTAACAAATCCATCTTATTTTATGTTTATGTTATGTTTATGTTCCATATACCCACACTTCTACAGAGAAATTCCAGGGGCACCTTAATTTTAATTATTAGAAATAAGATTTGTTAAATCAATGTTCTTTTTGTACAACTGTTTCCCTGCCATTAAAGTCAAGTTTTTATTACAGCGAACACAAGAACTACAAGATTAGTATTTGTAAACACAGTGTTGGAATTTTCCTACAGGGATTATCTATGCTAGAAATATTACATCTGTTTCTTCATGGCAGGAACGCAATGGTCGTAATGAGCCTGAGCAACTCTGAACAATCTTTGCACAGGATTCCTGTCATCACTAGTTTTAAACAAGATAATTAGGAGATCATAAACTCATCATTAAATTGTTTTAATGGTGGCATGCTTTTTCTTTTTAAAAATCATTGAATTACCATTCCTATGAGTGTACACTATTTATCTATATAATAATATCATTTTCTAACATAGCCCTCTTTAACCCGATACCCTCCAAATAAATTGAACAACCAATGCCAATACCAAATTTTTATCAAAATCAGTTTCAATATTATCAATGCTATGAATTCTACACAAGAACAGAATGGTAACCAGATACTAGGTATGTGTGCCAGAAAATCAAGATTTAATTTATAGCTTAAGAACTGAGATATATGTAAACAAAAGAAGGCTACAACATCAAGAGGAGAAAGAACTATGATGATAATGTATTCAACTAATGCAATAGCTTGTATTTTTTCAGGTGACAACTGAACATCAAAGAACTACTTTCTGTGAATCACACTGTTCACTCTAAATATGACATATTGAACAAAAAGTAGGTATGTTGAAAAAGGGAGGAAAACAAATCAATTCCATGTGTTTTTTAAATCATATCTGCATCCTAAACAAAACATAATGCTACTTTCCCTCTGTAATACTGACCAAACAGGCTCTTAAAAACATCATCTATTTGTCCTTTGAAGACTGAAAAAAAAATCACAAGTTTGCAGAGAAAAAAGAAAACCAATAGCCTGATAATACATAATGTATAAATATACTAAACAATGCTTCACATAGTTTTTAATGCTCCAAGGAACATTATAAAAGAACTCATTTTTTTCTGATTGCAGTGTTTTAAACTAATGTAAATTTAACTGGAGAGCCAATGTTTAAGGCACCAGGCTGGAAAACAGGAGACTGAGAGTTCTATTTCCGCCTTAGGCATGAAATTCGGATGGGTAATTTTGGGCCACACTCTCTCAGCCCAACTCATCTCACAGGGTTATTGTGAGAAAAATAGGAGGCAGAAGGAGTATTATGTATACTTGCTGCTTGAGTTACTCATAAAGTAATAAAGTCAGGATTAAGGGATCTGAAAGAGAGGGGCAATTAAGAGATATGAAATATAAATAAAAACTGAATATATAACAGTTGCCTTACACCTAAACAGTACAGGTAATTCTTCGCTTATAATGGCAGCCGGGATCAAAATTGCTGTCACTAAACAATGTGATGTTATGTGACCATATCACTTAGTGATGTTAATTCTGGCAGTCCCGGCTGCCATTGTTAAATAAGGACTTCATAAAACTGCAATTTCTGATTTCCTGCTGGCTTCTTCAATGACCTTGTAAAAAGCTATAGGATAACATTGGAAATCACAATCACATGACTACAGTTTGCAAAACTTTATAATTGCAAACCGAGTGCCTGGATCATAATCACATGACCACTGGGACACTGCAATGGCCAGAACTATGAGGACCCATTGTAAGTACCAGTTTCCTGTTATATATTTGGCAGCCTACAGAGAAAATACTCTTGTGTACAATGAATACAGAAAATCTACATCTCCTGATAAAATACCAGGTTTCTGAGATGTAAAAAATATTAGACCAAAATAAATCACTTCAGAGTCTAAAGCTGTACAGTTCAGTTGCAAAACAAACTGAAAACTTGTAGGGGAAAAAATAAAACATATAATGTGGTTGCATAAAGATGTACACCTTTAAACTCATACTTTGTTGAAGCATCTTTTGATTTTTATGACAACATTCAGTCTTTTGATGTTGGAGCCTATCAGCATGGCACATTCTGCCTTGAAAACCTTTATCTACTCACTCTTCCTTGTAAAGACCCCAAATCTGTCAGCTTGCAAGGGCATCTCCTGGGTACAGCCCACAAATTTTCAGTTGGATTCAGGTCTGGCCGATCCATTCCAAAACTTGGATCTTCTTCTGGTAAAGCCATTCTTTTGTTGATTTGAAGGTGTGTTTTGGGTCTTGTTATATTGAAAGGTGCAATTCCTCTTCATCTTCAGGAACAGACTCGCTTAATTACGACAAAACCAACCAGCTATATTCATGGATAGAGTACCAGTTGTGCTCTTTCTTGGACCAGGAGTCCCTTTAGATAATAACTCTTGTCCTGATCATTCACAATTAGATATACGTTTATGTGGGAAGCAGTACATGAAATTAGTATACTGGAGAGAAAATGCACTCAAGTAGCTGTTTAGTAAAGAAGCGTGGAAAGAACGCTGCCTTGGAAACGCCGCTCCCCAGAGACACATCTTGAGATGGAATTATCTTGCATCATATGAAAATAAATAAGGCAGGGTTTTATCGCGGCAGGATAGGAAGCACATGCTAGGGGTGCAGGGCAGATTCTCCAACACCTGGTTTCTGGATTTCGCCTACATTCAGTTTAAGCTCCTTCCTTTCTGCAGGAGTTCTACAGAAGTCGGAGTCAGCACATTTTAAAAGATACCAGCTTACAGAAAGGCTTGTTCTCCGGTTCACAAGACCCGCAGCTCTTTTAGCATTTTCCCCAGCAATAAGCTTACATTAGCAAGAGTGGCCCCACCCCTAGCATAAAAAGCCTTTGCTTGTCACAGCCTGTCCTCGGTTTCCGAAGCCTTTCTCGGCCGAATGCCGTCCGCCGCCTCCCCCCCCCCGCATATTACCTCACGTTTGGGGCACCCGCCCATCGTACAGCCTCCGCGGAAAAATTTCCCCTTTGGCCCCGGCGGCGTGAGGACGCAGAGACGGCCCACGCCCCGAGAAAAGCCATGGTCACGTGAGGGGACGACGGCCAATTGAATTACAAGCAAGATATGGCACGACTCGCCGGAGGGGGAAAAAAACCCTCTTCGCTTCAGAAGAGGTGGCAAGACCAAAGAGGGTGATTAAGAATGGCAAGCACCATTATTTTCCGGTTTGGAGGAGGCTGAAGTGAACAGAGTGCGAATCGCTTGCATTTCATAGGACTGCTTTGAGAAGGGAGAGGGGATAGTAAAGTTACGATTACCTTTGATGGAATTTTTAAGTGCAGCCATAACAAAAAAACAACTAGGCAGTTATGGGGAGGTTCCACGCATAGTCATTTTTGATGCATAATTGTAGGTGATGCTTGCATGGTTTTTGTTTTTTTTTAATGGCCAAGGAGCCATTAAAGTATATTTGTTGTGGATGCGATAACTTCTATTTCCTTCCACTCTGTAGTGACAGATATTTTGCTGTGTTATAAGTCATGCTAAATGGCTATGGAGATTCTCAATCATCCAGGTCATGGTTGTCCCAAAGGTGCTTTTTCAAGAGGCAACTGTACTTCGTTTTTCTTTGAAGTTTTTTGCTTTTCATCAAAAAAGCTTCTTCAGCTTTGACTGGATGGTGGGGAATGGAAGGATTTATATTCCTTGCAGACAGCTGGCAATTTGCATTCTAGTAGATTGGTTGAGGCCACTTGGAGGTTTATCTGTGTCCTCAAAGTCACCTGACTAGTGCAAATGGGTGTGGAACCTTCTTGGAACTGCTGAAAGGACTGTGTTGTAGACTGGAGATAGATATAGAATAACAGAGTTGAAAGGGATCTTGAAGGTCATCTAGTCCAACTCCCCTCTGCCCAAGCAGGAGACCCTACACCATTTCTGACCGATGGCAGCCCAGTCTCTTCTTGAAACCCTCCAGTGATGAAGCTCCCACAACTTCTGAATGCAAGCTGTTCCATTGGTTGATTGTTCTGTCAGAAAATTTCTCATTTCTAGGTTGAATTTCTCCTAGATCAGTTTCCATCCGTTATTCCGTCTGGCCTTCAGGTGCTTTGGAAAATAGGTTGACCCCCCTCCTCTCTGCGACAGCCCCTCAAATATTGGAACACTGCTATCATGTCACCCCTTGTCCTTCTCTTCACTAGACTAGCCATGCCCAATTCCTGTAACCGTTCTTCAAGTTTTAGCCTACAGTCCCCTAATCATCTTTGTTGCTCTTTTCTGCACTCTTTCTAGAGTCTCAACATCTTTTACTGGATGCAGTATTCTAGTTGTGGTCTTACTAAGGCTTTATAGAGTGGTATGAGTACCACAAGTGATCTTGATTGAATCTCTCTGTTAATGCAATTTAGGATTGCATTGGCTTTCTTGGCTGCCGCTGCACACTGTTGGCTCATATTTGATTGTCCTCTAAAACTCCAAGATCCCTCTCACAATTACTGCTATTAAACCTGGTTTCACCCAATCTATATGTGTACTTTTGGTTTTTCTTGCCTAAGTGTAAGACTTTACTTTTCACTACATTGAATTTCATTTTGTTAGATAGGGCCGTGTTCAACTCTGTCAAGATCCATCTGGATCTTGAGCCTATCATTTAGGGCAGTGGTGGCGAACCTATGGCACGGGTGCCAGAGGCGGCACTCAGAGCCCTCTCTGTGGGCACACCTGCCATGCCCCAGAGATGGCAACTGTCCCTCTTCAACCAGCCACCTGCTAACTCGCCGAGGTCCCACGTGGCCAGATACATCCCAGTACCCATGCGCTCGCTGGCCTCTGTGTGCAGGGGCCGATGGTGTGGCAGCCGCCCTGGCCCCTGCCTCGCCTTGCCCTATGACAATGGCACCCCTGCCCTATCTCGCCTTGCCTCACCTCATCCTGCAGGACGAACCTCCTGCCCACCGCCCCACCTGCCAGAGACCCCCTGGATCTCCCCCAACCCTGCCCGGCCCCCACAGGTGTCCCCATGAGCAACATCGAGGTGATCACGCCCACCTTGGCCACACCCACCTAGTCTGCCATGACCACCACAGCCACGCCCACCTGGCACCTGGCGATAAATAAGTGGGCTTTGGGTTGCAGTTTGGGCACTCGGTCTCTAAAAGGTTCGCCATCACTGATTTAGGGTGTTGGCTATTCCTGCCAGCTTAGTATCATCTGCAAATTTGATAAGTTCCCCTTCTATTCCCTCATCTAAGTCATTTATGAAGATATTGAAGAGCACTGGGCCTAAGATGGAACCTTGTGGTATGATGTTATATTCCTCCCCCTCTGTTGAGAGGGCTGTTCAGTTTTGACATAGATGGCCTCTTTGACCCCTTTCAAACCAGCAGTCCTTTCTATCTTCAAAAGAGTGGCCGTTGTCTTTTAAATGCAGATGGACGGCTGAATCTTTCCTGATGGGTTTGTTCTCTTTATGTTCTGCCATGTGTTTATGAAGTGATTTTGTTTCCCCAATGTACAGATCTGCACATCTCACTACATTGTACTGCATATACCATGTTGCTCAGTTTGTGTCTGGGTGTTTTATCCTTGGGGTGGATGAGCTGCTGCCTTACATTCTTGGGTTTAAAGTATGCATATATGTTGTGTTGGCTGAAGAACGTGTGGGCCAGTGCCTTACAGATCCACGTTTTATTCAATTAAGACAAATTTTTTGAATTTATATGATACACTAAGCCAGGGGTGTCAAACTGCCGGCCTGCGGGCCAGACGCGTCACCAGGAAACCGTGCTCACCCCATTGCCAGCAATGGGGAAAAAGCTCCGATACGTCATGCAATGTCATGTGACGTCGCGAGTTTGACATGTCTGCACTAAGCCATTAAGTGTGCTGAGTTTCTGTAACGTGCTAGGGCAAAATGAGGTTGATTGGTTTATGATGCATTATGTCAGCCAAACTGATTAGAATCGCCAGCACCTTCATATTATATTAAAATTGTATGTTTAATAAGTAGCAGCTATCTGGGTTGATAGAAGTAAGGTTTATAAGTATAACACAAGGTTTATAAACCATAAAGCTATTATATGGTGATTTATCATGTTGTTACTGGGTTAAGAGCCATGAGCCTAGACATTTTTCAATTATAGTGAAAAGAATGGCCTAAAGAACAGAATTTTCATTGCAAACTTGAGAAAAATCTGGATGATTTTAACTATTTAACTTATCCTACTCCGGAATACAGAATTAAAAATAATAAATTTCTAGGATGTTCTATTAATAGAATTATCAATGGGATAAAAGAGAAATACAAGGTCTTATGTGGCAGACTAGGTACTGCAGTCCTAATGAACATCTTCAACAATATCTGAAGAGCTACATATTTTCCACTCTGCAATGGAATCAATGATGGTTTTAGTATTTTTGTATTGCAAATCATCAAAACATGAGTAGATCTTCAGTATAGTTATATTATGTACAGCTATATAATAATCCAATCACTCCAATAAGTGAGTTAGCAGAATACATTTTTTACTGAGGAAATCTTTCATTATTCAGAGCTTGGAAATAAATGGAAGGCAAGGAACTGCATTTCAGATTACTAACTCCTATAAGAGGCAAGCATGATTCGATACATTAGATATTTCTTATGTAAGCCAGTGCTGTATACCTGCTTTAATATCTAATTGAATGGAAATAAAGTGACATTTCATCATTTGATTTTAAACAATTTTTCTTTCAGGACAAATTATTTTAATTGGTATAAACCATAAAAATCAGTACTAGACAGAAAAACCTACCACATCAATCTTGTGTAACTATTGAAAAGGCTTTTTACTTAGTTTTGCATACAATTAATATGGAGTCCAAAATACCATCGCTACATTATCACTAATTCTATTTACAGTTTAACAGCAATTTGTACAGTGCTGTTTATCACAGTGAACTATACTTACAATGACCCATACATATGATCAGTTCAAAGTCATTCAGTTTATTATTATAAAACATGGATATTTTTAAAAGATATTTTCAAGAAGCAAGATCAGGGAGAAACTGTAATTACCTGAAAGAAGTCAGTTCTTACTTTGAGAACATAATCACCACTGCTCTAACTTCAAGGATCTTTGTGGGTAGAGAAGCAGCTAAGCAGAGCTACTACTAGTTAAGTTTATTCATGTTCAATAACCCATTATTTTTCTGCTGTCAACATTACGCAAGATTGTATATTTCCGAAACTAGGACCTTAAAATCCCTACATCAAAAGGCTCCAAAACTCACAATGCTAGATATAAAACACAACTGTGTTGAATTTCTACTAAGTTCCTTTCGATGCAAAAACAGTGATTGGATTGTGCATGCTTTGAAAATGATCAGGAAGGAGCATTAGCAGACCTCAGGCAAGCACACTATTTCTCTATTATCTGTGAAAGCTGCCCATCCATCTATATTGTTCCCCAATGGATCACTTTAGAAGTCACATTAAATTTAATGAGCAGATTCCATAAAGCAGAGGCATTTTTTAGTCTTGCTTTGGAATATTCAGGGTTGTTATAATGAAGGCCCAAAGCACTTCTTCCAAATCAAATCTGTTCCACAATGAGAACAAGTTATGCTCTGCTTGAAGTTTGAAATTCTTGTCACATAAAAGTTTCTATTCAAAATTACTACCTTTCCTAGAATTTCCCTAACAGATTACAGTTCTAATCTGTAACAAATAGGCCAGAGAATTCAGTTTATTTAGTAGCTTCTGCTAGTTTCTGGTATTAGGAATTTTCTTTTATGAGGAAAGTTTTTTTCAGATACAGTAGAATGATAATAATCACCTACTTCTGGAAAATAAGTAGTATGATACCAATCAGTTTAATTGTATGTAAAACCCCTGAAATGTTGACATGTCATTCCCCAGAGTTCAAAGATCTCACACTGCAAAAGTTCACTCTGATTAAAAGACACATGAATAAGTAAGGCATGAAAATCACAGCAACTCATTAACTTTATAACACCTCAAGCTGAGTGGAAAATCTTGCCCTAAAATTAGCCAAACAAACAAATGACCCCAAAATGATAACTGATTGAAGTCTGTAAAACAAAGAATTGCCGTATTTCTTCCTGTCCACTCCTTCATTACTGTTGCTGACTTACTTGTAAAAGATTACAACTTATGAGTCAATAAAATTTTTCGTATCCCTTTTCACTTCACTTGTTACTTCAGCCCATTTCCAGTCAATACTGTTACCTTAGGAGAGCTAGGCCTGCCTAGCTATTTACAAAAACCTTGTGCTCCAAAGATCTGTCATCAAGATTAGTATATCTTCTGATAGTCTCTGATTCTCCTGTAAAGAACAGCATCAGCATCTTTGCACTAGAGTCTCCAAAGAGATGTGAAACTTATCTAATAATACATAGAATAGGCTATTCCTTCTGTCAAGGACAAGGATCAAACCAGGCCACTTTTTGGTCAGAATGCTCACATTGCCCATCTCCAGCTCAATATTTGTTGATTCCAAAGATCCTAACTCCATGCAGCTGTGGCAGTTTGGGAATAAGCACACTCAAGAGAGAAGCTGTGTTTAGAATGAAATGTGTTGGGTCGTATTTGGTGTAGAAGCTTGCCAAGAAATACCTGCATTGAAAAGAAGGGGAAAAAAGATACAGAATATCAGAATGAATAAAAAGTTAAAATTTAAAGAGAAGCAAAATATGTTATTTTGGAATAAAGAAAAAGACCATCTTTTTTCTTTTCATGTAACTATTTCATCTCTGAATAGGAATAATCTTTCTTACGATACTGGTAGTCTTCAACTTACAACCATTCATTCAGTGTCTGTTTGATATTACAACGGCACTGAAAAAAGTGACATGACTGTTTTTTACACTTACGATCATTGAAGCATCTTCAGGGTCACATGATGAACATTCAGATGGTGGGCAACTGGTTCATATTTATGACAGTTGCAATGTCTCGGGAGTCATGTGATCACCTTTTGTGACCTTCTGACAAGCAAAGTCAATGGGAAAGCCAGATTCACTTAACAACCATGTTACTAACTTAACTGTAGTGATTCACTTAACAAGTGTGGCAAGAAAGATCGTAAAATGGGGCAAAACTCATTTAACAACTGTCTCACTTAGCAACATAAGTTTCAGGCTCCACTCGTTAAATTGAGCACTACCTGCACTTAGTTGCTTATATTAGAAAAGGAATGACTCAGTTTAGCCATTTTGATGGCAAAGTATTTTGAGGAGTGTACAAAAAATGGGAAAGGTATTGTTTTCAACCTCAATCAAACCACTAAACTCCAGTGCTTCTGCCAAAGTTTGGTAAAATCAATCAAAATCTGGAATGTTTTGGATTGTACCGGGCAGAACAAATGTGGAGGCACTGAGGCGCCACAGTGTGTCACACCCCCTTCTTCTGCAGCTCTTGATATGACAAATCCCTACACCTCAGCTGTTCTATTTTCTTAGTACCTTTCCTTTATTCTCTCCCTCCTCAGTAGCTGCCAATGACCCTTGATTTTCACTTCCATCCCTTATCTAGGCTTTGGATATCCTTGGCTCTCTTCCCCCACCCCAGCAGAAGGCGATGTTCATGAGATGTTAAGGCTGCATATTCTATATATGTTGTATGAAAGCAGCAGCAGAGTTCCGAGTTTCTGTTTTAACTGCAGAACTGAAATGCAGTTGAAGAAAAGAGGATGGTAATTGACTCCTGAATGTTTTATGCAGTTAATTGCTAGAGATCCACTGAGAATTGAGTAGTATGAAAATAAAACAAAATAAATAACCTGGTGCGGTTTTGGAGCACAGATTTCAACTTCATACTACATAAGGATATTTTACTAATAATCTTATACTTATCCCCCAAAAGATTATTTTATGAGAATAACTATAGCCATCAACCAGACTATTTCACCATGTAAGCATTCTCATACTATAGGTGCAATAGTAACAGACTTTAGGATACAGAACAAAATGTAAAACAAAAAGATCTGTGTATGATTTATTTCTAGAAGTGAGTCAATTGCAGCCAGCAAGGATGTCTGGTTAATATCTTAGCATTAAATCTTTGAAAGTGCAGGAGTGTACTGTCTTACTTTGGTATTTAAAAACAATATAACAAAAGCATACTTATAGGCAAGAATCTATGTGCCACCTAAGAGATGGAATGACTGGGACGATTTATTTGCAAATAGCATAATTAAGGAAACTTAGCTGAAAGATATCTAAGCCATACAATATCTGGAATGTTGCAAAATTATTATTTTTAAAGCATTGATTTGAGACATATAATGTTGATTAACTATATTAAGTTTTAGTTAATTGGAGAAATCTTATTTGTAAAATAATGGAAGGTTAGGCTGTGCATTTTGAATTCAATAACAAATGCTATTTTTGAAGTTTCATGATTGTTTTGAATTAATGCCCGTTTTTAAAAAAACTATCCCAATTCTGCAATATATTTCTCTATACATCTCTGCAAATTGCTGTGCATGAAGATGTCACTTCCATTACAAAAATTCCAAGTAGTTTACAGAAACTTATTTTTCTTCCCTTTAAAAGCATACCAATTCAGATACATGAATAGTAGAACATATTGATTTTAAACAATTTGCAGAGTTTAGGTACTGATTCACTCACTGCACTATTAATGCCACACCAAATCAAAGATTTGTTTTAAATCTGCAGTGTTAGAACAGTCAATGTAGAATTTTCAACTTACAAAATTATCGGTGAGATTGTGAAGAATTTTCGTGAAGATGTAAACTGTACGCCATAATCCAGCTGTTCCCAGTGTGTCAGCAATCTTGCTTTACCCTGATCAGGTGTTTCAAAAGGTGTTCCTTTTACTGCATGCAAAAATACATACATTCCCTGCAAAGGCAAAACAAATCCATCCAAAACAAAAACCATGTTAGCTATGTTTCATTATTAACATAATACATGGAATCTGAGTGAAGGATCTGAAACATTAACACTAGACTTTTAAAATATGGATTATGTTCTGTGATTTGCCGATAGATTAATAAATATTTGAGCAAGAATACTAAGATAAAGATGCCCTCAAAAAGATTAATCCAATTAGACATTTTATTCTGGCCCAGATTTCAGTTATTTCTACTCTACCCTAGCAACTTGTTTCAGTAAAGCCAGAAGATGGTTGATACAGGAATGAACAGCATGACTAACAGAGAAATTCATCTTAATACTCTTTGTAGGCTGAAGACAATAACTCTACAAAAGTCCCCTGAAGCCAATGATACTTACTTTTGATTTCATAAGACTAACAAAGTCTATGTTAATTTGCTCACCTGTTTTATTAAAATATATAGAGATTTCTTGCTTTCGATTTCGTAAGACTAGCGAAGTTTATGTTAATTTGTTCACCTGTTTTATTAAAATATATAGAGATAGCAGTTTGCAAACTCAATCTATGACAAAAAAGTTGAAATATAGCAACTGATCTTACAACCTAATGTAGAGATAATGGGGCATTACAGGGTAGCTACCTACTTAAAAGTTTATGAGATACACTCTCCCCCCCACTTTAAAACAAATTGCCAATCATTCAAGGAAGCATTATTTGTGTACCATTGGTCCAATGCCAGAGAAATATGATTAAATTTATGCTTAAGTATATGGTGCATGTTTGTGCCAAGTTTCATACACTAATTCAGGAATGGAAAGCTTAAAGCTTTCTAGATGCAACAGGATTGCAACAGATGAGTATCCTTTCCCATGACTACTGGGAACTGTAGATAAACGTCGTAATAGGCTCTCCATCCTATTCTAATCCAAACTGGGTGATTTGGTCAAAACACATGTTTTAATCACCAGGAAATGTTCAACTCTTAGTGATAATCAAGAATGGAAATTTGATTAACGTTCTACTTCTTTGGTTATCAGTAATGTAGGCACAACTGGTCATCTTTAATAGATTTTAGAGTTAAAGGATATTAACTTTATACAATATATTTGTCCATTTCCGTTAGTTTAAGACAATGGCTATGATTGCTATAGCACATTAATTTTGTTAAATTTATATCCCACCTTTAATTCTGTCTAACACAAAGCAGAGTATATTATACTCCCTCCTCCTGTTTTCCATATAACAGCTTTGTGAGGTGGTTCTCAGCTGAGAGTCACTGGCCCAAATCACCTTAGTAGCTTCCATGCCTAAAGGAGGTCTGAAATTCATACCTGGTTTCTAGCCCAGCACCTTAGCTACTACACCTAAGTGGCTCTCTTGTCATTAGAAGATAACTGTAATATTATGTACAGGTAGTCCTCGACTTACCTTTACTTTAGTGGCCAGTTGAGGTTACAATGGCACTGAAAAAAGTGACTTATTCCCGTTTTTCACACTTACAACCATTGCAGATCCTCTCGGGTATCTGATCAAAATTCAGATGCTTGGTAACTGGTTTCTATTTGATGGTTGCAGTGTCCCGGAGTCATGTGATCATCTTTTGTGACCTTCTGACAAGCAAAGTCAATAGGGAAGCTAGATTCTCTTTACAACTGTCTCACTAACTTCACTGCAGTGATTCACTTAACAACTGTGGCAAGAAAGGTCGTAAAACCTCACTCAACAACTGTCTCACTTAACAATGGAAATTTGGAGCTCAATTGTGGTCATAAGTCGAGGACTACCTATACAGCTCAGGATTAAGCTGTGGAGTTCTTGGTGCTCTTTTGAGCTTACTTGTTTGCTTGCAGATGTTTCACTACCCAACTACATAAGAATCACTTGGTTGAGCTGGGCTCGTAAATAAAAATAAATGACTATCATCGGTGCAAGTGAAGGTGGGGTTTGCTGCCTATTTATATATAATAGCTTGCCCTGCCAGTTTTTGGCGGAGGTGGGGTTTCCTCCTTGGTGGTTCCTTGATTATTATTTTCTGCCTACGTTTTCTGGTGTTGATCCCTATTTAGTTGAGTGCTGGCTGCTGGATGTAATGTGTTCTAGTCTGTTTTCTTCTTAGTTATTTTAATTGTTTCTTTTGAATGATATGCATTCTATTATAATTGTATACCTTTACAATGATAATTATAACGAAAGAAAATGAAGATAGTACCAATAGTAATAGGTGTCCAGGGTGCAATCCCAAAACATCTGGAGCACCATTTGAACACCATCAGCACTGACAAAATCAACATCAGTCAATTGCAAAAGGCAGCTTTAAGTGGAACAGTTTACTTCCTACAACAATATCTTTAATACCGTCAAATAACATCTGCCTACCCCAGGTCCTTGGGAAGGAATCAATATATGGGTAAAAATGCCAAATTTTTAAACATCCAGTTGACAGTGCAACCAATCATACAATTATATAATTATTATAATATAATAACTATTATAATTGTGAACCACCCAGAGTTTAACTCAGTCTATAACATGGATGTCCCTCTGGCACTTCTGCAGTTCAGGATGCTCACCAAATTATGAATAATATTGGTTAAGGTCCAAGCCACTGGAACACTGAAGAAAGGAATGCTGAGCAAGACAATATGAAGCAAACCAACTCCAAGGGCGTACGTGAGCCACATTCCTCGACTGTTCATTACCCTTGTGTTGGGATTGACTTCACTGTGAGCAACCCCAACATTCATCTTTTTGCTTTAATTCTGAAAAGTAATTTTGGAAAAGAAAATGTTCATCATAAGGGTTAGTCATACCACTGTCAGACTGGGAGAGGTCATCAACTACTGCATAAGACTAACTCAGCATCTTACATATTAATAGTACAAAGTATTTGAAATTGTTGGAAGGCAATTCAAAACAAATAACTTTTTAAAAATCTAAGACAGCGCCCAACCCATGGCTCGGAGGACATATGTGGCCCTGAACAGCTAGTAACAAAGCCCCATAAGATCATATACTTTTAACATTATGTGATTTATATACATTAGCTATATCTTTTATACCCAGTCCAAGATAATGAGGCCCAGGCAAGCCAAAAGGTTGGACACCCATGATCTAAACTTCTAAAGCAATAAAAATAACAGTCAAAGATTTAATGCAAGTTAGAGTTCCACGCATTTATATAATTGCAATCAATACAATCTCAATTTTTATATCTTTCCACAGAATAAAGAACTTTCCATTTATTTATTTTTTCTATGCTAGAGAAAGCTGTTCAAGGTTTTAAAAAACAACAAATTCTTATAATTGGGTGCACCGACCACTAAAAAGCAATTAACAAATCCTAAACATCAAGCTAAAAACAGACTACTTTAAATCAGCTTAATGGAAGATTTACAGAATATTTTATAGGTAGAAAATATCTTACATGTCAATAACAATTAGGTATCACTGCTAGATTTGTTATCTCAGTGATGGCGAACCTTTTAGAGACCGAGTGCCCAAACCGCAACCCAAAACCCATTTATTTATCGCAAAGTGCCAGAGCCGCATCAGCATTGTGGTGCCCTCAGGGGGGGGTGCAGGGAGGCGCCTCTGAGTGCCGCCTCTGGCACGCAAAAAATGGGGGTGCAAAAAGGGGCCACCGTGTCACAAGGTGCAAAAATGGCTGCCGCCGCCATGGAGTGCAGATACAAGGTGCTGCACCATGCAAGAATGGGGCAGGGCTAGTATCACGCATGCACTAGCCCCGCCCCATTTGCAGCGCGTGCATGCTCACAGCCCTGTGCGTGCATGCACTCATGTAAAATGCTTCCCCCTCCCTTTTCTTCCAGTCCACCAATCGACAATGGTTGGTGATCTCTACTCTACCACCTCTACTCGAGCTTGCTAGTCGGCCGCTTTGCCTCCTTTGTGCTGGGCGGGGCTCCTGCTCTGGGCGGCGGCCTGATGGACCTGCTGCTGGCGGCGGTGGCACGCGTGCCAAGAGAGAGGGCTCTGAGTGCCGCCTCTGGCACGCGTGTCATAGGTTCGCCACCACTGTGTTATCTATTTCAGAATGGGGGGGGGAAAGAGCCCTTCCCCAAAATTGTATATGAAAAACAAAGCTTCTGTTACATTAGCTTTGATCAACTGACTGCAAGTCAACCCAGAGCCTTTCATAAGTTGACATGTATTGTATTTTCTGACCTGTCTCCTATCATCTCTCATACATACACCTAGGTTGAATACATTGGCACTTAAAGTTCTATTGCCTGTTTTTATATGAAAACAGTATTTTTTTTATCATTCTGGTTACAAGCAGATAACTGAAGGAAGGCTCTTTGACTTCTGAAGGCAACATAAGCTATTCAATAAGTCCTATCTCTGTGGTAGGCACATACCCACTTATCCATCCTACTGGATTAATTTAGAATGTTTAATATGAGCATCCAGTACAAAGGAAAACAATATTTAAAAATAAGATGCACAAGTCAAACAAGAGTAACACACAAATCACATAGCCGCACACACCCAAGATTCACACTATAATATAAATTACAACTATTCGAAAATTAGTCATTTTCAGTAATTGTCATTAGTCATTTAGTCACCCTAGGATCAGCACAGCTTGTGTACAATTAGAGATCTAAAACATAATTGCTTACGTATATTCAGGATCCAATCAGAGATGTCTGGCATATGATCAAGGACAGCATAAAATAAGTGAACAGCAAATATCCTTCATCTTTAATTATTTAGTGTATCATTGTCCTTAATTTTCTAAGTATCTTATATTTATTATTTGGATGTAATCTACACAGCTCTCCCAAGTTTTTTTTTAAAATCCGCGTTAAAATGAATTAATTAAGCTGGAATTTAACCTTTAATCAACTGAATAGTGGACTAGCCTAGATAATCAGAAAGCAGCTCTTTGTTTGTGCCGCTGGTAACAAACCAGGAAAGGTCTCCTACAACTAAACAAAAGAACCCCTGTAGCTTTCAACATCTGACCGAGTCAAGAAATTACAGAAATTAGCAGATGTCCCCAGATGGTCCACGTTCATTTTTTTTTTATACCTCCGGCATAATCCCATACCACCAATGCATAATCGCGGCAGGTACAAGACCACAGAAATTTGTGCATTATTGCACGCGACGCTCCTGTTCGGAAAACGCCAAGCAGGCGCAATCGGGCAAAAACCAACCGTAATCGTGCAAAAAAACCCGGTTGCAATGGCGCTTCCTTATTTATTATTATTTTGATTAGGGCTTCGGGGCGACGGCGGCGGGTCTAACAGAAACCGGAGGGCCCGATTCCCCCAGCTCAAGGATTCCGCGCTACGGCATCGTTTGCCAACGAGCGCAGCCGCTTTGTTTTCGGCCGGTCCCTGCGCTGCACACACCTTCCGCCACGCACACCAGTTGCCACTAGCCCAGGAAGCCGGCCGTAGCCCACATTTGCGCACACAACCAACCGACCAACCCCCCTCCCCTTTCCGTCTTTTCTACTGCACCTTCTCGCTAACCGGGGGAAAAGAATCCCGCGCCGAACCGCCCGCTACCCAAAGCTGCTCTGGGTCTTCTGAAGTGTTGCACTGTGAGCAGGGGAGGGAGGCGCTTGGGCCACCGTTATAGCTCCGCCCTTTCTCTTCCAGGCACGCAGGCGGCGGGAGAAAGCTGCTTTGGCCCAGTCCGGGGCCCGAAGGTTCCAAAGGAGGTAGAAGAGGGGCGAAGGGAGTCCTTTGACCGCTCCGGAGGAGGAAGTACAGTAATGGCTTTCGGCCGGTCCTTTTGCACAGCTTTGTTTATTTTTAGCCCTCCACTCCCCCTCTTCGTTGCTGCTCCAGTGCGATAGGCCTGGGGAGGTCACGTGGCTCAGGCGATCCCGGCTTGGAGCTGGAGCAAGGAACGGAAACAAAACCAGAGGCTGAGCTCTCTCCGGCTTGCTCGGTTGCAGGCCGTGTGTATCTACATCGTTATTTTAATTTAATTTAATTTAATTTTTTTGAATGACTGCATGCTTCTATGAAATAGGGGCGAATTACGGACCGTGGAATGCATGCTGCAAATGAGGTGAAATAGATGGTGGGCACAGATGTACAGGTTGAGTGTTTGGTTTGGGACTAAATCCAAAATCACTCTAATCAAAGTTTGGAAGGCTTGTGGTTATAAAGGAGCATTAACACCGTTTCTAAACAAACAGCTTGGTAAAAACTGAGGACTTTATGTTTACTTCATTGTGCTTGTTTAAAAATATTTTGTATTTTTAACATTATCACAGTGACTTTAAGCCTGAAAGGCATAACTAGAGGTGGATGTTACTATTTAGACAGGAAACCACCAGGAAATGCCAGGTCTTTAGATTGGATTGAGAAGTTGAAAAGGCATCCCTGAAAGATACAATAGCAAACCATTCCCTTATTATTGCCAAGAAAACAACATTCCTGTGCATGTCCATGCCTGTGCATTCATTAGGAACTGAATTCTACTTGAGCAAGAGTTTTAGTGTTTCCAGCTATTTATTTTTAAATTGCTTTTCCAGTACAGCCCAATTAAGATGATAAAAAACAAAGAATACTTCAAAGAATATGATAATCTTGTATTTATCAAAATAGAATTATGGTACAAACAGAAAAATGAAACCAGCCACTACCAACAACATTATCAACTATAAATTATTTAAATTTGGGGGCTTGCTTGAAAGTGTGATAATTGGACTCTTAAAATATTAGCTGGAGCGAAGTTTCAAAAGAAAGTACCCTTGCAGGAAAAAAATGTGTTTCATATGTCTCTCTGTCTAGTTTCTTGCACAAATAACTACCCAAATAAGGTTTATAATGCTGGTCTAAGAGGGCAGGAAACTTGGGGTTGGACAGCATTTTAAATTGAACCAGAGAAATCATAGCAGTGCAGCAGGTACAATATATCTGCTTTAGGTTTAACAACTTACCAGTTTCCAAGCTATTTTTTAAAGGTCGCTCTAGACAATGTATGGCACAGGCTGAATACCAATGCTGTGGATTACGTTAGGGTGTGTTTGCACAACAAGCTAAATTATATATTAGGCCTATGCCAACTACTCAAGCAAAAGCTTTGCTCACAGATGAGATTCCTCTTTGGATCTGCTTCTCAGAAGAGCCACTTGAAAACATTCCCTGAAGACATTCTGCTGTGTGTGGCACACAGAAAATACTAGATCTGGATTAAAGCCTTCAAGTCACTACTTGGATTCAAAGAACATGTTAATCTGGCATGAAAACAAAACTTGAGATAATGAGTTTTAAGGGAATTGCAGGGAGTGGAGAGGTTAGGTTCCTATAATCCGTTTCCTCCCCAAGCTCTTCCTCCTGCTCTTTCTTTCCATACATTCCCTGTATACAATATTTGGGTTTGTTCCTCCTCTTTGATTGTGGCAAGTCTTGCTGGTCAGCCCCATCTTGATATTCCCCTCAACTTCTTCACAACAATTACTCTAGTCTAAACAGTTGCTTCACTGCCAAGGGAGGAAGGCATCTCCTCAATGCCATATGGCACAAGCAGTTTTCTTTAACCTACTCCATTCTTTCCAGAGCTTGGAGGGGGTTTTGTTTGTAGGTCAGGACCCCACAAGTGCCTGCACACACTGCTTGTTGCAAGCTCTATATTATGCTGCTGTACACTAGCAGTGTCTGGAGATCACCTGGAGGGGAATTTCAGTTTCTGTGAATGGTTTGCAAATGGAGCAACTTCTACCATCACCAGTAGACAGGTTAGTCCAAAGAAGGCCAGCTGCTCCATGTGTAGGTTGTTCTTATAATGCTGAACTATAGCTTAGCATTAAAGCTGACCTTTTGAATAACAGATACTAAAAGAGTGCAATTTACTATACTCTTAAAAATACTGAGTTTTTGCAGTTTAGCCTTGAATCTGATTACCTGCCTTTGAAACTTTCTTCTAAGCCTTTTCTATCATGCCTAAGCTGAAGTAATTAATGTCTTTGAAGATAACCCATATAATGTAAGAGCATAACTTTCTTTCTGTAATGAGGAGAGTATGCAGTTTTCAGATTTCTGAAAGAAAATTTTGAAAGATGGTTGTTGTGCAATTGTGCTGCTAAACATACAGATACGTTTTCATTAGATATTATCCAGAGATAGGTTAATTTCTAATATTGGATTTTAATAACAGGAAGCCAATGAAAAACTCTAAAACTGTAAGAGAATAAGTCCTGATCTAAGAAGATACATTTCAGATATTTGAAGAGTGCTGTCATATCCCCCATTTTTTCCCCTCAAGGCTAAATTTACTAACTTCTTCAGTGTCTCTTCAACTTAATTTCTAATTCCTGAGCATCCTTGTTGGCTTGGCTGCGGATCCATTCCAGTTTCTGGAAATCCTTCTTAAACTAAACATAGCTGCAGTTGAGTGTAATGAAAGTAAATGAACAGTTACTTGCTGTAATTTCAAAATTATGTTTTTGTTGATGTGGTCTAAGTTTGCATCTCTTTTTATGCAAAAATCCGAAATATAAAACAAATATGATTACCACACCTATAAGCAATCATCCTTTTAAATAATAATTTAAATTGGGTGGTAAAGTTGCATTCTGATTAAAATACTGCTAAATAGGGCATATCTGGGTCTCCAGGGATAAACTGGTCCACAATTACGATGGAGCATACAAGAAAATCATCATGCTCTTGCAAACTGAAGAGATGAAGGTGCTACCCTAAAGTGAAGCAGTTTTGCAGTATCTAGATGCCAAGCCATAAAAGTTCCTCCCAAGTTAAAACCAGCACTTAAATTTCTATGTGGAAGTCTAGGCATCTCATACAAACAATGTTAGATGGCACCAGTGACTCACCTATCTGGTATCTGCATTCTACACCAACTGAAGCTTTCAATCCTTCTTCAAAGGCAGTTTCAAGTAGAACATATTGATGTTAATTTGGGAGTTTGTGAGAACATGGGTAACTCCTGGCATGGCCCCATGTTCCAGGAAGAAATGCAATAAGCAAACCAGCCAAAGCTGGGCAGACTCCCCAAGTAACCATAATCTCCATTCTACCTATAGTTGTGAGTTCCTTCAGGGCAAGTAATTCCCTCCATACATATCATAGGAAAGGCAAAACATTAGCTGGTTTCCAGATAAACAATACGTACATCTTGCAGTCAGTCTCAACTTGTTTCTTCTCATTTACTTCTTTAATCTTACAGAAACCTGGCCAGGGCTTCTGCATCCCCAGCTTTGGCTTGGACACAGCTGTGTAATTGGATATTACATCATGCCTCATCCTAAATCATTAGGTCACTCCTCCAATTGATTCTTGTAAATGTTGAATAACAGGGAAGAGGATTGACAAATTTGCAGGACTCAGGACAAAACAGTGTCTTCCCCCCCCCCATTCATAAAGGTGGTCCAGCAGGACAACATGGTCAAAGATACTGAAAACCAGTATGTTATTTAAAAGGTCCAGGAGGAGTGGACTTCCCCATCCAAGTCTTGATGAAGGTCATACACCACAGTCACCAGTATATTTCCATCTATACCAGGGGTAGGCAACCTCGGCTCTTTTATGACTCATGGACTTCAACTCCCAGAATTCCTGAGTCATAAAAGAGCCGAGGTTGCCTACCCCTGATCTATACTCAGGCTTGAACCCTGACTGAAAGGACCTACATAATCCATGCTAAGGAATGCTGCAGTTGCAATCTTGCCACTTAACACCCTTTCTACAATGGAAATGCTGGAAACCAGGTGAGAGTTTCTAAATTACCTAAGTCCAAGGAGGCCTCTTCAGGAAGAGGCACACCACTGCCTCTTGCAAGGCAGGAGCAATAACCCCCCTTTTCTCAAAGAGATGCTGACCACTTCTAAGTTCAGCCCCTCTCACACAGACACATGCTTGCAGAAGCTGCCAGGTAGGACACAGGTATAAACTTGGTGTAGTAGAAGTCATTCCATCAGTCATCCTATCCCAGGGGTAGGCAACCTTGGCTCTTTTATGACTCATGGACTTCAACTCCCAGAATTCCTGAGCCAGCCATGAGCATGAGTCTGAGATAACATGGCAAGACGCTATCCCTCAAACTGCTCACACAAATTCCAGATGAAAGTATATTTAAATGCTGCGCCAAATTATTGCTCAGTAATTTGACATGACACTATGCTTTTTATCGTCAACTATTCATCTCTGTACAGAAAAGAACAATTAAAAAAACAGTATCATACTCTTTTGAATTGTGATTTTATCTTTTTAGAAATCCTGTTCCTGAAAGCCAAAACATGAAACGGCTACCAGCGGAAACTGTCCGACTTCTTTCTAGTTCACAGGTCATTGTATCAGTTGTCAATGTGGTTAAAGAACTGGTAGAGAATTCTTTGGACGCTAATGCAACCAGTATTGATGTTAAGTTGGTAAGTTTTTCAAGACTAAAATTGGGATGAAAGTGTGGGTGAGAAGACCATATTTCTTTGGAAAGTAAAACTGACGAAAGACTCAAAACATTCTCCTTGCTTGCTGAATTTATTTTGTTTTAATTTTTTAATTATTCGTTTATTCAGTTTTGCCCGTGTCTAGTCATCTAAAATGAGTTTACATACTCATTCTATATGAAAGAATGAAAGATTCCTTTAAACTTGCCTCTGAAAAATGATTGTGCTTTTTACAAAAATTATTTTTGATAATCTTAACAGTTTGGAAAATGCTAGTGTTGGCAAATGTATTCTTGATTTTAAAATATATAATTATGTGGGGCTTCCTATTGAATTCGTGTTTCATTTTAAAGAATAATCATACTATGGGGTTCTTGGTGCTCTCTGAGCTTGGTTGTTTTCTTGCAGACATTTCATCACCAAACTAGGTAACAACAACAGTCTTAGAAGGGAGTGTCGTTTGCTTTCTTTATATATATTAGTGACTTTGCCCTTTCAGTGTTGGTGAGAATGTTCTTGATCAGGCTGTTGTTTACTTTTAGCTTGTTTGTTTGAGTTGGTAGCATGGACGCCGCTTGCACATACACAGACTTCCCTGCTCCTCCCTTTCCTTCTGGGCTGCCGAGCCGGAAAGGTTGGGGAGCTCTGTGCTACAGTAATGTCATGTGGTTGTAATAGTCTGTTGGTGGTTTCTGAGATATTGATAGTTTCATGTGTCCTCTCTGGTTGAGTATTTTTTTTATTGTGACAAAGGTGTCATTTACATATCAGATCCATACTTTGGGTTATATGTGGGAAAGTGCTATACAGATTAGGTTTCTACTTGCTATTTTAGTAGCAGTCAGGTTTTTACAGGGTAGGGTTGCTAGACCTATGCCTAACCCTCCTTCTCCTTTATCTGGGCTTGGATCTGGCAATGGCAGATGTTGAGCTACTGAATCCACGTAGTGCCCACCACAGGTGGATTTTTTTCTTCTTCATTGGAAGGAACTAATGATGATGCTGTGTAAGTAGTGCTGCTGTGGATTCTTTTGCTAATCCCAGGTCTATGGATGGAAAGATTACTGTGACATTGAATGAGACCATGATTTCATCTTCATCTATTGTCAGGTCTTTGATTCTTTGGAGGCACTGTAGTGGGGACTTGATGGAGTATTTGCCTCCCTCTGTGAAAAGTCCAAGTTTTTTTATCAATTCTTTAGCATAATTGTAGGTTGGAGAACCTGGTAATGATACAATTGGGCAGAGAAGTATGTGTGGTTTCTATGTTTTGAGGCATCCATAGAAGCATGGAAGAACAGGTCCACTGCTTTTCATCCACCACTGTTCTCCTTTTGTGATTTCATTGTTTTTGGTAAGTTACTGAGAGTTCTCTTGATCCAGTTGTCTAGTTTCTGTACTGGATTGGTGTTCACTAGGATGTAAGTGTCTTTATCTTCTAGTAATTCTTTGGTTTTTTGTGTATATATATATTGTGATCTGTCTAGTTATTTATAAGGCAATTATTTCCATCAGTAGGATTTAGAGTCTAAATGTAGGTCAAGAGAGTAGATCCTTCCAAAAAGAGCAACAAAGGAAATGCTTATGTATTTATTAATTAATTTCTAAATATCCATCTTCTCATCTTCCTTGTGTGTATATGGTAAATAACATTAGGTACTTACACATGAGATTCATTTGTAGTTTAAACACTGACAAAAGTCAAAAATAACAACAAAAAAAGCTTCTTTCAACATGTAAAAAACAAAAAAGTTAAGGAAATTATTGGTTCATTAGTGGGAGAAAATGGCAAGAAGATGACAAGCAACAGGGAGAAAGCAGAACTACGTAATTTGTTTTTTGCCTCCGTCTTTACACAAAGGGAAAAAACAGTCCAACCTATCAAAAACAGTACCGTAAAAAACAGATTAGAAACACAAGTTAAGATAGGCAAGAAAATGGTAAGTGAGCATCTGTCCACCCTAGACAAGTTCAAATCACCAGGACCAGATGGCTTACACCCCAAGGTTCTGAAGGAACTGGCAGATGTGATCTCAGAACCACTGAACTATATCTTTCAAAAATGCTGGAGCACTGGGGAACTACCAGAGGACTGGAAAAGAGCTGATGTAGTTCCCATCTTCAAAAAAGGAAAAAAAATGGATCCAGGAAACTACAGACCTATCAGTCTGACCTCAATACCTGGGAAGATTCTGGAAAAGATAATCAAGCAACTAATCAGTGAACATCTAGAGGCAAACAAAGTCATTACCAAAAGCTTGGGTTTGTCAAAAACAGATCATACCAGACAAATCTTATTGCATTCTTTGACCAGGTGACAAAATTAGTGGACCAGAGGAATGCTGTGGATATAATTTACTTGGACTTCAGTAAGGCATTTGATAAAGTAGACCATAACCTACTACTTGATAAGATAGAAAAATGTGGGTTAGACAGCATCACCACCAGATTGATTCGTAGCTGGCTGACCGGCCGTACTCAGCGTGTGGTCCTCAATGGAACTGCATCTACATGGAGGGAAGTGTGTAGTGGGGTGCCCCAAGGCTCTGTTCTGGGCCTAGTGCTCTTCAACATCTTCATCAACGATTTGGATGAGGGGATAGATGGGGAACTCGATCAAATTTGCAGACGATACCAAGCTGGCAGGAGTAGCCAACATTCCAGAAGATAGGCTTAAGATACAGAAGGATCTTGACAGACTTGAACATTGGGCGCTATCTAACAAAATGAAATTCAATGGTGAAAAAAGTAAGGTTCTACATTTAGGCAAGAAAAACCAAATACACAGGTACAGTATAGGTGGCATCTTGCTCAATAGTAGTAACTGTGAGAGGGGTCTTGGAGTCCTAGTTGACAATCACTTAAATATGAGCCAGCAGTGTGCTGCAGCTGCCAAAAAAGCCAATACAGTGCTGGGCTGCATTAACAGAGGGATAGAATCAAGATCACATGAAGTGTTAATACCACTTTATAGCGCCTTGTATGTATATATATATATATGTATATGTATATATATATGTCCTTTATAACACTAAAAATGCGAATCCTGGGAATACACATGTTGATAAAATTCTTACAAGAAAAAAGCGAACACCAGGATAAAAATAAACAAGGCTGTTTAATATAAACAGGCCTGTGGATAAAAGAGCACATTCGATCTGGACAATGCGTAGGCCATATCTCGTGAGACTACCAAGGGTGGCCGCCTTCTTAAAGAAGCCTGGCTCTCTGATGAGAACTCTATTAACCGACATATAGATCTCCTACCGGCTTACCAGACCCTCAGAAGGTGGGAGAGACAACGTGGTGACCCACGGAGCAGACGGCCAGCCCGCCCTTTGCAAAAGCAGGGGGATGGAATTATAAACCTGGAGGTGGTGATCCCCAGAGAGGATAGCGAACCGGCAAAAAAAGGGAAGGGGGATCAGGAGTCACAACAATTGGACAGCTCCCTGCAGGAGTGGGGAGATAGGGCTATAGGTGAAGCGGAGATGACTGCCATGGGAGGAGATGATGGACTAACAAGGGGTTACGATCGGGCGTTTGAAACGAACGTGAGGAAGCGGTTTGGAAAGAGTAAAAAAGGGGGGGAAACAGAGCAGGAATGCCCGAATGGCCATCCTTCGCAAGGTTGGGGCGAGGGAGCTACGGGTGAGACAACAGCGGCCTTGGGGGAGGGTGACAGCCTCACAGGGCGTCTTAATTGTAGGTTGAGAGATCGCTCCAAAACGGGAGGGGAAGGAGATAAGGAGCAAAGGCAGCTGGACAGCCACCCCCCGAGTGCATGTACGCGCTCAAGGAAAGCGAAGGAGGATCTGAAGGCAACCAGCAAGGCCACTGACAGATTGCCAGATGTAGACCAACTCAGCACATTGTGGACTATTACAACCAATGGGCCGATGACGCACTCGAGAAGCCGGGCGCAGAGGCAGGAGGCTATATAGGCCAGCTCCCAGAATGCCTCCCACTCCAACTCTGAGGACGTCTGTAGTTTGGCCGACGAAAGCTAAGTGCTTTTTTATCCACAGGCCTGTTTATATTAAACAGCCTTGTTTATTTTTATCCTGGTGTTCGCTTTTTTCTTGTAAGAATTTTATCTATATATCTATATATCTATATATATCTATATCTATCTATATCTATATATCTATATCTATATATCTCTATCTCTATCTATATCTATCTATCTATATCTCTATATCTCTATATCTATCTATATCTATCTATCTATCTATCTATCTATATATATATATATATAGTTTTCTGAGGTTTTCACGGGTGTTTGTATGTAGGTCTTTGGTAATTCGGGTTTTCTCCCGCGTAAAATTGGAAGTGTCTTGGCGACGTTTCGACGAAGTCTCATTCGTCATCTTCAGGCTGGCGTCTTCGGCCTCGTGCTTCTAGGAGCGATGTGTGATCACAGCTGTTTCTTCCTTTTAACTGCCAGTGGGGGTATGAACTGATTGGGTGGGAGCTTGGCTGTGTTCTGATTGGGTGGAGGGTTGGCTGTGCTCTGATTGGTTGGGGGTGTGTTCTGTTTGGGTGGGGGCTTTGTTGTGCTCGGATTAGTCTGAGTTGCAGGAGGATTTGAGATGGAGAGCTGCGTTGCTGTTGTTTGGCTTCGCGTTCGTGGTCGTGCCATATCATCAAGGTGGGTGTCACCGTTTGCTTCATGTATGGATTGGAGGGGTTTAAAATGGCTAATGATGCAGCTGTGGTCTGGTTTCTGGTTTGTGGTCGTGCCTCATCATCGGTGTGGGTTTGGGTTTGCTTTTTGCGTGGATGTGTGGTGGTGACATCCTGTGTGGTTTTCGTGAGTGTGGGTCTAGTGTCATTCTTTGTGTTAGGGACTCGTTTGTCAATAAGGGTGGGTTTCCAAATGGCTGGTAGGCGGGAGGTATCATCTCGTTTATTCATGCTGTGTGGGCGTTTTTCTATCTCGATGGCTTCTCTGATTATTCTGTTGTTGAAGTGTTCAGTTTTGGCGATAGTTCTGGTATTTTTAAAGTCAATTTTATGTCCTGTGGCTTTAAGGTGTTGGACCAGGGAAGAAGTTGGTTCCTCTTTTCTGACTGAGTTCTTGTGTTCTTCAATGCATGCACTTATTCTTCTGTTGGTTTGTCCGATGTATGTGGTGGGGCAGGCGGTGCATGGGATTTCATATACTCCTTGATTTTCTAACTCAATTTTGTCTTTGGGGTTTCTTAGGATGGTGGATATTTTTCGGTTTGTGCAGAATGCTGTCTTGATGTTGTGTTTGTGGAGGATCTTGCTGATTCTGTCTGTGGTGCCTTTTATGTACGGGAGGAGGGCTTTGCCGTTTTCTTGTTCTCTGTCTTGGATTTTAATGGGGGTTTCTTTTTGGATTAGGTTGGTAATCTTATTTCTTTGGAATCCGTTGGGTGTTAGTACGTTAGTGAGAGTGTGTAGTTCGGTTTTTAGATGTTGTTCGTCAGCTAAGCGTTTCGTTCTCAAGATGAGTGTCTTGGCTACGGAGTTGATCTGTGCTGGGTGGTGGTGTGAGAGTGCGTGCAGATAGCGGTTTGTGTGTGTTTTCTTCTGGTAGATGGTGTGTCCTAGGAAGCCATTGGATTTCTTGTAGACTAAGACATCCAGGAAGGGAAGTTGGTTGTTAGCTTCTGTTTCCATGGTGAACTGTATTTTGGGGTGTAGGCTGTTGAGGTGTGTGAGGAAGTTGTCTAGTTTTTCTTTCCCATGTGGCCAGATTATGAAGGTGTCGTCTACGTATCTGAGCCAGAGTTTGGGTTTGTGATCAGATTTTTCTAGAGCTTGGGTTTCAAAGTGTTCCATGTAGAGGTTTGCAATGACAGGTGAGAGGGGTGATCCCATGGGTGCTCCTTCTATTTGTTTGTATTTTTGTCCGTTGTAGATGAAGTATGTGTTGGGTAGGCAATGGTTGGTCAGATCTAGGATGTGCTTGGGGGGGTTATATTCGTTTTGGATAGCTGTCAAGGCTTCTTTGATTGGCACTTGGGTGAAGAGGGAAATTACATCAAAGCTCACGAGTAGGTCGCTGGGCTGTAAGTTTTGTTTCTTTATGATCTCTATGAATTGGAATGAGTTTTTTACCTCACACGCAGCTCTCCATCTCAAATCCCCCTGCAACTCAGACTAATCCGAGCACAACAAAGCCCCCACCCAAACAGAATACACCCCTAACCAATCAGAGCACAGCCAACCCCCCATCCAATCAGAGCACAGCCAAGCCCCTAACCAATCAGAACACACCTCCACCCAATCAGAGCCAAGCTCCCACCCAATCAGTTCATACCCCCACTGGCAGTTAAAAGGAAGAAACAGCTGCGAGCACACATTGCTCCTAGAAGCACAAGGCCGAAGATGCCAGCCTGAAGATGACGAATGAGACTTCGTCGAAACGTCGCCAAGACACTTCCAATTTTACGCGGGAGAAAACCCGAATTACCAAAGACCTACATATATATATATATATGTATATATGTATATATGTGTATATGTGTATATATGTATATATATATGTGTATATGTGTATATATGTATATATATATGTATATATATATATGTGTATATATATATATATATATATATATATATATATATATATATATATATATATATATATATATACATATACATATATACATATATATATACACATATACACACACATATATATATACACACATATACACATACACACACACATATATATACACACATACACATACTGTGTGTGTGTGTATATATATATACACACACACACACATATATATATATATATATATATATATACACATATACACATATTTGTTTTCGTAGATTTTCACGGGTACAGGTATGCAGGTCTTAGCGTATTCGGGTCTTTTCCCGTGTAAGATTGAGAGTATCTTGGCGACGTTTCGACGAGGTCCCACTCGCCATCTTTAGGCTGGTGTCTTCGGCTTCGTGCTTGTGCGAGCAAAGCGTGATCGGAGCTGCCGTCCTTCTATAAATATTGGAGGGGGGGTGTGGCGTGTTGGCTTTGTTGCTGTGAGCGGGTTGGTTGGTTGTGTTGTTACATCTTGATTGGAAGATGGAATTGATGTAAGTGGGTTGGTTGGCTGTGTTGTTACATCTTGATTGGAAGATGGAATTGATATAAGTGGGTTGGTTGGCTGTGTTGTTACATCTTGATTGGAAGATGGAATTGATGTAAGCGGGTTGGTTGGCTGTGTTGGGACTGCCGCCTGGCCCGGGGAGACGCATGGCCGGCTCAGCGGCCCGGGGACAGCCCAGGAAGCGATGCCGCCGCCACTGGGACTGCTGCCCGGCCCGGGGAGATGCATGGCCGGCTCGGTGGCCCGGGGAGTGGCCCAGCAAGTGATGCCCCTGCCGCCACTGGGACTGCCGCCCGGCCCGGGGAGATGCATGGCCGGCTCAGCGGACCGGGGAGCGGCCCAGGGAGCAATGCCGCTGCCGCCACCGGGACTGCTGCCTGGCCCGGGGAGACGCATGGCCGGCCCGGGGACGGCCCAGGAAGTGATGCCGCCGCCACCGGGACTGCCGCCTGGCCCGGGGAGATGCATGGCCGGCTCGGCGGCCCAGGGAGCAATGCCCCCGCCACTGTCGGGACTGCCGCTGCCACCGGGACTGCCCTCGGCCCGGGGAGACACATGGCCGGCTCGGCGGCACGGGGAGCGGCCCAGGGAGCAATGCCCCCGCTGCCCCAGCTGGGACTAGCGCCCAGCCCGGGGAGACGCATGGCCAGCTCGGCGGCACGGGGACAGCCCAGGAAGCGATGCCGCCACCGCCGTCGGGACTGCCGCCCAGCCCGGGGAGACGCATGGCCGGCTCGGCGGCCCGGAGAGACGCATGGCCGGCTCGGCGGCCCGGGGAAACTCGTGGCCGACTCGGGAAGCGGCCCAGGAAGCGATGCGACCGCCGGCCCAACCGAGACTGCCGCCCGGACCGGGGAAACGTGGCCGGCTCGGCGGCCCGGGAAGCGGCCCAGGAAGCGATGCCCCTGCTGGCCGCCACCCCAGCCGAGACTGCCGCCTGGCCCAGGGAAACACGTGGTTGGCTCGGCAGTCTGGGAAGCGGCCCAGGAAGCGATGCCCCAGCCGAGACTGCCGCCCAGCCTGGGGAAACACGTGGCCGGCTCAGCGGCCTGGGAAGCGTCCCAGGAAGCGATGCCACAGCTGGGACTGTCGCCTGGTACAGGTAAGCCGGGGGGGGCGTACCCCCTGCCCCACGGCCACTTCCCTCCCTCCCCCCCGCCACTGACCGTCCGTCTTTGGCTCTGCTGCTGGCTGGGCATCACAGGGGCTGCTCTCCCTTGGGGCCGCGGCTTGCGGGAAGGCTGGCCCGCTCAGCAGAGGCTCTGGCGGGCCGCTCCCAGCGGGGATCCCGGAGCTTCCCCGCGTGGCTCCCCGGCCCCGTGCGCCTCGGACGGGGCCAGCCCAGGAAAGGGACTTCCTGGCCGCCCTTCTCCCAGGGGGCGGGGCACCCGGGCGCAGGGCCAATCAGGAGCCCTGCAAGGGGGCAAGTCCCCATGAGAGAGAGAGAGACAGAGAGGGGAAGCTCAAGTGCCTCTCTCTGTCTCTGTTTCTCTCTGCAAATGGCGGAGGAGGCTCCGGAACCGCAGGAGATGGCTCAAAGAGCCACATGCGGCTCCGGAGCCGTGGGTTGCTGACCCGTGGTCTAGTTTAATGAAGGACGAGGGGGGACATGATAGCAGTGTTCCTATATCTCAGGGGTTGCCACGAAGAGAGAGTCAGGCTATTCTCCAAAGAACCTGAAGGCAGGATAAGAAGCAATGGATGGAAAAAAAAATCAAGGAGAGAAGCAGCCTAGAACTAAGGAGAAATTTCCTTACAGTTAGAACAATTAATCAGTGGAACAACCTGCCTCCAGAAGTTGTGAATGCTCCAATACTGGAAGTTTTTAAGAAGAGACTGGACAACCATTTGTCTGAAATGGTATAGGGTTCTTGCTTGAGCAGGGGGTTGGACTAGAAGACCTCCAAGATCCCTTCCAACTCTGTTGTTGTTGTTATTGTTATTACAGGTAATCCTCATCAAAGTTAGGTGATGAGCGTTCCTTAATGCTTACAAGCAAGTCCAGAAGTTACAAATATTGCAGCACCATGGCAGTCGTTCGCCCTTACAAGCGACCACAGTGGTTCTGCAACATTCACCTTGGTTATTCCCTCCCTCTCCACCCCTGCCCCAGGTCTCCCTAGGCACCAGGCCTTCAATATTCACCCTGCGAAGATTGAGATCCTTTGCTTTCTTGGCTGCTCCAGGCCTTCGGTGGAGGCCTAAAGTAACGCAAGATCACGCGAGATCAGTGGGGCAAGATCTCACACTACTGCTCTCGTGTGATCTCATGGTACTTTAGGCCTCTGTTCTCTGCAACAGAGAATGGAACCGAAGCTGGTGGACGCTTTCACTTGTGTCTGGAGGCTGGATAGGGGCTCCCGAGGCCTTTTCCAGGCTGCTGCCACCCGGATTTGAAGCCAGGGAACGCTTCCGCAGCCCGATCCGGGTTCCAGAGGCATTTTCCAGGCCCGATCGGGCTGCGTAGGGGGGGGGGCTGCAGAAGTGTTCGCCGGCTCCATTACACTCGTAACTCGAGGACTACTTTTATTAGTAGTAGTAGTAGTAGTAGTTAGAATACAAATGAAAGTAAGAAAAGATGGTTTTTGGACTTCTGGGTGACTGTGTTATTTGTTTGTTTTTCATTTTGAACAATGTGGATAATCGGGTTTAACTTGCATAAGATACTTAGGAGCCAGTAATTCAAACCAATGAGGATTTCTGAAAGTTTTTATAACCTTAAAAATCTTTAAGGATATACTGTGAGCTGATTTGCAGTCATGGATGAGGTGTGCAGGACAAGTAGTTGTGTGCAATATTTGTGTCTGAAGTAGAGAGGTGCTTTGCATCACACATGGGCACCTTCGCTGTACTTTTAACAACTCCTTAAAGGAGACACACCTTTTCCTGCACTCACATAATAACCACATCAGCCCTCAAAGTACAGTCATGCTGTTACCATTTTCATAATGACTCTTGAAAACACAATATGGGTGTCCATGCTGAACTTTGCCCACCTTGGATCCAAATGCAGCATTATTCTAGAATTAAGCACTTGTACTATGCCAATTCAGTAATTCTTTATCATTTCCTTCAATAACTTTAAAGAAGTTATTCAAGACTCTAGTCTCAAGAATTCTGTCCAAAATTTTAAAAAGATTAGAGTGTCAAGCCCTGTGGGGCTTGCCACTTATTGGGTGTGTGTGTGTGTGTCTCGTTGGTGGCCGGAACGACAGCAGTGGCCGGAGGCAGCGACTGGCAGCAGCAACAGCCATCCCCCCTTTACCTGTCTCTGATGGGCGGGGCTCAGCTGAGAGGCGATCGTGGTCAGGCAGCTGGGAGCCGGCTACTGCCTGACCGGCATGCCGGTGAATCGCTTGTGGCCGGGATTTCCAGGTTTGCCTGATCAGCTGTTCGGCGGTCCGCTCCACAGCTGATCGGCACGGAAAACGGGGGATTTGAACCTCGCCTTCCTGCTACGGAACTGAGCCTGGGCCGAGCTGCTTGCTGGAGGCGCGGGGACTGCTGCTGTGAGCTGGGTGCTCACAATCATCGCTCCGGATGCTGGTTAGGTGGGTGGGGGGCAGGGTGGGATCCATCTATTTAGCGCGCTGGGAGGCAGTAGCTCCCAGTGCTGACTTTGTTTTTGCGATTGCTTTGCATCTTGTACGCCAAAGTATGCCTGAATAAACCAGGTTTCCTTTGATCCTGACATATCTGTTTTCTGTTGGGCTCAGGCCTGGGTTTGGGACCTTTGACATAGAGCATGATCCCACATATTGTATGTACATGAAGGGCTCTTCTATCTAAGATGGTGCTGGTTCAAGCCATTTACTTTCTGAATTAAAGCTGGAATGGCACTCCTTCCACTGAATCAATTCCTCCTGAAGTTGTTTCCATGAATCTGTCTAGCACATTTTCTCCATAAAGTCAATTGAGCATGGGAAAAAGAATCAGATCTGTTTTTATTAGATATTTATTGATTTATTTTTATTTGCTAAAATTATTTGCACCTGTCTCGCCATGGGGCTATTCTTAACCTATTACATTCCATATTTTTCTAACTGATATAATTGTTCCCAGAGATACTAGAGTTCTATTTCATTTGGATCCCAAAATCTGTCCATCCAATCAAAATGATAAATGTGTATATTCCAAAGTTGCCTGTGTTGGAAAATTGACACCAATTGTTGGCTTCCAGTATTTAATAACTTGACAATAAATATTGATGATATAGTTCCAGATTGGGAAAACTGAATTGTCCCTGATTAATTGGTAATTACACTTTCTGTAAAGGTGTTCTTGGAATCGAACAACTCCATAAAATGTTCTGTGTCACTTGAGATTAATAAATGTCTTCTTTATGTAGGAGAACTATGGTTTTGAAAAGATTGAAGTACGAGATAATGGTGATGGGATTAAGGCAGTTGATGTTCCTGTGATGGCAATGAAGCACTACACATCAAAAATAAGCTCTTCGGAGGACCTTGAAAGCTTGAGCACATACGGTTTTCGTGGCGAAGCTCTGGGCTCCATTTGTAGCATATCACAGGTAAAAGGCTATATACAGTTACAGGTTTTTGTGTCTCTACCTGCAATTCTACATAAGTGAAACATTAACCCTTTTGATTTTAATGTATCCAGAATCCAGATAGCCTATTGGGAGAGTATATCTGCTGGGGTTTGGATGTACAGTCCCACTTCTTTCTAACTAGGGTGTCTGCAGAGAGTTATCTGCAGGGGGTGTTCAAAAATGACAAGATAATGGTCACAGCCCTGCCTGCAAAGTCGACACATCTATGAAAAGGGGGAACTTTGGGCACACAGTTACATTTCCATCTTGGCTGTTTTAACTCCAGTTACTGATGCCATGCTCCTAACCTTTTTTTTTGGGGGGGGGGGTGTAAATTTATGAAGAGGATACAGGTTTTGCCCAGTGGTTAAGTAGAAAACCTGAGAAGAAGGCATTGCTGAATTCTGATGGCAATGATCAGATGCTAATGGAGAAAATACAAAATAAACCTTGTTTTTTTTTCTAAAGAACACACTGCTCATCTCCCAAATTTTGTTCAGTTATTTTCAGAGTAGGCTGTCTGAAATTCAAAGAGGAACAAAATCCCAATATACACAATATACTGGGTTTTCCTTCTTCCTTCCTTTCTTTTTTTCTTTCATTATCCATTTTTCTACAACTCAACATGTTTTTCCGGGGGAGGCAACTTTGATGAATGTTTGCCAGAACAAAAGCAGTTTGCATACAGCTGCTTCGTGAGTCTTGCTGAACCTTAGTGAAACAAGAAAAAAGCAGCTCTGTTCAGGCCGATTAAGCCCTACCTGCATTTCCATCTTAAAAACTTCAGCAAAGAACAGAAAGGGACAATTTTTGCTTAGTCAAAAAAAAAAAAAGTATTTGAAGGGTCGGTGGGACAAAAGAGACAAAGGTCAACAGCAAACAAGCCAAGCAAATTAACATACAAAGAGGCTAGGACGGGTAGGTAACCTTGGCTCTTTTATGACTCGTGGACTTCGACTCCCAGAATTCCTGAGCCAGCAGGGCTGGCTTAGGAATTCTGGGAGTTGAAGTCCACGAGTCATAAAAGAGCCAAGGTTGCCTACCCCTGGGCTAGGACAATAATAGCAACTGCATCATGAACTGCATCAACAAGGCACATGATCATAGGCAAAGTGCATATGTGCCAAGCAGCCAACCAAGCCAAGATAGATAAATGTTTTGAAAAGACACTTTTTTTTTTGGCTTGTTGGCCTTGGGTGTATTTGGACAGGCTGTGAATGCTTTTTTGTATGTCAGGTTTTCGGAGTAGTTTTGAATGTTGCAGTTCCCTTCATTTTCAAAGGCATCCTGAAATTTGAGCACAATACAATGCACAAGAATGGAATTGTACATCTAAGTATGACAAGACAACATAAAAATGCTTTTTACGTTTGCAATCTGCATAACCATCTAGCAACACATTTGTATATAAACTGAAGCACAGTACAGTTTCAAATGGAAGAGGAATATTAAAAGATCCTTATTCAGAGGCAGAAAACTGTATTTCTTGTAGGATCCATAATCATTGTTGACGCTCCATAAGTTGGTATTTAGAAGCCTATTGCTTCTGCTCCTAGAAGACTCATAAAACAATTAGATCTTGTGTGTGATTTGAGGATTACTTGACTTGTGGCAATACTTTGAAACAACAAAGTACTTATTTTCTCCTTAAAATCAAGTGAGGCTGTTTCAAAGCGGAATGAGATCTTTAGGCTCCCACCATTGGCCACGCCCACTTCGCCTCCAACCACTCGTCTCATCCCATTCACTGCCAGGTTTCCTCCTTCTCTGGCCCTCCCCCAGCGATTCTCCCTGGACCTCCGCCCCTCACCCTTCGGCCCGGCCCATTCACCCAGACACAGTTTGTCCCAGGTGTTTCACTCCACAGGACAAGAAGCCGCCAGCCAATCAGGTGGCAGGCAGCAATGATGGTGCTGGGAAGAGTGACTGGGGGGGATGTGATTGGTGACAGGTTATGGGAGAGAGCAAGATCTGCAGGAGGGGTGGTAGGCAAACGCTGCTTGCGCCCAGCTGCTGGGAGTGCCTGGAGGGGGTGGCAGACCATCGGCGGTAAGCTCGGCTGCTGGGAGTGCCTGGGGAGGCAGCCCATTCAGTTTTAGGCCAGAGTCCAGCTATAGAGGCAACGGCAGTGGAGAGAGTTCAAAATGGGAAGCCCCCGCCCACTGCTGCTTGCCCATTGTCCACGGCGGCAATTTTCACCCCCACCCCCAGCCATTGCCTTTTACATGTCCAGAAGATATATCTGTCAAGAATGCCTTCTCTTAATGATTTTTACTCTTCTAGGAACTATCATTATTGATTATCATGATATTGTAAACCACACAGAGTTGTTGAGATTTGGGGAGATACAAGTTTAATAAATAACAATTCATCATCATCATCATGGTTTGTGAGAATTCCATAGGTAATAGAATGTCCAATATCTTTTCCTAATTACTTGACATTAGATTCTTTATTGTTAGGTTTCTATTACAACAAGGACAGCTGCTGATGATTTTAGCACCCAGTACAATTTTGATATAAGCGGTCATATAATTTCTCAGAAGCCATCTCATCTTGGAACAGGTATGGCTTTTAGTCACTTTATATTGCTCTCTATCTTTGGATCATTAGTTCATGGCTATGAGTTACTGTGATTTTTCTGCTTCAGATAACAGAACAACAATTGGATAACATTTTAAAATTTGAACTGATAATTAAAATTGTGATTTTCAAAATAACGAGACTAGATGAGTCAGACATGAAAAATCAAAACACATACCAAATTGAAATTTTACTGATGAGGTGTACTCATATACACTCAACATATATAGCTCTTTATAAAATATAAAATTGGTTCTAGACATGAAGGATTCTGCAATGAAAAATTCAGCACAAGGAAAACTACAACAAAGGATCAGGTGTGCCCTCGTTGTGTTAAATAGGAAAGCAACTTCTGATTGTTTCAGTCATATATAGTCTCGGATAAACCTGATTAACTATGCAACAGAAATGATTGTTTTAGATAGGAATCAAAGTTGTAGAGTTGGAAGAGATCTCAAGGTAGATCTAGTCTAATTGTTCAGTATTTGTGCTTTCACTGTCCACACTTAAGAACGATATCTGACTATTTCTTCTTATGTTTTCAGTTCTCTGAATAAAACTATTAGGACCAAAGTTTCTAACTTTTTATTACCAAGAAATGCCATACAGCTCAAAATGGAAGATGGTAGATTGTTTTCCTCTATCCAGAGGTTTTACATTCCAGAATCTCTGCATTTCTCGAGGGGCTTAAATTTAACTTTAGTTAAAGCATTTAGAGAAAACCTCTGAATTTATGGCATCAAAGTGATGAAAAGGGTCAGTCTTCTTTGAAATTTTAGTGACTTGTGGATTGCAAAATTTGAGAATCTCTGCTTATTTGCATTGTTATAACTTGCTGTGTTTTTTAACTTTGTTGAAATAATACAGCTTTTAGCAATAGCAATAGCACTTAGACTTATATATTGCTTCATAGTGCTTTACAGCACTTTCTAAGCAGTTTACCGACCTCGGAAGGATGGAAGGCTTGAGCCAGTCAGGATCAAACTCCTGGCAGTGGGCACAGTAAGCCTGTGCAATACTGCATTCTAACCACTGCGCTACCACGGCTCTTTTGGGTATACCTTGACAACAACTACTTAGATATTTTTTCAATTTAAAGACCTAAAAGGACAAATTATTATCAGGACTGATTGATGAAGCCAAGGTCAAAGTCTGTAGATGATATCTATCAACATGGGTTTCTTCCTGCTGTATTTCCCCAGCCCAAGCACTTCTGACTAAACAATCCTGTTTTGTCCAAATCTAGTACAAAACAGCATTATTTCGTTATATGTACAGGTAATCCTTATTTAGCAACTGCCTCATTTAGCGGCCATTCACAGTTACGACACTGATGAAATAGTAACTTTGTGACCAATCTTCATATTTTTGACCTTCCTAGGTCTGTAAAACAAAAGAAAGCTGAAGTAAGATTATAAACGCAGTTGCAGTTAGGACCACTTAATATAACAACCTGGTTGCCAGTCCCAATTGTGGTTGCTAAATGAAGACCATCTGTATGGTGTGTCTCTATGAGCCAAAATGTTTGAAACATTGTCAGTGACTGTATATATAACAGTGTTCTAGGGATTGAATTCTGGACTTTTTTTTCCCTTGCTTTTCTGAGCGAACAGATATTTGGCTGTTCTTTTTGAGGTCATATAAAGCAACTGGTAGTTGCTACCACAATAGTTTTAACCATTGGGGTACTTAAAAGCTCCTTGGATGCGTATGCGTAAGATAATAAGCACTTCCACTATTGCTTTTTTGTCTGCCATCAAAAATTAAAATAGTTCTGGAGTTTTTGTGTGAATATAGTTTTCATGCTTGAAAACTAAGCAGCTTTATTTGTTTATTAGATTTTTATCCTGGTTTTATTATTTTCAAGTGACTCAAACTAATCAAGAAGATAAGCAGCCTAGAACTAAGGAGAAACTTCCTAACAATGAAAACAATAAGCCAGTGGAATGGCTTGCCTTCAGAAGTTGTCTCCTGCTCCATCACTGGAGACTTTTAAGAAGAGATGGACAGCCACTTATCTGGAATGGTATAGGGCAGGGATAGGCAACCTTGGCTCTTTTATGACTCATGAACTTCAACTCCCAGAATTCCTGAGCCAGCCATGCTGAGGGGAAAGGAAGAGGTTTCCAAGCTGAACCATGCTGGCTTAGGAATTCTGGGAGTTGAAGTCCACGAGTCATAAAAGAGCCAAGGTTGTCTACCCCTGGTATAGGGTCTCCTGCTTGAGCAGGGGGTTGGACTAGAAGACCCCCAAAGTCCTTTACAGCTCTATTATTCTGTAGTCTGTATTCCTCCTATTTTCCCCACAATAGCTACCCTTTGAGGTGGGTAACCTGAGGGAGAGTGATTGGCCCAAAGTCACCCAGCTGGCTTTCATGCCTGAGACGGGACTAGAATAGTTAGATGAGACCTAATTTAACATTGGAGACTAACTGGTCTACAGTGAAAGGGCTGCCCAGGAAAAAGTCATCCTCCCAGACCCATGCTCCCTCATCTTAGAGGCTGCGGATATGCAGCCACATCTCCTAGCTGCTAGATCATATAGGGCAGCCAGATTGTACCTGGATAAGGTAGAGGACCAAGCTGTACATTCCCATTTAAATGTGGGATGTTTGTTGAGGTGTACATAGACCCTATACAGGTAGTCCTTGATTTAAAACCCCAGTTGAGGGCTGCAAAATTCATTGTTAAGTGGTGTAGTCATTAAGCGAAGCATCAGGTGACACCACCCATTTTTCCAACCCTTTTGCTGTGGTTGTTAAGCATGTCACTGGGCATTAAGCAAATCTTTCCCCATTTGACTTTGCTTGTTGGAAGTTGGCTGGGAAGGTTGCAAATTGTAATTACATAACTGCAGGGCACAGCAACCCTTGTAAATCCAAGCCAGTTGGCAAGCAACCAAATTGAGGTCATGGGACCACAGGAGTGGTTGAGTGGTCATGGCTTTGTGGACAAGTAATAAGCCACTTTTTTCAGTTCTGTTGTAACTTCTAGCCATCATTAAATGAACGGTCATAAGTTGAGAATTAGCTGTAAATCTTTCAGTGATACAATCTTACCGTAATATAGTTTTATTTGGTTTACACACACACACAAACATACACACACACACGTAGATATATTCACTATGGCCACCGATGCAAAAAAGTCCTGCAGCATATTTTTTTATTTTATATTTATTTAAGAAAATTTATATCACTGTCCAAGTCACTCTCAGTGACTCCAGGCAATTTAAAAGAATAAATGGATGTATTAATAGAATCGAAAGAGCATTTCTGTAAGTTAATTTTCTTTGCTTTTTTTCTCCCTTGCTCTTCTTGGTAGGGACAACTGTAACAGTTCAAAAGCTGTTCAAGAATCTGCCTGTAAGAAAACAATTTTATTCTACTGATAAGAAATGTAAGGAAGAAATGAAAAAAACTCAGAAGCTGTTGATGGCATATGGCATTATAAAACCAGAACTGAGGATAATGTTAACGCATAACAAGGTAATAAATTTATAAAATTGCTGCTTCTCATAATCAAAATCTGCTTTTGCTTTTCAATAAAGGATCCTGCCATAATCTCTGCATGGTTATCCCAAAGACAAGAGTGACATCTAATGGACAGATGAAATTTATTAAAATGTTGCATGTTTCTATTTTTGCAAAAAAAATCCTTATTTTTTTATATATGTTTGTGTATCCCAAAGGTGCTTTTTTCAGGAGGCAACTGGACTTTCTTATGTTTCTTTTGAAGACGTTTCGCTTCTCATCCAAGAAGCTTCTTCAGCTCTGACTAGATAGTGGGGAATGGAAGGATTTATGTTGCTTGCAGACAGATGATCATTTGCATTCCTTTAGAGCAGGGGTGTCAAACTGCCGGCCCGCGGGACGGTTGCATCATACGGAGGCCGCACCCACCCCAGCTGCAACAATGCAAAAAAAAGTCACGCTACGTCGCGACACGTCACATGACGTGGCGAGTTTGACACCCGTGCTTTAGAGAGTCGCTGAAACCATTTTGGAGGTTTACCTGTGTCCTCAGGATAACCTGGGAAGTGCAAATGTGTGTGGAGCCTTCCTGGCTGCAGGAAAAAAGCACTTTTGGGACAACCATACCCGGATGACTGGGAATCTCCATAAACATGTTTGTGTATGTTTAGTTTTTAAAAATTTCAGGTAATATTCTTTACCGAGAAAGAAATATGATCCTGGAAAGATCATGTACATTTACTGAGACCCAAAGCTGTCTTAGGGCTACATGAATCCAATTAACGATTGTTTAGAAATATTTGCTGCAATGGAAAGTTATCTCCCCCTCCCCCGTCAAATTGCTTATTTTACCTTTAACTAATTTGTTCATGGCCCAAGTTGGTTTCACATGGCTCCATGGCATTGAGATGATGCTGCAGAAAAAGTTACACTTCTGAACACAGTTAAAAGAAAAAAAGCACAAATATTTCTGCACATTGTTGGGGATATAACTTTCACTTTTGACCCAAGTTAGTGTCAAAATATAAGATGCATTCATAGCCTTTAGGGTAAACTGGGGAGAAACGTATAGTTCTTGAAAATCAAACCTAAAACATAGATTACATATATGGGGTTTTGGCCACAAATTTAGGAAGTGTGTAACATATGCTACCAGGCAGTGCTTGATCATCTTGTTTTCTTTCCCCCCCCTGAATTTCTTGAAATAGATCCAGGCAACATAATCTTATATTTGTAGCCATTTCCTTTATTTTCACCAATACATCCTTTAAAAAAAAATAAAAAATGGCTTCAGTTAAGGAAGAAATAAAATAGCTACATGTTGTTTCTTGCCAATGCTGTAGGAGCAACCCCTAGAATAGTAAGAAGAAGATAGTTTTGGAATAGCAGCAAACATTTACCATAGAGAATTATAGTGTCATGAAATTGGAGATATTTTCACAAGTGATCTGAGCAAAAGATAAAATAATTTTTATTTAGATTGTTATTGTTGATCTCAGCCTGTTTATTATTTTTTTCTTGTTAACATGGCTATTGAAAGCATAGTTTTTAAACTTTTAACACAAGAGGTCGCTCATTAGCTATGGCACTAATTAGAACAAAACAAAATAAATAGCCAGAATAGACTTTTAATTAACACATTCATTTAATTATTATGAAGGGAGAGCCTTTGCATTCTGTGATCTTCACTACCATCATTTTGTACAGATACAATAAACTGATACGAATAAAAGATACAAGTTTTGGTTATGTAAAAGCACATTTAGACTGTTCTTTACATTTTATTTTTATTTTTATTTTATTTTAGTACTCAGGTTTATATATTCCTTGCATATGCTTTTTTCTCCCAAAGTTTGAAGGACATCGTCTTAGCTTTTCATTTTTTGCTTTATTAAGTGACACTTTTACATGAGTGCATCTATAGATTTATAGCATAGAAAATAATATATAGATCTTATTAGATAAGATAGAGGATATTATAAAAGGCTGAAATTAGCCATCTAAATGAATAATTAGAGTAGTATGAAGGTTGGAGATCAGGCATAATCTTGAAATGTTTTTGAAATTGGTAGCTTAGGAGTTTATATTGGTATAATGAAAAAAGTCTGTAGTTGCAATATAGGACTCATGGAAATCTGTTAGTTTGCATACATTCTAATGCTGAATCCATCATCTTTATGTAGAAAGAAGTGAAATAGCTGGTTGGAAATGAAAGGAAAAAATGTTAGACAAGATATTACAGTTATGTTTCTGAATCTGAAATTCTATTTTAAGTGTCAAGCTCTAGGGAAATCAGGAGATCCAGGCAGTTTAAATGGATATAAAGATTTATTGCAAGCTTAAGCGCTCTACAAGAATCTGAACTAACGGCCAAAGCAGTTTGGCAGTAGATAAGGAATTCAAGGTGGGCTGGACTTAGATCTCTTGTGGGCACGAAGGGACTCATGACTGATGATACGTTTGATCCCTCCCTTGGACTCAGCCTGGTCATCTCCTACATCAAGTCCTGGAATGTTTGAAACTTTGAATTAAGTTTACCCTTGGAATGTTATTGTAAATTCTTTCATCATGTAACAGAAAAGCCATCCAAAGTTTTACTATGTTATGAACATGTCTCTCAATTTCTGATACACAGGCATGTTTGTAGCCACAGAATTATCATGAACAAAACTGAGGCATTGGTGTAATATAGGGATGGGTAGTAACTCACTATTGCAAAAGTACAAAAGTATTTAGGGAAAATTATGGAATTGTGCTGGGGCAACTCATCGGACATTATACATTATATAATTATACATATGCAGTACATATGGATTGCCAACTGACAACAACAAAATGGAAAAATAGTTGAGCTAGGGAATGGAATGGAATGGATTGGAGTATAATGTTGAATTGGATATAGCTGACTAACCAAAAGTAGAGCCAACTGTAGTGGAATAAAGAACCAGCAAGTAGACAGACTCTTTCTAATTCCTCTCTGGACAAACTGCTTTTCAGCTATTAGGAACATTTGGATTGACAGACCTGAAAACCCCAGGTGAATTTCCTTCATTTTTTAGTGAAAGAAGTTTTAAATATAAGTTTAAAGATTTTAAAAAAGACTTCAGAATAAACAGCCAAAGAATCATTAGACGTTTGATTTTTGGAAAGTTACAAATAGAGTAAAGGTCCAGATGGATTTGAAATAAAAATGTGGAAAGAAAATAAAAAGAAAAAACTTTTATTTTTAGTTTGTATTACTTTTTTTATCATTATAATTTTTAATAAAATTACCAATAAAAAGATATAGCTGACTGTTTAATATAATTAGTCATCCTTAGGGAGTTGGGTAGTCATATAAATCTTCTAAATAAATAAATAGTGAATAGAGCATGCCACACTTCATTATTGCATTGTATCTCGTTCTACTGTTCTAAAAATGGCTCTGAACTTTCCTCTTGCATATAATGCTTTCATCACATGGTAAATTAATTTATGACATATTAACATATATTTAGCCTCTTTTGGAATCTCGTCAGGTATGTAATGTCCTATAGAAATTTGGCTGATGCATTTATAGCACTGTCATTGTTTCTGGAGATACATGTGGACGTTACAATAAATATGTATTTTCTACAAACATATTAGGAACATTGTACTGAGAATAAAACCAGTATATACATAAATGTTACTATTCCCTGTAATTGGAAGATGGAGAAATAGGTTGTTGTCATTGGTTGATTCCAGAAATCATATATGATCTTCTGTGGCCAGCCTCCTTCTCCAAACTGTATTGAAATAATGCATAACTGTGGTGTAATCACAATTGGTAGGAATTTTTCCTTATCTTTAGTGCATTAAGAACGGTTAAGAACTCAAGGATACTCAAAACAGTCACTAGATTGATATTATTCCATATCCTCACTCCTATCCCTATTCAGTTCATTTCTGACAACTTTTTAAAGCACACTATGTGTGCTTTTATACCCTCCCCCCTTTTCCCCATGGATTGAAAAACTGTAAAAGAATACCAGTTGACTTGCTTTCTTAGTAATCTTTATATTTTCATATTATTGAACCTGAAAACTTGGGATAATTATATTTTTTTCTAAAGTGTGTTTTGTTTTGCATTAGCATTAAATAATGGGTTGCTGAACAGACATCCCTTGAACTACTGCTATTTTGACATCCTAGATTAAGTTGTGTGTCATCTTTTTGTGAAGGTTTATCCTGCCAAGACATTCTTTGAATACTGATAATGTTGATACTCCTGCCAGTATGGTTATGTTAGAAAGAGGTATTTTTCCTCTTTCATCATCATATTCCTTGAAAGCAAACTGAATAATATAATGATCACAGGAAAGTCATTTCTTACCATTTTTGTTATGGATTTTTTTAAACGTTTCTGTTATTGGAACAAGATTGGGAGTATTAGATGTTTATTTCTTGCCTGTTAATGAATGTAAAAAAAAATCCTAGCATATTTTCACTACCTGGAAATTTTAGCTGCTTTTTGCCCTGTAAAGGAGATGGCTTAAACTGTTTTCCCCAAACACAAATGGGAATCTGAATTCCCATTTGTGTTTGGGGAAAAACAGTTTAAATGCTTTGCCACTTAAAATATTTCAAATTAGTAAAATTACTAGAAATGCTAGCACGGTGGATTGGGTCCACACAAGAATTGCTGCTTACATTTTGTAAAGTGTGAAGCAAATTAGGATTAAGTTGGAATTCTCAGTCCATTCCAAAATGGGAGCCTATGAAAAGGTATTTGTACAACTGAGTTGTCAGACTTTTTTCCTTTTGAAATGATATAACAAATTGAGATGGCAGCTTGTGGTTAGCTATAACAACTGGATTTCTGATGTCATGTAGATATTTTAACACAGACGGAAATACCAAGATTTTAGTTGCTTTCTGCAGGGCCCTACTAAAATAGCGTTGTTAATGGGAATGTTTTGCATGAAAAAAATAAGAGCACATATCTATGTGAAAAAGGAAAGAGGAAGCTTGTTTACTAGCATAGGAAAATCTTATTGATTAGTAAGTGTATGTGGAGAAGATGGACACCTGTCTACTAGGAAATGACTGAGACCAACTCATCTTACTGTCTCTCAGCTGTTAAGTATTTAATGTAACAACACCAGCCCCCAACAGGTTGAATGTGAAGTGTTGACCTAAAGGTGACATTTTTGTATCCTGTTACCAGTTCCTTCAGTCATCTTGTTTCTCATCCATCACATTTTTCAAACGGCAGCATAGCATTTACAGCAGAAAATTATATTAGCTACTTGTACATATAGTAATAGGTTCAATGTAAAATGTGAAAACGTGTGTCTTCAGACCTTGTGGGGTATATCAGTTATTTTAAAATCCTGTGGGAAAGAGCAAACATCATTTCATCAATGTCAAATACCATGAGAAATAAATTTGTGGGCTTTTTTCATTTTTGTATTGCCTGTTCCTGTGTTTGGTTACACAAATATTACGGTAGTTGCTGAGCATTATACTGGGATGTCAGTCAATTTTTCTTTTTCGCATAGAAAAAGGCAAGAGGAAATACTCCTGTTACTTTGATATTTCCTTGTTGGCTCTGATCAAGAATTGGCACTGATCAAGAACTTCCATTTGAATTTGAATTCCATTTGTATCATGTACAAATCATCTTGGAGACATCTTCTGCAGGACACAAGGGATTTTAATACCTGCCTTTTTTTTTTTTTAGGCTGGTAGATGGGTGCAAAGAGTGAGAGATGATGGATTCATAGAGGCAGAAGCTTTGAGAGTGTTGAATGATGTACTCTTATCACTTTCCTGCCCTCAGATAAAAAGCTAGATTAGGGATCTGGAAAGGAGCGACATGCAAGCCAACGTATTTCCCAATTCTTTGCCAGGAATCTCCTAGAAGTGAAGTGACAGAATTGCTCAGAGTATTAGAATATTAGAAGACAAAGACTGTATATGGTCAGAGGGGCATGACATATTAACATCTGTATGTTATATAATGCTGCCCAAAGTAACACTATATGGGAGATGCGTATATAATTTACATACATGCATGCATACATATATACATACATACATACTGTGGTAATAAGAGCTGCAAAGTCATTATTCTACTGTGTGTATTGTATCTACAAATTCACATTCAGCACCATTCTGTTCACGGTTACCCAGAATGTTTTCAGGAAGAGCAAGTGGAATGGTTCTGCACACTGCTGTAACATATTTGTGAGATTCCATGTGAATAAATCACTTGTATTTAGCTCAAAAGTGGATGTCACTTGGATAGAATATAGTGAGTGGTTTGGGGGAAAATATTGCAAGGTTATCTGAAAATGTTTTCAATTTGTGCAATCCAAGGAAGTGAGTAAGGTTTTCTGTAATATTAGCTCTACTATTTGCGGGGGGGATCCATATTCTGCTTGGATCCTTCTGGTAACTAGGAAGGGATTTCCAGCTGGATACTATACATGAAAAGTTCCTCTTTATGAGAGGAAGTGGTATCATCTACCTTGAGGGAAGCAATAATGTATCTGCTCCTGAGGTTATTTCTCAATCGAACCATGTTAGATAACTTTGTCCCATCTCCAATCTGCCCTTTTTGGAAGAAGCTTTGTAGAATGCAGCGGGACATAGAGAGCCCTAGATGAAGCAGCGTATCTAAATTCCTCCCAATTAGGTTCAGACCTGATAGCTTTCCCCAGTAGTGTTAAATATCATCAGCCATGAAATCCTTCTGGATTGCTTACAAGAAGTGAGTTTGCTCTTTATGGTGTTTCTGAGTAGACAGTTTCAGTCCATAGTTACCGTAGTCATGCTTGTTGTTCCCATGTAAGGTATCTCAAAGGTTGGCTATCCATATTATTTTAACATCTGTTGTTGTTGTTAGTTGTGAAGTCGTGTCCGACCCATCGCGACCCCATGGACAACGTTCCTCCAGGCCTTCCTGTCCTCTGCCATGTTCTGGAGTCCATTTAAGCTCACGCCTACTGCGTCAGTGACTCCATCCAGCCATCTCATTCTCTGTCGTCCCCTTCTTCTATTGCCCTCAATCTTTCCCAGCATTAGACTCTTCTCCAGTGAGTCCTTCCTTAATCCATTGATTTGGGATGAAGCATCTCCATGTTGATAATATACCTTGTCACTTCACATCAGCAATAATATATTGGCGGTCCTTGCTCAAAAATATGGAACTATGAGAGACTGGATGAGATGAGAACAAACAAATAACGTTTTACAGAACAGATATGCAATTCGTATTTTCTGGGTCTCACACATGTCAATGTTTCCTCTGTTTCCTCTGCTTTGAAAAGGGGAGTTTTAATTTTTAATAGGATGTGATTGGCCTTTGCTTAACTGCTGGAATTATTCATACAATAGCTCAATAGTCTGCACTCCTTTGGACTTTGGATCTCTAGTGGTCTCTTTCACTAGCTCTCTCATCTGTCCAAATCTTTTCTGTCATCTGCTTCTCCAGAATACCTCCCCTTTCAAAAGGAGGGTTCAGATGAGCAAGGAGAAATCTGAGTCTGCCAATCGTGGCAGTATCTGTTCTTAGCACTGACAGTGGGAAAATCCAGTAGGAAAATTAATTTTCAAATCCTGCAGAGCAGACCCAAAGATTTATTATTGTCCCAGTTGATAGCACCCTGTGCTGTGATTGAGATTGGTAACATCAGGTATGCTAAGAAACAATTTATTTTTTTTAAAATGTGGCTTGTTAATTGAGGACACTGAATTCATCTTTGGAATTTACAAGTACTTTACAGTGCTTTGATGGATCCAAACAACTCCTGATGATAGTATTATTTTTCATAAGGCATTAGCTTTCAGTGATCTCATGGTCTCATCGGCTTGCAACTTTTTAACACAAGTTTCTAAAATTAGTACTTTTAAAACAGGTATGTCCCATCTGGTAGTCTGTGGACTAGATCTGGCCTCTTAAGCAATCTATCTTGGCTAAAAGTGGCTTTTTTACATAAAAAATGTGAGATGTTTTTACCCTGGAGAACATTGCAATTTGAGTTGGGTTAGGATTAAAACCTTAATGGCTATGTCCTACTTAGTGTCAAGCAAAAAACTTAAGAATCTGTTTAGGAAATCGGCATTGTACAATATGAATATGCCCATTCACTTTCTTTTTTGTGTCAACAGTGAGGAAAACCAGTAAACTATGCTTAGGCATCCTTTCTGTTTCATCCAAGTTAGGAACTATGATTAGTAGACTCCAAAACAAAAATCAGTTTCATAAACCAGCTGTCAATTCTGATGAACTAAATTAGAATTTGTATCTTAGCATGCTGCACAGATATTGTTAATATCTATTGGATTACCTTTTGAAGTATTCACTGCGCTTCCTATGAAACAAAATGAGTGCAGAAAATAACTTCTTTCCTGGAATCTTTTAAGTTTTACAGAGTCACTAAACATTTGATGAGCAGGCACTGTATTCCAGAAAACAAAAGTGGGTGGCCTAAGTCATAAACTTAATTAGATTTCATTTTAATTATATTTAACATAATATGGTTGGGGCCCCATTTGTGTTGAGAGCGAGCGCTGAAGCACTACAGGTCCTGCTACTACTCCTTACCCCCAGGTTGACTCTGGGTGTCTGGGTTGTGTATTTGGGAGAGGACCCCCCACCCTCCCAGGTAAGGGAAGCAGAAGGCCAGGATTAAGGGGTAATGAAATATCTGGGGGTTTTGTTACCTCCAAGTGGTGATCAACAGGGATGTTTCAATAGGAGCCAGATGACAGGCTTTACCCAGGGAAGATGCCCCCAGTGCTTAATACCAATGGCTGTTCTGGTCCACTTTGTAAACTGTCAGTTCTTATAATCTTCAATGAAACAGAAGGCAAGATATATTTGGCTAGCTTTCACTAAACCTAAGATAGTCTATATGTAATAGTATATTTTGATAGCGTACTTTTGCAGTGTCATCATACTGCCTAGAGTCAGATTCATTCTTGGCTCATCGTGGTCCCCAGATTTATATGACCTAGAAAATACAGGGGTGTGCGACAATGTATTTATAGCATAATCTTCAGAATATAGTCAAGAGTATAAATCAAACAGTTCGGGAAACCTGTTGTGAGATAGAATGAAGAATCATAAATGTACTGTAGTACTTTATCAAGGCTTTTAAAATTAAATAAGACTATGAATCTTAATTAGAAATGATACCAATCTAGGATTAAAAAGTAAATATAAATGCCTAGGACAGTAACTGCTTTTGTTACCTGAGCTTTGTATTTAGCAGATTGTCATGCTTCAAAGTTGGCCTGTTTTTTTTTTTCCTCACTGTGAGTTGTATCACATGCATCTTAGTTTACATGCAGACTAGATGATTAAACTATATTTAACTAAATGTTTAAATATTAAGATTTTTAATCCACAGCTTGATCCATGATTATTTTTATCCCAAACTATTACTTCTGTTGTTCCAAGATTGCAGGACTTTATTATTTTCTTTCTGGCATAATTATATTACATCTCAATTTTAAAGTGTGTAGATTGTGTATCATTAATCATTAATTAATTAAAGATCGATTAATCACATTATATATAGGAGATTTTGCATATGCAGGAACCCTATTGCAACTCTAGATTGATTTAGTGGGCGTTCTCTAGTATAGAAGGAAAATCCAGTGATTCTGAAACCCATTCATTCATTGCTCTAAAGTTGATGTCAGCTCTTAGCAACTGCATAGATTTTCTCCAGTCTGATTCTTCAGATCTTCCATAGTCGCACCCATTGATGCTGTAACAGAGTCCATCTACCATGCTACATTATGGGTTTCTTCAAAAAAAATGGTCTTCACATAATGTGTTCAAAGTTTGCTTATTTGAGCCTTGAATGAGTTGATTCTGAGTTGTTTTGTTTGATGATCCACTTGAGAGAATTGATTATCCATAGTATTCTTAAGAAACTTTCCCAGCATCAATTTAAAACCATATTCCTATATAAATTTCATTCAGATTTGTACAAAGACTGCCAAGTACCACTTTTTTCTTTATTTCCATATAATGATTATAAGAAATACATGAAGTAAAATTGAAAGCAGCGTGTATGCAATTCTGCTAACTTTGATTTATTTTATTATTTTACCTTTTTGAAAATACTTTTATAAAAATGATCAAAAATATATTTACAATAAATCTGAACAATGAAATTTTGATTTTTTTTACATGTTGTAACTTGAATGCCATGCTTTAAACCAATAGCTTGTCTGTATTTTATGCATTGTAAACTTGGTTTAATATGAACTGAACATGAATTTCTTAATGAGGTAGAATTGGTTATAATGTTTTTTTGCTGGACTATTATACTAAAATTTATCTCAGTTTGAAAATGACTAAGATTTTATAGTAATTCAAGTACTAGAATTATGTGAGATTTCTATCTGCATTCATTTCACCATATGCACAGTACTAGCATTCAACTGTTGGGTTTTTTTTAAATACTTAATATCGTTATCTTATACTTGTTTTCTGGAATTCTGTTTCCAATTTTATTAATTACTGTTTTGTAATGAATGTATTGAACTAATGAATGTATTGACTAACTTCTTTCTGAAGTCACACTGATGGTATTTGTGAATCAAAAGCCAACATCTTTGTGGATGTTTTTAAGGGTTATACAGTTGCGTATTTGTAAACTTCCCAGTTGTTAAAAATCTGTCATTAGACAAAAAATAGGTAAGGAACTCTAGACAGACAGCCCAGTTGCTACACAATATATACCAAAGGACCAACAGTATATGCTGTACTCATAAGAAAGTACATGTGTTTAGGAACAGAATGTTAAAAACCCATTTCATACACATGTTTGCGAGTAGATCTTGTTCTTATTTTATTTATATATTTTTATATAAATATTTATTTATTTCATTTTAATGTTATAAATTTGGCTTTCAGACAATCATATGGCAGAAGACCAGGGTACTAGACCATAAAATGGCTTTCATGGAAGTAGTGGGACCTGCTGTTATGAAGAACATGGTACCTTTTCAGCAGCATCGTGAAGATCTGAAGTTAAGTTTCTAAGCCTTTACATAAATTACTTCTTTCCAGTATTATTTCAACTTAATATTATTTACATCTAATTTGTTGTCATTTGAGTTGTCTTTCACTAATGGATTGAAAATAACATAAACATTAAAACATCCATATTTCAATACATTTTCTGAAAAAAATGAAACATACTAATTTAAAAAATCCCCCAGAGAATCTAATAGAATAATCCCAAAGATCAAACTGTCTTTATTTTTTTTCTATCTGTGCTGTGCTATATTATTTTTAAGTTCTTAAATTGCTTGAATTCGAGTCATCTGAAGGAATGCTTCCTAATCTGTGATCCTCCCCCACCCCCTAGAGGTAAAAGAGATAATTAAAGTTACAGTTGGCTTATTTCTCAGTATCTCGGCCTTTTATTTTTTGAATTATTTTACTTCTATATTTGCATTAAAGACCATAGAATAACAGGATTGGAAGGGACCTTGGAGGTCTTCTATCCAACCCCTTGCCTATGGCCTATGCCCATCCTATATACCATTCTGGACTTTCTTTGGGCTTGATGGGATGGATACATGAGATCATAGAAAGAAAGACAGAATGACAGAACAGAATAACTGAGTTGGAAGTGACACTAGAGATCCTCCAGTCCATCCCCCTGCTCAAGCAGGAGACCCTATACCATTTCAGACAAATGGCTGTCCAATCTCTTCTTTAAAATCTCCAGTGATGGATCACCCATAACGTCTAGAGAAAAGCTGTTCCACTGATTAATTGCTCTTACTGCCAGGAAATTGTCCTTAGTTCTAGATTGGTTTTCTCCTTGATCAGTTTCCGTGCATTGCTTCTTGCCCTGCCTCAGGTGCTTTGGGGAATCGGTTAACCTCTTCTTTGTGGCAGCCCCTCAAATATTGGAACACAGCTATCATGTCACCCCAGTCCTTCTTTTACTAGACTAGATGTGCCCAATCCCTGCACCTTTGCTTCATATGTTTTAGCCTCCAGCCCCCTTATCATCTTTTTGGTTTTTCTCTGCACTCTTTCTAGAGTCTCAACACCTTTTTTATATTGTCGCGACCAAAGCTAGATGCAGTATTCCATATGTGGTCTTATGAAGTGGTATTAATTAATTGATTCTGTCCCTCTATTAATGCATCCTAAAACTTCATTGGCTTTTTTGGGTGGCTGCAGCACACTGCTAACTCATATTTAAGTGATTGTCCACTAGAACTCTAAGATCCCTCTTGCAGTTACTGCTGTTGAGTCAGGTTCCATCAATTCTATTCCTGTCCATTTGTTTTTTATAACCTAAGTGTAAAGCTTACTTTTCTCAACATTGAACTTCATTTTGTTAGATAGGATCCAGGGTTCAAGTCTGTCGAGATCCTTCTGTGTTGGTGTTATTGCAAATTTAATGAGTTCCCCTTTAGTCCCTCATATAAATCGTTTATGAAGATGTTGAAGAATATTGAGCCTAAGACAGAACCTTGGGGTACCCCACTTCATTCTTCCCTCCATGTAGATGTAGTTCTATTAAGGACTACACATTGAGTTCAGTTGGTCAGCCAGCTACGAATCAATCTGGTGGTGATGCTGTCTATCCTACATTTTTCTAACTTTAACCAGAATCTGTTTTTTCCTTAATCTGTCTTATTATTCATAGAAGAGTTATTATGTGATTCAATGTTATTTAATGATATTTTACATTTATTATCATTATAGATATCTTTCAGTGGCTTTGTTCCAAAGCCTGATTCAGATAGAGGTTTGACAAGTCATTCGAACTCAGAAAGAAGTTTCATTTTTATAAACAGCCGACCAGTGTATCAAAAAGAAATTCTTAAGGTACTGCCTTTTCAATTCTATTTCTGTGATTGACAAAACATCGTTTAAATCAAAATGTAGCTATAGCAGACTTGAACTCAAGTTTTAACTTTGTACATTAGAATGCAAGCCTGTATCACAAGTTGGTTTGAAATTCCTTTTAGTTTTAGAATTTTATTCCACTGTAGCATGGGATAGAGATGCAACTCTTAATTGTTGGAATTAGTTACCTAGGTCATCCTCCTCCTCCTCTTTAACCTAAGGTAAAATTAAAAGTTCCCATATTAACTGTGAAAATGTTTTTTTAAAATATAGCCTGTTCCTCAGTAATTACTATTGTGCAGTAGTTTGCCTATTTTAACACAGGGAACTACTGCATCAGCATGCATTTAGAACATATCAGGTGAAATAGTATTACATACTTGTAGCATGTCACCTTACCAGCAACAAAGTACTATTGCAGCCTAATAAAAGCTGCTATTTCTTTCCTCAACCCAGATATATGACTATAATTCTTGCTATATATACTCAGAGATATAAATAAACAATTATAGTATGGAATCCAGTGTCATAGAAGCAAAGTTCTGCTATAGCACTGCTCCTCCGGAGCAGCTTTACACAGGAAAGGTTACCACGGGGAAACGAAATATTCCCCACACAGGTTTTTTTTATGAAAAGTAATCCATTAGATTCTAGCAATAATTTGGTATTTAATTTAAAGTTATTGAGTTAATTTTATTCTTTTTTATGAATATTTTAGCTTGTTCAACAGTACTATAGCATATTACACAAGGATTTTTATCGATTGTTCCCGATTTTCTTTCTCAACATTACTGTTCCTCCATCTGCTGTGGATGTCAATTTAATACCAGATAAATCTCAAGTATTAGTACATAATAAGGTAGAGTCTTTAAGTCTTTTTCTCTTTCTTAATATGTAATTAGATACCGTAATAGAGATTTTACTATGATGATGCAGTAAAATAATTGTTTATGAGTCTGTGTTCTTTTAATATTGCTTGGATTTTAAAAAGGGCAAAATTTTTGTGGCCTGAGGATAAATAAATTGTTCTGCAACAATAAGTAATATATTTTTATTGAATTATTTCTTCAATTTTTTAGGAATCTATCTGTCTTGCTATTGAAGAGAGTTTGATATTAATATATGGACCATTAAATAACTCTGTGTCTTATGAAATGAATTCAACCAACAATACCTCAAAAGATATTAATGAAGCTGAACAAGAAGTTATAACCCAATCTTGTACAAGAATAAATCCACTTGCTTATACTTCACAATCTTCACTTAGTAATGACATACAAAATGCTAATGTACAGGAAAACAGATTAGTTGGCAATCAAACAATATATAGTCATTATTCTCATGATACTTCTACTGAAATTAAAATACCTGATAATGAAATAGTTGGATATGATCAATTTCAGGATAACCAACCAAATAATGTACTTTGTCAAGATCAACAGAATAAGGAAATGTTTAATCTAGATAATAATAATGCAATGGACATTCAGTGTGAAAATAGCATGGAGAGTGATTCAAGAAATTACAGTTTTCAAGAAGAAAGAGAAAGAGCTAAAACCTCTGCAGATTCATCTGAAATCACTGCTGATAAATGGAGTCTGGGGAATGCATTTAAAAATTCCAGAGCAGAAAATCTGGAACCAGTTCAGATTTTAATTCCAGATATGGATGAAGTAAGAACTCAAAAAAAAAAGGGTGGCTTAGCAAAACTTCAAGAAGAAAGTAACAATCAAACTGTTAAAAAAACAAATGTGATAAAAGATAAAATGGGTCAGATTACAGCCTATGACTTAATTAGCAATAAGATTATCAGGAAATCCATGTCAGCATTTGAACTTTTTGTTCAAGACTATTCTCCTGATTCATTGAGTGAAATTGCCAAATTAAACTCAGAAAAACTACTGCTGAAAATGGAAGCAATGTGGAACTCATTGAATGAAGAAGAAAAAAAGAAGTAAGATTGTTGAACTTCTTAATTTTTGTATTAAAACTTGTCAGTTTAAAATAGACTGGATATAAATCCAACAAATAAAAAATACTTTCGTTGACTTTGATAAGATGTGTTTTGATAAGTGTGGCTGCAATTACAGTTCAACTTAATACCACTGTTTTATGAATAGCCAACATTTAAGAAGGAAGCAAACTTCATGGTTTTCTGGATCTAACTCTCCCAAGGAGCTAGTAAGGGATAATGTTTTGAGGAAAAGTTATTTTCTGCATGCGATAGAATATGGACAGCATCCAGCAATTTGCAAATAGACTAATTCATGCAAAAGGAATTTTCCCTTTTGCCTTAACATCGTTTCTGCATACATGTAAGATAGAGGTAGTCCTCAGCTTGGGACCACAATTGAGCCCAAAGTTTATGTTGTTAAGTGAGACATTTGTTAAGCGAATTTTGCCCCATTTTACAACCTTTCTTGCCACAGTTGTTAAGTGAATCACTGCAGTTGATAAGTCAATAACCTGGTTGTTAAGTGGATGTGGCTTCCCCATTGACTTTGTCAGAAGGTTGCAAAAGATGATCACATGACCTTGGGACACAGCAACGGTCATAAATATGAACCAGTTGCCAAGCATTTGAATTTTGATCACTTGATCATGAGGATGCTGCAAAGGTCATAACTTTGAAAAATGGTCATAAGTCACATTTTTCAGTGCTGTTGTAACTTTGAATGGTCACTAAATGAATTGTTGTAAGTCGAGGACTACCTGTATATGGAGGAGGAGGGATCCATTTTGTCTTTGGTTCTCTTCACTGCTTGTGGGAAATGTTGGCTACCATCCATCATTACTGAACACAATTCTGATATATATATATGTTTTTGTTTTTGACAGAAATAAATGAATCCAAATAATTGAATTGTAGCTATAATATAGTCTCCATATTTGTATTAAAAAGGAATTGTTATTGAAAATACAGTGACTTAATGAAACCTAAAACTATTAAAATGAAGCAGGAAAATTGTTTTTGGTACGAAAAGCAACACATTATGCATTTGTTATAACATTTTGTGCTAACACAATTCATGTGCTCTTTGTTCTTTCCCATTCTCTTTCTTTATATAAGATATGAGGAAAAAGCTGACAAAGATCTGGAACGATACAACAGGCAAAGCAGAAAAGCTATGTGTCCGAATATACAAACATCAATGAGGGAGAGAGAGAAAAGACCCAAGATTAAACTAAAAGACTGCTTAAATAATCAGCAAAAATTGGACACCCTTTTTAACTCGCAAATAAGAAAAAAGCAGGATGATTACCAAGCAATAAAAACTGTACAACTGCCTTTCTCCATGGATGCATTCAAACAAAAACTTCAAAGGCTTGAATATAAAAAGGCAGATAACGAGGAATCTTGCTTAATTCGCCTTCTGAGTTTTCCTGATGCATGGATACTTGCCTCTGAAGAAAAAATAGAGATGCTAAATCCATTCAGAATAGAAGAAGCCCTTCTCTTCAAAAAGCTAATTGAAAATCATAAGCTTCCTATAGAGAAATTGGACACTCCTATTATATTAACTGAGAGGTAAAGTGAAAATAACATTCTAAAAGTATATCCTCCTTAAGTAAACAGGAAAGCATAGGTTTTGATTTGTATTTTTATTTTCTAAATTAGATTGTATACATGATAAAAAAGCCACATATGAAAATAAAACCAGTAATAAAAATGTATTTTGGATGATAAAATTCAAAAGTTTTAGGGGTATATAACAGTACAATAGTACAATAAGAGTCCTAATAAGACATTTACTATTAGAAGTCTGTATTTTTTAAAATACCTATTATATTTACATGGCAGTACAGGAAATACATATCTTATTTAAATACTGGTTAGGATTCTAGATAGATTCACTGGATGATTTGCTTTTCATGAGAGTTTAATTGTTCTTAACTGTAGAAATGGAACAGGGCTACATACAGGAGCTATTTTCATGCCATTACATTTATTGGTTATTAGTTTTCAAATGATTCTGTTGCTCCTGTAGAATGCTTAAAACAATTTCCAAAAAATAAAAAGATGGCATGAAAAGTTTAGAAACACTTGGCATCTGTTCTTTCACTCAAAATAATTATAATGTTATCTGTGGTGTCTTTTGTGCCAGTGGAAAGTCCCTTGGTACTTACAGTTCATGGAGACTTGAGATATACCTGCAGCCTTCAGTTGAAACAGTGTCAGTCAGTTGTAGAGCTTTAATGACATGTATAATGTTAGAAGTGGTTTAAGCATGGGTAACATAATAAGGAGAGCCGAGTCAGCCCTGAACACTAGCTGGGCCAGTCACTTTGTCTCAGCCCAACTCTTCTCACAGAGTTGTTGAGGGGAAAATAAGAAGAGGAAGTAATGTCGGATTTGTTTGCTGTTTGTAAAAAATAATACATAAAATAAAAAATAATGAGAGTAAAAACCATGCATCTGGAACTGTGACCCCGGAAAAGAGGAAGATAAGCAGTAGATTCTTGTGTTATGTTGTGAAAGGAGGTAGTAATTGGGCACAATAAATGCTGTTGTTTATAGTATAGTGGAGCGTAAAAGTTTGTTTTCCACACAAGTCCTAAAATTATAGAGAGAGAAGCCAGTTAAAGAAATCAGTAAAATACATTACCTTTGCTCATTGGTTTATTGAGGAAAATGATCCAAAGCCACAAATTTGTATCGTCAACCTCTCCTGGGGAGGACAACCATAATGTTAAATTGCCTTCATTTTTTCACAATCTGCCTTATATTGGACTGGTGGAGTCCAAACTCTTTGGAAAAAGTTTTGAAACCTTTTCCGGCTAGTGAGCATCAACAAGTGTTTTTGGGTGATTCTCAGAAATCTTTGTTGAAGCCATGACATATCTACAACCCTGCATGTAAAGATCAGATTTTAATAGGGGGTTTAGTCAGGACCTTCTAAAGATAAACTTAATGATCATCTCACTGATTGAAAAGTCTGATTCTAATCTCCCCTTCAAATGCACTGATAATCCTAAAGGTTGAAATGATTTTGCCACAAACAATTATGTAGTTTTGGATTAATTCTAGTTTTAGAACCTGTGTGGAGAACAGATCACATTTTAGGTCATATTTATGCAGAAATATTGAAAATTCAAAAGAGTTCACAAACTTTTAAGCAGCACTGTGTAATGGTGTTTATATCTGTAGTTAGGACAGGAATAGAGTCCCATTACAGGTAGTCCTCGACTTAATGGCCAGAATTGAGCCCAAAATTTATGTTGCTAGGTGAAACATTTGTTAAGTGAGTTTTGCCCCATTTTAACAACCTTTCTTGCCACAGTTGTTAAGTGAATCATTGCAGTTGTTAAAGTAGTGTCATGGTTGTTAAGTGAATCTGGCTTCCTCATTGACTTTGCTTGTCAGAAGGTCACAAAAGCTGTTCACATGACTCCAGGATACTGCCACCATCATAAATATGAACCAGTTGCCAAGTATCCAAATTTTGATCACATGACCCTGAAGGTGCTGCAACGGCCATAAATATGAAAAACGGTCATAAATCACTTTTTCCAGTGCCATTGTAGGTTTGAACGGCCACTAAGCAAACTGTTGCAAGTCAAGAATTACCTGTAGTTTAGAAGAATATAGAGGCACTACAATTCATTAAAAGCTCATTTAAGAGTATGAGCTTGCTAGAAGGGGGCTCATTCAGAACCTTGGAACATGGAATTGTCTCCTAAAAAGAATCTCTGTTAGGATTTTCTGGCAGTCTCATTTAGCTGCTGCAACACAACATCCCACTGAACTTTGGATGCAACTCATTTTCACAAGCAAATACTTTCTCATCGTTGTGTTCTTGGAGAATAGCTTTATTTGAGGCACATTCAAAAGTGGGGAGTTCCCTTTAGTGAGAAGGGAACTCACTAAACATCAAGGAGTAAGAGAGGTTAATTGCAAGGTGTAATAAGTCCCCCATTTCTTTATATTTATTTCAATCTACTGTTGTATTAGTTGAGATTCCCTCCTCAGTAACCAAGTATATCTTTGCAAAAGTCACATTTTGAACTGTAGACTGTTCCATTGATTCTTAGAAGGCTTCATTCACCCTAAGGAAAATAATTCAAGTCTTCAGAGGCTGATCCCACTAGCACATACTATTATGCCAACCTTTGGCAGCGGCAACAGGATTCAAAAGGCCCTGGATGCATTCCCCTGACTTAATCCAAACTCTAATGCTGACTAGTAGTTCCAAGTCAGGGAGAAGACCTATCTTTGTTCGCTAACAGATCATGTTCTGTGAAATAGTTGTAGTATGAGATGGGAGTACATGTTCTTTTATTGGGGGCTCTAAATCACGTTCAAGTGATAGAAAAATCTTTTGACCGAAGCCTTTTTTCCTTGGTGCCAAGCTGAAAGGGCATCTCTTCAATCCTTTCATTATCTGCTGTAGTAAAAATGTGACATTCATTCTCAAGAGTTTGTTTAGGTTTGTTCTTTCATTTGTAGTTTTATCTTTTATATCCATTTTTTTTTTGTTCTCTTCAGTTAGTATGACTTTGTTGGGAGTCAAAAGAGTTTGCCTGAAATTTCTTGAATTTCACTTTCCGTATATACCTAAATTGAGGTAGCAGCAAACTTTCACCTTCTAATATTATTCTGTGTTTGCTATGTTTTGGGTGAAAGCCTTCTTATTAACATGGCCTCCCACTGTCAGGCCTTTATCAAACAGGTTGGGAAGTACAGATTCTCAAGCTCACAAGTGCCTTTCTAGGAAAAGACTCTTAGTAGCTGCAGGCTCAAGGATAAACTATAACCAAGTCATTTTCAGTCTCTAAATCTTGGGTCTCCACTTTGTCAGTCATGCAGAAAGGTTTAAGCTGATTTTCCAGCCCAGGACCTTGAAGCCATTGAAAAAGCCACAGCCTTTACATACCTGGGGTAATATAACCTACCAGGTCTTAGCTGCGAAGTTTTTGTGAGTTTGATAAAACAATGAAGAACTGGTCAGCCCCATTGTCCTCTAGTGCTGACAACATTTGTTTTTTCTTTTCTCAGAGACTCCCCTACAGACAATTAGTCATAAATCAGTTGTTTTAGCACTGTCATAATTTTGTTAAAACAAATGGCTGTAAATTGAGGAGTATCTGTAATAGAAGTTTTTGTACCATTTCATTCAAAGAGTATAAGCTAACTGCAAATACTTGTAAAAATTAAAAAAAAACAATGCGCTACAATCCTTGACATATCCTACCCCTTTGGAATACTTTTTAAAATTCTCTGTATCTTTTTTAAGAATGCTAACTTATGTGATTTTTTTTTTATTGTAGTCTTTTTAGTGACACTCATTATATGGAAGTGCTTTGCAGTATGCCTAGGGAAAGTGCAAGATTTGATGGATCATCCTATTTGTTGGATCCCAGACTTCTAGCAAATGGATTTAAGATAAGGATAATACCAGGTATCTATATCTTGGTTTCTTACTTTAGTTCTTAGTATAATTTTTTTATATAGTAAAGCAGGAAACTGATGATACTTGTAGTTCTTACACATTTATGACTGAAAAAAATATGTAACCCACTTGGTTTTAATAATCTAAAGCAGGGGTCCCCAACCTGTGGGCCGCGGCCCAATAGTGGGCCGTGGGCTGCTGGCCACCGGGCCGCGGGACAGGCTGGCCAGTGCACGCACACTCACGCTAGCGCTGTGGTCTCGGAGCGCGAAAACAAGATGACACCTCGGGGCACAAAAACGGGATGCTACCGTGCCTCGGGGCGCAAAAATGGGACGCCGTGCTGCCACACCACCTGAAAACAGGCCAACGTTGCGCCTCAGGGCACGAAAACGACGGTGCCGTGCCACTGCGTGAAAACGGGCCAACGCCGTGCCACAGGGTGCAGAAACGGCGCTGTGCACAAGAACGGGGCAGGGCTAGCAAGTATCACGCAAGCGCTAGCCCCGCTCCGTTTGCGTCCGCCAACCAAGAAAGGTTGGTGACCTCTTCTCAAGTATAACTAGAGATTAAGTTCATTATTCTGTATCATGTCTCCATCCTTAGAAGTACTATGTCAGGACTTTCAGGGAAGGAATGTCAGACTGGAGACAACTCCATGGAAAGTGGAGCTGACAACTGTATCCGAACGAATAGCAAGCAAGTAGACCAGCTCTTTGTTAATCCTCTCCAAACAAAGAGAGGTCTTCAGATCATTCACAAATGTTCCATACAGTTGCTCCTCACAAGGAAATCACAAAACAACAGTCTCCAGCAGGTTTAGAGCTCTGGGAAATGAGGGAATAGGCATCTTGTTCAAACAAAAGTTGGTAGCTTTGAAAGGTTTGCATACTTCCTTTTCTAATCACTTTCAGAAATTATTTGTTAACTGCTTTTTAGTTATTATGACTTTGGCTTGACAGATTTTATGGCACATCATTACCAAAAGAAGTTTTAAATACAAATTTAAGGACTTAAAAAATTAATAAACTGTAAAAGGTTGATTAAAACTTTGATTTTAGCTAATTATATACAGATTAAGGGTCCAGATTTTAAAATGAAATTTTGGAATTTACTACTACAATAAAGAATTGTTCTTGGGGGGGGGGATTTCTTATTTTGAATTTTTTTAAAAGAATAAGACTTTAAAAATGGATGCCAGAGGAAACTAGAAGGAACTAAAGATTACAGTTAAAAGAAAAGAACACTCAACAGATACAGAATGAAGCAAAATATAACATTGGACATGTTGAAGGATATTTTTGAACAGTGGACCCAGAAGTTAATTTTAAGATTGTCTGCCTGTATAGGTAGACACTGCTTAAAAGATGGCATGAAAGAGGAACAAGCTTTACCTGAGAAGATTGAGATTAATATGAAAGTAGATTTAAAAATGAGTCTATAAGAATTACATGGAAAAGGATGTTACACTGGACATACAAAGGAAACTGAAATAAAGATAATTTGTGGTATTTTAAAAGAAGGTGATAAATTACTAAAATTTGCTGCACTTGTGTATCTTCTTTCTTTGGTATCACAATAACACTGCCTGAGACTCATTTAACAAGTAATTTAATCTTTGAATTTTAAATCTTTTTATTAATAAATATAAGCCCTTTCAATTTCTACTAAATTTTAAAATAACAAGAAATTTAAATTCATAGCAATACATGCACGTGGAGACAGGCAAGACAGTAAGTTTTGCAAAAGATAGAACTACTTTAACGAAAAAGTGCTTTGACCTGTTCTAAGGTACAGTATTATGCAAATCTAAGTGTGTTTGTAGTACAATCACATGTTTAGGACTGTCGTTTAGGGCATTGCTTGGCAGTATACCTATTTCAATATACAAATCAGAATAGTATGTAAACTATATCCAGTTATTCCATGTATCATGTATTTATTTTACTATAAGGTACTTCAGCTGTGGAAAGTCAGCTGGAAATAGAAGGAATGACCAGCTGTCTGCCATATTATGGTATATCAGATTTGAAGGAAATTCTAAGTGCTGTGATAAATAATAATGCACAAGAAGTCTATGAATGCAGACCTCTTAAAGTGGTAAACTATTTGGAGGTAAGAATGTTGTATTCTCAAAAGATTGCTCCACTGCTTAATGCTTAAATATAAGATACTGTTCCCTGAAGAGTAAGAAAATTATTCTAAAAGCAGTAATTAAATTGAATATTTCTTTTACTATCTAGTACTAATCAGCTGTTATATGAGATGCATGTTTTTTAAATAATATAGCTATATCTACATTTTAAAACTTATTTGGCAGTGTAAGAAACACAAAGCTTGGTCTCACATTTCTTGGATTTGTGTTGGATTTAGGACAGAGTCATTTTCATTGTATTCGTTTGTAAAAAATTGGTCATGTCTGTCTGTGTGTGTGTGTGTGTGTGTAATTAGGCAAAGAAAGAAAATAATGTAATAGAAGATTACCCACTTGCCAGGTTTCTCTATACTATTAGAATATATTGGAAATACATTATGACCATCACTTAGTGCACATATTCCTCATTCCACAGGGAGAAGCAGTCCGATTATCCCGACAATTGCCTTTGTATTTATCAGAAGATGATGTACAGAATACCATAAACAGAATGGGAAAGCAACTTGGAACTCAACGTAACAGCTGTGTCCATGGTCGTCCATTTATTCATTTCTTAACAAATATACCACAGAGTAACTAGAAGGAAATAGAAAATACTGTTTAGAATCATATTTCACCCTTTTATATACATTATACTATGGACATTTACTATTTTTAAAATTAGTATTTGGCTATAATTACTGTATTGGAATTTGGTTTGAAATTTATGTGAAGATTATATTGAAAATAACCTGTACTTCTTTCTGTATATGAATACTCCAAGTTCATATCAGCTGGATTTATATATTTAACATTGCATACTTTTATTGATACTAATCTTGTGAAAAATAACAGGAAAAACTGTTAACTAAAATATGCATTTCTATTTCATAAACGTTCACAAAATGGGTAAAGATATAACTTTATAGTTCTCTTGTTAGACATACTTTTTGATATAAAACACAATCAATGTAATTTCTTATTTTTTATAAGATATTCCTGAATAAAATATATGTTGGAAAAACAGATTTGGGACATAATTATCTTTAGATTGGGAACAGCATAATGGCATAGTGGTTTCAGTCTAATTATTTCAAAGGATTAGCAGAACATTTCATGAAAACCAAGGTATATGAGCAATACAAATTAGAAGTAGTATCTGCATGAGTTTGGGACAACTACTTATTTTGAGAACTAAAAATTCCAAACTATTATCAGTGTGTCTAAAGGGGAATATAGTTTGATTTAGCATATTGTACAAAACTGGCCTTTGTTCATAAACCATGGTTTTATGTCTTCATAATCACTTGTGAACTCAGCTATTTATTAGAGATTACTTTGTAGACCATGGCTTAGCAGGATGTGTGAACCAGGGTTTCAGCTACTGTACAGCAGCATTTTGGTGTAGTCCTGGGGATATCGAAGACCCTCTCAAGGGTCTGTGAAATCAAAATTATTTGCCAGATTAATATCTGACAAAAGGTATTTGGAAAAATTTAAAATGATTTATTCTTATTATTTTTTAATTCTTAAGAAATAGTTTCTTCATAAAAATATTTATGCTAATATCTAATGGGTTTAATATTTTTTGCATGATTCAATAAATATTCTACAAGTGAATTATATTGATAAATATAACACATACAAATAAGCTCTTTTGTAGGTCCTCTATAATTTTTGAAAGGAATTCTTGCAACAAAAAGTTTAAGAAATGCTGAATTAGAGTGATCCGCTTTTGTAATATGTATGTTAATCTGTCAAATTTGTAGATGACACCAAACTGGCAGGAATAGCCAACACTCCAGAAGATAGGCTTAAGATACAGAAGGATCTTGACAGACTTGAACATTGGGCACTTTCTAACAAAATGAAATTTAATGGTGAAAAAAGTAAGTTTCTACATTTAGGCAAGAAAAACCAAATGCGCAGGTATAGGATCTGGTACCTTGCTCAATAGTAGTAACTGTGAGAGAGATCTCAAGAGTCCTAGTGGATAATCACGTAGATATGAGCCAGCAGTGTGCTGCAGCTGCCAACACAATGCTAGGCTGCATTAACAGAGGGATAGAATCAAGATCACATGAAGTGTTAATACCAGTTTACAATGCCTTGGTAAGGCCACACTTGGACTACACCAGTTTTGATCACTACGATGTAAAAGTATTGAGGCTCTAGAGAAAGAGTACAGAGAAGAGCAACAAAGATGATTAGGGGACTGGAGGCTAAAACTTGGAACGGTTGCTGGAATTGGGTATGTCTAGTTTAATGAAGAGAAGGATGAGGGGTGACATATTAGCAGTTTTCCTATATCTCGGGCTGCCACAAAGAAGAGGGAGTCAAGCTATTCTCCAAAGCATCTGAAGGCAGGACAAGAAGCAACGGATGGAAACTAACCAAAGAGAGAAGCAACCTAGAACTAAGGAGAAATTTCCTGACAGAACAATTAATCAGTGGAACAACCTACCTTCAAGGCTCAGGAATTCTGGGAGTTGAAGTCCACGAGTCATAAAAGAGCCAAGGTTGCCTACCCCTGGTATAGGGTTTCCTGCCTGAGCAGGGGGTTGGACTGGATGACCTCCAAGGTCCCTTCCAACTTTTATTGTTATTGTTATTATATATGTGGCAACAATAAGCTAAGATGTAACTTAGGGACCAATTAAGCATGCTTAGCAGCTAGCTAGTCTGTGTAAATTAGACTTATTTGCTGGTGAGTCACCAGAAATTGGAAATTTATCCAAGAGAAACTTTCATAGGTTCATGTAGAAAAGTGGGCTAACTAGCCTGCCACTAGCTGTTTCATGGAACAATTTCCCCCAAGAAAACATCTTTAAAGAGGGCCTGTCAAATTTCTGCAGCTAAACAAGGCATCCCACTTTCCCTCCCATCCACAACCGGAGGTTTCTTTCCCTGCAGACATTCAGGAAGGAGAGTTGGAGAAAACTCCAATGTAAAAGAACCAAAGATGAATCCACCTTTTTGCCTTTCTTTTTTCCCAGAAGGATTAAGAATCAATTTGGGCTAGCGGTTAAGGTGTTGATTAAGAAAGCAGGAGACCGTGAGTTCGAATCCTGCCAGTTGGGTGGCTTTGGGCCAGTCACCCTCTCGGCCCAACTCGCCTCACAGAGTGTTTGTTAATGGGGAAAATAGGAGGAGGAAGGAGTATTAGGTGTGTTCGCTGCCTTGACTTAGGTATAAAAATAATAAAGGCGGGAAAGAAAAAAATTGCATTGGTGCCTGCCTGTAGAACTAAGGAGCTTACATTTGACCTACCTGGTGCCAGGGGAGAGGGGAGATCTAGACTAATTCCAGCCTTTTTTTGGAGTCTGACAGAAAGCCAGGGGCAAAAAGCTACAAGAAGGTGAGAGGGGAGTTTTGAAGTCTCCCAAGATTTAATGGGTGAGGGGGGAATTGGTCAGCCCAGAGAAAGTAGCTATTCTTTCAGTTTTAAAAACATATTAATAATCAAGGTCTAGGCTTAAATGAGATCTTGGGTGAAGAAGAAAATGCATTTTAAAACTGCCAAATATTCCAGGAGTCGGTGTCAGGCCCTCTTGAAGCGGACTGAATCACAGTATAGCTAAACCAATTATTTGTGTAAACTCAGCTTATGTGATTATTTGTGTGGTTAGGTTTGCCCCATGAACTGAGGAAAGGGCTTTGGGCTGAGCCAAGGGCTTTGGGCTAACATATTCTGTGAATGCAGGTTAGTTTCTTTTATGCTGCAGAGCAACGGTTTCTGAAGGGTAACTCCAGTCACAGCAATTAAACTGAATGTAATTAGCCTAAAGGTGATGAAGCAGTTTGAAATTGCTTGTTTCTGAATTGAGGATCCTGTTTGGGACTGTTGCTGCTGCTGAGGTGCTTGAGTAAACAATGAATAAAGAAATAAAGAGATAAACATTCATTTAACAGCTGTGGCAAGAAAGATCGTAAAATGAGGCAAAACACACTTAACTGTCTCGCATAGCAACAGAAATTTTGGGCTCAATTGTGGTTGTAGGTTAAAGACTACCTATAATTGGTTCGAACAGTTTAAGAATCACCATCCCAATATTTCTGAGTTTGGGCTGCATTCATTCAGGCTTGTGAAAATAAAAAAGTCCAGCAAGAGGAGAACCATTGGTTCCTCATCCCTTCCCTAATTGGGATCAATAGACAGGCACACTAGTACATGGGTGTCAAACTCACGACGTCACGTGACATGTCGCGACGTATCACAACTTTTTTCCCATTGCCGGCAATGGAGTGGGCACGGTTTTGGTATGACGTATTCGGTCTGCGGGCCGGCAGTTTGACACCCCTGCAAGTAGCACAGAGAGAGTTTACTAGCTTTGTAGTAGTAACAACTTAAAGTCAGGATGGAATCAAAGAAGCTTACCTCAAACCTGAACCAGGGATTCAAATGGAAGTATTGTTTTCTCATTCCCTACATCTGGAATTCATAACAACTGGTCATTTTTTCACTCTTGTCACAGACACTTAGAGCTTGTGACTCAATGTTACAGCCTACCAAAGTAACAGTTGGAAGGGACCTTGGAGGTTTTGTAGTCCAATCCTCTGCTCAAGCAGGAAACCTTACACCATTTCAAATAAAAGTTGTCCAGTCTCTTCTTTAAAACTCCGGTGTTGGAGCACCCACAATTTCTGGAGGCAAGTTGTTCCATTGATTAATTGTTTTAGGATGATGATTTAACTATGGTTGAGCCATATAGACTGTATTCACCTATACAATAAGCTGTGGTATGAGTTTGGTTTTTATGTTTTTGCTTAAACCACTTCTACAGCCACCATTTCAATCACTTTTGGTCAAACTTGTTCCACTGCAATTGTAAAGCACTGCTGAGTATTTATTTTTATTTTTTAATTACATTTAATTATTTTTTAATTACAGGGCAGTCATACTGAAAGAAGCAGATTTATGCCTTGATTCCCTATGTATAAAATTGAAGCCATTGAGGTAAATTAAATGATCAGTCTGAAAAGGACTTTTCTTTAATCTTAACATTAGAGTAGACGGTGCCTGATATCATTCTATAGCAGTTCTTTATAATGATCCTATAATTGGTAAATTTAATTAGTATTTATAATAGCTTCAAAATTATTTTACCAAGTTTTTCTTTTATTCCAAGTGTTGCAAGCAATGCACTTAAGTGTTTAAAAATGGAACATAATTTATTGAGTAGACATGGTTGGAAGGGACATAGAAGACTTTTTTCAAATAAATATACAATTTCAACCATGATTGTCGTATTAATAGCTTAACTAATGTAGAGATATGTTACTGTTAGGAATTTGATACTACTACTTCATAATTATCATGGTTTTCTGCAGTGAATCTGATATACAACAGTTGGCAGGGAAATGCTGCTCAGTTGTGTGACTGAAGACTTTATAGAATACATCTGACACAATTAGTTCAGCATAGAGCTACCATATCTGGAAAAATTCAAACTAGCACTATCATTTCATGTATCTCTTTGCTGCCATCTAGTGACTGTCCAGATTGCTGCTGCCAAAGTATGGTAACTTAGTGGCTATTGAATTTTTTGTTGTTATTGTTTGCTAAGCTGTGGATAACTGTGGACCTATGTTGGTATAGTAGATCAAAGGAATATTGATATCAATCATACAATCAGTCTCTAAAACTCCATTCTGATTTTTGATATGGCAGTTACTTGCTTTCAGAATATAACACAATAATAGGCATTCCACATAGTAGATACTTCAATGCTGGTGTTCTTCTAGTTTTGGGGAAGAATAATATCTTGATGTTAAAAGAAACTCATTGTAGACTCTGCATAGATGGCATGGCATATAAAGATGCATCTGTGTGGCTAAGATAAGTAATTTCAATTATGTTCACATTCTCTTCATGGTATGAAGTAGTGACAGATTATAAAGAGAAAAGAGGAAGAATTTATTTTAAGACATGATTTAGTTTAGATATACTACTAGCAAGATTATTGTGGTCCCTAAATAAATTACAGATGGAAAATAGAATATCATTTTGTTCCTAACTCAGATGGGCTTCCTATTGTTAAAATGCTTGCCTACAATTAAAATAGCATTTCTGTCAACATTTTCTTATTGTAAGCAATGGGAATAAACACCCATTAGTGAAAGATCATTCAGTTCCCCTTTTCACATTGTTATTGATTCAGTCAAGGGGAAGTTCATTTACAGCTTACATAAACATGGCATAAACAAAGAACAAGCTTAAAATAGTGCTTCTTGGACCAAATCAAACAATTCAGACAACTACCTACATACCTTATAAGAATATTCAATGTGAATATGTGGAGACACAATCCTTTGTTTTAATATCGCATGATCCCATTCGCATGGGGCTTACATATGTACTTACTACTATCATCAACCTGAATCAAACTACTGCAGGATGAATGCATCTATATATCAGGTGTGATTTTTCCTATTTTATTCTGCAGAAGTAAAAGTTAATGTGCACAAAAACACATATTTTGAGAAAAACTTTTATGAGCAAACAGGACACTGAAAGTCTAGTGATGAGCATGAAGCTAATAACCTTGAACCTTTCTACACATTAATCTACATGCAGATTGAATAATCATAATTATAAGGCTTGTATCTTGTAATTTTCAAGCCAATGGATGGGAACCAGAGGATTTTATACTCACAAGTGAGAATTTCTACACCTGTCATTAATGACTCTTGTATTCTTATATGGAATTATACAGCATGGGGAAAACTACAGCAGAATGGGGAAATTTAAAAAAAATTGGCAGGGCTGCTGTGAGCAAGTGGATGTGTCTTTCAGTTCCTATTATGCAACCTCTGGCTTCAAACTAATTGCTTTATGTGCTGAATTATATAACTGACATTCTGATTATCATATTGTGATAATATTTTAAATTTATAATATATAATACACAATATAATGCCTACTATTTTGTAACTGAATACAAAACATTTTTGACATAAGCCTTTAAGGAAATACTATGAATCAAATTAGGCCAATATTAATGTTGTATTATGAAGTATGCATAAGTCAGTAAACAATTTTTATCTATGAAAGTAAGCCTATTCATTTTAATTTGTGTTATTGGCAGATACATAATATTTTAACTAGTGTTGTTAATGAAATGTCATGCAACTATGAACCATTATTAAGTCATCACTTAGAACAGAATAGAAGCACAGTAGTTGGGATATTGTAACTTACGTAGGAGATTATTTCCGGAAATACTGGAACGAACAAACATAACAGCTGCATCATTCAAATATTATTCTCAAGCCAAGTTCAGTTTGTTAATTCATGTATTCAAGAATTCAGTAATATATTCACTGCGTTTCTGAAGCATCTATTTAAGTTAAACAAATGTAATTACATTTTTCAAATAAAGTACATATAGCCTATTTCATTGTGCAAATCTTATTTTTCTCTTAGCATTCATGTAAATTTCTAAATTAAATAGGGGATAGAGGTACCTTATAGATAAGATTTTCTAATGCCCCTGATGACCAAACCAAGCTATTTATGTGCAACATACTTAAAGAAGTTAATCTGGGGAGTGAAACGTTACAAATACATCTTTGTTTTTCATCAGAGAAACTATTAATTGTGTAAATAATGTAATACTTTGCCCTTATCAGACATGTGGCAGGGTATCAGCAGTTAACCCTTTGTTTTAATTTGTGCTTGATTTATATATATGTTGAAGTATTCATATCAGGAAAAGCACCAGCGATTGCAGAAAACTTCATAAAGATGTATTTATCCATGAGGAATGGAGAGATTCAGTGAACAAGAAACAATATTTATCTTGGGTTTCAAGGAAGACTTGCTGGCTATTCCTTCTCTCCTTCATATATGCAGGAAAGCATAACTGGCATTATTTTCCGACTTGTATCTTGTGACTTAGGAATTAATTCCCAAGTCATTTTACATGTAAAACATACAAGGTGCAATTGAGAAACTCCAGAAATTCTCTAGGTATTTCATACAAACATACTTTTATATGTTACTTTTGGCCTATGTAGTACACCAGGAAATACCAAGCATAATTATAATAATTTAGTATTTTAACAGATTAAAGTATAAATGGAAATCATGTCTTCATATTTTACTTAAAGGATAAAAAGCAGGGGTTTAATTATATGTCCATAAGTGATAAAATGGAACAAGCGTATGATTCACAATAATGTATGATGTGGAAGCAGATCTCTGATGATGAGTGTAGCCAAGAATTCTACTGGGAGAGTCTTAAAAATTAAGGAGACATAGAATTATATAATCATAAAAATAACCTTCCAAGATGTGTGTATCCCTATATTAAATGCATTCCAGTAATCCAGTTTGGATTGGCAAGATTATGGGTATTAGTAACCATGTCCACTTTATCTGAGAAAGGACATAGGAAGTACACAATGAAAAAAGTTTTAACTGTGGCTGTTACATTCAGGAGGAAGAAAGTCTTTCAAATAGCATGTCCCTTAAGAGAGATATAATACTATTTAGAATAGGACATATTCCTAATTTGGAACTATTTACCAGCACCCAATTTAATATACATTAATTTAATATGAACTCATCCAATCCTTTCCTGTGCTGTTCAGCTAGGTACCAATCAAGAGTATTCACTTTTTCTTGGCATTATGTTAAAGAAGAAAACTATAAAACAAATTTTAGAGTACCATTTTTATTAGGTTGCTTTCTGAGTATCTAGTCTTCCAGCTGTAGATTAAAAAAAAACCAGAGCAACTATTTTGGCATAGGATAGTTTGTTGTAAGGAAGATGTAATACCTTCATATGTAGTATTTATAAACAGAAGTCACTTAGAGTTCAATGGATATATTTAGGATCAGCATTTGTGCATAGTGTTACCACTAAATAAAATAATACTAGAGCAACTTACTAAAAATGTTAAAAAAAAAACCAAATTGTCACTTATAAATAAATAGATATAATTTGAAGATAGAGTTGCTTATTTAAAAGAAGGAATAGAATATTTTGCAAAGGTCTTACTTGTCTTTGCATATTTTATAATTCTGATATACAGGTAGTCCTCGACTTACGACCACAATTGAGCCCAAAACTTCTGTTGTTAAATGAAACATTTGTTAAGTGAGTTTTGCCCCATTTTACGACCTTGCCACAGTTATTAAGTGAATCACTGCAGTTGATTAAGTTAGTAACCCGGTTGTTACGTGAATCTGGCTTCGCCATTGACTTTGCTTGTCAGAAGGTCGCAAAAGGGAATCAATCACATGACCCTGGGACACTGCAACTGTCATAAATATATGCCAGTTGCCAAGCGCCCAAATTTTGATCACATGATCATGGGGATGCTGCAGAGATCATAACTGTGAAAAATGGTTATAAGTCACATTTTTCAGTGACATTGTAACTTTGAACGGTCACTAAATGAACTGTTGTAAATCGAGGACTACCTGCAGTATACCAAAATCAAATTATCAACTTTCAGTCATAATTTGCTTGAAAATTTTAAATGTGCATAATATATTATCAGAAGATTATAGGAAAATTACATTGCATAATTTCTAATGTAATTTCTGACATTATTTCACAACATTGGCGTACCTAAAGAAAATACTAATACTACAATTTGACATATGCATATTCTACTATAGAATAAAGTAAAAATGGCTTACAGGTAATCCTCAACTTACATCCATTTATTCAGCAATTATTCAAAGCTACAGTGGTGCTGAAAAATGGACATACAATCGATCCTCAAAGCTGTGACCTTGCAAATAGCCTAATGACCATAACTAGAATTGCCAGAATTGCTGCTTTAAGTTGGTGCAGTCATGTGACATCATGTTTTACAACCTCATCACTTAGCAATCGAGTTCCCAGTCCCAATTACCATAGATAGCCAAGGACCACCTCTAGTATAGCATAGGTGGGGGGATTATGGTTACCCTTGCCTCTCCACCTAAAGAGACTTTGAAGAGCTGAAGTGAATTATTTCACAAGTTTTTGTAGCAATTATTGGGCTGCTTTGTTTTCAATGTTTATCAGAAATTTAAAAGCCCCAAATGCTATTAACCAGTTTTGATAGATCTTCAGTGGATCTAGAGAATTGGAGAAATATAAAACAATGTAAATCACATATTTTGTAATCTGTTGCTTTTAGTTAATTGTCTGTAGAGAATAATGTACTGATTGGAAGTACACATGGTCATATTAGATTTAATTACTTGAACAGTGAAGTCGCAGCAATGGCTTTAAATTGCCAATATCTCTCCCTTCTACTGAAGTATTTTGGTAGGATTTCTGTTGTTTGTGCTCAAAAATAGATAAACCTTATAAGACAAAAGGGATAATAAACAGGTTTGGGGTTCTAGCATGAATTTGCCTGGAATGGGATAATATCATCTGTCTTCCTTCAATTTTAAGGAAGAGTTGAGAGGCAAATTAAGTTCTTAAAATTTATTTATTTTTAAAATATATAAGCCATCCAACTCTACAATTATTGTGGGTGGCATACAATAAAAAATGGTATGCTATATAATTTTTTAAAAAACCATACATGGAGGAAGAAAAGTATTCATTAAAAAAAATCTCAGGACCTGCCACCCCGATCTAACTCTGGAAAATAAGTCAAGTTTTCAGAGTTCTTTTGAACATATCCAGGTTAGGGGCCAAAACATACCTTACAGGAAAGAGAATGGTATTCCAGAGAACGGATACCACAAAAAGCATGTTTCCTAGATATATATTGTATTCCTAGACCCATTTTCCTTCCTCTAGTGTCCTTCGTAGTTCGGTCTATTAAAGCTTTTGTGTTAATAAATATTATTTTAATATGGTCTATTAGAAGCATTTTTCTATTAATAGATTTAGCCATCCCTAAAGACAATTAGGCTTTGAAAGCGGCAGACACCATCCCAATACTCTAAAGCAACTTTAAGGAATACTGGATTGAAAAATAATGGTGTGCATTCCTCTTTAATTATATATCAGGATTTCATAATGGTCTCCTAGCACCATACTTGCTTTTGCTGCCAATGTTTGAGAACAGCATTAGAGCAAAATTTATATGTACTTCATAGATTGGGGAGTTTTTAGCTTGTTTAACTATTGACAAAATACAGCATATGATATATGGTTTTGCCACATTTCCACAGACATATTTCTAACCCCTACTTTGTGAGCTTAAAAAATCTAGTGGATTCACAGGCAGTTAACTCCAGCTGTACATAAAGCATTGCTTAGAAAGTGTTGAGAGATTTTTAAATAGCTGGGTGGTGATTGTTTAGGTCTTTCTAAACAAATATTAGCATGCTAAAGTTGGCCTGGTAAGGTTTTTGGAGCGTGGGAGCAGTGGTGGGATTCAGCCGGTTTGCAGCACTTCGGCAGAACCGGTAGCTAATTTTTTGTTGCCCAGGCCCAGAATGGACTTCCGGAAGCGGCATCCACACAGAGAACCGGTTGTTCACATATTTGAATCCCACCACTGAGTGGGAGGTAACTTTGATTACGTTTTGATACCTGGCAACTGCCTGGACAAGTCCCTGCAGTATTCTTGACAAGGTTTTTCAGAAGGAGTTTGCCATTCCCTGCTTCCCGGGGCTGAGAGAGAGTCACTGGGCCAAAGTCATCCAGCTGGCTTTATGCTCAAGGTGGGATTAGAACTCACAATCTCCCAGTTCATTACCTGTTGTTTTAACCACTATATCAAACTGGCTCACTGGTAAGTTTAGAGGCAGAATTTCAGTATTTTACTTTTTAAAAAATAATTTAGCAATTTTGTTTTTAACAAATTCTACTTTTCATATATTTCTATCCATTCTTACTGTGCCATTAGAGTAAATTACTGAAATTCTACCTTTTAAAAACTAAATTATTATGTAAATATATAGAGAGATGAATTTTTGTGTATATAAATGTATATACGTCAGCCCTATCAGGTAGACCAGCGTAAGAAACAGATAATTTGCAAATCATTCATCTGATTATTGCCTTGGTGGCCAATCTTTCTTCTTCCTTCAAGGCCATACTCTTTATCGACTACAGTATAAATATAATATATTTGTCAGTTACAAATAAGATATAATGGGAAACAGATCCTACATGAAATGTAAGAAACTAAGAAAAAAATGAAATGATACATTAATATGAAAATTATGACACTTTCCTGCATAAAGCGATGGCAACTGAGATAAATTCTGCAATTCTCCCAGAGATGTTAGAGTTCCAGTCAGACAGCAAGGAACAAATGATATTGTCCTCAAGGCAAAAGGGAAATTCTGATGGCCGATTAAAGTTTAAGGATGGAATATAAGTCACTGTACACTCATGGGCTAGGGCAGGGGTGTCAAACTGCTGGCCCATGGGCTGGATGCATCACGTGGAAGCCGCGCCCACCCCATCTCCGCAAGGAGGGAAAAAGTTGCAATACGTCACAACACATCACGTGATGCGGCGAGTTTGACACCACTGGGCTAGGGGCTCAGTTTCCTCCAAAGCAAAGGATCAAGTTCAATTTGCAAAAGGAATACTACAGTATTCTCTGTTCCCTCTAATGCATAGGGCAAGTCATTAAAGCAGGCTAAAGAGAAAGCTCTCCAGTATGATGGGCAAATGATGATGCATAAATAGTTTGCTGGCATGGAAAGTCTCCTGTTTATATACTGCCAAGTTATATGCCCTATTCTACCTGAAGAGCTATACCAAACACCCACTGTCAGGTAACAATTCTTGCTTTTGAAAGCCCAAGGCTAGAAGGCAAATTACTTGGGAAACCACACTAGCATAAGCCACCCTGGATTCTAACTTTCTAAGAAGATGGAGAATTATCAAAAAGAATCAAACCAGTCAGAGAATTACTGGAAAAATGAAGCTTAAGTCAAAAATAGAGCCCTTTCTGAGTAGTATGCCTCTTCAAATAGTGCTATTTTGAAATATTTAATTGAGTAATTTACTGATGAGGTAGCATCTGCCAACAGAACAGATTTCTCTACTCTTAAGGGAAGGAACCTTAACAGGTTTTATGTAGGCATTCTCTTTATCCATATTTAACTTTTTCTCATCCATAGTGCTTCCTACCCATTGATTATTTCTTCTGGTGTCTTGCCCTCTGCAAAGGGGAAAGCTCTGGTGTTGAAAGAAAAATCATCAGGTCCACTTCCAAGCTGGGAGTAAACCAAATGGAGGCTAAGACACTGGAAATAAAAATGGAGGCTGCTTAGGAAAGAAGGTTCTTGTTTATTTAGTTGCCAGAAACTTCAGTGACACAGCATGTTTCTGGGGTGGCTGATAAAACGGAGTTGGGATAGGTGGGCTTTTTATATCTTTTTATACCTTGTGTAATGAGGTGGGCTTTTGTGTCTTTTGCTAGTCTGAAGAGAGTGTAGGATTAATCCTATTATGTCCTAAAGGTCATGTTCCTGTCTTTGGAGTCTTTGTTTCTCTAATCCCATCAGCTCCAGCCGTCCTGCTCCAGTTTCCCTGCATGGATTAAAACATCTGCATTTCTAAAGGGCTGGCCTCCTGAGTTTCTGCTTGGGGAAGATGGTCATAAGTTGAGGACTGTCTGTATTTGTATTTGTAATTATTTATCAATATTTATCATATTGAATTACCAAGTAGAAAATTTTAATGGCTGCTTCTAAGTAGAAAAAGACACCAACTATGGGAAAATGAGTTTTTAATCTAATCTAATCAGATTTTATATTTAGGAAAACTATATGAATAATGTCAGTGGTTTCCAAATTAATATACACATGCAATTTAGTAGTTATCATAAATATAGATAGGAAAAAGAATTAATAACTTACTATAGATGTAACCAGAAATTTAACAGATATATTAATTTTCTATTTGGGGCAAAACGCTAACCTGTGGAAGTCCTTCCTCATAAACCTGTAATATTTAATAAACGTTTTTAAAATATCTTCATTCAGTTTCTTCATATCCAATCCAGGATGTTTTTATAAGTTACAGAAGATATTCCAGTTTCTGCTTCACTGAATATGTTCACTAGACAGCATACTTTCTTATAAACAGTTTTAGAAAAAAAAAGGATTGGTAAATTGATATTCACATTCTCAGATACTAATGTCTCTCTGGACAAATAATCCTTGAATTTTTTTGCAAGAAACTCTTTCTGTACATTCACAATTATGTTACAGTTTTGTTTGGGAGTACTATAGTACTGTACTATAGTAAATGAAGCAAATGTGTGTTGAGCTAAATGCCAATGCTCAGTTTTCCTTGATTTTTTCCAGGTGTTATGACAAACAACTATTTTTTGTTGTATTTGATTTTATGGACTTAATCATTTAATTTGATTTTGAATTGTATGTAGAATTATATTTTGCCCTAGACCACGGGTCGGCAACCCGCGGCTCCGGAGCCGCATGCGGCTCTTTGAGGCCTTACCTGCGGCTCCGGAGCCTCCTCCGCCATTTTGGCGAGCGCATGCGCGCATGCGCGGGCGGGTGCGGGGGGTGCGCACGCGCAGGTGCGCATGCGCGAACGGCGCGCGCGCATGCGCGAACGGCGCGCGGGTGCGCGGGTGCGCATGCGCGGGGGCGCGCGCGCGTGTGCGAACGGGCCGCGCGTGTGCGCGGGTGCGCGCGCATGCGCGAACGCGCGGCTCCCAGCGTTTTTTTTTTTTAAGCTAAATGGGTCCGTGCGGCTCATCCGACGTTTCGGATGGCCGACCCATGCCCTAGACAGAGGAAGAAAGCACAAGAGTGGTTTAACGAAATATTTTCATATCCTCTTTATTTTAATTGTATCCTGTGTTCCTTTATCAGTTCTATTTGGTCAGTAGCCCCTTTAAATCATGCTCTAACTTGTTAAAGCATATTTGGCAATTATAAATAATTTGATGGAGGGGAAAACCATACATTTTCTAAACTCATATAGGAGAAGTTATCAATAATTACACAATATTTTATATGTTAAATTCTCATGATAGTTGTATATTTGCAAGCTTTTGAAAAAAACATTTCCTGGCTTTTCATAATAATATTGTATACAAATACTTAAGCAAGTGAAATGGCCATTAATGAAGGCCTGAATATTTGCTGATTAAAATATTAATGAAAACCTCAGTGGCATTTAAAGTATAATGAGTCATGTATCAAGCAAGTAAGGAAGTGTTTAAAACAAAATAGCAACCAATTTCAACATTTAATGTAATTTATATGATAAATTGTCGATGGACCCTGACTTTTTGTTTATCCTGTTTGTGTATGTAATATTGTGCTTTCCTTTCCTGATGAAAAGTCATGAAACCTCTTTTAGGAGGTAGCTTCTATTTATCTACTACTTTTACCTCAACACAAAATATCCAGTATTGTACCTTATACTTGCTATTGAACAGTCTTTCAACATATAGGCATGAGGCAACAAATCTGGAACTTTTGTATTGTAATCCTTTAATATTCACAGTTGCTTAGGTTCTTGTAGACCTTCATACTGTTTGCATAGAGCTAATGCAGAAAAGAACAAAAGACTATCCTGATGACAGATGGTCGGTAAAATAAGGACCCAGATTGTTGGGGGCAATATGCTGATTCTGTAAACAGCTTAGAGAAGCTGAAAGCACTATGAAGCAGTATATAACTCTAAGTGCTATTGCTATTGTTGGATAGAAGACTCTTAGAGTAATCTAAGTGGTATAGGAACATATTTTAACTCTTTCATGTCATTCTTTCATAAGTCAAAGCCAAACATTATATGTTAGAGCTTCTATAGGCGGGGATGTAAAACCAGCGTCCAGGGCTGTTAAAATTCCTATGGGACTCATCACAGAAGTATAAAATGTTAATCTGGCTAAATTCCAAAAGGGATGATTGCATTCTTCCTACCTAAATTCTCCTTGCAATTTCAATTAGTTATGGTATTTTCTTACTTCCTTTTCTATATAGGGCTGCACTATATACTATGAAGCAGTTGTTGTATTTCATTCCAGAAGTAGTTGCATTTCAGTAACTGATTAAATGATCGTTGTGCATAATCTGTAGATACTATTGAATTAAAAAGAATTTTGAAACCATGCAACTGTAAAATCCTTATATTTTCATGTCAAAGCTCAACATGGTGATGATAAAGTTCAACATAAGCATGTATACCAACAGAATGGAAACTATTTCATGCATCCATATTTCTAAAACCCTACATGCTAATTGGGACAAGAAGTCATGCAGCATAAATGGAAAATTGTAAAAGCATCTGGACAAGAATAGGGATATGTCTATTTTGGCAGCATTTGGCTTCTGCAGTTTTTATACTTTTCCCTAACCATGTGTCTGTAATCAGGTATTGCTTCAGGTAGCATATCTTAAACCTAAAGTTGTTGTTAATGATGGTAATAAGGAAAGGCAACTCCACTGCTATGCAATGCAGTTGTAAAGCATGACATCAAGTGACCATGTTGACTTACAATGGCAGTTGTTGTAGTCCCAATTGCTACTATTAGATGAATTCCATGTTGTCACATGATCATCATTCATAACCTCTTGTTGCTTCTCCGTTTACTTTTCTTCTTGGAAGGTAACGGTGAAGGTTGCTAATGGTGATGACATGATCATGTGATGTTGCAACCATCAAAGTTGGGAGCTAATTGCCAAGTGCCTGAATTATGATCATGTAACTGTGGGGTTGCTGCAATGATCCCATCTATGATGAACAATCATAAGTCCCCTTGTTCATGCCATAGTAACTTTGAACAGTGGCTGAAGGAGTGGTCGCTGAATGAGGACTATGTGTAACAAAATGGAAAAAGGTTCCAGAACGGACTTCCGGAAGCAGTGTGCACACAGAGAACCAGTTGTTCAGGTATTTGAATCCCACCACTCTGTGTGTGTGTGTGTGTGTGTGTGTGTGTGTGTGTGTATTCTAAAATATCTAAATGCTTGTTTGTTTGTTTAGTATTCCTTAATTTCATCTTCAGTCCTTTCTTTTTCCTTCCATTCCATCCCTTTCCAGTATTACTAATTTAGGATAATCCATTTTATATTTATAACTGTTATTATATGCTATTTATCTTGATGTAAGCCACTTGGAGTCGCTTGAATCACGAGTTGGGTGGCAAATTAATTTAATAAATAAATAAACTACTGGCTATAACAACTGAACATAAAAAGTATGGAATCTTCTCTGGCAAATATCTTGGAACTCTTTGTAATTCCATTAGAGGCAAAAATGCCTAGTCCTCACAAATTATTCAAGGGCATGTTGATGTTCAGGGGTAGCAAGAAGTAACTGATCCTGGCATTTAAAAATCCTCCATTGTTTGATGAAGTTTTCTCAGCTATTATTTTAGAATTTCTACCTCAGAAACAGATAGTGGAAAGTTAGGAGGCCTATGTTTTCTTCAGGTTTTTTTTTTAAATGACCAGTGCTTAATGAGTCCCTTCAGCCTAGGTTAATTACTCTCAGTATTCTGCTCCTCTGTGCTGTAAATTTATATTCTTTTTAAATTTAAAATATTAAATTTTAAAATAATATGGTATGGGCTAGAATACTTTTATTCCTCTTATATAAATGATTCTCCTCCATGTGTTTTAATCATACCACTATTGGGGGCAGAATTATCCCAAGCTGGTAGTTATAGGGACTCTCTATAGTAGCAGTTCATTGTGGAAGTAACATCCCAGAGATACAAGCATGAACCCTTCTGTGGATCAGGAAATTTTGTAATTTAGTTTTTTTTTAAAAAAAAATCTTAATTTTGTAATTTGTGGGTCTTGTTTTTTTTATTGACTCAATATTTTATTAGGTAATTATTAAAAAGATTTTTGTAGGCTTATATAGGAATAATTTAGTTCATATTATGACTTTTTCAAAGCAAACAGTACAATGATTTTTTTTACTGATATCAAATCTCTTTTGTATAAAGAATAACATGACTATTCGTCTTATTTTATTTGTCTGTAAAATCAATACATTAGATTCATATTGAGGTTTTATTACTGAAAACATGTATACTTGTCCAAAATAGTTAAAATAATAGATCTGTCATTCTTTTCTACAGTATAATTGCTCTTTTTAAACTACCATTTTAAACTTTTTAAGGAAATAATTCCTATTGAGCACAAAGATATTTTTGTCTAAATAAATATATGTAGGGTATTAATAGCAATAACAATCTTTCTTGTTCTTACTGTTCTAATGATACTTTATGGAACTTAACATGTATATGTTTTCTCCAAAAGGCTAATTTCCAAATTCTTTTACTTGTAATTCTGATGTTTTTGGATCTGTCAATTTTCAGAGGAATAAGATGAAGCATTATCAATCAATATATGGACTTGAAATGTGGAAAATGTTCAGATTTATTGCCACAAACAAGCACTACAAGAAACAGGTACATTTAATTAAAATAATGAATATTGATATTGAAATGGTAAATGTTTTAAGAATTTATAAGGAACTGGCAAGGCAGCTCCAAGGCATGCAGTGTTTAAATTGGGTTCTGAACAAAATGTTGGTTGCTGCCTGACACTGTTGTGACTGAACAACATCAAATGTTCTGTGTTTCTTCTCCTCAAATGAGGTGATCTACTAGGAGGTGTAATAGTTGTCAGCTGTAATGAGAAGTAGGAGTTTGTAGGAAGTGTATGTTAGAAAAGCCCAATCCAAATACAAGAATAGGCTACTCTGTGTTGTCATTATTTGTGACTTCCTAAAACAATGCAGGACTGTGGGAATTCACTGGAACTCTTTATGGCATCAGGTAAAATATTATTATTATAGTACTTGCAGAAGTTTCAAAGGATTATACATTTCCAGTCTTTGCCGTTTTATATGTAATCTGGATTCTGGATAAAACATTCCACAAAAATCATAAATATAATAGGAAAAATATGAAAGCTGAGAATTCTGCACTACCATCAATTTAAATTTTATAATTAATGAAAGAAACAAATGTTATTGATGAAAGAGAATAATTTCTTTTTGCCCTTGTTAATAATTGCTAGAATTCTATCTTAATTTCTTAGAAGATACTTTTTCTGCACAGTAAATTGCAGTTTTTTTTACTCAGTTAGAACTGAGATTTAGAATTTATGTAGCATTGTTTCTAATTCATTTGTACTAAACAATTTTCAACAAGTGAGACTTCCTGTTTTTCTGTACAGAACTAAATTATCTAATTAAATACTTCAAATTCCCTGAATAATACACTACAAGCATTTGTTGGAATTCTGGCTCAATTGTTTATTCAGCTGGGATTTCATCTATGTTGTACAAGGAAGATTAAATTGTAACTGGAAACTGTGTTGTAGCTGGTTCAGCTACAATATCTATAGTGCAGGTTTTTATTCCCTTCATAAACAGGACTACATCAATTCTTCCATATCAAGTATTCTGGTATTAATGCAGTAAAACGTGATCACACATACTTATAAATCCTGTTATATGCAGCTATCCTAATTCTTTGGAAATATTTCCTGGTTGCTGAAATCTTCCCATAACAACTCTTATCCAATTTGATTTTACAGTTATGGATTGTGATTATTTTAGTCATTCCAAAATTCATCATCATATCTTATTTAATCTTGTCTTTAGCTCTCAGCCTGATTCCAAATCTTAACAGTTGCATCTGGACCTAGTCAGCTACTGAATTAGTGTTGATTCATTCACCAACCAGTATTTAGCCATTTCTTTTAAAGTATAAGTTTAAAGTTTAAAGCCCTTCCATTGTAGCTGCATGGCAATTAGTAGAAGCAGACTTTGTCATGGTGCCATAGAAAATCCCACCAAATGTGAAGATGCCAAAAGAGTACTGCTAGTGGAGTATGGTTCGACCATCAATTCAGAAGTCTACTGTGACGAGCCATCCATAACAAGCATTAGGGTATGCTGATTTCCGATGTGGTGTTGGTTCACAATAATGCTCGCCCGCACACCACTAGTTCATTGATGAGCAGGGGCCATTCCCAAGAGGGAATAAGCTGCATAATATATGCCAACAGTCTACATTCTGCAGAAGATCCAATGAAAGAGACAGCAAAGTACCACCCCACATAGAGAGAGAGAGACTCATACAAATGCATATCATGGGTATTCTGCATGTCTGGCATCTCCAAAAAGTGAAAGGAAATGTAAGAGCTTTTTAAAGTTTTTGAGAGTTTTTAACTCTTAAGTTGAACTAGGATATTTTCTGCATTGTTTCATTTGGCATAAACTGGGTTGCATCACTTGGAGGCTGATGTGCTGTGTATTTCTTATCTTGCTATTTCTCCTTAAAAGATGCGCAGAGAAATTTTTTAAGATAAGGTGCTGAGGCAGCTGCAGACATTCTGATACTTTCCCAATAATAGCCTATTGATATATTTTTAAAAAATGTAATCTTGAAGCAATCCAATTGAATTAATTGTGCCATCAGATCTTGAAGCATAAACTCAACTGGAGGCATACTCTATCTTCATATCTCAAATCAAATCAGGCCTGAATCATATACCTCCAGAAGGTGGGGCTGTTAATGATAAAAGTGAATACATTTGAATTATGAATTCAGATATCCACAGAAGATATTCAAGAATATTTTTTACGGATATAGAGATGCCATGGTAGGAAGTGATTCTGACATGAATATGTTCTACAGCAAAAGTAGGGTGAAGGTAAATATGAATAATAGCTAAACACTTATAAACAGGTGCAGTGCATGTCTTCTTCCCTGGAGGTTTGCCACTGTTATGTGATAGCCTCAGCTTTTGTACAGCTGGGATAGCAGTGATACCAAATGCACATCACTCTACTTAAGGCATATAAACGAATATGTTTTGGTAAAGTCACATTAGAGGAATATATCACTATTCAACAATCAATAGCACAGAATTGTGTTGTTTTTCTGAAAGTACTTCATGGAAAATAATAATGGTTTTCTTTTTCCAAATGTATTTCTGATACTGTTCTCAGAACCTTTCAAATACCATAATTTATAGGTAATGGCGTATGCAGAAGACCTCCTTAAACCCAAGTAAATTATATGTATGCTTATAATTTAAGACTAGTGTATAATATTATTTGGAGAAATGGACTTTGTTGACATCTAGTGATTATCTAGATTTTTGTATCAGAAGTTTGGTCGCCTTTATAGATAGAATGCTACCAGATAGATACCCTTTTTAGCAATTGAGAACTGGGTTTTATGCATATAGATAATGCTGTGTGTTCATCACATATTTTTTCATTGTTTCTATGGCTCTTCCTTCACAAAGCATTTTAGAACTTTCTACAGTTAAGCTTATCCATTACCATTAACATTGTCCATAATCTTAAGGCAGTCCTATTCATTTTTCTGTTCCTTTTAAATGCCATAGAAATTCAAGATGTATTTTCAGATTGAATTTTGTCACTGTGTTTGTTTACCTTTTGCTTGGTTGTACTCTTCTAAGATAGGACATATATCAAACGCCTTACTAGTTAGATAGCAAATATTTTTATTCAATGGAAATTGTGACTAATAAGTTATATTAAATGGTAAATTTAATATAACTTTTTAAAGTAAGTATTCTTAAGGTTGACGCTTCCATGGACTATGCATAAATATAAACTTTATTTAGAAAATAACGTGGTGGGAAAGCCAGAAATATTTAAGCCTCTCTATAGCTAAGAAGTATTAAAACAACATCTGTAAAGACATTGAAAATGGAACAGACCTGGAAAAACAAGGAAAGTTTTCAAAAGAACTCTGAACTCAGAAACTCAGAAGGAGGTTCTAATCTCAAGTTGGTATGTTAAAGGACATCAGTGGAGAGATAGTAACCAATTGAAAGGAGATTAAATTAAGATCTAAATTAAAATACTGTACAATAATGATGTCAACAGCCAAGATAGAAGATATTCCCTACTTACAAGAATCTCTACAATTAAAAGATGAAGTTAAATAAGCACTCCAGTCATTACCAACGCAGAAGGCTGCAGGAGCCAATGCAATACCCAGTGAAATATGGCAAGTAACAAAGGAAGAATAAATCAAGGTTCTAATTAAGCTATTCCAGCAAATCTGAAGAACGACACAGTAGCTAACATTAAAAAATGTCAATCTACATTCCAATACCAATAACAAATTTAACAGTGTGTACAAACTATCATAGTCTAACCTTAATTTGATGTGCTACCAAAATAATGTTTAGGATCATCCAACCGAAATTAGACTCCTATATGGAAAAGAGATTTCAGGTATTCCAGGTGGTTTTTGAAAAGGCTCTAGAATACAAAAAAACAACCCAGTTTCCCAATAATTTTGGAACTTATATAAGGGTATAATACCCACCATGAATCACTTGTAAATAATTTTCCTCCAATCTTTGTGATAAGAATCCTAATGTGGAGTTCTTTCAAAATAGAATCCATTCCATATCAGATATATATTAAGATAAAATAAGATAAGATAACCTTTATTGTCATTTTTATATTGTGGGCACAACGGCACACATCAAAAATGATATTGAGTTGCCCGCTCTCAAAGTGGAACACATACATGACACACATCTAAACATACTATGAACAACATATATATAGACCCACATCCCTATATATACATAGCAAATAAATATTAAATACTGTCCATCTTGAATATATAACGCAAGGAGGAAGCTTGAGAGTTCGCAAGGTTAATGCTGTATGGAATGAAACTATGGCTGAATCGGGATGTTCTGCTATGGATACCACGAAGCCTCCTCCCAGAAGGTAACAAGGAAAACAGGTCGTGAAGAGGATGTGTAGTGTCCCAGATAATCTTACGGACAGTGCTCAAGCAACGCTTTTGTGCTATGTCCTGGATGGGAGGGAGGGAACTGCCAATGATCTTTTCAGCCATTCTCACCACTCTCTGCACCGCCTTCCATTGTTTGAAACAAATTAATCCCACTCCAAGTTGTTATAGGATATTACATATTTTGGATATTAGCTTAGAGGACTCTGAAGGTTCTGACATAAGATTTTCAAAAGCTACTAGTCATCACAATGGTCTTTTATGGATTATATTTTTAACAAAAAGACTTATTTTATTAAGGGTTCATACATGCCAATTTCTGTTTTATAATACCTTTTGGCATTACTTGATTATTTATAAAATAATCTCTTAAACAGGTTTTGCTGTCTCCAGGGACTGCTAGATAGCCCTGCTACATTATTTATGGGAAAGAACTATAACCTATGATTGGTATTAATGGGGGTGTGTGGAATTAATGCTTCCCCCAGTAGTTCCAAACCTCAAAGAACAGTCAAGAAGCCTATTGATACATTTTGGATTTACCCATATCTCTTGCTTTCCAAACCATGTTTTATGAACAGCTTGGATTAACAATATAATAACATAACAATATAACCATCAGTGGGAGGAACAGATTCAATACATTTTTCTTACATGGAAGAAACCCTGCAATATTATGGAAAGAAACAAGAGACAGTGTAAAAACCAAGATAGCTTTCAGAAGAAGCAGTCATAATAGCCAGGGAAAGACAGAAAAAAAGAGAGACTTGGACAGGAAGAAGGGCATATAGTGACAAAATGGCAAGGTTAATTTAAAAAAAAGGAAAGGAAAGATTTCTCAATCAAATGAACCCATATCAAGAAAAGAGATTGTTTTAGAAAAACCAATAAACTACAGCTAAAGTAAGACAAATCAAGAACAATTATACAAAAATGCCAGTAGAGGCACAAGGAATTAAAAATGGTAAGACTTTTTTTGAGAACATTTAAAGATGAGATCATAAAATTGTCAACATAAGAAGCAGAGGTAAAGGTGGTCCTTGTTTAGTGACTACAATTGGGATCAGCAACTCGGTTGCTAGGCAATGCAATCACCAAGTGGAAAATCATGTGACTGCAACTTTGTTCTGATTTTATTTCAGTTTCCCTTTGCTTTATAGCATGAGGTGAATGGATGCTAGAAGAAGGATATGACCTCAAACAGTCAGATGAACCCAAACAAGCAGAGAAGATTTCTGGAACACAAGAAAGGCCAGGTAAAAGGGCAAATTTTATAGCCCTTTCCCCCAACTCTTCTGTCTTTTGAAATGCTCATTCTGGTGCTGGGATAATTAGCAAGAGAATTAATATGTATATTTACTTTCATTGGAGAAGAAGAGACTACAAGCAGAGGATGGACTAGAAAAGAGTAAGTAAAGAATGAATTATTCAGATGGACAACATTAGTAACGGTACTGGAATGTCCTTGCGAGAGTTCTGGATTGTAAATTAAATGGGATAGATTGAGATGGGAAAACATTAATACAGTCTCTGGAGTTTGACTTGATGGCACTAAGCAAAAAAGAAAAAAAGAACATTAATGGACTTTCTGCTTCAGGACTCTGGTAAGTCTGTGGTCCCAACAGGTGATTATAATTGTCAGTACAGTATCGGCAATCAACATACTGATTCTGCTGTGTGCAATCCATATGTACTACTCAAAGCCCTTCTTCCCTCCTCTAGTGTGTAGAATGCAGGATCCTTCTGTAGTTTATATATGGAGCTACATCCACAGATAATTGTATTCTGTTTATACTACCTTTATTGACAGGCAAAGAAAAATACTGTTTGTGGTAATGGGAGATCAAAATTAGAGTATCATGGAATAAAATGGAGTGGGAGAAACATTTTATTTTAGGTAGTGGGCTTTACAGTCTAGAACAGGGCTTTTTAACCGGTGGTACGCGTACCACTTGTGGTACATTAACGAGTGGCAGGTGGTACGCAGCCCTGCCTAGCCAAGTGTAGTGGGGGAGGGAAAGAGCCAGCACAGGCAAGGACTTACTGTGAGAGAGTCCTCTGGAGCTGCAGAGGCACGGAGGAGAGAAGGAGGGAGGGAGGGAGATGGAGAGTGGAAGGATTCTTATGTGCTTTTGTGACTTTGAAGTTCTGGGATTTGTGCAATGTGGGCTTTGTGTTCTTAAGGAGTGTTTGGCAATTTCTATTTGGCTAATGTCTCGTGTTAGCTTCTATTGCTCTGCTATTGTTAGCTGTAAGTTTTGCTGCAAGGGATTTTGAAGTATTTTTCTCCTGAATGGATTTTGCCTATAGCATTCATTTACTTATGAATGGAGCCACTTGGGGAGGCTGCCTTAGCCGGCAGCCAATACTTACTACATTTTTTTTCTTCCTTAAGTGCCAGCTGCGCTCCTTAACTTTCCTTTCTAGCCAGTAGCTAATTCTTAAAGGGGAATGTGCCTTTTTAAGCTAGTTCACTCAGTAGTTTGTCTTTTCTGTCTCTAGAGGCTTTTTCTTGTTTGATGAATATATGGAAGAGAGAAAATATGGGGGGGGGGTTTAAATTCTTCCTTCAGAAGGAGGTGGGCATGAGAAAGAGGGAGGCAGGGAGGGAGGGAGGGAGGGAAGTCCCGCCTTAGCACTTGGCCACCAGCAGCCCTGCCATTGTCTTTGCTTGTCAAAAGGTTGCAAAAGGGAATCACATGACCCTGGGACACTGTGATCATCATAAATATGAATCAGTTGCCAAGCATCCAAATATAAATCACATGACCCTGGGCATGCTGCAATGGTCATAAGTATGAAAAATGGTCATAAGTCATTTCAGTGCAATTGCAACTTTGAACAGGTGTTTTTTTTTGGTCATCAAGTTTTTGACACCTTGCTAGGTGGTACTCGAATATTGCCATATCCTAAAAGTGGTACAATCGGTGAAAAGGTTGAAAAGCCCTGGTCTAGAAAACTGTCTTTTGAAAAAGATTGGTCATGCAGTATCCTGGTATGTTACCATGTGAAACATAACCATTTGACCTCACAGTATCATCTTAGAGCAATTTGTATATTGTTTAAATGTTTTCATATGAATATATTTCTTGAATGCCAAACATTTGAGGGGATTGACCCCTATATCTTTTTGTATAGAGTACAAACTACTCTGAAGCTTAATGATATTAATAGCATTATATTCAGCTGGCAAGCAACCCTCTCTTACATACACTCATGCACAAAATGTATGAAATTATCTATCCCAATATCTTTTTCTTATCTTAGCATTATATCCTGCACTATTTAAATGTCTTGGCATATGGCATAGTTGAGTATTTGTAATTCATTTGACATGTATCAAGGTAGAACTTAATACATGCAGAAAAAAAATAACCCTCCACAGACTTCTTGCTATATGGCCAGCATCACTTTCCTAATTGGTCTGGATTCTCCTGAATTTATAGTGATGGTTTTGGAGCCTTCCAGGGCAGGTTTCAGGAGGTAGATGAAAGTTGAAGAAGAGATGAGTAATTTAGGGGGTGGAGGGAGAAGAATTAGTTCTATGCTAAATGTTGTTCCCCAATTAAATGAGCAGCACCGATATCCCATATTATAATAAGTGCTCTTAATTAAAGAGTAGAATGTTTCTCATATAATTATATTAGGAATTTCTAAACAATATTAAAACAGTGTTATTTTCTGTATTTTATCTTCCTCTTCAAAGATACATCTCCATGACATGATATATAGGGTGAGTATAAGACTTCGTTGATGTTTTAAAATAGTAACTCCATACATAGGCTCATGACACCTTACCTAAAATTATGAAACTTGACATGAATAAAGGAAGTTTGACAGAAACTGGAGTTTGTTGACTTTTAAAGTCTAAAAATTGAGATCTTGTACCCTGAAGAAGGTTGTTTTTCATTTTGTTTTATATTAGTTTTTCAGTTCTGTGAGTAATATTACTATCCAGACCAGACATATGTGCATTATATGTAAAGCCTTTATTTCTCCTTTTCTTATTTAACATGTGCATCTATATTTAGATAGATAAAAAGCTTTTTCTACAGTTGATAATACTTGGGGTAATCACTAATTCATTGAAGGCATACTGAGATGCTTTAATCCAAGGCTGCATACTGACTGCATCAGCAGAAACTTTAGGAAGATGAGACGCTCCTTCTGTTTCCTGCAGAGAGTTATAGATGCCTCAAAAGATCACATTCACAAGCTTAGCACATAAATTAGGCTTTAGGCATTTATAGATTTCATGTGTTATCTGTGTGTCTCTCTGTCTATCACATATATATACAAACATACTGTCTCAAGCAAACAGTCACACTGTCTTGAAAACCTAACTGCATTTTTACTTCAGGAACTCTTGTACTGTAAATATATTACATATCTTTACTAGTTAACCATAGTGAGAGATACATTTGAAAATTGCAGTATTCAGGATATAATAGTAAGATGGGAATTAATGAAAAATATATAAATATATTTGGTATGTTTCTGAAATCTGATAGTACATTTTTGTTGGAAAATTTCCTTTTATTATATTCTTTCTGGGCTAGTAAGTAATTTGCAATTTTGGAAACCTGCCATGCATGCTATTATAAAATCTTTGTGATGAAGGACTTGTATGTTCATAATGTAGTTGCCATGATGGTATGGCTAATCACAAATCTGTGAAATTGCTGCCACCGTTGCTGTCTCTAATACTACCCCCTTCCTATTTATACCTCTCCCCATAATTGTATTTTTTCTAGTTAAATAAAACCCTAAATTGTATTTAAGTGTTATTTTTTAATTGCCTTCAGAGTCTATATATTATGTAATTATAAGTGGATAACATGGCCCATCAAATTGTCAGCATATTATACTGTATTAAAATAACTGTCTTGTAGATAGTGTATAATGGTTATTTCCTAATTTACCTATTCCAATTGCCATTTACAACCTTTGCTTTCTTTCCTGGTTTTCTGAAGTAGAAGATAATAATGGTATCTAAAGTTTTCTCTCAAAAAGCTCCGTGCCAGTGCTGCAGTGCTTGTTGTGATACATAGATACATTCATACATTCATCACGGAGAACCAAAGTCCTACATGACAAATTAGAAATGAGGTGAACCAACACTTTCTGAAGACCTGAATTATAGTGTTAATCTCCTGGAAATTGAAATAGTGTAGCAAGGAGGATATATTTGAAGGCCTTGTTTCCTAGTGCAATCTTCTTTGCAAACCATAAAAGCAAAAGTGAGCTTATTTCTGAAATTAGCAAAAGTCAGGCAGATTAACTGCATTGTTTTATAAACTACTTTGCAATATATGTATGTGTTAGATTCACAGTGCAATATTTTTAAAAAGTTTGTGGAGAAAATAGAGAAATATTTTGTCCATGTGACAGACAAATAGGTTTGAAGCTAATGATAAATTAGTAATATTTAGCATGTGCATCATCTTTCTGAACTGGCTATCAAGGAAACTTTTTCTATTTTAAATATTCACATAGATGGCCTTATTTTTGTATACAGTACTTGATATAGCTTTGCTAACATTAGAACCACAATTGCAGTATGATCCTTTAGGCAGCTGGCAATACTCTTAATACATTTTGTAAGTGACTTAAAAAGGAAAGAGATATATCTTCTTTCAGTATGCATGTGTAACTCCAATTAGTGTTAATAGGAGTTACGTGCTTTGGGATGAAAACATGTCTCTGAAATATGTAACTATTTCCAGTTGAAAATAAATATACCCTATTAACACTTCATCTTACTTTTAATGTAAACATCTTTTCTCAAGAAAAATATATGCACTCTTGCAAATCTCTCATTTATCTCACTTTATATTCCTTATTTTATCAATGGGAAAAATGAGGAATTTCTCTTTATCGTTGTATGCATGTCTTTTACTTAAACTACTGATAAAAGAAAAGTTTGTAAAAGTGTCTACCATGCATTCTTAAGTCATCATTGTACATGACAGAGTCTCCTCTCAATATCTTTCATGCATCTATCTGCACAAAAGATTCCTCTATTCTTGAAATTATTTTTATAATGATCTTCCAGAGTAGGGGTGGTGGTGGTGGAAAAGGCTAAAAGAAATGAAAATAAACTTTGGCTTTCTTTCTTACTGTTCAGTATTCAGTAAAGAATAGATCCCTAACTCTCTCTAATTTTTTCCCACTATCATAGCCTAGATAATGCATCAATCTCTTCTGCATTCCATCTGCTAATTATTTCATTTACTACGACACTAACAAGAGAAAAAGAATGCAAGTAACATTACTATGGAAGTATAAACTTTAATTAAGAAAAAGAGGGAACCAATGAAAGCAAGTAGAAATTGCAGTTAACTGTAGTAGAAGAAGCAACACTGACAGAGGAAGGAATGGATAAAACTGGATATTTTATAATCAAGGACAGATGTTTACTGTTTGGATCTGGAAATTTTGGGTCGTTTCATATATAATTATTGTTTGTTACTCAAATTAAGAGTAGAATCTACCTCTTCCCCCCTGCCATTGCCTCCTGTGCTGTGTGAACATGAAGGAGATTAAAAGCCTGCTTGATCTGTTTTGGTAAAGTCAGTAAGTTCTCCTGTCTTCGGTGGAACCATGTCTGTGAGCTGCTACTCCATTTTCAATTCTAAGAAGAGAATGGATTGATCAGTATATTTCTAGTGCCTGTCAGTTTCATACATTTATTTTGGCTTGTTCGTATACAACCTTTTTTTTTTTTTTTTTACATAAACAAATGCCTGGCTGGGGACAGGCGGGTAATGTGATCCAAGATGGATTAGCAGTCAGGCTTTCTAACGGGGGCTTAAGGATTTCTGGGGCCAGCAAGAGATAATGCAGCCTAAAGATGGGCTGGAGGGCAGATTCCAGAGGAGAGGAGGAGGAGAGAGAAAAAGAAAAAAAAGACTATCTGTATCTACTTGCAACAGTGAATTTTCTCAAACGGTGATATTTGCTCTAAAACAAGGTTTTGTAAAGTCTGCTGTATCCACATTCTCTCGAATGAGCATCTGCCAACATTTACACTGACAACCTTAAGTTGGAATTTTAAACCTAATTAGTAGTTGAAAGAAGAACAGCGTCATCTGCATAAAGCAAAGCACAATTTTCCTTTTGCCTAATAAAGGACAGTGGATATAAATTTGATGTAATGTAGTCCCCAGTTCATTGACATAGATCTTAAATGTGTTGGCGGAAGAATACAATGTAGTCTCACACCTTTAGTCATTACTATGTTGCCTGTAAGTACGTTTTTATGTTGCATCTAACCTGCATTATACTATCTTGATATAATGCCAACATTAAATATGTAAGACTCCTGCTAGGAACCAAATTCTCTAGTTTAACCCAAAGTATGGGTCTGTTATCAGAATCACTTTTTTTGAATAAAAATAAAAATTCATTAAAAAAGGAAAACAGAATATTTTCTAGACAAGTAGACTATTGTTGATTTATCCTTTCTAAAAAATAACCTAAACATTTGTTAAACAATGTTCTTCAAGATAGAAAATTAATTTTTCATTCAACAGCAATACTGTAGCACTTAGACCAGACATGTCAAACACAAGGCCTGCGGGCCGGATGCGGCCCGCAAAGTAGTTTCATGTGGCCCACGAAGCCATCCTGGAAACAGTGAGGGAACGGCCCCTGCTGCCTTGGCCCTGGCGCAGGCTGGCCGAGACCCAATGTACAATTTTGTGGTGGCCATCTATGCTGAAACGCATTCAGTCTTAGCTCCACAAGGCCGTCTGGAAACAGTGACGAACCAGCCCCTGCTGCGTCGTCCCCGCCCCCTGGGTGCATGCTGGGGAGGTGTCCTTCCTTCCAAGTACAGAGTGGTGGGAAAATATTTGAGATGAGGGAGGGAGAAAAACAGGCAAGAAATGCAGCTGGGGAGGTGTCACCCTTCGTGAGGAATGAAGAAATGCACCATCGCCTGGAAGTGGCCAGCAAATGGCCCTCGCCTACTTCACATATCTGGCTTAATGGCCTCCGTAGGAGAGGTTTCGGCAGGCAGTGGGGTGCTCTCCTCACAGCGCCAAGAGGCTGAGCCGGGCGGCGCAAATCCAAAAAGAAGCGCAACGCCGCCCAGCCCCCAGACTGTCCGGTTTTGGCAGGCAGCGGGGCGCTCTCCTCACAGCGCCGAGAGGCTGAGCCGGGCAGTGCAAATCCAAAAAGAAGCACGACGCCCAGCCCCCAGCCTGCCAGTTTTCAGCAGGCAGCGGGGCGCTCTCCTCACAGCGCTAAGAGGCTGAGCCGGGTGGCGCAAATCCAAAAAGAAGCGCGACACCGCCCAGCCCCCAGACTGCCCGGTTTCGGCAGGCAGCGGGGCGCTCTCCTCACAGCGCTGAGCCACGCGGCGCAAATCCAAAAAGAAGCACGCCGCCCAGCCCCCAGCCTGCCCGTTTTCGGCAGGCAGTGGGGCGCTCTCTTCACAGCGCCGAGAGGCTGAGCCGGGCGGCGCGAATCCAAAAAGAAGCGCAAGGCTGCCCAGCTCCCAGCCTTCGCAGTTTTGGCAGGCAGCTGGGTGCTCTCCTCACAGCGCCAAGAGCTGAGCCAGGTGGAACGAATCTGATGAGAAGTGCAATGCTGCCTAGCCCCCAGCCTGCCCAGTTTCAGCAGGCAGCAAGGTGCGAACTTCACACCGCCAGGCTCAACCTCTCAGCGCTGGGAGGAGAGTGCCCCGCTGCCTGCCAAAACCGGGCAGGCTGGGGGCTGGGTGGCATCACACTTCTTTTCAGATTTGCGCTGCCTGGCTCAGCCTCTCGGTGCTGTGAGGAGAGCGCCTCGCTGCCTGCTGAAACCGGGCAGGCTGGGGGCTGGGCGGCATTGCACAGGTAACGTTGACTCTCATGCTGCTCATGGCATCCCCTCTCCCAGAGCCCATCAAGCCAGATATGTGAAGTAGGTGAGGGCCATGTGCTGGCCACTTCCAGGCGATGGTGCATTTCTTCATTCCTCACGAAGGGTGACACCTCCCCAGCTGCGTTTCTTGCCTGTTTTTCTCCCTCCCTCATCTCAAATATTTTCCCACCACTCTGTACTTAGGAAGGAAGGAAGGAAAGAAGGAGAAGGAGGGTCTGAGGGAACTGCCCTGCTGCCCTTTCACCATCCCCTTGCCCCCTCCTCCTGACCTATCCTGGGGGTCTCCCATCCTATTGCTAAGGAAGCTTGAGATACAAAGCCGGGTCTCCTCCCATGGAGAATGAAGGGCCTCCCTCTGACTTTTCCCTCATACCCATCATGAGCAACCTGGTGAAGGAGAGCAAGCACAGCAGCAGCAGCCTTGAGGAGGAGGTAAGTGCAGCTGGGCACCCCCTTGGAGAAGTGGGGCTGGGCTTGGTGCCGCGGGTGCTCAAGGGCCAGGCTGGGCGTTTGCTGCCCAGGGCTCCGGGCAGCCCGCACCACCATCCAGCCCCCCCGCATGGCCTGAGAACAGTGAGACTCCTCCAGTGGACCATGCCTTGGCACCTGCCCTGGTCCCACCCCCTTCTGCCAGAGACCCTCAGATCTGTCGCACTCCTGCCCAGGCCCCCACAGGCACCCTTGACGTGAACGATGTAGAGCTGCCCATGCCCACCCAGTAGGCCACACCCACTCCATCCACGCCCACCCAGTAGGCCACACCCACCTGGCCCCTCAAGGGCAACCGCAATGCTGATGCAGCCCTCAATGAAATTGAGTTTGACACCCCTGACTTAGACTAATACTGCTCCATAGTGCTTTACAGCCCTCTCTGAGTGGTTTACAATGTCAGCATATTGCGCCCAACAACCTGGGTCCTCATTTTACCAACCTCAGAAGGATGGAAAGCTGAGTCAACCTTGAGCCACTCAGGATTGAACTTCTGGCAGTGAATTAGCCTGAAATAGTGCATTCTAACCATTGTACCACCACAGCTCATGGCTATCTATTTAACTATTTGCAATATAGTTTTCCTAGTACTGAAAGCAAGCTACTTGGGGAATAATTGACAGTGCCTTCCATATTTCCCTTGTTATACAGCTCAAATCGAGCCTGAGGCATTTGAATCTGAACTATTATAATAAATAGGCCATCAATCTAAGTTTTATTTGAGAAGCTTGATGGGTGTTCTATTTGGCTGCCTGCCTTACAAGATTTTACTTTTGAAATAAAATAAGATCAACAATCACTTCATCAGACACTAGTTCCTAGTAGACAAGGTGAGCAGCTTTGATCTGATATTATTTCCTATATTCATAATAAGCTATTCCTGATCCACTCTCCAAATGATTTGAAATATTTTTTTCCGAGATCTTTGGTGGTATACCACAATCTTGAACTGCGAGAGCAATGAAAGCCCTGGAAATGAAACCACTCATCCATGTAATAAAAGATAAATAAGGCAACTTGATTACTAAACTTTCTTTCAATCAATTCTGCCATTTAGATAATTCAAAATGCAAAGCACTTTTATCATATAACCCTACTTTCTATTTCCATAAGAAGGCTGCAAACAAAGTTGTGCATAGCCTCTGAATGAGAACAATTACATATAATACATTGTAATAATTCTGTATCTTAATTTGTTTTAGCATATACATGAAAAGGACAAACAGGCTAACTGGCTGAGAAAGGTACAGTTTTTATTAGTTCTCCGAAGTTTTTTTTTAGTATAATTGACATTTTCCAAAAGTACTTTATTAGTATCAACTAAACTGACACAAAGAGAAATCCAAGCAGGGGCAATTTCATTCATTTCTTGATTTAATAAAATCAACTGAATTAAGTTTCAATTTTAAGATTAAATTTTTCATTACATTCCAATGGACTTGATATATTGCATATCCTTTGAAAATGCTTGCATCACTTCACAAAGGTAAATCACCAGGAATTTTTGGATCCCTACATTGCAGAGATTATTTTTGTTTATGCACAAACACTTTGGATCCAGTTTAAGATTGTAATATTTATGTAACTACCAGTATTATGGGCAATATTTATTCACTTATTAACTATGTGCAATAATATCAAGGAATTACAGCACAACCTAATACTTCATGCGTAGCAAACTGTATGAGAATGTAGAGGATACTGACTTTGTTTCAAGCTTTCTTTGCAAAGGATGACATCAAAAATACCAGGGATTGGATGTAGATCAGGGGTGTCAAACTCACGACGTATCATGACTTTTTCCCCATTGCCGGAGCTGGGGTGGGCGCGGTTTCGGCATGACGCATCCAGCCCGTGGGCTGGCAGTTTGACACCCCTGATGTAGATTATGGGAAGCTGTTTTGGCGTTAATACAAGTGCTTTAAATTAAATAAAAAGTGTACTCTGCTTTATGCACTTTACAGCAGAAGAGAAACAGTTATTAAAATATGAGATAGTTCCAGTACATTGTAGCATATATCTAAAGCAATGGAATATGACATTTTGACAATAAATTTATACAAGCTATAAATACTACATATTAGGCTATGTAGTGATACCATATGGCAATAGCATTATGACCGAACAAACATTTTAGCTATCTTAGTCCCAGACATCCATGTAATAGCCTTTTACTGCCAACTGAGATTGTTTGGAATAGTTCTATTAAGTCCTGCTAAATAGCAATGTAATGAAAACAAATGTTTGTGTGACTGTGTGTGTGATGCATTGCTTTCATCTATATAACTCTGTACAAATCACAGAGTCAATTACAGTTCAGTAATATGGATTATTTTTCACCGTTTGGTTTCGATGGAAGAATGGTGCTGTTCTTGTGAATTAGAAGAACATGAGCTGGCATGGGTGGCATGAGTATTACTGGTAGGAAAAGTCAAGGATAATGTGGATTTTAAAAATCATTATGTTAGACATTTCATACTGAAAATATGGGATAAATAAACTGTAAACCCAGGTTATACCAGAAAACACCTTTGTGGTTCTCCCCTGCAAAGCATTTAATAGACAAGACAAAGGCAAATCGTGAGATTTTTGTCAAGGAGAATGTAAAATTAAGAGAAGTGGTGGCAGAGGAATATTATTGTCAATGGTTTTCTTAGCTTTAGTTATTAGAAAGATTTAAAATAGACAAAGGTATTTATAGTTTTGACAATGTAAGACTGAGTTTGAAACAGAACTTTGTGAAAACGATGAACAACTATTAAAATGATGAACATGCAATTGCTAAAATGCAATTGCTTTGAAATTTGAATTTTATTGAATTTGAAGCAGAAGAACAAATGAAAGAATAATGGGGCTAAAACATATTTTAGATGGGACAATGGGAAAATGTGGTTGAAAGAAGTGAAATTTATACTATGTTCTCATCTTAAGGGGAATTCTTATAAAATGATGAACCATTGGTACATGTCACCAGACAAATTATCTACTCTAAAATCTATAAAAGGCACTTCAAATCTATGTTGGAAATGTGAACAACAAGAAGGGACATTTGATCATGCTTAGTGGATGTGTAAAAAAAGCTAAAAAAATTGGATTTAAATATATATACTGATTCAGAGAATTTTAAAGATTAATACACAATTGAGACCAGATATTTTTCTTTTCGAATCAATGGACAGTTGGAAAAAAGTCATGGAAGTTTGTTTTTGTGTATGGTAAGTGCACCAAGATTATTGTATGCACAAAGATGGAAAGATTCAGCATTATCCACAATAGAGGAATGGTTGGTAAAGATGATGGAACTTGCTGAAATGGCTACATTGACTTCGTTCATCAGAGAAAAGATAGTATTTATATTTATTGTTGACTGGAAACCCCTTATGGACTTTTTGTGTAAAACAGAAAAAATGAGCTTATTATTTATGGTTTTGATTATTAGGCAGGGTAGATTATAGAAAGGAGAGAATCATGTTTTGTCTGGTGTGATGATGGGGAACAGGAGCCACTCAATTGTCACTTTAGTGGCATGACTGGATCAATATTAATATGAATGTCTTATGGCACTTACCTGGACTGGACTGGATTGTACCTTGGGATCTGGATTTGGACTAGACTTCTAGATTTTCTTCTTCTTTGGGGGGGAGGGGGCTTTTCTCAGCTTTTCAGCGGTATGGAGCTGGAGGATGGACTGTGTTTGCACACGGCTGCACTGGCCATATTTCCTGCATTGCTATGACTGGCAACTGATGAAGCCAGAGGGTTTCAGAGGGAGCTGGAGGTTGTTTCTGCCAGTCTGCTGCATGGTCCATCCTCCACTGATGATACCCAATTATATATCTCTTCCCCTGGCAAATTAAGTGATGCCATGACTGAGGGTCTGGATGGGGAAAACCAAGCTTCCACTGAATCCTGGCTGAAGACCGAGTGACTTTAGGTTTTGGAGCCTACTCATTATAGGACTTTGCCTTCTTTGGTGCTGGATGGAGTTGCACTTCCCAAACAGACCCAGTGTGCAATCTGGGGATCCTTCTAGACTCATGACTCTTGCTCAAAGAGCAGGTGGCAGTCACAGCTAGGAGGACCTTTGTACAACTTTGGGTTGTGTTTCAATTGCACCTGTTTCTGGATCAGGAGACTCTGCTCGCAGTCATTCACGCCCTGGTCATCTCCTGGTTGGGCTACTTTGATGCACTCTAATGAGGCTTCCATTTCAATAGTATCCAAAAGCTTCAGCTGGTACATGAAGTGATGCAAGCAAGCATGTGTACTTCCATAACAGAACATGTCACACCTCTGCTCCACGAGCTGTATTGACTGCCAATTTTCTACTGTTTCCAATTCAAGGTGCTGGTTTTAACCTTTAAAGCCCTTCATGGCATGACACTGGGCTATCTGAAGGACCACCTGCCCCCGATTATATCAGCTTGTCCCATTAATTTTGACAGAGTAAGAATATTGTGGGTACCATCTGCTAGGGATTTACATTTGGGCCTTCTCTGCTGTGTGGCCCACCTCATATAACCTCCCCCCCCCCGGAATCAGGTCAGTCCATCCTTGTTAATGTTCCGCAAGTTCTTGAAGACCTGATTATGTCACCAGGCATGGGGGTTCCAGAGAAGTAGAGACATTCTATGATGGTCCCATTATTGAACTTGATATAGTCACTCTTTGTGCTTTGTGGTTCATATATTTTTTAATGAATGTTTTTATATATTTGTTGTTTTATGTGATTGTTATATGCCACTCAGAGACACTCCCAGTGAGATGGGCAGCTATATAAATTTGATTAATTTAATAAAATAAACAGTATCACATTTTCTGTACAATAAAGAAATTTAGAATTTAACAAGTGCTACATAAATTATCAACCATAAGTTGTAAGATGAAAGTAAGGTAAATCTTTTTCCGTTTTATAATAAGCTCTGCAGACTGATTAAAATCAAGACTGCAGAACTGTATGTTAAATGAAATGTTAAATAGCAAAACTGAGGTGATGATTCCTAGCATAGTCTGTGAGCTCCTCTTTCTAAGAAGATCAAGTACTCTAATGTACTGTTCTAGAAATTCCATTACTTCATCACGAGTTTTCAGGCTCATCAGTAAGACAAATATTTGCATACTATGTTCTGAACTCAGTGTAAAATAAATATGTGAAATAGTTGGTGAGTGATGGCAAACTGTCATTGGGAGAGCTCCCTTCTTACTCAAGTTTGCATTGGCCTGAATCCATGGAAATGCTAAGGCTCCTAAGCTGCATGGAGATCCGCTAACAAAATCTGGCATCAATGTAGAATTTTGTTAAATGCTGTATGGCATGAGCATGCATGAATTATTACTAGTACTTTAAATAAAATTTCTCCCACACAAAGAATGCAGTTTGTATAATACAGTTTGTATAATACTAAATAAGCTTAGCATTAGAAGAAATACATGTGATTTGGTATTTACAAATTTTAAAGTAAGGATCTATTTATTTAGAGTACAGTAAGGATTTATTTCCATAACTATTGTTTATTGCAGTATCAAATTACCATTGAACCCAGGACTTAGATTATTTAGTAAATCTATGTGTGTCAGTATATTAGCATATTAAGAAACTGCTAGCGGTTATCTTCCATGCTAGAAAGTCTTCCACATAACAGAAGAGCTTATTAATTAGCCTTTTCCTACTCTTGCCTCTGATACCCAAATAGCTATGCACTGTAAATTTGAATATAGTAACACAGTAATATTCCATTAAGCCCAAATATAGCTGCCAGAAGGTAAAATCAGCAGCCTGACTTTGCCTTCATTATCTTCATGAGACTTTAGATCTTAAACAAGCATAACTTGATTGGCCACTATATGCAATCAGAAAAAAAAGTTTAAATATCACTGAAATAAAAAAAGTTAAACTTTACAAAGTTACAATAATATAAATTGAGTGGGAAGAGGAAAACTATTAGTGACTAATATAAAGTTTGCTGCAGTCTCATGCAAATAAAATGTTAAGTTGAAAACCAATATAATATCTGGAATTTTGATACTATAATTTTTTTAAAAAAAATAACAGAAATTACATGGTTATTGATTGCATTTCAATAATAGTTGATATTTAAAATAATATTCCTGACAAGAAAGACAGTATGTAAATTGTGTTGAGCAAAATATACAATAATGTGTATTACATATGTTTATTACATACATATAAAATAAATCTAATAACATATTATATACGATTTTAGCACTTGAAAAAATACCATCAGTTTTACATTGTGAGCAGTATTACAGACTATGAAAAGGTTGATTTTGCTTTAATTTGATCAATATAGAGGTCATTACTTGTACAATTAGATTTAAAACATATCAAGTGAAGAGGAATAGTAGTGTTCTGAAAATGCTTTTTCAAGATTTTATGCAAGAGTTTAGCTTCATCCATCACAATAGTCCTTTACTTTGAAAAAAACAACCCTTCATGCAGATCAAATTTTATGGAAGTCCATACTGGGATTTAGTTTCATTTTTCTCATAATGTTTTAGTGCAAAATATAAAACATTATTCCTATATCTGCAAGGGCATCCTTAAACAGACCACATAAAGTCTCTTATGTTTTTATTGTATGTCACACTAATGCAAACCACCAATATATATATATTTACTTGTTTTATGGATTACTTTGCTGATGTTCCATATCAACAATTACTGTGTTCCATTAATTCTTCCAATCAACTTTCTTGTTAACCTTGAATGAAGTAGGGTATATATTAAAAAAATAAGAATATTTGAGTGAAGTCATAAGTATTATGGAAGATTTAACGTGCATATTCCGTGCTTTCTTATTGCAAAAGAATAAAAGAATTTAACATACCAGTAATCTAAGTACAACTTTATGTGGTAGAAAAAAACAAACCCATGTGGCACATCATATACTCAGAGTAAATAAAAAATAAAAATTTATTTACAATATAGTATTTTGTGTGTGTGTATAATAACAAAACTTATAATATCAACATTTTATTTTACAGTATTGTGCTTATTAATTTTATCAATTGTATGTCACTAGGCAAACAGTGTTGCAGTATGTTTATAATTTTATAATAAAGAACCAATTTTGCTTTTGCTTTTGTAATCGTCAATAGATATTTGCTACAATAAGGGCCACACATAAGCACACACAAACTTTAATTAAAATTTCCACGCTTTGTGAATAATTAATAAACTATAATTGAGAATTCTATTTATTGTGCTTCATGAACATTGTGTATAGTTCTACTACAGCATTTAATTTAGCTATATTGCGGTAATCTTATTTTGGGTTCTTGCAGCAAATAGTTAGGAGTGCATATTGAATCTACTGTGATAGCACCATTGCCAGAAAATAATTAAAATAGTAATTATAAAAGGAATGAAAAGACAATGAAGTTATCATAATTTGTGGATTTGTCTGCTCTCTGGAATTTCATCTTATCTGTTTTTATATTATAAAATCAGTTCAAGTGTTTGAGGATAATTCAGTGGTAGTCATCATTCTGTGTTTTGCCAGAATATCCTCTAGTGTAAATACAACAGTAAAATAAATTGTTAAGACTATGTACTATATTAATAAACTCCTTTTAATTCTCTGGAATACAAGGAGGAGTTATTTTATCTATTTCTATTTGTTGAAGTTAATATATGATTATGGTGTATGCATAAATGAAAAGATAGCTCTTTTCATAGCAAGTAAATCACAAAATCTTGAGGGGTTGATTGTAGCTTATCATATTCACTGATTAAAAAACACCACTTGCATAAAAAAATGTCTTTCAGTTCATATATTGTACTTTGCCTGTTAGGAAATCTTTACAATAGCCTAAAATATAACCTATGAGAGGTAGGCCTATTGTTTAAAAATTCACAGTTTCCAAAATTGCTGAAAGGAAATATATACATATATTGGTAAATTCCATATTTTATGAAGCAGCAAACTTAATGCAGAATTCATGAGCATCCACAACGATCTACTACCATAGCTGGTATTTTCCCATATATTATTTGTTCTTTTCCATTGAAATATAACATATTTATTGGGGACATCTTAGTAGGTGTGCAGCAAGGGCCTGCTGAACCTCTTGGATTTGCTTGATGTACCAGATGAGTATGTGGATATTTTTGTAAAAATACAAATTCACATTCTCCAGAGCAGTAGTTTGCTTTATATCTTTTGGGTGCAATAATCCAGTCCCATCCAAAAGCTTCAAAATCCACTGTCAATGGGTAACGACAACATCGAGATTCTGTTGAGTGTTCGTCACAATCAAGCCCAAAATCTCTGCGTGATCTTTTTGGCGTATCTGTAATCTTGACCTCTAAAAAAGGATTCTATAAATAAAAGAAAATGAATAGTATATTGGGAAAAGATATATTACTCAACATTTCATATAGGATACATTTTTCCTACATATTATCTGGCATTTAAATACTGTTACCTTTGAATGTACAATTTTGACTGCAAAATAATAATCCCTTGCAACTGATTCTAGTAATATTTCTATAAACTTTATTTTTGTAGATAATTTTAAAATTTGAACTGTAACAAACATCTCTTATCCACTGAATGTTATCCAGGAACTGCACAATACTTTTAGCCTTGAGTTTCTTGAGCAGCAGCACCCTCTAGTACATGGTAATCGATTTTGGAAAACCAAATGTATTTTCATGTTGTTCAAAGAATAAAAAGAATAACCATTGTTTTAATAGAAAAACAAGATTTTTCTTTGTTTTTACAATTTCCCATGTTTTCCAATCAGAAATAAGACTCCTTATTTCTCTGAAACAGAATAAGGGGTGAATGGGGAACTGTACTGAAAGATAATTCATCCCACAAAGAACAGTCTATTGATGTATGAACATAATTTAAATATTCCCTTAGCAATTGTCAGGTTTTTGGCAGGGGAGCTACATAGTTACAATAGTTACAACTATTTTCCTCTTGTCAATCATATATAAGAGAATAAAATGAGTAGCAAAGGCGAAAAAATAGATTAAGACTATTGATTACTTGATTTTAAAATCTGTATTTTTCTGTGTTCTGAATATCCATAAAGTTTCCCAAATTTATCACAGAGAGACAATGTACAGTATGTTTATATACTTTATATTATGGATTTATTCCTCAAATAACAAATAGCAGTTCTGAATTAGATTTATACTTTCAACGTCTTTTTTGTGATATTGTGACCAAAATTGGTTGCAGTATTGCAGGTGTGGTCTTACTAGGGTACTAATATAAAGCGGTACTAATTCTTCGCGTGATCTTGATTCTATGCCTCTGTTTATACAACCCAGGATTGTATTAGCTTTTTTGGTTGCTGCTGCACACTGCTGGCTCATAGTCAACTGATCGTCCACTAGGACTCCAAGGTCCCTCTCACAGCTACTATTTTTAAGCCAGGTCTTGCCCAATCTGTACTTGTACCTTTCATTTTTCCTGCCTAAAGGTAAAACTTTGCTTTTCTCCACATTGAAACTCATTTTGTTGGATAGGGCCCATTGTTCAAGTTTGTCTAGATCTTTTTGGATCCTGAGTTTGTCTTCTGGGGTGTTGGCTACTCCTGTCAGTTTGGTGTCATGTATGATTCTATGTCCGTGTATACTGTTATATGTACTATTAAACTTGTTTCATGTTCTCTAAAACTACTTAGAAGCTTAATTTTCCCACATATAAATATTTATAAAAATCCTGAACCAGCAGAAACAATTTATTGTTAGCAGGCTATAATTATTTTAAAATAGCTCTGTTTAATCATGTTTACTGTATTCAATTTAATAAAAAGGTGTAGTAGCTGGTTGAAATAGAAAAATTAAACAGTATGTATTAGAAGTGGAAAATGGAATTATACTTATTGAAATATAATGTTATGGATTTACAATTTTTGGTAGTTACTGTATTTAGTCACTGATGTTATAACTATTGCAAAATGAATAGAATAGTCACATAAGAAACTGGTGAGCAAATGAGCACTCCACTGAATTTCTCCATTCATTAAGTAAGTTATATTCTTTCCTCACCAATGTTATATCAAATGAGATGTCGGATCTTTGAACACTTTGACATGTTTCAAAGAAAAACAGTATAAGAAGGCTATTTGTTGCTGTCTGTTTTCTAGGGTTTTTCCTAAGTATCTTATTGTTCGCTCTTGGAACCATGATTTTAAGGCTATACATTTTGCTCTACATAAACTAATTTTGAATATTAACAAATTGGAAATGCTGACCTACACAATTGAATATGCTGACCTATACAAGCTGACCTAGTGATAATAAATATTATTAGCTTCATTGAGAGAAAATTAATAAGGATCATATTTAATTTTGCTCCATTAATTTGCCAGTGTTTTCCTATTACAGTCCTAAACAAAATGATGTGGAGATAAATCCCAGGAAGTTTAATGCCAAGTATATATGCTTATAATCACTATCTTTAAAAAGCTCTGAGCTTTTTTGCTCATTACTAAGTGACAAACATGCTGAGGACTTTAAAGAAGAACTTACCAAGCCTTCTTCTCCTGGTCCTGGATATGTCACTGCAATATCTCTTCCCTTTTCATTCAAAGCTTTGATTTCAATGCCCAAGTTGGATTCAGGTTGTTTAAGCCAATTTTGCAAAACAGTCTTCACATCAATACTCTGCCAAATACCAGTCCCTGGGTTCATGTCAAGTTTCAAGGATCGAATTGCAGTCGAAGTTGTACCATCTTTCATAGGTCTGATGAGTCTCAGGATCTGCACAAATACTGTTGTAGGCTTCTGGACTTGTCTTAAGTATATCCACAACTGGGCTTTAACTACTCTGTTATATTGTATTTTAGAACTAAATTTAAAGAAGCAACACTTGGGTTTTCCTTCCACAGGTATAGGAAAATCAGCTATAAGTAAATGAATAAGAAAAAAAAACTTGCTTGCAAATGATTTTTTTTTAAAAAAATATAATCATGATATATGTATTCTTCATAAAATATTTTCAGAATGATTTTCATGATTGTAGATTAGCAGTATAATAGCAAGGAGAATCACTCTGAACTGTGGGAATGATCCATAAAGTATGCCATTTCAAAGATCATCCCCATGCCCCATATTATACCTTGGTGCATATTAGACCAAATCATTTCTTCCTATATTACCATGTTTCCCTGAGTGTAAGACCTACCCCGAAAATAAGCTCTAGCTTGATTTTTGGGGGTGGGCTTAATATAATCTCTACCCCCAAAATAAGCCCTAGTTTTGGGGTGAGGCGCACACCTAAAAATCAACCTAGGGCAGGGGTGGGGGGTTGGAGCTTACCATTGCAACCAGGCCTCCCATGGATCAACACTGGCTTCGCCGGCCCACTTCTTCCGCGGCCGAAGGAGCAGCTTCATTCTGCAGCTGAGAATGGAGCTCAGGCCGGCATTTGGCAGTCAGGAGGCCTTTCCTGAAGGCCTGTGCAGCCGAGAACCGAGCTATGGATTCAATCTCAGCTGCAGAATGAAGCTGAGGTGGGCCAGCTGGGCGGGGCGGGGCTGTTGCTGCCGCCACTGCAAGGAGAGTGGAAAAGAAACACACACACCAGAAAATAAGACTTGGTGCCTCTTTTGGAGGCAAACAAAAAATAAGACCGGATCTTATTTTGGGGGGAAAACGGTATGATTTTACTACCTCCTTCCCACATGCTCTTGATATGAAGTTAATTTTTATGGTCAATCTCAATGAGTGTAATTTCTATGTGGAACCATTGCATCAAACTGTTTATTACATAGGCACAAGCCTGTTGCCATGGTGGTGGCAAAAAAAGTGATATTTTTTTCTACAAAGGTGATCACACTGAATAAAAAGGAACAGTGAAAAAATGCATATTGTTTACCACTGCAGAAAGAGGGAACCTGTGCCTTCAAGTACACAAATTCAACTCCCTGCATCTCCAACTTCTACATCTCTCATCATGGACCATGTTGCATTGGACTTCTAAGAACTATGGATTCTCAATATCTGTGTGTATTCCATCCTTGCCACAGGAATTGTACTGGACTTCAGCATGTATTCTATAATCTATTTATTTAGTAAGAATAAAAATTAAATTACCAAAGTTTCTAAATTAGTTCACAGTACTCATAACATACAATCATTATTTTCGAAATGACGCTATGGAAACACATATAGGTACTCCTCGACTTACAACAGTTCATTTAGTGACCGTTCAAAGTTACAATGGCACTGAAAAAAGTGACTTATGACCATTTCAGCATCCCTATGGTCACACAGTCAAAATTCAGATGCTTGGCAACTGGTTCATATTTATGATGGTTGCAGTATCCTGGGGTCATTGGATCAGCTTTTGCAACCTTCTGTACAAGCAAAGCCAATGGGGAAGCCAGATTCACTTAACAACCGTGTTTTTAACTTAACAACTGGAATGATTCACTTAACAACTGTTGTAAGAAAGTTCGTAAAAAGGGGCAAAACTCATTTAACAAATATTTCACTTAGCAACATAAATGTGGGGCTCAGTTGTGGTCATAACTTGAGGACTACCTACAGTAGAAAAATACAGAACTTTGAAATATAAAATTAAAATATTCTAACTTTATTAAGTCTAAGAAATAAAAAAAACTGGGACAAATTCATTTAATCTTAAGAAAACTAATGGAAATATTTAATTCAAAAGCTGCAGAGTAAATTAAAATGTTCATGGCGGTAGCATCTGCATAGATTTTTTAAATTTATCTTTCAGCCTGGCATCTCATGTTTGGAATGTGCAGTGTTCTTGTGAAAAGTTACTTAAGAAGAAAACAGAATCCCTGGGATTCTTTGTGAGTTTATTACTTAAAGTAACTGACCAGCTGTACAAGTCACTCTTTGAAAAACCTTCAAACAAAATAGCCAGAGATGTTGAATGCATTGTATTATATTCTCAGAGTGATAAAGGTTGAGCACCTGCGATCTTAACTTAATATTTTTTTAGCCTTAAGTATTTAATACAAACAAGATTGCAAAGAAGCTATAAGAGAATTCAGATTGATTTTGCTTGTGCAGTAATAACACTTATGTTATTATTTCAGATAAAATAACTGATTTTATTTAAAATTATTTGGCCATGTCTAATCTGGTTTATCAATTCTGAAATTACATTACAGTTATCTAGAAACTAATGTTAGCATATAATGACCTGAGAAAAACAACCTACCTAAGAATTCATATACATGCCTGCAAGATGTCTTTTTTATATGTTCCTTGGTGTGATATGGATTATATTAATAGAATCATATCACATCAGTGTACACAAAACCATACCTAGAAGGCACGTATATGTGAAGTTGCTATTCTCAATGGAAGTAAGAATACTAAAATTGTACTTATTCTTTGTCTCTTTTTTATGCATGACTCTGCCTCCCAATTGAGGTGAGATTTGGGACGGGTCTGGAGATTATTGAAGAGCACACCTGAATGCCTTGCTGTGGTTTAACAACAGTGTTTAAATCAATTTTGTAATCCTGGAAGTTAGATCCATTGAATTATATTCTTGAAGATAAACTCCACCACATTTACACATTTAACATAATGAAAATTCAATTAAATGAATGAAATTCATTTTCATCATAAATGAAAATTCAAATAAATAGAAAAAGGTTTTTTTCAGAAGGTTCTCCAGGCAACAAAGATAAATAATTTTTGAAATAATTTGCAGAGATTTTGTATCAAAAGCAATTTATTTCCTTCTTAATAGTTACAATCATTCTTAAATTATATTTAGATTATTGCATTTAGATAAAATAGATGCTATTCTTGGTATTATATCAAATGAAATCTCAGTATAGTATATCACTGCAGTCTGCTGCTAGCAAATCTGTGTCATCTGGGCCTAAGTTTTCATTTAACAATATTTCATCATTGCCTTAAGTGTTATTCTGAAGACAGCTGCCATGTCCAACTTTAGCTAATGAAGAACATAGGATACTATAATATAAATTCAGCAAAGATACTTGATAGGACCTGTGGCAGATGCTCAGCACTAAGGCGATAACGAAGAAATGCTCATTCAATAAATAACTTCATTTCTTCTTAACACAACTAATGTTTATTCATAAACATTAAATATAGCATTGTTGCCAGTTAAGGAGTGAGTTTCATTATGTGGCTGTTAAAACTATATATTTGTGTTCATTGATATCTGTTGACAGGCCCATGAGTTAGAAAAAAGAAATATATAACAGGTTGTTGTGAACTTTTTGTATACTACTTAATTGATTTTCCAATCATTTCACTGATTCGAGGGGAAAGGCTTCATTAGGACAATTTATCTGAATGTGCATTCCAGTGTTTTGGATATAATTACAACTGGGACAAGGATTCAAGGTGAAAATCTTGTGGATTTTTATCTTGGTAATGAATTGTAATCACTCGGAAGTGAAATTTAATTGGTTCTCTGGATGTATGATGTCATAGTATTTGCTATATTATTCCTGACTGGCTAATATTATGTAAATGCAAAAGAAATTAGAATAATTAAAAAACATATACTAAAAGAACAAATCTGTAAAGGTAAACATAACTTTTACTAGTGTAAACAAACTGTATGAAAAGCCAGTTTGGTGTAGTGGCTAAAACACCCCACTAGAAACTGGGAGCCCATGAGTTCTAGTCTCACCTGATGTAAAAAGCCAGTTAGGTAACTTTGGGCCAGTCACTCTCTCCCAGCCCTAAGAAGCAGGCAAGGGCAAATCACTTCCAAAAAAATCTTGCCCAAAAACTAGTCCAGGGACTAGTCCAGGCAGTTACCAGGAGTCAAAAACTAAATCAAAAGCACCAAAAATAAAAATAAAAACCTACAGAATTGAAAAAAATGATTTTTACATAAATAGGTTTAAAACTCTAAACTTACATATCTCTATAATAAAAAACATTAGCATGTGATACATGAGCAGATTGGAGCTATGATACTCGTTTTACCATGTCATTTATATGAATGTATTTTATTTTCCACTTTTCAGAAAAATGTTTTTAAAACCTGGCTCTTCAGAATGTTTCAGTATATGTCTTTTCTACGTATTTCTCGTTCTTGTAAGCTTTATAACCTTATCACATATCTACAGCAAGCAGATGTTTATTGTAGGATAGTTTTTATAAAAAAATATCTATTTTAAAAATAGTGTCTCTGTAGTACGTATGTGCTTTAGAAAGCAGTTTGTTTGAAAAATCTGAAATGTGGCTTCTCAGCACAAAGTGTTTGTTAATAAAGGAAGTATTAACAGAAATTACTTACAGTCTGTAGGCATTGTAATAATAGTTTCAGTTGTAGCATGATAATCATCATCTTCTAAAGAGTCATCACTACTGTCATCTCTCTGGATATCATACTGATCAATCAGTTCTTGCAGTGGAGGAGCTCTAGGTAAAAGTTGCCTTATAATATCCCGGCTAATGTTAGGTGCTTGTTCTAGACGCAGTTTACTGAGGATCTGAATTTTTATAGCTTCTATTCTTGAAGATTTTGTATTTTGCCTCCATGTACATGCGTTGCATAGTCCACCTTTTTCTGTATTCTCATTTGCCTGATTACTTTCATTAAGTTCCACGGGTATGATTAACATGAAAAGATAAATACACAGATACATTTTTAGTTTGTGTATAATCACACTTTCAAAACAGTTCTTTTTCCTTCTTTTCTCTTTCTCCTTTTCCTTCCTTTGGTTATTTTTTTAAATCTTTCAGTACTCTGTGAACCACTGAAGGCAAATGCAATCTGAGACACTTCAACACTGAATCTTGTATGTTCCAAGAGGGCTTTTTATATTCCAACCTTCATTAGACATGTGTCGTCAAAACTAATGGTTGGCTGTTAAACCAATAATGAATCTAGCTGTCAGATGTTAAAGCTGTGTCTGTCATAAATTGATTGGCTGTATTTTGTTTCTGCCAATGATGAACTAGTTTGCTTATTATTCCATAGAGAGTATCTGCTCACATGCTGAAAAAATATTTCCAAAGAGCACAGCGAGCAGTATCAAAAGATAATATTACCATTCTTAAATTTGAATCAGCTGTTTATTTTATAATGACTCGGTTCCCGTATCTAAAAAAGTCAACTTATGAATCAAAATAATCTTACATTTTAAAGATTTTATCACAAACATTTACCCCAAATATTAAATTACAGTATTAGTTGGAAAAAATGAGATTCATTTGATTCCAAGTGATTTAGAGCTTGATACATCACAGCAAATATTAAGAATATTTTTATTCATTTAATTATATTTAAAAAGACCATACAAATATTCAAAATGAAGTGTCCCTCCATTTGAGTTTGGTTCTTGGTACCTGAATCAACACCTTCATGTTGTTTTCTTTAAAAAAGTACAAAAGTAGTTTGCATTTTTTTTTCTTTCAAGGATATTTTCTCAAGTTCCTAGTTTGTCGTACAATCCTAGGATTTCCTAGTGGTCTCCTACCTAAATACTAAATGAGCCTGATCAATCTGAACTTATTTGAGATCTACCAAAATTGGCTTGGTGCTGCCATGTGCTGTGGTCATATATTATTCCATGCAGATGGAAGCAGATGGAATTTCATTCTTTGTGAATGTTACATTCTTATCAGTGCTGGCTGATAAGTTTTTGGGAGCTTAGCCAAGACACTGTCAGAGGGAACCCAGTGTTATTCACTGTGCTCCTGTTCTTTTTTAAGTTTTTAGCCATCAGATCACTTGTTATGTAGAGAACCAGTGAACAAGCCGCATCTAATGTTATAACTGCTCCTTCTTGTTACCATTTTTTTTTTTACCAATACCCTTTGGCTTAAAGCAAGAGGTGAGCAAACACAACTAACTTGGAAATATTAGAGTCTGGAATGGAAGGATCAGGCTCAGAATCAACCATAGCAAGATCAAGTATGCGCATTTAGGGACTTCCCATTTCCGGGGATTCTCCAAAAGTTCATTCTCAATGGCGTTGCACTCCATAGTTGGGACTAGTGTGTAATTTGGGGGTCCTCCTAGACTCTCCACAAACTCCTAGCTCTTAATCATTGAGCAAGTTGTACTTCTGGCTAGGAGAGCCTTTGTACAGGTTCATTTGATTTACCAATTTTGTCGTCTGAATCAGGGAGCCCTTCAATTAAAGCTGATAGAAGATTCAGGAGAGTGAATAGCTATGAGCATACCCCATTTTACTCAGGCAACATCTCAGTTGCATAATCTGCACTGACTAACAATTGGCATCTAGATGCAATTAATGGTGCTAGTATCAACCAGTATGACCCAGGCTCAGGACCTAGATACCCATGAGATTACCTTTCTCTGCCCATCTTGTAAGATTTGGCAGGGTCAGAATGTTCCAGGCTCCATTCTTAAAGCGGTATCATTTTGATTGGCCTTTTCAGTAATAGCCCCTGCCCTTTGGAAAAACATTCTCCCTTATGTCCATGTCAACCTGAATATGTAATCTTTTAATGCCAGCCCTTGACACTAGCCCTGATCCAAAAACTACATTTAATACACAAAAGGGACACCTGTGCCAGAAAATTTAGGAAACCAACACGTGGCCACAGGATTGGAAATGCTCAGTGTTCATTCCACTCTGAAAAAGGGTGACTCTAAAGATTGCTTCAGTTATCGAACAATTGCTCTCATCCCTCACATCAGCAAGATTAAAATTATATAACAACGTCTAGCACTATTGAAAGGGAATTACAGATGTCTAAGCCAGCTTCCAAAGGGGTTGTGGCACCTGCAACCATGTTGCAAATCTGCACTTGATCATGGAAAAATCTCATGAATATCAAAAGATCATTTACCTGTGCTTCATCAATTACAAGAAAGCCTTCCATTGTGTTGATCATGAGAAGCTATAGAGAGCCCTACAAGAGCTGTGGGTACTGCACATCTGGTCAAGTTAGCGCAATCACTGTTCAGAAATCAGGAAGCCATGAACACCATATGGAAACACTGATTGGTTTAAGATAGAGAAAAAAGTGAGACAAGGTTGCATTCCTTCCCCTTTCTTAATCAACCTACGGATATGCCAAAATGATCATGAGGAAGCTAGATCTTGAAGAATCAAAAATTAGGCTAAAGTTTGGAGGAAGAACCAACAACAACAATACAACTCTCCTCTTAGACACCAAAGAAGGCCGGGAACATCTAATGAAAAAAATCAAAGAAAGTGAGGATTTTGGTTTCTTTCTGAACATCAAATAGACTAAGCTCATGACCACTGCAAGGAATAGAAACATGAAGTAAAAATCGACAGTGAAGAGATAGAATATGTGGAAAAAATCACTTTCCTAGGATCACAAATCACTCAAAATGGTGAACGCAGCCCAGAAATGAAATGTCAGACTGTGCTGGGTCGCACAATGATGAAAATGAGCTGAATATGGAAAAGCAAGGACATCAGCCTGGCAATCAAATGTTAGTCCGCTCTATTGTGTTCCCCATAGCTACCTATGGTTGTGAATTTTAGACCTTAAAAAAACAAGACAGGAAGAAAATTGACTTGTTTGAGCTGTGGTGCTGATGAAGGCTCCTATGTATTCCTTGCACAGCAAAAGTGATTAACAAGCAAGTTCTGGAGCACATAACACCAGACATGTCACTGGAAAGCAAAATCACAAAACTGCCTCTCACTTAAGAAAAGTGCAAAATTGGAAAATGTGGAGAGACCTGGCCCATAGAATTGCCAAGTTGGATATGATTGAATGAATAACATCATAATCATTAACACCCACTTTTCACTGAGGCAAATCTTGACTATAGTGGATTGATACCATATTGCAGGATCCAATCTGGGTCAGTCATTGGGACCAGAGGTTTACTCTTGTGAGTTTTGGGACTCGTGCTGGAGCCCATCCTCAGGGAATCTTCTCTCTAGCAGACCTTCTCTCACACACTCTGCTAGAGAGAAATTCCCTGAGGATGGGCTCCAGCAAGAGTCCAAAAACTCACAAGAGTAAACCTCTGGCCCCAGTGACTGGCCAAGATTGGATCCTGCAACATTATCCTGGGACACATATATTTGCCTTATATTGTTGATGCTAAATTTCATGTAAGCATACTTTAAACTGTTTAGAGAAATGGGTAGCTTTAAAAACACTAGTTATGTCTCGTTATACACAGACATCTGTAGTAAGTTTTGCTATTTAACTATCTTAAGATGCATCTACTGACTTAATCATCAATATATTGCTATGTGGAGAGGGAAGCTGCTGTACGTAGCTATTTGTATTTGGTAAAAGAACTTGGCAAGATATATTCCAATTCAATTCAACTTTGTTTCTCTTTAGTGATATTAGGGAATCCCTTTTGTACATTAAATTCCTGAGGTATCAGTATTAATCTACTGGTTTTCTAATCTATCTTTTAAAAATGTAGACTTTATAATATATTAAGGTGCAGACATATTTAACTCACTAAATAGGCAATATTCTCCATTTCCTTTGAATTCATAGATGATGCTTAGATATTAAAGAGATATGTCATCTGCTCACTGTATGTTCCAAATTGGTCTTCGACATGCTAGCAGAAAAATAAAAAAACAAGTTCAGTAGCATGAAAGAAAAAAAATAACATTTTCTGAAATAAATGTATGATTTATTATTATTATTTAGGAAAATGGCAAAACATCTAATTTCTTTATTAAGCAGATTTTAGGTGAAGCAAAATGTTCAGAGGTTAAATCCCTCCTCTGGGAAACAACATACAAAAGTTAAAACACACCTACTTATGAAAAGCAAGTTGAGTAGGCAATCTAGTCCCTCCATGTTTGCAGCTTCAGTTACCATGAATCCCAGCCACAGTACAGTATGACAAATAGGAAGGGATTGTGGGAATCATAGTCCAAAAGATCTAAAAAGTATTAGGTTGACAAGCCCTTTGATGGAAAACAGCAGGAAAACTTACACTGAATGGCTGGTAAAACTTTTGTCTTAAACATAACAGCTTTCCTTTAGTAATGGGCAGAGGTAATGGACAAGTTATAAAGGCATATACAGGGATCTCTGCTATATGTTCCTATTGCTGGAAAGGGGAATATCATGATAATACAGGGAAACCACTTGAAAAGGGATTCCTAAACAGCGTTTTTGTTTTTAATTTGCTGATGTATTTATACCAAACAGACTAGGGCAAGATATTTAAACTGGGCAAACAGATTCCAAGCTTCACTAGTTGATCTTTGCTAATTATTGCCAATATTCTTTTAATACGGTTGTGATTTTTTTTCTTTTGTTCTAGTTTATTGTCTGAAATATTTGCCTATGAAAACTTATAAAGACCAACATTAGGGAGAGGACTTGCATCAAAACTTTTATCCTGAAAAACATGGTATAGAAGGCAAGTTGGAACCTAATTGAGCCTTTGTTGCTTCTCCAGTATAATCATCTTCATCCAGCATATTTACTATCTAATTGAGGGAGGAGATATTACAAGTCCCAAGTTGATGCTTTGCAGTGAGATTAAATGCAACAAGAAATAAATTCCAAGTTGCCAGTGCAGACAAGCTATTCTATTTGTTTCCTTGTGCTTCGGATTACTGTAAATTGTTAGCATTATCCTCAGTTTTACTTATTCCCACAATTTTAATACATAGAACTTTTTCATATAAAACATTGTTATGACAATTTAAACTACCCTTCCTGGGGTCCTGTTTCCTCCTCCTCCTTTTCCCAGTTTAAATCTAAATAGGTTTAGTGGTCTAAATCCTAAAATAAACAGACAGGACAAAAATTATCTCTCCCTTTTCCCTCTGCATTAGCTTACATTTCCAGCAAAGTGGATATTTGGAGGATCAGGTGTAATTCCTGAAAATATAGAGACTGCTTGGAGGCCACAATTGCCTGGGCAGGGTTTCCCATCTTTGGTGGCAGCCTTCTTCCCTAGAAGGTACAGGGAAAAGCTATAGAATCATCCTTTCATTCCGTTTTGTAATTCTGGAGTTGGGGGAATAAAATGCTAGTTTTTTTCCTATCCAATTTTTTATGAAGTTTTATGAACTGATATAAACTAGAAAACAGAATTTATTTCTCTTACAAACTTTGTGTTATTATATTAAAAGAAATTGTGGTAAGTGTTGCACAGTGTTGAAAAAGAAACAATTTGGTCTAGTGGTTAAGACACCAGACTAGAAAGCTGGAGACTGTGAGTTCAAATCCTGCCTTAGCCATGAAAGCCAGCTAGATGACTTTGGGCCAGTCACTCTCTCCCAGTCCAACAACCTTCCACAAGGTTGTTGTTGTCGTTGTAGAGGAAAACAGGAGAAGGAAGGTGTGTTGGATATGTTTCCTGCCTTGAATAATTTGTAAACATTTAATAAAGGCAGGATAAAAATAAGTAAAATAAAAAAATAAAGATTCCCTATGAAAACACTGTTCTGTTTACTCTCCCTTTTGTCCATTTCTAAAACAATACTTGTTAGGTTAACCTCACAAAAATCATATTTTGAATGTAACTTTTTCTGTAATTGTCCTACTAAAGAATGTGTCAGAAAAAGAAAGAACCATTGTGTCTAGACTTGAGAATATGATAATTATGACATAATGTAATGTTTACTTTGGTTTTTGTGAATTTGATAAAATAAAACATGTAAAGCTGTGGCTACTTATAGCGATAACCCTGTGTAGTCTTCTAATTATCGAGACAAAGCACAGAAAAAAATAATTACATGGGTGTACAGGATGCTGTTGATGGTCCCAGATTTTTTTAAAATCCTTTTGATGCTCGAAATATGGTTAAGCTTGCTCCTTTTTCAATAAAATAGCAGGTGGTTGCCCTTTACTATCAGTGCAAAGGAAAGAATAATTGAATAAATTGGAGAAAAACTTACATTAATATTGCTTTAAATATCTTGGCTATGACTCAGACCACTATAAAGCTGTACCTAAAGCCTTGAGCATAGAACAACTTTTTTTTATTTTTTTATTTTTCTGAAAATAAAATACAAATAAAGAAAAACAACCACCTGTGATAAAATAAACCTGGAGTTTGATTGCATTTCCTGCACTTATTGGAAGTTCCATTATACATTCTTGCCAATCTATCAGAATTCAAACACAATCAATATATCATCTTGTAAAAGTTAATCTTTCAAACTAATTCAAAGTAAACTTTAAACCGTTAATCCACGTATTTTCCCATTGATCCAGCATTGTATTATAACCTAGGTTTTTCGCCCGTTTTACCATGCAATTCAGCTTCCAAATTCATTCTAAGTAGCATTTGATAAACTTTAGAAATCAAGTGGTCATCTCCAGAGCATAAATTCCATTCCAATTCAGATTTGTGAGCTGCAAAAACAAAACTTTTTTTAATCAAGTTTAAACCTTCCAAATATTCTATAGTAATTACATCAATCACTATTAAAATAACATTTACTAGTTTTTCCTACATTTTTATCTTAGGTTCCTTTTCTTCCAATATCAATAGGTCACAATATGTCATCCATTTGGACTCAATATCTCTTTCCTGTGTAGTGCTTCATGTGGTGATATCCACAATAGTATCTTTGTAGTCAGTCTTCTTTTATACTTCACGTATATACGCCCAATCGACTGCCTAATAAAATGATTCTTAAAACTTCGGTTAACCTTTACCTGATCATACCATAAATATACATGCAGAACTCAACTTTATCTTGGATTAACAAACAGTACAAATACAAATATTCTCCCAAGTGTTTGAAAAAAATAAACATTGCTCTTTATTTGATATGTGGCAGGGAACTGCAGTATTCTCTGGTTTCTAAAGTTCAATTTAGTTTTTATTTCCTCCTCACGCACAGAATAAAAGATCCAAATGTTTTCTTCAGTTAAGGACTTTATACTATAATCAGATACTTGATTTTTTTCTAATTTTGAAGACTGTCAGTATAAAAATCATTAGCAAAAATAAACAATTGAATTACATAGAGACTGTACATACACTGACCCCTGCTGGAATATTTAAGTCCCTAATATTTTAGGAGAAAAAAATATATTCTACCTATTTTTTAAAAAAAAATAGATTCAATCAATGCTTTTTGAATTAAATGAGTTACCATTTTTGAATTGCATTACTCTTATTTTGTAATATTTAAAATTTTATAATTTTGTAAATATGTGTGATATTAGCAATTAAAATAACATGTATCTGTTTAAATTAGATTTTTTTCTGTCTCCCTGTTCAAGTTTTATCTTTTTGAAATGTTCTTATTTGAACAAATACACTGATTAAGTAGGAATACATGAACAAATTGCCTGCCTTTTTTCTTTTGTCCCACCATGAAGTATACAACTAGATAGGCACTAATGAGACATCTCTTAACTGTTAATAGTGATAGAAATACTTACTTACTAAATTGCATATTAAATATATTTTGTTCCTTATGTTGTTGATTTAACAGCCTTAGGTGAGTTACAAACACACTTTAATATCTAAAACAGAAAAGATAATGTTCTTACAAATGAAATAACTTTATTGCAGTCATTAACTAATACAAGGGAACTGGTATTAAATATCCAATAAAAGTATAATGAGAGTAAGCATTATTCTTTTCTCACTTGAATCCTCAGTGCCAAATTTATTCTAGGAACCCCCTAGTATTGTGATGAAAAGACAGAATTAGATAAACTGAGATTCAGGATAATTTATAAGAAAGAATTTTAATATTATTTTAAATCATGCTTCTTTGAAATCTGGTATTAGTTTTCTTATTTCCTCTAAATGTAAAATTATTGGCACATAAACTTTTTATTTTATATAGGTAGACCTCATTTAATGATTGCCTGGGGCAGCAATTGTTTGAAGTTACAGCGGTGATGAAAAGTAACTTTGTGACCAATGTCACATTTATGACTTTTGCAGCGTGACTCTCAGTCAGGTGTTCACCACTGCAATCAGCTAATATGGCTTGTCCTATATCTGACCTGTTTTTTCTCCCCATTCCTTTCCCTCTTATAAAGAGATTACATAAACAAATGATCTCTTTCTGAGCTGTTTTTTTCTGCAGCACAGTGCTTCTCTGATCTAAGTCCCAGGCCAAGTCATTTGGTCCCACAAGACTCATGACTGACCTTTAAAAGCCTGCAAGGTAAAATCTGTCTGCTTCTGAGTTCTATCTATTGCAAACAGTGGCATACTTGGGCCCATTCCTCAAACCTACACAATAATCAAACTTTGTTCTTAAAACATGAAATGAAATATTTCATTTTAACTCTACCCATGGAATAATTTCCTTGAATGGCTAGCAAATTTATTTAAGAACATTCAAGTAGATTTTTATTTATTAAATTTATTTGCCGCCAATACATTATTAAATTTGCCATCCATTTCGCCACAAGGCGAGTTGGCATTAGAGACTTGTATCACTATTAAATCTCGATGGAATTTCTTTTGTAAGTTATTTGATGTGAAAACATAAAAATAATAGGGATTTTTTAAACTTTATTTATCTGAATGTAATTTACATTTTGTTTGAAACATATTAAATTGGATGTCTAATTAATAATACTGATGGAAAGGAAATATTCCACTTATTATTTTATGCTATGTTTAGAGATGTAGCTTAGATAAAGTTAAAGTGATACACTGTACTATCTATTCATATTTGTCAAACTATTTTACTGGCTGTGTTCAAATTATTCTCCTTAGTACAGGTTAAATGCTAGCTCCAATCTAAAAGAAATGGGGGTGGGGGGATAGCCTTGTTGGAAAAATTAAAATTCTTCATTTCCTCTTGTAGTTTCAAGGGCTTGGATTGTTAATCTGTGTGTATATAAATAATCAAACAAGAGAAATATTTCCTGAACTCATATGACCATATAATCAGACTTCCTTATACCTACTTTATTAGAGGTTCTCAATGAAACCAGTACAAGTATGCTTCAGATTAATATTAATAGCAAGTACAAGTTCAATTAACAAGTTTAATAGCAATATCTGTATCTAGTTGGGTAATAATACTCATTTAAATTTGATCAATCAAAAAAAAAAGCTAAGACGGGTTAGGGCCTTGGGCTAGAGCAGAAGTTGTAAATGGCACATCACTTCTATATTATTACCAAGAAAACTACCCAGAAGGAAATCTGAAATCATCAGGAATCAAGCTTAATATTAAGGAAATCTTTAACAACTGCCGTACATATTCTCTCAAATCAACTTTAAGAATGAAAATCAAGTATGACCAACTTAATGACCAACATTAATTATCTGTGTTTTCACTAGTTAGTTATTTAAAATATTTATCTACTTTTTTTACCTTTTTATCCAATAGTATTTTGTATATTATCACCCAGAATTAAACTGATTCAGGCTTTTTCAGAACACGATGCTCCAGATCCCATCTCAGTCACAGGACTACAATTAAAGGACTAAAGATAAATTTTTATTAAGCCTATGAGAAGGGTCCTGTTATCTTTCCATTTAGCAGTAGGTTAACATAACAATCACTGATTTATTTCCAAATACAAAGTCATACTTTCCAGTTAAGCAGGAAGGGCAGAACATATGTCAAGGAAATTTTTTTTTTTGTCAATGGCATCTTCAGATTTTTCAAAAAATATATTTTACTTAATTTTCTATCAACCAGCTAGGGAAAAAACAGCGAACCTTTAAATACTTGAAGGGCTGCATTATTTTAGTGCCTATTTGCATGATTATTTTTATTTCTTCATTATTTAAATTTTATTTTTTAATAAAAGATAGGGAAGATTCACAGAAAATATAAAATAGGTATTATATAAAAAAGTTGCAGAATGTGAAAGTAAAATACAAACCATTGCACTGGAAAAAGTATCTCACTTTTTTTCCTTTCCATCAACTTGGTTTGAAGCAAATACAGATAGTCCTCGACTTACAATTCATTTAATAATAATAATAATAATAATAATAATAATAATAATAATAATAATAATAATAATAATAATAATAATAATAATAATAATAATAATAATAATAATAAAGTTGGAATGGACCTTGGAGGTCATCTAGTCCAACCCCCTGCTCAGGCAGAAAACCTTATACCATTTCGAACATGGCTGTCCATAATTCTAAAAACCTTCATCTAGTGCTTGAACAAATGGCTGTCCAGTCTCTTCTTAAAAACTTCCAGTGTTGGAGCATTCGCTTCTGGAGGCAGGTTGTTCCACTGGTTAATTGTTCTAACTGTCAGGAAGTTTCTCCTGAGTTCTAGGTTGCTTCTCTCCTTGATTAGTTTCCATCCGTTGCTTCTTGTCCTGCCTTCAGGCGCTTTGGAGAATAGCTTGACTCCCTCTTCTTTGTGGCAGCCCCTGAGATATTGGAACACTGCTATCATGTCCCCCCTCGTCCTTCTCTTCATTAAATTAGACATACCCAATTCCAGCAACCGTTCCTTATATGTTTTAGCCTCCAGTCCCCTAATCATCTATGTTGCTCTTCTCTGTACTCTTTCTAGAGTCTCAACATCTTTTTTGCATCATGGTGACCAAAACTGGATGCAGTATTCCAAGTGTGGCCTTACCAAGGCATTGTAAAGTGGTATTAATACTTCACGTAATCTTGACTTCTATCCCTCTGTTGGCTTTTTTGGCAGCTGCAGCACACTGCTGGTTCATATTTAAATGATTGTCCACTAGGATTCCGAGATCCCTGTCACAGTTACTACTATTGAGCAAGGTACCCCCTATACTATACCTGTACATTTGGTTTTTCTTGCCTAAATGTAGAACCTTACTTTTTTCACCATTGAATTTCATTTTGTTAGATAGCGCCCAGTGTTCAAGTCTGTCCAGATCCTCCTGTATCTTAAGCCTGTCTTCTGGGTATTGGCTATTCCTGCCAGCTTGGTGTCGTCTGCAAATTTGATGATTTCCCTCTATCCCCTCGTCCAAATCGTTGATGAAGATGTTGAAGAGCACTGGGCCCAGAACAGAGCCCTGGGGCACCCCACTACACACTTCCCTCCATGTAGATGCGGTTCCATTGGGGACCACACGCTGAGTACGGCCGGTCAGCCAGCTACGAATCTATCTGGTGGTGATGCTGTCTAACCCACATTTTTCTATCTTATCAAGTAGTAGGTTGTGATCTACTTTATCAAATGCCTTACTGAAGTCCAAAGAAATTATATCCACAGCATTCCTCTGATCCACTAATTTTGTCACTTGGTCAAAGAATGCAATAAGATTTGTCTGGCATGATCTGTTTTTGACAAACCCATGTTATTAATGACTTTGTTTGCCTCTAGGTGTTCACTGATTCGTTGTTTGATTATCTTTTCCAGAATCTTCCCAAGTATTGAGGTCAGGCTGATAGGTTTGTAATTTCCTGGATCCGTTTTTTCCCCTTTTTTGTAGATGGGAACTACATCAGCTCTTTTCCAGTCCTCCGGTAGTTTCCCAGTGCTCCAGGATCTTTGAAAAATATAGTTCAGTGGTTCTGAGATCACATCTGCCAGTTCCTTGAGAACCTTGGGGTGTAATCCATCTGGTCCTGGTGATTTGAACTTGTCTAGGCTGGACAGGTGCTCACTTACCATTTTCTTGCCTATCTTAATTTGTGTTTCTATTCTGTTTTTTATGGCACTATTTTTGATAGGTTGGTCTGTTTTTTCCCTTTATGTAAAGACAGATGCAAAAAACAAGTTGCTTGTCACCTTCTTGCCACTTTCACTCACTAATGGGCCAATCAATTCTTTCACTTTTTTCTTGTTTTTTACATGTTGAAAGAAGCTTTTTTGTTGTTGTTATTTTTGACTTTGGTCGCAAGCCTTAGTTCATTTTGAGCCTTAGCTTTCCTCACTTCATCTTTGCAGGCTCGGGCTATTTGCTGATATTCTGACTTAGTTATGTGCCCCTCTTTCTACTTTCTATACTTGTCCTTTTTATCTTTCAATTTATCAGAGAGTTCTTTATGCAGCCATGCTGGTTTCTTTTGAGAACTGTTATTTTCCCTCTTTGTTGGTATTGTGTTAGACTAGGCTTTTATTATCTCACTTTTCAAAATTTCCCAAGCTTCTTGAGTTGGTGACTGTTCGAAGTTACAACAGCACTGAAAAAAAGTGAGTTACGACCATTTTTCACACTTATGACCATTGCAGCATTCCCATAGTGATGTGGTATACATTTGGTTCATATTTATGATGGTTGTAGGGTCCCAGGGTTGTGTGATCCCCTTTTGCAACTTTCTGACAAGCAAAGTCAATGAGAAAGCCAGATTCACTTAACAACCATGTTACTAACTTAACAACTGCAGTGATTCACTTAACAAATATGGCAAGAAAAGTCATAAAATGGGGCAAAACTCACTTACAAATTTCTCACTTAGCAACAAAAATTTTGGACTCAGTTGTGATCATAAATCAAGGACTATCTATATAAAGGTAATTTCATGAAGTAGTTACTCAGTTAATGATGTCAATTGGGACCAGAGTTCTTGTCACTAAGTCCTGGTTGGTGTTGTTAAGTGAGGGATGGGTAGATCATTAAATCAGGACCTCATATGAACACTAATTTCCCACTTCCTGCTGATTTCCCCATCGACTTTGCTTGTGGAAAGGTAGCAGGGAGCTTTGGAAATTTTGATCACATGACCATGGCTTGCTGCAACTCTTGAGCATTAGTGACACCATTTGTTAAGTGCTGTTGCAATTTTATACAATTGTGGAACAAATGAAGAGAAGCTGAAGACTTATCTGTACTTTAGTACTGTTTTATTTAATTTATTAAAGTCAACATTTCATCCTGATGATCAATTAATAATAATAATAAAGTTGGAAGAGATCTTGGAGGTCATCTACTCCAACCCCCTGCTCAGGCAGGAAACCCTATACCATTTCAGACAAATGGCTGTCCAGTCTCTTCTTAAAAACTTCCAGCGCTGGAGGCAGGTTGTTCCAATGATTTTTCTAACTGTCAGGAAATTTCTCCTTAGTTCTAGGTTGCTTCTCTCCTTGATTAGTTTCCATCCATTGCTTCCTGTCCTGCCTTCAGGTGCTTTGGAGAATAGCTTGACTCCCTCTTCTTTGTGACAACCCCTGAGATATTGGAACACTGCTATCATGTCACCCCTTGTCCTTCTCATTAAACTAGACATACCCAATTCCAGCAACCGTTCCTTATGTTTTAGCCTCCAGTCCCCTAATCATCTTTGTTGCTCTTCTCTGTACTCTTTCTAGAGTCTCAACATCTTTTTTACATCGTGGCGACCAAAACTGGATGCAGTATTCCAAGTGTGGCCTTACCAAGGCATTGTAAAGTGGTATTAACACTTCACGTGATCTTGATTCTATCCCTCTGTTAATACAGCTTAGCATTGTGTTAGCTTTTTTGGCGGCTGCAGCACACTGCTGGCTCATATTTAAGTGATTGTTCACTAGGACTCTGAGATCCCTCTCACAGTCACTACTATTGAGCAAGGTACCACCTATACTATAGCTGTGCATTTGGTTTTTCTTGCCTAAATGTAGAACCTTACTTTTTTCACCATTGAATTTCATTTTGTTAGTTAGTGCCCAATGTTCAAGTCTGTCAAGATCCTTCTGTATCTTAAGTCTATCTTCTGGAGTGTTAGCTATTCCTGCCATCTTGGTGTCGTCTGCAAATTTGATGAGTTCCTCATCTATCCCCTCATCCAAATCATTGATGAAGATGTTGAAGAGCATTGGGCCCAGAACAGAGCCCGGGGGCCAATAATGTTTTACATTGACATAATGGCATATAATCAAAACTGAATTTTAGCTAAATGTAATAAACAGTAAAATTTTAGTTTTTATTTTAAGAGGACCCAAACTTCAGATGTGGTAACGAGCCATGTACAGAATTTTACTCCATAAAATATTTAGAGGTTAAAAATAACATTGGATTTATTTTTCATAAATAAGATTATTTTGAATATTGTGGAATACTCCCAGAGTTTAAGCTGCCATTCTTTTAAGGGAATAATTAAATGTGATTTTCAATAAAAGCATAAAATAACCTGGTAGCATTATCAAATGCAAAGCTAATTCAGTATTCTGTAGGTAGATAAGATTTAATAATACATAACAGAAAAATAACTGGTAAAAAAGGAATGTCAATATTAGGGACTTGTTTCATCTTACAAGAAGAGATCACCCTCCAGAATAATTGAACTTTATTACATTGTCACTAGATACAGTAAAACATTCCATCTTGATTTTTACATATCCAACAATTTTCTTAATACATATTTTCCATTTTAATAATCTTCACTTAAGTAATTCCAGTAGAAAAACAGCTTGTACCAGTTTTTTGTTTTCCATTGATAATCCTTTTGTTGCATATCAGTTGTCCTATTTACAATCTTCAAATGGTATTCTTTTGTCTTGCTACAGACTTCTAATATTTCTTTGCTTTGAGGCTTACAAAACATTTTGCATCTCTGATGATAGTACCTTGCATTTTGCAGTGCCTTAATACAGTAGCCTAAATCTATGCTTGTCATTCTTTATATTTAGATAAATCCTCTTAGAAAAGGTTGGGAAGATGAAAAGTTAATCTTCCAGGCAGAAAGCTTTGGGGTGCTTTTCCCCTTAAAATACAGAAACATACCGTATTTTCGGAGAAAATCTGCTTAATTTGGAGCTCTCCCTAACTCTTTTAATGCAAATAAAATCAGGTTTCCAAGCTAACAGATGTGTTCAAAATTAAACCCAACAAATTTAAACAGTGAAATTTCGTAGCAAACCACAAATGAAAAGCTGCCCGCTCTTTACTCCACAGACACAGGAGGAGGATATTTCCAAAATGCACATTTCGAAGAAGTGACTGATAATCCGTCTGCAATTTTATTTGCGTTTCTCTTTACCAGTCTGCTGTTGCCGGGGTCAAATTGGAAAATCTTAACGTCCTTAGGCTAGTAAGGCTCACTCTCCTCCGGGTGTCGCTGCAGAATTAATGCGCGCGGCTGGATTTGCAGATTGATTGAATGGTTAATTGTGCAGGTTAAGTGCGAGGAAGAGCGGATGAATTGGTTGGAATTTTCTAAACAACCGGCCGCATCAATCCCTGGGTGGCTTGGTCGGTGGATTCAGACGTTCAAGTGATCCCGATTTTGGGCCCACTGTGTTCTGTGAAAGATGCGTCCCTTTTACATCTCCAGGCGAGCGGGGGTTGGAGCCGCAGCAACAGCCTCGAGAAGAGTGAGTACCCCAGGCAGAAGGACAATTTGTCCTTTTCTTTTTCGTTAAACAGTCACTACGGGAGGGGCTGCCGCCGGGGCCCTTTGGTGTCTTGGCAAGGCCGACGCAGAGGACTGCGTCGTGCCCGCCCAGGGAGGCAATTGCACTATGTGCAACCTGAGTGAAACCGGAGAAAAGGAAGTTGGGCGGGAGGGCGCTGCCCCGAAACAAAGCGGTATGACGTTCCTGGGCCACAAGGGGGTGAAGAGCAATCCGTGGCTTGGACGGGGACGGGTCGCGCTTGTTTTTCTGCACAGCTGTCCCCATCACGTTCAAAGTAGCTGGAAAACTGTTTGCTTTGCCGGCGTGGCCCCAGCTCCACCCATAGTCAGCTCTTAATATCTATTCTCCCCCTCCCCCATTAAATAGTTGGAAAGGCACAGCCACCTACTCCGGTTAGCTTCCCTGAAGCCAACAAAACTAAGGCGGGGCGGGTAAGTGGGGTTAAACCGACTTGCAACCATCCCTTGCAAAAAGGTGGGCTTGGGAGTCGTCAGCAGGGTGGAGAGCAGGGCTGGATGAGCGGTGTCGCTGTGTAGTTGCTAGAAGAGGAACCGCTCAGGCCGGCTGGCGAGTTCCTTCCCTCTCTACTACCCAGGTGTAAAACCCTCATTCGTAAAAGGCTGTACTGCGCGCCCCTAGTCCCTTAGGCTTGGGTCTTGACGGGATCTAGGCGTGCAACTCGCAGACCTCTGCTCTGGGGCAGTGATGTGATCTTGACAGCTGGGCTTAAACTGGCTCACAGATATATCGCTGAAGAGTTCCTTGCCCCCGACTGTGATGTAGTTTATTAGTGGATAGAATTTGCAAAATAAAAATCCGTACAAGTGGACACACCAGGAAATGTGGTGTGGTGCAAAGGTTAGCACTTGCTTTACATCCATCTTGGAGGCAACTACACAGTATTGTACAGGGGGGGGGGGAACCTTGCTTGATTTAAATTGATTTAACCTGGCTTTTATCTGCCTCAGAGGATTGCCCCCATTTTTCTGTCAGTAATTTAGAAGATAAGGGCTAAATTGCAAGGTAAACATGGCTAAAAAGCAGGCTTGTGGATAGTAAATATAATTTTGCTCCATTGCACAATTTGTGCCATCTAGGTGTTGGCATTGGTTTTACAAGTAACTTTCTCTTATGAGCCCTAGAAATAGTTCAAAGGTAACAAATTATAGCTTCCCTTCCCTTGTTTTTCATAAATAAATGGTAAGAATATGTTCTATTATTATGAAGTTATAATAAATTAGTTATAGTGAAGAGAGCCAGCATGGAATAGTGATTAAAGATATAAAGGCTAGATACTGAGAGACTGAGTTCTAGTCCTGCCTTAGGCATAAAAAAAAAAACTGGTGACCTTAGGCAAGTCATTCTCTCTCAGTCCTAGGAAGAAGGCAGTGGCAAAACAGTTCTGAAAACTTTGCTAAGAAAACTAAGCAATTGTCCATTTCATAGCCAATGAAAACTTGACTTGCACCATGTACTGAAAACCAAATGGTATATGCCTATCTAATGTGCTATGATCATGCTTGTTAATCAGTTTATTTCTTAATCTAATTTACATTCATGGAACTACAAGGAATATTTTGCAGTCTGAGAAAAACTTTACCAATTTAAATAACTAAAACAATATTTTAAATATTTGCATAGTGAGAAGAAATCTTGATTTCAATAATTCAATAGTGATAACTGTTTGGAAGCTGCAAAAAAACAGTGATCACTTGATAACACCAAAGAGTTGGATCTTTTTATATATCCTTGTTAGTGGCTATCTTGATTTTTGCTTATATCGGTCATCAACAGAATTTTGGGGTTCTGAAAATGGTCATTGTGTGGTTGCTAGGAAAAGAGCAGATTATATTTTAGGAATTGTGAGAGTGATGAAAAATGAAACAGTACTGTAATGCCTCTATGCCAGACCGAGGCATTTTATGGTCTGCAGTTCTCATCTGGCCCTTCAGCTGTCCCTGTTGGGCCATGTGGGGGGGGTGTGGGGGTGGCGGCAGGGGGTTGTGGAGGGGGTTGGGCGGTGGTGGCAACCCTCCACTACAATCCCACTTTCTCAATGGCCGTTTGGGAAAATTAATTGCCTACCAATGGTCTATGCAGATCTGTGATATTGACATATTTGAAATCATTTCTGGTCAACTAGCTGACAAAAAATGTGTCACCAAATTCAGCCTTCAAAAAAGGCTCTCAAATTGAGCGTTTTCTTTGTGAAGAACATCTGTAGAGTCAAAAGAATACTGACCCAGGAAAGATGGCAGGAAATTTAGGACATAAAAAGGTGCTTTGTTATATATTACAACATGTTATAGAATTCATATGACCATAGCTTGAAAGGTAAAATTTCCTTCAACTCCTGCTGACTTCGTGGATACATCAATACAATTGTCTTATAAGTGGCTCTGCAGTAAAAGTGGATTTGATAAATTGGCCTATTAGTGGCTGTTAGTCATTATGCATTTATTTATTTGCATTATCTGTTGCTTCAATCCAAGCACTAAGATTTAGTACAGTTACTAAAATTATTACAATAATAATAATACAGATCAGTACAGATGGGTTGTATAGATTAGAGACAAGATTGTCTTCAGAAAGAAAAATTGGTCCAAATTTCAGTTATAAACTGATGCAAGCTTTCTACTCAAAATGCAAGCAAGTGTTATTGATTACTGTATTCATCAGACTTCATAGAATATAAAAGGATAGGCATATATTCAATTGATTGACAAAATGGAAAATGAAATAACAAAGTTAAAGACATATTTTTTTTATAAAATTGTACACAAAGTTCTTGATACTAGGATTACTCTAAAATGATAACTTGGGCAACTGGGAAAAAGATTGCAATGGAACAGTCGGGAGAAACCATATCTGCTACCAGTCTTGCATAACACATGGTTCAAGGCAGATCCCTATGCTTTGTTGGGGAAACGGTGAGACATTCTACAAAGCCAGTCATCTTGATTTCCATCCCAAATATGCTTTTAGGAGAAAGGGGACCAAAGATAAACTATATATGTGATGTCTTGAGATCCCATTTGGCTCATTTTCACAAAACATTTACTGGTTTTCCCAGTAAGTAGATAGAGCCTCTAGTGAATAGGGTAGAGGGCAGGGCAGAGAAGAGGAGAAGAAGAGAAGAGAAAAGAAGAGAAGAGAATGCCAACTCTCTGCTTAAAGCAGGAGACTTTATTCTATCCCCAACAAATGGTTTCCCAATCATTTCTTGAACTCTCCAGAGATGAAGGCAAGCTGTTCCATTGATTAATTGTTCTCACTGTCAAGAAATTTCTCTTTAATTCCAGGTTGGATCTTTCTTTGATGACCTTCCACTCATTGCTTCCTGTACTATGGTCAGATGCTTTGGAAAACAAGTCAACCCTATCTTTTTTGTGACAGCCCCTCAAGTACTGGAAGACAGCTATCATGTCATCCCTAAACCTTCTCTTTGCTAGGCTAGACATACCTACTGCCCTTAACTGTTCATTGTACGATTTAGCCTCCAGACCTCTTATCTTTATTGTTTTTCTCTGCATTCTTTCTAGGGTCCCAACATCTTTTTTGTATTTTGGTGACCAGAATTGGACACAGTTATTCCAAGCGTGGCTTCGCTAGTGCATTATAAAGCATAACTATCACTTCTCTTGATCTTGATGCTATCCCTCTGTTGATGCAGCCTAGGACTGTATGAGCCTTTTTGGCAGCCCACTAAGATAGAGGCTATTTTATTACCTGGACATATATGAATGAAGCAGAAGTAACACAGTATCGCTTTGTGACCATATGCTACTTGCCTGGGTAGTCAGTCTAAAATATATTTTTTATCCTCCATACTTGTACTAACTTTGAAAAGAACCAAAATGTGAGCCTAGCACTGAGTTTGTATTCAACAAAAGTAAATATAAGCTCTGGTAATTGGATGAATTATAGTAGAATTTGAGCAACCAGTGGGATATTGTAAAAACATCTAGCCAGAGGAAAGAAGCAATAAAATCCTGTTGTACCAATAAGGGAACATTTATGCGACACAGCCCAAGGCCACTGTTATTAAACTTTGCCCTGTCAGTGGAAATGTAGGGATGCTATTACACTCTGTGACACAATAACTGTCAGAAGTATACTTTTAATAATATTCAAATTTGCTTTGGCTTTTTGCATGGAATTGCATTTCTTCTGTATTGCATTTAAGTAATGACTTTAAGATCCTTTCCCCACTATTGAGTTAAAAGTGCTACCTGAACAGGTATGAGTATAAATAAAACAATACACAGCATGAAATACACTTTCCCAACTGCTACTCCCCCTCCTGCCTATTTTGCATCTGTGTGAAATCAGTCTTGAATGTTGTCTTGTGTGTCAAGTGTGCTGCTCATGACAGGCAAAGTGGCCAATTTCTCTCCTCATTTTGCTGATGTTTCCTATCACTATGTCACAAACCAGGGGAAAACCTCCATGTAACAGGCATTATAGCAGGAAACAGTAGGCCTGACTTCTGAAATCAGTGTGGGCCTTTCAAGGGTAGCTTACTTTCTCTTCCACATACTGTACTATAGTATTTGGGCATCTTCCAAGTTAAAAAAAAAAGTTAAAAAAAAAAAACATTTGGGAGAAAATGCTAGGACAGAAATATCTCCAGAATGGAAAATGGCAGACCATCATCATTCCATGATTTTGAAGCTCTGCAGAATTGGAGCAGTGAATTAAAACTGATCAGCTGCTGGACAACTATTTCTGTTCATTGGTTATGACAGAGAACAATGATTGAAAATAATACATGCTGAGAAGCTTGTTAGAAGCCTGGAAGGAAGTTGGTGTCAAAAATAGGAAATGTGGTGGTGGGGCAGAGATGACAGGTATAGAAAACTCCGGGGGAGCATTGCTGATGGAAAGAGCAAAAGCTGGAATGGAAAAGACTGCAATGGCTGCTAGCTAGTAACCAGAGTAGTAGTAGTAGTAGTAGTAGTAGTAGTAGTTGTTGTTCCAGCAACACACAACACTCCAAAACCAAACCTCTGATCAACTTCTGACTTCTGTTGGTCATCTGACTTTTCCTCCCAGATAATAGATGAAATGTTCATATCAACAATTATATCTATATGCACACACATATAAATATATTTACATATCTTGATTCTGCCTTTGGACAATATTTAAATAAGGGAAAAATACTTTTATAGTGGTTCAGCTTAATATAACTTAATATTTGTATCTCTCACAGGCTGGTGATGAAACAAAGGCAGTATTATGGGAACACTAAAAATTGATTTTGTCAATAAAATGTGCCCTGTTAAGCTGTAAGTCTATAAGTTTTATATTTGTCATCTCAATAGAATTCTTTTTTAAGATAACTGGTGTATAACAGAAGTTTTGCATCATTGTGTCACATTGTGTCACATCTACACTGATGTTGGTCCCACTCATGTTAGGAATTAATTCTAAAGATATCTGAAATGTATGCTCATATATGACTTACATAATAACTTACGTTGTCTGAAATGGTATAGGGTTGTAACTTGAAATGGCTGAGTAAATATAAACATACTTTCAAATAGACAGTTATTTAAAATGAGAATTGCCAAAACATCTTAGGGAAATATTTACGCAAGCGAGATTCGAACAGCTTGATACAATCGTCAGATACGGGAGGTTCCATTCTATACCGTATGATGGACGTATCTGCATTTGCGGAGCGGTAGAGATAGAAGACTTGGCTCACATACTATTTGATCGTTGTTTGTATAACAGAGTGAGAGACAGGTACCTTGGTTCATATATTAAATGAATGACCCATTGGGAACCCCATATTAAAACAACATATCTTACGTGTGGCCAACACTTAACACAGCACAGTACTCGAGTAAAATGGTTCGGATAAGATTGGCATATGTGGGACTGATTGGGGTAGATTGTAAGGGTGATACTGAAATATAATTTTATCTTATTTTACTTGTCTATATATATTTAATTATTGTATTTTACTCTAATATTTTAAATTGTTTTTATAAGATTTTATTAATATGTTTGGAACTCTGTATTTTGATTGGCCGATGGGCTAATCAATAAACTAAACTTTAACTTAATGGTATAGGCAGTGGTGGGATTCAGATATGTGAACAACCGGTTCTCTGTGTGGATGCCGCTTCCAGAAATCCGTTCTGGGCCTGGGCCTCTGCCGAACTGGTGTGAACCGGCTGAATCCCACCACTGGGTATAGGGTTTCCTGCCTGAGCAGGGGTTTGGACTAGAAGACCTCCAAGGTCCCTTCTAACTCTGTCATTCTATTCTATAAGCAATTTCTACTTAAATTTTAGAACAATTATTGCATAATGCTTGAAATATAATTTTCAGTGTGCTGGGTAAGTTTGACTATAGAAAATGTTAGGGTTTTTTGTTATACTGGAATTGTCTTTAATTCTTCATGTGTCTAAAACATCAATAAATACTGTCAGTTATTCTGAAGACATTTGTTCTTTACATTTACAATAAAAATAGAGAAGTATCTTTTGACCTAAGGTTGCAGGGCAAAAGGAATGCCTTTCGAAGACTGTGCAGTATTTGAATATAAATCTTTAAAGGGTTGTTGTCTTCAACTGGACATATTGTAAAAAGCAGCTATCTAGTTGTGTCACTGTGGCTGTTCAGACAAGCAGAATCTAAAGTAGTTTGTCACATGGTAGTAAAAGAAAAGCCTTATGCGTGCTTCCTCAAGCACATTCATCTTAATACTACATGCTCTAAGGTGTGTGTGTAGAATTTCCCATTTATGTGCTCTTTGGAATTGTTAAAACATTCAGGAGTACTCAGATTCTAACTGTATTTACAAATAAGCAGAGCACTCTAATAGTGTGGCCTTTGCTTCAACCTCATTGCACACATATTTTTCCTTCGAGAATTCTTGCTAAATTGAGGCTAGTAGTCTCAATATGCTTACCAAAATGTAAATTCCATTGAATTTGGTGGGATTTATTTCTGTACAAACTTGCATTAGATTGGATTGTAGGAATCCAGTTGGGGGCAAAGAGGTGAGAGGAATTGTAATCCATTGGAAGCTATTATTATTTAACAAGAACAAATTCTCTCTTGCTACACAGGAATCTAAACCTATTGCGCGTCATATTCTGTGGATCAGTAGGAAAAATATATTCAAAACAAGATACTAATTGGTAAGTGGCCTTCATAAACTCTTACAGAGATAATTGTGGTTACATTTTCAGAGGAGAATCTGGCACATCTAACTTTGTCATTAAGACAGAATATGCTTCTATGTGCAAGGTTTTGTTGGTAGTTATATATCACAATGGAAGGAAAGTTACAGGCCTAGCTAGCCAATTAGGCTTGAGCATGCTTGAATTAGCCATAAGGAATAGGTAAAATCTGTACTGGAAAAATGCACAACATAGCTTGAGCAGAATGTTTAGGTATTCAACTTTTGTGCGTGTTTTATTAGCCTACTGAATTCTAATCACGTGGTTCTTGTATGGTGCAGCTTCGCTCAAAATGTGGAGGAAATTCAGCCAAATATAAGCCTATATTCCACTATTGTAAGTGGAGATTTAGACATTTTGAGTATGGCTTCTTTTTAATATCAGTTGTCTTCTCTTTTCTGGTTTCTAAATAATAAGACAATTAAGTTTTGTGTTTTACACACTTGCTTAATTAATGGATTGTAATGGACAGAAGTGGGATTCAGGGCAGTTGTTCTGAGGTCACACAATGAAAGTCCAAAGTGTGATTGAATATTGTAAATTTCTCCAGCGTGAAAGAATGGAGAATCCACCAATGGGTTATCTTGGACCTCCTGCCCACTTAGACCAAAACAATCAAAGCTGCCACGCCTCTCTGGTTGAGGGCACGCCCCCAGTTTCGTTTTTGTCTTCAGCCCAGACAGACGTGGTAGTTTTGGCTCCCAGCGATTTGAAAATCAGGTTTTATTTAAAACTATTTTGAGAATCAGGCTTTATTTAAATCTATTTGAGAATGAGGCTTTATTTAAAACTATTCCATTGGTGGATTCTTCATTGTTTTTTCTCCTCTGGACAGCACTGGGATCAGCGCTGTTCTAGAAGGGAAAAAAGGTTTTATTCTTTGTGAGTGCCTTTTCGTTGAATTTATGTTCCCCCCCACAGCTGATCGTCGCGGCTGCCGATCCCAATCGGTTTTTTCCTACTTCTCCTTGCTTGTTTAGCCTTCTAGGCTTCTCTGGGGGGTGTCCCCTGGGGGTGGGAGTGCATTCCCCCCCCTCTCCGGACTGCTTAGAGCCTTGGAAATTTAGGCCGATCGGCTGCTTTATTACAAGCCTGTGAGGTGCTGGGTCAATTTGGGAGAGCTGTGGATGTAAGGGGGCTGCTCCCTATTCTCCAGCTGTCCCAGGGTGCCCAAATTTACCTGTGAGTTGCGGCCTCCGTTTTTGGACCGCATGGAGCACAGACTGAATTAGTTTCGGTTTCACCTTCCCACCTCACCAGCTTTCAGGCCGGCCTTCTCCTGACTAAGAAGAGGCCGATCAGCCTACTTTCGTTTTCCCTTGGCCCATCTCAGTTCACTCAAACATAGACTCAAAAGGCCACAAGGGACATAGGGGTCCTCTTATTGTATATGCAAGCCAGCCTCAGCAGGTGGCAGCATTTTCTTGAGCTTGACTGATCTTAGAAGCTAAGAAGGATTGTGCCTGGTTAGTACTTGGATGAGAGATTGCCTGAGAGTCCAGGTCTTTAAACACAATCACAGCCATTGAGCATTGCCAGTCATAGCCTGCTGCCATAGTCTGCATCTAGTGAACGGTCAATACTGAGCTTGCCGTCACTAAGTGAGACACGTGTTGATCCCGTCACTAAGCGTGAAATTGGCCTCAAAGTAGGTCTCACGCTCAGTCTCATCATCGCTGGTGACCCGCGACAGCCGTCGCTAAGTGAGTCCGCGCTTGCCGGTGGGCCGGACCATCACTGATCCACGTGGAGGCAAGTCCCACTCAGGTGGGGAACAGCCGCATCTCTTGCAGACCGAGACGCTTCAGCACCCCACTGAAAACTCTCGCTTTACAATGGCAGATAACACCGAGCCACAGGCTTCCACCTCCAGTGGGCACGGAAAGCGTAAGTCCTCTAGTCAGGAGGCAGCCGCAAAAATCAAGGCCAAGGCCAAGGCCGGCCCAAAGAAAGCAGCCTCCAAGGCGGCCGACAAACAGGCCAATCGTAGGCATCGTGCCCTGGAGAGACAGTTCTCACGTGCGCAATAACTGGCTGTAGGGGAGACGGTTAAGCCGCCCCCTACCACAATGGTGGCACTCCCTTGTGGCCCTCAACCTGAGCCTCAGGCCCCATGGTCACCAGAGCGGGATTTAGAAGGGGCTCCTTCAACTGGTCCTTATCAGGAACTCCTTTCCCTCTTTGAAGAGGAACAGGGACTTCAGGACCCTAAGGCTCCAGAAGCCACATTTACATGGGCCTTGCCAGTCATAGCCTGCTGCCACAGTCTGCATCTAGTGAACGGTCAATACTGAGCTTGCCGTCACTAAGTGAGACACGTGTTGATCCCGTCACTAAGCGCGACATTGGCCTCAAAGTAGGTCTCACGCTCAGTCTCATTATCGCTGGTGACCCGCGACAGCCGTCGCTAAGTGTGAGTCTGCGCTTGCCGGTGGGCCGGACCATCACTGATCCACGTGGAGGCAAGTCCCACTCAGGTGGGGAACAGCCGCATCTCTTGCAGACCGAGACGCTTCAGCACCCCACTGAACACTCTCGCTTTACAATGGCAGATAACACCGAGCCACAGGCTACCACCTCCAGTGGACACGGAAAGCGTAAGTCCCCTAAATGTGCGACTGGTAGGATACAGTCGGCTCAGCCTTCGGTACCTGAACAGGTGCCTGAACACCTTCCTGGCCAAGACACGGATCCGCTGCTTTTAGAACCAGTGGTGTTACACAAACATATACCTTGCCCCCCCATGTTTAAAAAAAAAATAAATAAATAAAAAATAATAATAATAATAATAATAATAATAATAATAATAAAAAACATCCATTAGGGGTCAATGGGAGGCCCCAGGTGCTCCCCCCCTTCTACTGGGGGAATAGACTGCAGGCTGCTTGACACGGAACCAGCTCTGAATGAGGCCCTGGAGGTGCCTGAGGTTGATGAATCCTTACTACCCTTATATTCTGATTCCAGGGTACCTGGAGATATGGTGGAGGCGTTGAAGCCTGAGGATAAAAAATCCGAGGCTTCTTTCCGCAGGACACACCAAGCTTCAGCTTGGTCTATAAGAGCTTCTACCCCGGCCTCATTCTTCGCCAGGGTCTCTCTTATGTGGCTCCGCCAATTGCAGGCTAGAATTCCCCCGGAAGAGGTAAGAGTCCACCAGGACTTGATAAAGCTCATGGCCGCATCACAGTACATGGCGGACGTGTCCTTGCAGGCGGCAAGATTTTCTGCCCGGGTCATCGCATCCAACGTCTCCGCACGCAGGCTTCTATGGCTTAGAAATTGGAAGGCTGAGACTAGACACAAATGGCGCGTAGCTTCCGCCCCGTACCGCGGTGCCCGCCTCTTTGGGGAGGTCCTGACCCCCTACTGAGTCGAAAACAAGGAGAAACGAAGGGTTCTCTACCACCTTTCCAGGAGACCAGGCCGTCGTTTCTCCCCGTACACCCGTCGGCAGCCCTTTCGGACGGGATCAGATTCGGCCTCAGCACAGGTCGCCCGGCCATTTCCCGCAGGCTCGGACCGTTCTTTTGACCGGTCCAGGGACAGGGACAGATACAGACAGCAGGCTCAGGGTAAGAGACCCTTTCGAGGCAGAGGCGGCCGCCCCTTCCGTAGATCCAGGTGACTCGGGGAGGGAAGCTCCCATAGGCGGCAGACTAACTTACTTTCTCCACCAATGGGAGACCACCACCTCGGACTCTTGGGTGCTAAGCACCATCAGGGACGGGCTGTCTCTGGAGTCCGTGGCCAGGCCACCCTGGCGCCTTGTTTCCTGTCCCCTCCTCAGGAAGCCAGTCAGGAAGACCCTCCTGGGGGAGGCCATCCGGCATCTATTGCACATACGAGCCATTGAACGGGTTCCAGTCGATCAGCTGAAACAGGGTTTTTACTCCATCCTATTCGTGGTTCCAAAAGCCTCAGGGGGATGGAGGGCGATACTAGACCTCAAGGGCCTGAGCTCTCACCTGTCGTACCGAAAGTTCAAATGCAGACGCTTCGGTCCATCTTGGCAAGCGTACGACGGGGGGACTTTCTATTCATCCAAACCATCGGCAATATCTCCGGTTTTGTTATTCCAACAATCATTACCAGTACAGGGCCCTCCCCTTCGGCCTATCCCCAGCGCCCAGGGTCTTCACCAAGATCCTGGCGGTACTTGCCGCACACCTACGACTAGTATCGGTGCGCGTCCAATGTTACCTGGACGACATTCTCATCCAGTCGTCCTCCGCTCTGGCCGCCCAAGCGGAACTGGCCCTCACCATAAGGACCCTCCAGGGTCACGGTTTCTCAGTCAACTTTCACAAGAGTCAATTGACTCCCGCAACACGCCTACTACACTTGGGCGCGATAACAGACACAGACCTTTGCCGGGTCTATCTATCTCGAGACAGACAAGACGACATTCGAGACATGGTTCTCAAGATCCGCAGGGAGCGTGTAGCAACACTGGCTGTCTTCTCCCAGTTACTGGGAAAGATGATATCTTGCCTAGAGATAGTGCCTTGGGCCAGGCTACACTCCAGACACCTTCAATGGTTCTTGCTCCCATTCCAAAGACTGGGCACAAGCTCTTCCAACCAAAGGGTACGGGTCCCCCTTCAGACCCTAAGATCCCTTCTGTGGTGGGCCTCCCCAGAGGTGGCAAAAGGGTCACTATTCAAGGAGCCCAGCAGGCTGACATTGACCACAGACGCCAGTCTGTTTGGTTGGGGGGCCCATTTCCAATCTCAGTTGGCTCAGGGTCGGTGGTCCAGAGCAGATCTGGCACACAATATCAACTGGCTGGAACTGAGAGCCATTCATCTGGCCCTTCGCCACCTCTGCAACCAGGTGGCGGGGCAGCACGTGCTAGTCCTCACGGACAACGTGGCGGCAAAGGCCCATGTGAACCGTCAGGGCGGTACCCGATCCCGATCTCTCATGGCCGAGGCCATGTTATTGGGGTCTTGGGCAGAAAGCAATCTCCTCTCCCTGAAAGCCGAACACATCTCAGGGAAGGCAAACCATCAGGCGGATTTTTTAAGCCGGGCATCAGTGGACCATTCGGAATGGAGCCTACATCCGGATCTCTTCAGGGAGATATCGGACAGATTCGGGTTGCCGGTCCTAGACTTATTCGCCTCTCCGGCGAACTCCCAACTTCAAAGATTCTGTTCCAGGTTCCCCTCTCCGGGGGCGGAGAGGACGGACGCTATTCGCAGCCCTTGGCCAGGGGGACTACTGTATGCCTTCCCACCTCTCCCTCTGATCCCAGCAGTTATCAGGAAGGTATTGCAGGAACAGGCAGAGGTCATATTCATTGCCCCGCACTGGCCGAGACGACCGTGGTTTGCCGACCTCGTGAGCCTCTCCATGGTCCCTCCATGGAGGATTCCTCCAAATCGGATTCGCCTAGTGCAGGGGGCCATACAACAACCGGAGCCTCAGTGGCTGCAGTTAGCCGCTTGGCACTTGAACGCAGGGCCTTGACCCAAGAATCTTATTCCTCGGGAGTGATTTCTATGATTCAGGCCTCCCGGAGACCGGCGACCAATCGCATTTATGACTCCACTTCGAGATATTTCTGCCGTTGGTGTGACAGCAATCACTTAGCTATCTCAGAGGTAACCATTCCACGGATATTAGACTATTTGTTGGAGGGTGTTGATAAAGGCTTGGCGCCCAACACTATTCGCCGACTGATCTCGGCTCCAGCCACGGTGTTTACCTGTGACACCTTAGAGCCACTGGCCCATCACCCCAAGGTACGATCCTTTCTAAAAGGGGTCACCAACAGTAGACCGCCGGTAGTACATAGATATCCCTCTTGGAATTTGCCCCGGGTCTTACAGGCCCTTACTCAGGCGCCTTTTGACCCCCTTAGGTCCTGCACTTTTAGGTCCTTGTCTCTTAAGGTTGCTTTCTTGGTTGCAGTTACCTCGGCTAGGCGCATCTCGGAGCTTGCAGCTCTTTCTGTCAGAAAAAACCTGTGTGTCTTTCACACGGACAGAGTGGTCCTACGCCTGGACCCCTCATGCGTTCCTAAGGTGAACACCATTTTCCACAGGGCACAGGAGATCGTGTTACCGAACTTTTGTCCTAATCCGTCTCATACTTTGGAAAGGCAATGGCACACTCTCGATGTTCGCAGGGCATTGCGCTGTTGCGTCAAGCGGACGGAGTCCTTTCGTAGATCTGAGGCCTTTTTTTGTTTCCTTCCACCCGGCCTCCAAGGGTAAGAAGGTATCTTCCTCTACCGTTGGCAGGTGGATTAGGGCCTGTATTTCCAAAGCGTATCAGACATCTTCTTTACCAGTTCCAGGTCACTTGACGGCCCATTCTATTCGCAGTGCTGCTACCTCAGCAGCATGGGCCACACAGGCCAGCATTGAGGACATTTGCAGGGCGGCGACATGGTCCTCGCCTTCCCCTTTTGTGTGCCATTATCGCCTTGATAAGTTTGCCTCGGCGGAGGCATCCTTTGGCCGCAGGGTACTGCAACAGGTGGTGCCGGCGGCAGGGACACTGGCCCAGTCTGCTCCCCTCCCATTGGGACAGTAGGGCTTTGGTAAGTCCCATTGGTGGATTCTCCATTCTTTCACGCTGGAGAAGGGGCGTTGTCTTACCTGAACGCCTTTTCTCAGCGTGATGAATGGAGAATCCACACCCATCCCTTGGACGCAGTCAGGTCCAGTGTTTAGGGTCTGGGAGCCAACACGTCGTACAGTCATTGGCTTCGCCCTTTCGAAACTGGGGGCGTGCCCTCAACCAGAGAGGCGTGGCAGCTTTGATTGTTTTGGTCTAAGTGGGCAGGAGGTCCAAGATAACCCATTGGTGGATTCTCCATTCATCACGCTGAGAAAAGGCGTTCAGGTAAGACAACGCCCCGTTCATGTGGGTTCATAGGTTTTGTTTAAGATAGTAAAGATTTAAATATAGTATTATGTGTTTAGAATATAATCTGAAGTTATTAATGGATTTCCTACATAATCTAATTTATTATCCATTGGATTTAAATGGACTGGTAAAATAGTGGAGTAAAAAAATGTATTGAGATTGGTTGTTGCAAGAAGAAAGAGGACTAACATGAAGTTTCTACCTCCAGGTATTCTCAAGAGTCTTAGAAGCCTTTAATGTAATCAGGATCCAGCTAGGTGGTAACTCATAATTGACCTTACCTGACTTGAAAAGCTAAATAGGATTAGATCTGGTTATTTTTTGGAGGTACCACCGTGAAATTCCAGAACACTAGGCTAGGCTTAGAGCAGGGGTGTCAAACTCGCAACGTCACATGATGTGTCGTGACGTATCGTGACTTTTTCCCCATTGCCAGAGCTGGGGTGGGCGCGGTTTCGGCATGACGCATCTGGCCTGTGGGCCGGCAGTTTGACATCCCTGGCTTAGAGAATGTTAGAAAAACATTCTGAAAAAGGGCAATAGCAAGTAGCAAATGACTTCTGTCCTGTTGTCAATATAGTTGCGTGGATGTATCCGTGATATCATCAAAATTGAGCTTTATTTGAAGGAGACTTTATTTTACAAACTACTCTGTTCACTTTGCATGTGAGAAAAGAAAGTTTAAAGATTCAGCTCATGGGTTGTTCTGTAACTTTCCATTTTGTTTCCAGGATACAAAATTAAAATCTCATTAGTTATTGTAGATTTTAAACCAACCTTAGTTTATACAATCTAGTTATCCAAGTTAACTATGGTCTAAAATTAACTAGAAATGTAAATATTAAGGATATCAATATGTTTTTAAATAGCTGTATATAATAATACACCTGTAAAAGAAGAGGAATTGCTTGTAATGATTTTACAGTACAGAATTGGTACAAATGAATATTGAAATAGGCTACTAGTTTGGAAGGTTTTTTAAAATTATTTATGGCAAAGAGAGAATTCTTTTAAAGCTGGGATATAAGAAATAGTTCATCCTTTCAGGTATTGGAGGGGGCGAGCCTTGTTTGCTGTGACAAAAAAAAAATCAGGAGTCCGGTAACACCTTTTCTGACTAACCAATGTTTATTTAAAGGCATACGCTTTCATGAATTGCAACTCACTTCATCAGATACATAAAATAACTAGATTGATGTAGGGGGGGGAAGAGTTAGTTATGCATTTGCAAGTTGTAATAGAGCTGGAAAAACTGTATAGGCCTTATTACTGACATTAGTTTGTGAACACTGAATGTTTAATTATCTCAACAGGCCAAATAAAATAGTATCCTATATTTTCTCAATACTTCCAAAAATGTATTTCTAATTTTAATTGGCATGTCCAATTTAACACATTACAATTGTTAGTTGATACGGTATTTGTAACCTGTCTTCCACAGGTTACAAATACCGTATCAACAAACAATTATATATATTTGCTCTTAGAATAGAGTATACTAAGTATAAAGTGGGTAGGCTGCCTATAAAACTGTATAGCAATCTTGAAGAAAAAAATGTTGAAGTGTAGTTGCATTTGTAGCATCTGTTGCCCTTCTCCCTAAATGAAACCTGCTTTTTCCTTGTCTTCGATGCAGAACTAGGAAAAGACACAACATCTTTAAAGGTTTTAAGGTTGTAGTTCCAATCTTCTTGGGAGCTTGATTGTTAATTATGCTGACTAATGCTAAATGGAAGTTGGAAATCCTATAACATCTGTAAGGCACAGATATTTCAGCTTAATTTATTTACTTAATGTATTTCCTTTCCCTCGTTGGATCCTTCATGGGAATTATCATGAGAATCAATAGCCTACCCCAGTGATGGTGAACCTTTTAGAGACTGAGTGCCCAAACTGCAACCAAAACCCACTTATGTATCGTCGGGTGCCGGGTGGGCGTGGCCCATTGGGTGGGCGTGACTGCGGTGGTAATGGCAGACTGGGTGGGACTAAAAAGTTCAATCAATCAATTCCAACTTTGCGAGATCTTTTTTTTTCCCCACGACAAGTTGAAATTGAATGATTGAACCTTTTTTTTTTTTTTGCACACGGCGGCGGAGGCCTAAAGCGAAAAGGTTTTATAAAACCCAGCTGAAGGCCTAGGACTGGGGCGACGGCGCACATGCCCACAGAGAGGGCTCTGAGTGCCACCTGTGGCACGCGTGCCATAGGTTCGCCACCACAGGCCTACCCTGATCGGCCATAGGAATGCAAGTGTCCTATAGTTTCTCCATGGGAAGATAGAAGTAATTTTTCAGATCGCTTAGGAATATAATATTTTTATACTTTCAGGTTTTCATCCTGTGCAATCGTCTTACAGATATAATTTTCTTTTTAATTGTCAAAGAGATACATTGGAATATATCCAAGTATTATATAGTTGACAGCAGAGAATGCTTGTATTAATACACATATTATGTACTTCAGTACTAATTAATCTCATGTTCTTAAAGCATTCCTCTTCAGTGAACTGCAACAACAATTTGAGATTTGATGAAATCCTTCATAATTGATAAAGGATGTACCTGTGAGCCCCACTATAAAAATTATGCCATGTGTTTTTTATACAACCCATCATTTCCTTAGTCATTTCATATATCAGTAACTTCAGAACGATCACTTCTATGATAAGGGTTGCTTGATTAAATTCATTTTATGTTTCTTGGCTTACATACTGACTTCCATGTGTCTGAGTAAAACTAGTCGAGATAATGATATATTAAGAAATCAAACAAATTTGCTTAGCCGAATCATTTCTCAGGACCAAAAGATAGTCTTAAAACTCTTCAAACTAAACAATGCTTTGATACGATCAATTTGTACCTGTTTTTATTATAACAACATTGATGGATAGAGTACTTAAAGTAGCAAATGCTCACACTATTGGAATATAACAGATAAATACAGCAGAAACAGAATATAATTAATAAATGCCACCAAAAGCTTACACTTTCAGGTATGAATTATATCCAAAATATAAATTTTGTAGCATTTATTGGCATCTTATCCTGCTGTATTATATTGTGTAAAAGTGTAAGCTTTTTATGACATTTATTGGCATCTGTATTATATTCGGCTTCTGATCCTGCTGACCAATCCTTACTTTAAACAGGTTATACCAATACATGTAGTCCTCAACTTATGACCAATTGAGCCCAAAATTTTTGTTGCTACAATTGTTAAGTGTATCTGCAACTTTCAAGTTACTAATACGGTTGTAAAGTGAATCTGGCTTCCCCATTGATTTTGCTTGTCAGAAGATCAAAAAAAGTAATCACATGACCCCAGGACATTACAGTTGCCAAGTGTCCGAATTTTGATCACATGATCATGGGCCTGCTGCAACGGTCATTAAGTGTGAAAAATGATCATAAGTCACTTTTTTCAGGGCTATGGTAACTTTGAATGGTCAATAAATGAAAGGTGTATAAGTAGTGTTTTCAATTTCAATGCGCAGTTTTCTTGAAGAAAACCCCTCAAAGGTTATTTCGAGAAATAATCCCTGGATTATTTCTGAATCTGTATGGTTTATAATTCACTGAATTAGATGAAGTGTTGGAAGGATCTCTCTCTCTCTCTCTCTCTCTCATGTTTAGCATAAACATGCAGGAAGACAACAAATATTGGCCAATTCAAGCGTTCATTCAGAGAAAGAGATACATCCTTACAGATTTTCTAAAAGTAGAAAGAATGGAAATCAAACTCAGCTCTCAAAGGAGGACAGTCTCCGCCATATAAATTAATGAGTCTCAATAGAGCAGGGGTGTCAAACTGCCGGCCCATGGGCCGGACGCATCATCTGGAAGCCGCGCCCACCCCATTGCCGGCAATGGCAAAACCGACCCGATACATTGCGCGACGTCACGTGACGTCACGAGTTTGACATGTCTGCAATAGAGGGTGCATTTGTCTAAGAATAGTGTCCAAACTCATTTAGAGTTCTATCAGTTATTTCCTTCATCTTACATTATACCTGGTAAACAGTTGGCAACTAGCAAGATTTACAATATAGGCACTATATGAGTCTTGTACCTAAATTTGGTTAATACTAACTGTTGCATTTTACACCAAGTATAATTTCTAGACATTTTTCAAAAGTAGTCCCATATAAAGCTCATTACAAAAGTCAAGATGGGATGTAATAATCTAGTATATAACTATCACCAAATCTGATGGTTTCGGAGCATCATAGTCATAATTGTGCACATTCAGCTGAGCTTTTTGCCAAAGCCACTACTTGCAACTAAAGTATTAAGAAGTACTTCTAGACAAGGGGTGTCAAACTGCCAGCCCACAGGCTGGTTGCATCATAGCGAAATTGCGCCCAACCCATTGCCGGCAATGGAAAAAAAGTCATGATACGTCGTGACACATCACGTGATGTTGCGAGTTTGACACTCTTCTAGACTTTAGCCCTATCCTTTCAGTAGAAGAGAAGCCCTATCTAAAAAAGTCTGAACCTCCATTCCCAAGAGTAGTGCATATCTGCGAACAACACCTCGATCTTCTTTGCATTTAATTTCAGTTTGGTCTCCCTCATCAAGCTCATTATCAACCTTGGACATCATTCCTTCAAAGTAGTTAATAAGTTGTAGTGGAAATAACTCTGAGGAACACCAGAAGACAGTATATAGGTTTTGAAAAGTAATCCTTCACTCCATCTTCTGGACCAGGTCTGACAACAGAGATGAAAATCATTGCAGTACAGTCCCTCCCAAACCCAGTCCTGCCAGATGATTTAGAAGGATATCATAGTTGAGAATAGTAAAAGTAATTTCATCCAAAGCTAGAATAAAATACGTTTATTCACTAATAGTTTACCTGTTGCTTTCAACTTCCTGTCTGCCCAGAACACTAAGTGAGCATCCAATGATAATGCTTAGTGACATATGCAATAACCAAAGCTTACATATAGGTTTAGTGTTAGCTAGACTCGCCACTAGCCTTTCCCTAGTGCAAATTCTTAAATTTGGACTCAGAATGAATTTGAGAGGCACTAGGCTGGAGGTTGTAATGGATCTTCTGAAGAAGTAGGGATTGACAAGGTTTTTATCTTTTTTTGGAGTATTGACTAATACGTTAAAAGATAGAGGGCTTGTGGCTGACAAGACTTCAGTGTTAAAACATATTTTTGAAAAAATATATTAAGCTTAGTTCAAAGCCATTAGTAATATTTAAAGACCTGGCTGTTCCTCCAGGCATTTGTGCCAGGACGTTGAGCAAGCTCTGTTGATTGATTTGTAATGTTTTTTTCTTTCCTGTAATTGGAATAATTTCAGTGATATCAGACCCTTGTTATTTGGTTTGCTGATTTGTGTTGGTTTTAAACCTTGCATACCATGCAAAGTCAATTCCATGTCGTGGCTGGCTATATAAATTGAATGAAATAATAATGAATGAAATAGGAACTATTGATAACATATATTGCATAATTCAGGTTTCATCAAGTTTCTGAAGGTACTTTAGATGCTAAATTGTTCCATTCTGCTCTCTTTAAATTGAAATATAATACTTATAGCTTTATATAGATTTAAAGATGTTGACCCTGTACCATTTGGGGATGGTCTGTAGGTTGCACAAGGTCCTAGACAGCCACAATTTGATTTGTTGCAGCTATTTAATCTAGAAAATAAGTCAATTGTTGGAAGCTCAAATATTGTTTAGAAGGAGCATATATTCAATAAACAAGGGTAAGCTAATTTTGAAATTTTAATTTTGAAAATAACAAGAAAAGGTATGCAGCCCTGCCCAGAAAACTCAGGCTGTTACTTCTCGGTTTAAAATCTATATTATCAGTGGTAGCTGATTGATGGGGGAGGGGCTTTTCACCCCTTCATCTGTGATTGGTCTAAGTGCTACATGGTCATAAGGGTTTTATGAGCTAGAATAATAACACATTTCTATATATAGTATAAAGTAATCTTAATGGATCTGAACAATATTGCAGTGAGTATCGGTATTAATTACTGCTTAGGGCCCAGCCGAGTATGGGTTTATAATATTTGTTTGTATATTAACACTTTGAAATATGCAGAACAGGTTTCCGTATGCTCCACACAATATCATAGTGTTTTAAACAACATTGTGTCTTCATGAGCAATTTAACATAAACCATTCTGCTTTCGGTATCTTGTCTAGTATTGGATAAACTATTGTTAGATTCAAGGACTACTTCCCCAGTGCAATGAATTGCTGCTGCAAGTCTGCCAGTATTCAAGGAAATTCACATCTTCTGCTCCATCTCGTAAAAGATCACGTGGGTCAATGTAAGCCTTTTAAATAATTGAGGAGTGGAGGGGTACGGAAAAGCAGTAGGCTGAGAGGCAGTTCTCCAGAAGAGGTCACAAATGCTTTCCTGAGATTTTATAACAGAAGGACGTTGTATTCATAAGTTGCTAACATGGGTTGGAATGAACTTTCATGCACCCATGTTTTTTTTTCTTCCTACCTTTGTAACTGCTGTAATACTTTGCCAACAGCCTATTGACTTTTAAGTAGTTAATAAAGTATAGTAACTAATGGCTATAATGTTAATTTAATACAACTGAGTTATGAATTTTATTTATTATCTTTAAATAATCTAGAATTCTAGTGATGTCTGGAAGCCCACATTCTTGATTTCTGTTCTTTTATCTTACCGTAACTTTGAAAATATAAATCCATTCAAGTTACTGAGTTTACTCCAATGCAATCTTGAATGAGGGATTGCTGTGTGTCTATCATAGATGAAGTCATGCATCTTAGTATGCTGCAGTTACTTTTTTATTATTCAATATCGAATATCCAAAACCAATTCTAGCTGTAAGGTGAGACTATTGGTAAGGTCATTATTTCAAGCCCAGTTCATTATAAAGGTACGATTTTGAGTATTTATGGTAGTTAAGATGCTGAGAAATCAGTTGAGAGTCTAGAACTTGAATTTATGAAACGGCTAGTTCCATTTAGGGCCGAAGCAAAAATAAAAACTTCCAAGATTTCCTTCCTGTTGGAAATTTTTATAAATAAATATGTTTTTATATGTGACAAACACAAAAATAAATTGAGGAAGTAACATTCTAAACCCTGCAATGTAATCTTTTTACCCACAGATATTGGGAGAAGTGCATACTCTCATCTCTGCTTGCAAGAAAGTGACATTCTGTACCCTTCTAAAGGACAATACACCAAGGCTGACTGTGCAGCTAAATTGAATAGCAGTCGTACCATGGGATGTATAAAATCCAAAAGCCCCTTCCCGCACACTATTCTAGACGATGGAAGCAGGGAAGTCGGCAAATACGATAGTGGATGTAACATAGAAAAAGCCTCTCTTATTCAGGCAAACTCTGGGATGTCATCTTCAACAAACACCGCAGTGCTGGACTTTGCTCACCGTCTTTCCCTTGAGATTCTGGATCAAGCTGTGAAGCAATGGGCAATGAATGAAAGTAAATACAGTGACATCCCGTTCATAGAAAGTGATGAGCCCTGAATTGCAGGACTTGGCTTCCCAATATGCCTGTGAGGCATCCCATGTTTTGGTGCTACTACAAATAAAACAACATTCATACGAGAGCAGTTGTGATTTTAAAAGTCATCATACACATAGCTAATCCTGACTGAGGTAACTTCTTGCCTGTAGTTGTAATAGAACCACAATGACATCAAATGGTTCTAAGGCTAGTATGTAATTCAGTATTCCGGTAAGTCCCATTTCAGTATCTACAGGAATATTAACAACGCAACAGAGAGCAAAGTAACCCTTAAAAGCAAAATCGCCAAATAGCCATGAGGGGAAGGGAATGTGTGGGCCAGGGTGTCAGAATAGGGTTTTAGCTATATAATTCCTATTGAGCTAAAATATCTTTGGGGGGGGGGGGAAAGGTAAAGAGAAATATTGGTGCTTAATTTCCCTGTTTACATAAAGGGGATTTAGTTACTTAGCATAAGTCTGAACCATATGTGACTATCAAAGGTTTTTTTCCAAAGGCATCTCGCATCTTGTTAAAGTGAGACTAGTTATTTTACAATTTTACTTGGCTGAGCATACTAAACTCAGTCCAAAGACCTGCACATGTAGATTTTATCAAAGAACATACAAAAAAAGTATGTTTAATAGTTGGAAGAAAAAATAATTAAAATTACAATGACTTTGCAAGTTATTAGCAAAGTCTTTATGAAAGTGTAATAAAGTGTACTAAAAACACTGGAGAATTATTTCTCTTGATTATCAATTATCAAGGGGACAGTAGGGAGAGTAGACAGATTGAAAGCAAAAGTGCAATATAGAACAAGTGTAGCAGCTTGTATATATGGAGAAAGGTGACTACTGAAAATGGAGTAATATATTAATTTAGAATTAAATTCAAAGGAAGCACAGCCTTTGTCCTCTTGGTTATTCAGGCAACATAATTAAAAAGGAAATCATAATACAGTAGTAGCCGAGAACTGCTGTTCTTAAACTAAACTGTATATGAATTTCTCTAAATACACCATTACTAGAATAACAGAGTATATTTTCAGTACAGAATTGAAAGGAGCAAGCCACTTTTATATCAAGGAGAAAGTTATCATTTTGTTTGGGTATAATTCATTTTAGCAAAAATCTCACCCCTAATGGTTTGAAATTATGTATTTCAGATACTTTGTGGTGTAGTTGAGCAGAATATTTTGTAGCAATTCTTTTTTCAACAATATTTGATAAGCACATGCCAAATCAATAATTATTCTGGCAAGTAGTAGAAAGTAATTTGACCTTTAGAGCCAGAACTCCTTCAGTTCTAATAAATGTACATACATATATATTCTACATAATATTTCATTAGTGGGCAAAGCCCAAACACAATTATACAATGAATGTCACACTGATTTCGTATTATATTTTGTAAAATCTATACTATAGTAAGTGTTATACAAATGTATCATCACAAACGGTCTGATTATGATTATGCCATAAAGTCATTGTTGACTCTTAGCAATCACATAAATAGATTTTATCCATGATGATCTGTCCCTACCAAATTAACAAGATACTTTAAAAAAAACATTTACTAACTAGACAAATAATAAGGATACTAACTGTGAGCAATTTTACACGAGGCAGACTGGTTTGCCAGTAATCTCTTCATTTCCCTCTTTCTGTTCTTGAAGAGATAAGAGCCAGCAGCTTCCACAGGATCTCCAAAATTTGGATCTCTTTACATAGGTTAAGTAGGCTAAATCCATTCTGTCCCTTATTCGTTAAACCACAGTAGCCATTTTTAAAATCATTATTTGCAGTTTGACTATCATTTAAGTAATGGTTTAAGGAAGGAAACTACCACTGTTTTTAACATATGCATTTTCCTTCTAATTAGTTAATTGCTTGAAGTTATGTTTGAATAAAGGAAAAAAACCTTATGACTTTGTGCATTTACCTGGAACTCAAATATACATGAGAGTACTAAAAAGTTTGGGCTCTTATATATTCATATAACAATTACTCAACTATGAATTAAAATTGGCATGTTTAGACAACCATGTCCAATTGGGAATGAAGATTATAAGATTTTATTTAGTTTTAGACATGAATGTTCACCCTGATGCCTGACAGAAGACCTTGGTAAAACTTTTCCAACTTTGAGTGCCAATAAAATGCTAAATGTACTACTAAAAATTCTCACGAGTACCATTTAAATAGGTTGTTGGGTGGAATGTAGAAAACAAAATACCATCCATGCTAAGAAATATATGAATGGTCTGAGTAGAATGAAAAATGTATTTCTGTTTTCAGTTTTTTCAAGAGTACAACACGTTTGGATTAATGAGTCATTTCCTAGTGCTTAAGCCAAAAAAGGCACTTTTTCTTTGAAGCTGAGAAATTGCTGCAAACACCAAGGCGCAGCAAATTAGGCTTACAAAATAATTTTTATCTTTTTACCTAATCATTTCATTTCCCCTCCCCCCCTTCCAAATGAAAATTGCTTCAGGAAGAAAGAATAAGAGTTCAGCTTTCTAAACAGTGTGAAGAAATGGACATGGGTGGTGAACACCCCAGCAAACAATAGAAACATTCACAGCAATCTTTGGGTGAGGATTGCACGTGTATGACACTTCCCCTCTACTCACTGAGTTTAAGAATTCCCTTCTATTTCTTAAAATCTTGATTTGAAAGGTGGCAGGTATTTATTACGGCTGTATGATATTCTGTTGTGTCATTGTACTTTGTTACTTCTTCATGGTTACTGAACACATTTCAAAGATTTCCCAGTTTTTTCTTTTTTTCTTTTTTGAGAAAAATCTAAATTCCAATATTGTTACATCATTTATTGCCATGGAAACTTGTGGAAGAATGGTGATATTCATGAAAAGATTTATATGCAGTTGTGATATAATTTATTGACTAATCACTAGTTACCTAAAAAATCCAATAAAATATAGATTATGGTCATGTAAATAATAATCAGAACAGAAGAATATTAAAATGCTAATAAAATGTAATTCTTGAATAGGAGCCTGTAATGAAAGAATACAGGCCTGTCTGGTCTATGTGCATATGTTGTATGTACAATAACCCATCTTCTAGGGATTACATGCACAGTAGCAGGATAGTACTGTTTTTCCTTACAAAATATTTGCAGATCTTCATCTTTCATCAATTAATGATTGTTGGTTCCCAAAATGTGCACTTTTTAGTCATAAGCATGAGTCCATGTCTATCTCTACCATATAGTACTGAGTTAATTTTTGTTTTGCTGTAGCTGTATTTCACATTACAGTTATTTAGAACAAAACCACTTTCTAGTTGATAGCCACCTTCCTGATTACAATTCTTTATCTTTCTAGGATTTCCTTGATAAAAAACCTAAAAGTAGAATATCTAAACCCATTTATTTGGATTTTGGGCTGAGATTCAGTTGAGATAGCCCTGATTACACTTGTAGATGGCCTATATAAATGGCCTGTGGCAGAACCAGGATGGTGGTGTTAAATTCCCAAAAATTTAGTTCTTGCAAGCTGGAATGAACCAGCTCAAGCATTTCACTGGGAAGAACTATCTCCAATTCAATTCTACCAAGATCAAGTGCCGTCACAATCTGGATATTTCATCTTTAAATTTGGACAGGGTAGCATTTCCCAATTCAATAATATGCAATCTGGGAGTGTGGACTCATAGTTTCTGCTCAATGATTAGATAGCAACTGTGGCCAGGAAGACCCTTTCTATCGTTTCACCTGGTGTACTGTTGTGTTATTTCCTAGACTGGGAAGCCGTTCACACAGTCACTCTAATCATCTGACAGCTAGATTACTGCAAAAAGTCTTAACATGCGGTTGTCCTTGAAGACCTTTTGGAAGCTTAACTGGTCCAGAATCAGTGTGGACAGTGAATTGAACTGACTGTCGGTTTACTTCTGGGTACATTTCAAGGTGCTGTATATGACCTATAAAAGCCCACCTGGTATAGATATTGTTTGAGGGATTGCCTGTTTCTTATGGTGTTGGCCTACCTCTGCAGGTTCCTTCAATTAAGCAATGCTACTAGGACCTTGGAAGCGTGCCTTCTCTGCTACGGTGCCTATCCTTGAGAATGAGGCTCCCCCCGATCTCGGGGGGGCTCTCACTCTAATGGAATTCCAGAGGACTTTAAAAACCTGGTTCTTTTCTCAGGATCCGGGCTAGGATGGCTGGACTGTTGCCTGGTGTATATATTTTGTTATGCTGATCCGCTTTGCCCTCTTGTTTAATATGGTATATTTTCTATTTTTTGATTATACTATTTGCTATTTTGTTTTCATGATGTAAATCATAGACAATTTGGAGTTGGAAGAGGACTAACTCAAATTAAATACATATAAATGAGATCTTTTTCAGCCATAGTAGGCTAATAGGTCTATATAGATAATTCTGTATGTGGAGATTCATTCAGGTTTCATTCAGGCCTTGTGAGACCAATAGGCCCTTGTCCTCCATGCTGTTTTATAGCCAGAAAATGGTTTTGCTCTGGCTTTATACACGTTTCTTCCATTTTATTATAGGGGGGAAAAATCTGTGGAAGTCCTGAATAAGACTAGTAGCAGAACGTACTGAAAGTATTTGGGAAGAATATATTTCCTTTAAAAAGGAATCAGTAACAGTTTTGAGTTATTTTAGATCATCTTTACTCTTAGAAGGGCAACTGAAAGCAATGTAGCTTTTGTTTTAGCTACGGTAGCTATACTGTTATCTTTTTTAGGGACAGTTTGTCTTGCCACAGTTACACATATCCTTTTTACTTCTAGATTAATCTTAATACAAATGCACTTTCTCTAATATGTAAAACCTAAGCTGATGAAAAATATAGTATCAAAATGTTGGAGAGGAGCTTTGATTAAAGAAGCATTACTTGCCCCAGTTACCACATGCACATGGTCACAGATTTCACGTAGCAGGAGAATCCTTTCACATGCTAGTTTTATCAGCGAAGTTGAAGTGGTAGAACAGATAATTTTTTATAGCTGTACCTGAACTACAGGGGGCAATTGCAGAAGTTTCTGAGTACCTACAGTCTGCAAAAAAAAAAAAACCCGTACAATTTTATATAAAAGAGAACTAAGATATATTGCATCAATACTCATTTTGGACTGTTCTCAAATTTCCTTTGAATTACTGCAGCTCATTGTTGCCATATTTAACTGTCTATATAACATAGATTGTTTTAGTTGATCCAGAGTGTCACTGTTTACATTCAGTTTTCACAGAAAAATAAAAATGTATAGGTACCAAACTCTTGGAATCTAGAATTACATTTACCTCTGAAAAACCTATGTCCTCTTCAAAACATCTCAATCAATTCCAATTCTTTTTTTACACGATGAAATAATTTTATTGAATTAAATTCATCATACATTTTACTGGATTATGTAATACAGGATTTGATTTTACATTAGTAAAACTTTATTATAATTTGAGGTCATTACTTCCAAGAGACTTAAAGCATGAGTCCAAAAATTCATCTGTTACTTCTTCAAGAACAGCTGGTTTCCATTTAGGGGATTGGTCTTTGTCAATAATTACTAGTAGAGAAAAAAATGTTTTCAGTTGTAATGCTTTTCTTAAGTATATTAGATTTTATATTATTCTTAGTATGTATAAAAGATAAACCACTGTAGAAATCAGTACATTATGTATGATTTATTCATTTTCTATAGAAGATGGAACTGATTTATGGAATGGAAAAGTACCTTAATTCCCATATCCTGAAAACAGAATGACTGAGAATCCAACATTAAACCTTTTATTTACTTTTTTTTGTGTGTGTGTGCAAGCCCAGTGGAGGTATTTTATTATTTGTATTCTTAATCTAGTGAATTTCTCTCAGAAAGAGCAAGTAACAATAAATGATTTTTTTAAGCTAAACACCGACAAATTATTTAATATAAAATACTCAATCTCAGTGGTGGGTTAGTCTTTATACCTCCCCCATACTGCATGTCCTTACCACCAGTGGCTCCATGTTTGGATTGAAGGCTCTCCTTGTCTTCTATCCAGCTATAATGCACTGAGATGTTTCAATGAACTCAACTCCTCATACCCTGGAAAGCACCCTGAGCCTTCTAAAATCCTCTCCATGGCTATGGAAGTTATACTCACCAGTTATATGACAGTCTAAATCAGGGGTCCTCAAACGTGGCCACTTTAAGACTTGTGGACTTCAACTCCCAGAATTCCCCAGCCAACATGGCTGGCTGGGGAATTCTGGGAGTTGAAGTCCACAAGTCTTAAAGTGGCCAAGTTTTGAAGATCCTTGGTCTAAATAATGCTTCTGTTTTGTACCTTCTGTTATAGATTTTGCATTGGAAAACCACATGCCTGGAACAATCTTACATACTAGCACAACCACAACACAACATTATTTTTCTTAGAGCAGCTCAATTTTGCATATTGTTACCCATTTGGCTACCCAGCAAAATAGGCAGCAATACACTTGATGTCCTGAATAACTATTTAACTATTTTAGTAATTATTATTTTTACTATTTTATTTTTTATTAAATTATTTTAATTTTATTTTATTATTTTTCTACCATCATCGTTGTTATTTAACATTACTAAAACTGTCTCAAATGAAAAGAGGTTACCAGATAATAACATTTTGCAAAGTATCCTAGAGAAATATTGTGACCAAAGAGCGTGCCTTAAATTGCTCCTGTCACCACTAACATGTCTGAACTAATCGTTTCTGAAGAATCTCACTAGATTCGCATTGTAATTCACTTGAAATGGGCACGGGCTTCAAATTTTACCTGCTCGGACACCTTCGTAGAAGTCAGGGCCTCGCTGTAAGATAAAAGAAGTCATTATGGCAAATTTCCTAGCATACTTTGAAATACAATTTTCTTTCTAAATGTTGTTCCCAAAGCACTTTTTCACAAGAAAAATATCTTCCAATAGGAAGGAATATCTGTAGCTCATGGTTGAACTATTGGAGTCCTTGATGTTCTCTGAGGTTCTTTGTTTGCTTGTAGACCTTTCATTAGATGTTACTTAGTTGGGTAATGAAAGGTCTGCAAGCAAAGAATCAAGCTCAGAGAACATCAAGGATTCCAGACGCAAAAACATCTTATCTAAAGGCCACTTTTGTATATTGATTTGTCAAACTGGTAACATCTGTAGCTCACGTCTTTGAGATTCTGCCATGAGATCCCTATGGAAGTGTGAGATTTTGCACAGGATCAGTGGGAGGGTTGTTTGATGTAAAGATTACTACTTGAAAATAAGCTGTGGATGTTTTATCACTGTGCTTTCTGAGCTTCACGTACAAAACGTAAGTGAATAGCAAAGCTCACTTACTGGTGATGAATAGGCGAGTCAGTGGAGAACTGATGGCATGGGCACCTTTCAAATGAAATTATCTCACTTGGAGTGCATTCCAGATGATAGCGCCAGAAGTTCATCTGGCAGTATGACAGATAGCAGGAAGTGACTACAATGAACACTGCATCATCCCTGCAGAATGAGTCTTCATTGAGTATAGTAGTGGAAATTGTATTAATATGTAAACTAGAAGAGCCAGTTTGCGTAGTGGTTAAAGTATCAGGTTAAAAACCAGGAGACTGTTCTAGTCCTGCCTTAGACAGAAAGCCAGCCTTAGATACAAAGCCACAGAGCCTGGTGACCTTAGGCTAGTCACTCTCTCTCAGGCCTTAGAAGGAGGCAACAGCCAACCATTTCCAAAAGACTTGCCAAAAAACTGCAGGGACTAGTCACCAGGAGTCAAAAACTGACTTGAAGGCACAACAACAACAAGAAGGTGAATATTCTCTATCAACCGATGGGAGACAGAGGAAGGAGAAAGTAGTTTTTTCTTTATCTGTAACATAGCAACAGCTTTTGAATCTCTCGAAAGAACCAAGTATAGTCAGTATAGAATGCTAACGCTCTACAAACTTTCAGAGTTATAATGTAGCCTCAAGTAAGGTTGCTGAAACTGGGAAAAATGGGTAGCAATGTTTTGATTGAACCAGAAACTCAAAAAAACTTCAGGAAAATCAAACACATGCATTCTTATTTGAACGGAACACAGCTTTATGACAGATACATAAAATGGGGTCATCCTGTAGTATATATCTGCTTTGTTATGTTGATGAGATAACCAGAAGCAAGGACACTTTCCAATTTATGGTTGTTATTCCCTCAAAAGGTTTGTTCATCAACACTTGACAAATCACAAGGACTTCACTAAAGTGGCAATGGCAATATAGGCTGTTTTAAACCTTGAATTAATTTTTATAGGCTCTTTTGTACATTCTTGGGAAGGGGTGAGAAAAGAGATTTCTCCTACACAAAGCCATAGAAAGTTGTAGCTGCAGAAAAAATAAAGCTTAAGTGAAAGAATACAAACTCCTGAAAAACATAGGCAAGAGAACTGTATATGGTAAATCCTCCAATTCTCATACAGTAGTAGAGAAAGTACACCATTCAAGCTTAATGTCACTTTTCCCACAGCCCACAAGAGAGTAGCAACATCCAACACCAATTGGCCAAATGGATCTCAAATGTGGAGATATATGGAAATAGATGTGACTAAAGTGTGATTGGTATGGACCCTTCACATCTTGGCTATCATCCTCATTTATTAAAGTTACTATGAAACAATGTTGAACAGAGCCAGTGAGAGAACATGAAGCTCTGTAACTTGCGCTGCAAAGATAAAATGCTAACATTTAAAATCAATGGTATAAAATGTAATTACTGAGATCTTGGAGGTCAGGCACAAAAGGGAAGCTAATTTCCATTTAGGAACAGTAAAACAGAAGAAATAAAATCTGACATTATGGTATAATGAAATAAGAGTAGTTTGTCTACTTTTAGCTAAAGGGTTTGCCCCTTGTCTAATATGTTCACGGACAACAGTGTACAAAAATAGAATGGAATAGATAACAGAATTCCTGTTCATATTCTTAGTGGACCATAGGAAATACCAGCAGTCCTGTAAGCCATACTTACTGACATAAAATATACTATACAGTGCTCAGAAAGTGCCAATATGCAACACGTCTTACCATGCAAGCTTGGCTCAATCTATATTCCATTGTGAATACATCTTGCAGGTTCAAAGAAGCTCCCTCTTTAAGTTGCCGGAAAGCTAGCTTGAGAGAAGTTGGGGACATTTTAGCGATTGTCTGCAGAGGGGGGTGGGAAATAAAACTGATGTGTGAATATTTGATTCCAAAGAAGAGTAACAGCAAGTTACAGTTTCAGGTCAGAAGATAAAAGTAATGAGTAAATTAACTATACAAGATAGAAATAAAGATAAACACCCTAATAAAATTAAAACTCCTTAAAGACATACATTCAAACAAGGTTTCAATCAAGAAATGAATACTCTTCACCTCATCCTCATCTAAAGCTCTTTGGTTTATTATTTTTCTCATAATAGATTTATAATACTGTAATTTTCATAACTTTTGGCTCAGTCACATAAGACAAAGCTATAATATGATGGCATAGAGAAAGAACATTACAAAAGTAATAACATATCTGCAGTTGATTCTTAAATAACCTGCTTTAATTAATGGAGCTCTGGAATCATGTACAGGGATGGAACTAGTCACGTTCCATGTACTTTTTGTTATCCTCACACATAAACATGGATGATTAGATGCAGCTTCCTCAATTTCAGTGGCCATAGTGGATCCCTTGAGTAAAAAGGATTGGATGATGAAAAGCACATGCACACGTGTATGCATGCGCACACACAGCATCAAGTGAATAAAAGGGGATAAGGAAGATACCAACTAGAACAGAATGGAAATAAAAGAATATGGGTGAGTACAGATTGGCAGGTATGGTGGCAGATATCAGGCAAGCCATTAAAGAAAAAGAGGAACCAACCAATTTGGTATTGGTCCCTCTCTTCATCCATATGCCTCAATCTTAGATCCAAGTCAAATAAATGATAAAGAGAGGGGAGCAGAGGAAAAACTGGCCTGATGAATGCTCCCTTATGGTACCAAAGTTCAGTCCTGCTTCTTCTACTTGTCAACCTCTAAATGAAATTCCCGGGAGACATCACCAGTATGCTGATAACTTAGGTTATTGTTGAATTGAGAGTTACAGGACAGGTGGGAGGGCTACCTAGAACAGAAGGACATGCCAGGGATATCTCACAACTTCATCACTATATAATTAGACTACTGTGATTGTAAAGTATCTGCAAAGTACTTTATACTGTGCTGCCTTTGGAGATAATTCAGAAATGGCATTTGGTACAAAACGCAGGAGCCCATTTATTGACAAATAAGAATGATTATAGCCACAAAACACTTGCGCTAAAGGTCATGGATTAATTTTCAAAGTCAAAGTCTTTGAAAGTCTTAGCTTATAAAGTTTTAGCTTACATGTCAAAGTCCTGGTTTTAACCTATAAAGCCTCATATGGCTTGGTAGCCAGATATCACAAGGACCACTCCTTCCAAAAGGAGTGGCATATTCTTCCCAGTATACTTTATTAGTAGTTCCCCATTTCTGAGAGGTGGGAGAGACTGGGCTGAAAACAGTCCTTTTCTGTAATGGCCTCAATGCTACAGAATAGTCTCCTCACTTAGATTAGGCTAGTAGACATCTTGATGGCATTCTAGAAAATGGTTAAAACATTTATTCTTCTGAAGAGCTTTTGGAGAACAGGTGCAGCCTGTGATTTCCCTTTTGTGGTACTTACCTTTAGTGACATGCTTTTGGGAAATAATATTACATTGATAGATATGTTTTTTTATAATTTTAATTACTGGGAATATTTGCCAATTATGGCAGTATATAAAATAAACAGATACCATGTACATATAAAGCTAATGCTCTCTGGGCATCAAGGGAATTAAAAGATCTCTGTGTATAGAAGAACTGGGAAAGAAAGAATGCAAAATAATCTCCAGTCTCAAGAAAATAATGGAACCTAGGCAGAAAGTACACATTTCTGTGAAGAACTACTTAGTTATGGTGCATCCTGAGACAGGATGCATCTCTGTACAAAGGTTATCAATGTACAACTATTTTAAAAAGCAGTCTTCCATTCAAACAAATGAATGAGAGTTGTAGTAACTGAGGTAAAAAAAGCCCACATGATAATATGGAGAGGACCAAAAAAGACTTGTCAGGAGACTCCTGGATAATGGTGAATTAAACCATTCCTAAAATATTTAACCAGTGGACTAGAGAGAAGACAAGTATCACCAGCAGAACATCAGAATGAGGAAATGGCTGCCTTCCTCACAATGTTGGATTGCAACTCCCAAAATCCCAATTAGTATGGCTGAAGGCTGGGAATCGATGTACAGGTATTCCTCTAACTGTTTCACTTAGAGACTGTTCACAGTTACGATGGTCACGAAAAAGTAACTCTGTGACCAGTCCTCACATTTGTTTGTAGCTCTGTGGAGCAAAGGAAAGCTGAAATAAGATTGCAAGCAAAGTCTCAGTTTCACTTAATGACTGCTTTGCTTAGTGAACAAGTTGCTGGTCCCAACTGCAGTTGCTCACCAGGAGAACTGCAACTGGCAACTCCAACACTAAGCAATGTGATCATAAAGCACGATCTCATACGACTACACTGACTTACACAACGACAGCTCTTGCAGCCGTTCTGGTTGCCGCCATTAAGCCAATTGCCCTGATCTCCATTTGTGACCTCCTGCCAGCTTTTCCACCGACTTTCCTTGTCAGAAGCCAGCAAGGAAGGTTACAAATGGCGACTGCGTGATTGCAGGATCTACAACCATCATAATTGCAAGCCAGTTATCAAGGGCCAGAATTGTGATCACCACAATGGCCGCATCTACAAGCAATGGTCTTAAGTGTCCTTATTCAATGCCACTGTAACTTTGAACGGTTGCTGAACTCGTGATAGTTAAACAAGGACTACATGGAAATATGGATATAGCACTATACCAGAGCCAAGGTATTCTAGAAGTGGGAAGATCCAGGTTTTAACCTACCCTGGACCATGGAAAGTCATTCTGCCTCAGCATAACCTGTATCATAGAGTTCCTATGGGAAAAACAGGAGGAAACACAGCGCACACTGCCTTGAGCTCCTGTATGAAAGGCAGACCGTAAATCAAATAAAAGAAATAATGTGTTACAACAAGCTGAAGTGGGAAAGGCTGTTTAGCATGATGGCTTGATTTTACTTACTGGTAGGCTTCTGGAGAAAATACACAAAGCACTATTATTTGTTATTAGAATGGGCAGTATTTGCTTCAAGAAGTTTGCTTGGTGCTTGGTGATGGCCCTACAGTCACAGAGAAGTAAAAGATGGAATTTTGCTTTGTTCGCAGTCTTGGCTTCAGTTGGAGCCACTTTTGAGGCACATTCTCTTTTAATTCTCTTTTAAAAGACAGGAGTGAAATCAAAACTTTTTTAGCCGATGGGGGACTGAAGGAAATCTGTCCTTAGGTAAGGTGATATACAACTTCCTTTCTCAAAATGGTCTTCTTGGGTCTGAAATGGCCATCTGTCTGCTGCCAAATAAGGGTCTAGGCATGTTTTTCATAGAATGTAGATACAGAAGCTTCAACCATTATAGAACGTTATTGTAACATTCCGCCTTGAAGCTAGCTGTGCTCAGTAGCAGATTTACTGATCGCTGTTCTTTTTACAAAAACATTAAAACTACTAACCCATTGGAACAAATGGTAGGTTTCCAGCACTCAACCATTTTTCTGCTCCTGATTACTCACTTCTCCTGCTTTTTCCAGATGTCAGCTGATAAAAGCAGTGACCTATTTTGCTTAGGCCTTTAGATCTGCTAATATGCAGTTGCTGGGCAGATCCTGCAAGTACAAGTAGGATAGTTTTATACCTCTGATTTTTGAATACATGAGTCACTAGCAGCTGGCTTAATAGGGAAGCAATGAGAGGACAGATATTCCTCTGCAAAACAAAGTGAGTAACACACATATACAAAAACCCAAACAGACCAGCTTATTAATAGCATCTCCTTTTATCCTTAATGTCCCAGTTCCTTTGTTTTTCTCTGCAGTCAGGAGCTCACCAAAAAGGCTAATTTGATATAACTCCTTCCAATGAGGAACTTCTGCACAGGACACACACCATGTATTCATTTTATCTTAAGAATCCAAGCTCTTGTCACTTATAATGCATGAATATGTGGCACCTTGCTCCATGTACCAACTGATGAACTAATGGAGATGCAACTTTATCTGAAGAAATGACCAGAATGAGCTTAATTGAGTTCAACTGAAACCTGAAGCCTACTGATAACATGGAATGAAGGGAATGGCAATGGACTGAGAATCCTGAAAAATTGCAATGCATACTAAAATACATCGACTTACAACAGTTCGTTTAGTGACCGTTCGAAGTTACGACGTCACTGACAAAAGTGACTAATGATCATTTTTCACACTTATGACTCTGGCAGCATCCCCATGGTCACATGATGTACATTTGGATGCTTGGCAACTGGTTCATATTTATGACGGTTGCAGTGTCTGTGTGTGTGTGTGTGATGTGATTCCCTTTTGTGACCTTCTGACAAGCAAAGTCAATGGGGAAGCCAGATTCACTTAACCACCGTGTTACCAATTTAACAACTGCAGTGATTCACTTAACAAATGTGGCAAGAAGAGTCATAAAATGAGACAAAACTCACTTAACCAAATTTCAACCCTTAGCCACATAAATTCTGGCCTCAATTGAGGTCATAAGTCGAGGACAACCTGCAATGTTTGGCAAAACTGATTCTAGAAGCAATTCAGTAAAACTTACATCAAGAGGAGCATCAAGAGCTCCCCATTTCTTCAAGACGTGTAAATTCTCTACTTCACTCTAAAAGATCTGGCTTGGAGCAAAAGTATTGAAAAGCCTTGGAACAATATAATACAGAGCAATGAATTACTATTTCCCCACTTCTCACTCCCTACTGGTTTCTAAGCAGCAGCAGCCTCTTTATTCGCTCTAAGAATTCCCGGCTTGTTTGCTTCCAGCAGCTTTTCAAGCTGTAGCTTTCAAAGCAGCATCTCTGCAAATTTCAGGAGACCTATATTCTCTTCCTGTTTGCAGGGGATCCTTTGAAATACTGCACTCTGGGAAACTAACAGTCAACGTGGATTTCTTCAAAAAGTAACTTATTTTCTATTTTTGTGGGATTCAATTTTGAGCCAGTCCTACATGAGTCAGGACAGTTTATCCATCGCCAACCTTTCGATTCTACAGTGGTTTCATCCGTGCTTCATCCATAGCGTTTTTCAGAATAAGATGTTCCTGAAACATTAACAAACCGGATAGCTTTATGCAGTGGTGGTTCAAGATAGTTCTAATGCAAAAGAAATGATGAAAAGAAACAGCTGAATATATGAATGGTAGGGAAAGTACTAAGAAATGCATCACTGATTCTATTAATACATATATATTGTAGATGTGAAGCGACAGTCAAAATTAAGAATTTGAACTGAGGATAGATGAAGTACCATTCAGTTAAGTGAAAGACAGACTATATGCTAATGGGAAGAGTAACGTGTTCTTGATAAAAATGCTGCCTAGAGAGAGATCCTGATTTTTGCCAGGAGGATTTAAATCTGAGTAAGCTGCAGCACCTGGTATTCATCAACTTGTGCAGACCAAGGAGACTGGGAAAAATAATGGGCGGGCAGGCAGAACAGCAGCATCCAACTACAATGTTTATTCTTTGAGAAACAGCTTCTTTTCTCATTGTGGAAAGAGTAATAATGGATGAATGAACAGCTGTGTAGTTAAGAGCGGGCTAGAAATGAAGCTGCCCTAGATTAAGGGATCTTCTGGGAAATTGCAGCTTTACTAATCAAGCATTTCTCCTGTGTGCAATGTTTATTAACTGAGTGTAGGAATATCAGCCCTTTGAGTTAAGCAAGGTCAAGAAACGGGTTCCAGAAACGTTACTTATTATTGTAGAACAACAGTATCTTGAAAACTTGCTAGGGTTTTTCTCTGCTCCATCTTATAACTGAATTGAGTTCCATTCTGGCCTGTCAATAAACGTAACATATTCTGGGTTGCCATAGTGTCAAAAAGTCCAGGGGATAGAAAATTATATTTAATTTTTTTTCCATTTTCCCCTTAATAAGCACTTATTAGCTTTCTGCACAACAACAAAGACAAAACATAGGAATCTGTTACATCTAATCATACAGTGGATTGAGTTTCATTAATAACTATTTCAGGATGTGTGATAAGAACTGGTATCATGTGGCTGGACTTGGGGAAGAAACATAGCTATACTCAGGGCTTTTTTTGTCATAGAACGCCCAGAACGGAGTTCCGGCACCTTTTTTGGATGGAACCCTGTAGGGTAGGCAAGGCGGGTTGTATGATGTGTGTGAGTTCCGGCACCTTTTTGTTTTACAAAAAAAGCACTGGCTATACTCATCCCACTATAGGTTTAAAACTACAGTATAAGCAGTAGTTAAATCCAATCTAAAGTAATGTTTTACAAAAATGAAGAGAAAAGACAAATATGTATATTCACAATTGAATATACAATGGATGTCAGGATATTTGCTCCCAGGGAAGTGATTGAGAATTGAAGCCTAAATAATTAACAGTGAGAAATATCCTAGTTTTGCCTTATTCTCATATAAAAACCCTTTTAATAGCAATTATAATTCTTGCATTTGTACTTACTTATGCAAACACATGAGCATTGCAAAAATGTAATTAATAAGAAAGTCTTCTGTGACCACAGGCAAGCATATATACTGGGATAATTGAGCAATACATCAATCAATCAATCAATCAATCAATCAATAAATACCCCTAATTTTGTTCTACCAATAATGTCTCCTATAGCAACTTATTTAATACTATGGCTTTAATTTTATTTGAAATATACATAACTATACCACCCCAAAAGTTGTATTTCACCAAAAGCACAATGAAATTATAAGTAACTATTTGCTCTCTCTCTCTCCATATATATAGGCACAAAATATACACATAGACACAACGTATGTAGTTAGGACATGTAAGAAGTAGAAATAACAAAATCAGTTCTACTACCACAAATTCAACTTGACTAAAAATAGATTGCATTTGCAATATGAGTAGTAATGCTATCTTCATATGTTATACGTTATACAATAAATGTTTTTATGTTTATGTGTGGGTACAACATGTATTTGTTAGCCCAGATCCTTAGTTTCAGCTGTACCAAATTTAATACAAGCTAGTTATATAACCAATATACTGTAACTGTACTGAATTATATCACTTAGACGGAAGGAAGGCTTAGGTGAAGTCGGTATGACTAGGGAGGAATGAAGCCACCCCTTCTTCAGGAACAGAACATTCTAGTGATTTCTGGAACATTCTGTCCCTCTTTGGGCAATGCCAAGTCTCTTCCTGGACTATGCAGTTCCAGGAGTGGTTCTGCACTTTCCAGAAATAGATCCTTTGAACCAGAAGCAGATTGAGAAATTCCAGGTATGATGCTCCAGATAAAATGGGCCCAAATAAATGAGGTTTGCACATCCTTACAAATCATATATTTCAATGAAAAATAATGTTAAGAATTCTTTTTTTATATATATATATATAAAAAAAGAGATAAGCTAAGAAAAATAAAGACAACTCTGAAGTTCACCGTAATACAGATTAATACATGGCTCAAAAGCTTTGAAGGCTACTCATTCTGGGATTGATTTAAAAAAAAAAAAGGAGATAAGCAGGAAAAGGGGAAGTGTGGCAGTTTATATATATATATATATATAATGACTTAGCTGAACAGCTCTAAAGACTACCAAGCACTTTACATTTTTTTCTGCATAATTGCATTTGTTTGGTTGTTGTTTCATAGCATTGGTATTTGATGAGTCCCTGCTTCTCTCTTAATTGGAGGCAATATTGGAATCCACTAGACCCAGGTACTTTTCTTTACTAACTGATCACTTGACAGGGCTCTTTCTAGGAAAATTCTAGCAGCCTAGTCTGTTGTCCTGTCCACTGATTTTCCTGCAACTCTCCTGTCCTCTTCTGCCATCTTCTGTTGGAAGGTTAACTCTTGTTTTTACTTATTTTATTATTTTTATTATTTTAATCGCTAGATTCCATCTGGACTTGTTTTATTCTATTGATGAGTGCATTACTGTAGCTATTATGTATTATTCCTTGATAAAATAGTTGTAAATGTTTCATTTTATTTAAAAAGAGCTGCTTTAAAATATAATGCTTAAGCACACTGAAATCAGGAAAATCTTATGTTTTGCAATGCTGTATGTCTCAAATATCCTTCACCACTATTCAACTGACTTAACTGCTGCTGTGAAGCAAAATAAATTTAGGCATTTCATCACCCGCTTATCAGTAATAGAGGACAAGAGAAGTATTGTATCGTTTTAGGATTTTTTTTATGTCCTTTCATTACTTTTGTGCCACTGAGCTTTCAAAAGGGTGCCTATTTTTACTGTTAAGATAACAAGGGAAAAATGTTCCTTTGATACCTGTAGGTCTTGCTTCTATATATCTGCAAAGTGATAAGTGTGTAGTTCTCATCTTATTTCCTAATGGCTGCGGGCGAGAAAAAACTAGGTGCTGATTTTATTTAATGAAGAACAAGTAGAAATTAAGTTTGCAAACCGTGCAACTATGTCAAGATGGGAATGTAAAAGAATATATTATACATTATTTTATTTTTATAGAGTCAGTCAAAGCCAGCTGGGTGACTTTGGACCAGTCCCCCTCTCTCAGCCCAACTCACTTCACAGGGTGGTTGCTATGGAGAAAATAGGAGGAAGAAGGCGTATAAGGTATATCACTACCTCTGAGTTATTTATAAAAATAATAAAGGCAGGATAAAATGAATTTACCGCAAACACACAAAGAAAGATAGATTCCTGGATGTTAATTTTTTAAATTAAAGAGAATTACTTAAGAGACAAGATAATTCCAGTTAAATACATCGATAAAATAGAGGCCTAGCCCAGGTTTACCTCCTTTAAGCCAAAACTTAAAAACCGAAGCTCTCTTTTCAATAGTAAAGAACTTCAGTGGCATATAATAATGTATATCAGCTGTGGTGACGCAGCGGTTAGAATGCAGTTTTGCAGGCTAATTCTGCCAGCTGCCAGCAGTTCGATCCTGACTGCTCAAGGTTGACTCAGCCTTTTATCCTTCTGTGGTCGATAAAATGAGGACCCAGACTGTTGGGGACAATTTGCTGACTCTGTAAACTGCTTAAAGAGGCTGTAAAGCACTATGAAGCGGTATATAAGTCTACGTGCTATTACATGCACAGTTGAACAGATATTCCCTTTTTCCCTGTAAGAAGGCACAGTAACGTAAAATTTACTTCTTCAGCTTTCACATAAAAAACAACTCTCAAGCTCCACAGGCCAATTGCCTTAATGACAGGCATAAAGAAATGGAAGGATCTGTTTCCCCATCTGTTTGTTGGAAATTAGAAGATATGTAAATGTTTAAGAACATTTGTATCCTTTTTGGTTACTGCAATCAGCTGCAAGCTACTTTCATGCAGACTTTCAATGTCATTTCAAGCAACAAAATACACAAAAGCAGTCAAACACTTAAAAAAGCCTGGAAATACTCTTAGGTATGGTTGCAATAAAGCTACTGGAAGCCTATATTCAAGGAGCAGAACAAGTTACCCGCAGCAATGAATGAAGAACAGCCTCGTTCACTTTTAATATTGTGGCACACAGAGAACATTATCGTACTAGCCAAAGGCAGATTAAAGCAAAATGTCCTAGCCACTTCATTGTTAATGATTTCATTTCAAATGAATGTCAGCAACAAGCCCAGATGTTTAAAAAAAAGCTATGGAAACTGCCCTACTTAAAATGTATAAACTATGAAGGCAAAAACATTTTTCATGCCTTTCAATAAGACTTCTTTTGCTGTTTCTAGCTTTTATTTCATATTTTTTTCTATTTTTCCATATCTCTCAGAAGTGACCATGGTACAGTGCTATACTTTCACTGAAATTCACCCTAACTATGATTAATGGAGAAAAACCATGCAACCGCTACCTGTTAACATTAGTTGCACTTATATACCAAAGTAGATATTCCAGTTCTTTACATAGAAAGGAACAGCTGATGATGTGATGATTTTTTTTAAGATTATGCTCTGTGATCAGATAGGTGAAGGGCTGGCAACAACGTGATATAAAATAAGGAAGATAAAGAAAAAGAAAGAAATCAAAGAAAAAGAAAAAGCAAAAAGTGCAAGAAAAAAAGTTGAAAAATCTAAAAGAAACAAATTATATATATGTGTGTGTGTGTGTGTGTGTATAAATATTCTTCACCGCAGTTATATATTCAACCTCTCTCTCTAAAGTTACATCATTTAAAGTTCTTTCTGTAATCTAGACGCAAGTTCATGTTTTTTATTTTTAAGCAGAAAGTGCCTAAGAGAACTATTCTATTGTCACCAAAGGGTTGGCAACATTTTCCAGAACATGAGCTAAATTTGTTCTTTTGACTTATGTAAATTATTATTAGTATTATCATTAATAGGACTTCAGGTTTGGGTATGGAAACCACAACACAATTTATTTATGTTTTATTTATTTATTTATTTATTAAATGTTTATGTTGCCCATGGGTGACACCAATCCTTGGTGAACTCCTTGGTTTTTAAATTGTATAACTTATTTCCCCCTTCGGCTTATACAGGTCGTCCTCGACTTACAACAGTTCATTTAGTGACTAAAGTTACAACATGACTGAAACAAGTGCCTAATGACCATTTTCACACAACCATTGCGGCATCCCAACAGTCACATGATCAAAATTCAGATGCTTGGCAAATGGTTCATATTTATGATGGTTGTGGTGTCCCGGGGTCATGTGATCACCTTTTGTGACCTTCTAACAATCAATGGGGAAGCCAGATTCACTTAACAACTGTGTTACTAACTTAACAACTGCAGTGATTCAGTTAATAAATGCCGCACTTAGCAATAGAAATTTTCAGTTCAATTGTGGTCGTACGTTGAGGACTACCTGCAGTTTTTTTTTATTAACTATGAAACTCTTAGCTTGAGCTGCATAGAGGGCCCAGCAGCAGAAGAAACAGAAAATCCCTGAAAATAAATATAGTACTTGTGGTTGTGGTTTTAGTTATAGTTACATATTTATTAAGTATCAGCATAGCCAATTGGCATTACACATATGGGCTAGTAACTCATTAATATAACTGCCACTCACTATTGGTATTTCTCCAAACATTTAATTTCATAAGCAAATCAATTTTCAATTTGACTAAATTAAACCACTCAGCCTCTTCAGAGAGCGACTTACATAGCAGTCAAACAAATCCATAGGTTTACATCATGCTCTTGAGGCAGAAAACAAGCCAACCAGGTAGGGAGTAAGACTGATAGGCAAGTACACAAACAGACCAAATGATTTGAGTAGCACTCTTTATATGACTTTTGTCAATAGCAGCTTTATGTCTGTGAACTACCCCTGGCTGGAGAGGGAGAAAGGGAGAGGGAGGGAGGGAGGGAGGGGGAGGAAGAGAGAGAGGGAGAGAGAGGGAGGGAGGGGAGGGAGAGAGGGAGAGAGAGAAGGCGCTCTAATACCCTCACTAGGGAAAGAAGCAGGAAGGTAGAAGAAGAACATGACAAGCTATGTACCCTAGGAAAGGCATTCATTCCCCATTCAGTGGAGAATTTGTGCTATGAGGGAGGGAATCTGAATGAATTCTGCTGGATTTTAAGGCTGGAGAGAATTTTAATGGAAAGGCATTACAAAAGATCCAGAGACAAGATATAGCTGTAACTTTTTTCTGTAGCCACAATTTGGAAGGTGGGCAGTTTCATGACATGCACGCCGCCTCCTTCACATAGCATAACAGCAGAATGCAGCAGCCATTGTATGAATATCTGTTCTTGATCTTTTAAAAAAGACAAATTGGCAGCATAACTGTATTAGTCACTTTATGTCACGGTTTGGGAGGTGGCTTTCAGGTTAACGCAAAAGTATCTTAAAGGCCATGTGCAGGCTACAGGTTGTCCTCCCTTGTTAAGACAATGCATCAGGCATCAAAATGCCACTTAAAGTGACTGGATATAGGCATCCTTCAAATAGGATAAAAATCTAATGCAACATTACCCTTAATTGGTCAAGTGCAAAAGGAGATCCATCTTTCTTCAGGTTTTGGACAATTTCTTCCATGCTGTTTGCTGAAAAAAGACTGAAAAGAGAATAATGTTCTTCAGTCAAAATGAGTCATATTTGAGAGGGAGGAAAGTGCTGCAACCTACAATGAGCAATAGGTACTTTAGCATGCAAAAAAGCCATACAGTAAATGTAATATATAAACTGCAAGGATAACGTACCTTCAAACTAAGATTAAAATAATCTGAGCAGGAAAACTATGAATTTCTCCCTAGCCATTATGGTAGAACTTCAGTAAAAATATAAAATTTGAAACGTTTTAAAGTGAATATAGAACCAGACATTTTGTGAGTTTTGTGATTTTTTTTTGTGATTGTTTGTGCTGATATAATTATTATAAAGAGGCTTTGCAACAGAGTGGAACTGAGGTAGGCAGTGTATCTGATTTACTGTTCCAAGCCCTTGTCAGAATTCACAGAACCAGACATATCAAAGTTCCTTTGGGGAGGGAATGTTTAAGGAGTAAACACAATGCCTTACATTTTGTAGAAGCTAAAAGTACAGCTGAATCCCTTGACTTCCAATCTCTGAAAACACCCAATTTATACATTACCTCACTCTCCCTACAACCTCCCTAGAAACCTCCCCCAAAAGTAAAGCTCAAACTGCTACATCAGATTGAAAAGTGTCGTCCACCCAAGCTTCCAACATTTTGCATTGAGTGCTGTTTCTTCCCTTAAATATTTATTCATTCTCATATCAGATTTTTTTGTTGTTGTTCTTGACTTCCTTTTTAAAATGTCCTACTGGCAGTCAAGCTAAGACATAATCATTACTTAAGAAGCAGATGTTACTTCAGGGATTAATCACTTCCTTCTATTCATTAAAAAAAGAAAGTTGGAAGTCTATGATATGTCAGCATATTGCTCATTAGTGCTACTCAATAGATCACTACATATAAGCAGTTTGTACAGTATACAGTATACCTTTCTGCAAATTATGTTTGATTCATTGCACTTTGGTGAAAAACAGATAATCAATGAATAGACGACTTTATTACAGATCATAGACCTACCAATCATAGGTTAACAGTTAAGGTGATAGCAGAGGGGTAGTAAGTGAGGGAATGGATGAATGAGTAAATGGCGTTTGGAAGCGACGGGCAGCAAGTGAGGGAGTGTATGAGCAAATGGTGTTTGCAACTGACGGGGTAGTATGTGTGGGAGTGAATGAGCAAATGGCGTTTGGAAGCGATGGGGTAGTAAATGAAGGAGTGAATGAGCAATCCCGAGGCAAAATCTGGAGTAGGAGTCCTGGAGTGAGGAGGAGTGCTGGAGGAGTAATACCTCCTTAAAAAACCTTGGTCCAGCTGGCCCGGCTGGTAGCACCTCATAAGGGCCCCTTTCCAGGGTTACAGGAGAAGATGGTCAATGGTTTTGAAGGCGGAAGAGGGCTTTATGCCCCAATGACGGATAAAGCGATAGAACCATCTTCTAGGAGAAGGGAAACTCTGATTTCAAACCTTCACTGCCTTGTGGCTATATCTACTATTGGAAAAGGCTTCAGGAGTTAACCTCGAGGCAAAATCCAGAGCCGGAGTCCTGGAAGCAGTTCGTGACTGCGTACAATCACGTTCTGGTAACTCCTGCGACGCAGCTGGAACTAATCGTATCGGCTTTGCCGTTTCATTGGACTATTTCAGTGACGTGGAGAGGGGGGATCTGCTGCCTGGGTAACAGTCTATCCTCCATATTAATCTACCCAGGCCTTGTGCTCTGGAGAGGACACTCCAGCTTTGCATATAGCATTGAAATAACACGGTAAGTGGCAGTTACTGGTTATAAGTCTTTGCTTGATTGGCATAGAGCGTGATGCCAGGGGCCACTTTCGACGGTGGGAGAGGTCATAGTACCTCATTGGGCAGCTACCGCCCGCCTTAAGCTGGGCAGCCCCCAGCCAGTAAAGTGCCGCCCTGCCATGGTCTGTTAACCTCACTGGGTGCGTGGGGTTTAGGGCTAAAGCCGACAAGCAGATCGATAACTCTGCACCATGCAACAAACATAAGAAAATTTTAGCCCTAAAGTTGGGCACTTGGAACGTTCGGACAATGACCCCCGGCCTCTCTGATGATTCGCGAGAAATAGATGACGTACGTAAGACAGCTGTCATCGATATGGAGCTGAGCAGACTGCAGATGGATATCATTGCCCTTCAAGAGACAAGGCTGTCAGACTCTGGATCTTTTAAGGAAAGAAATTTCTCATTCTTCTGGCAGGGAAAACCATCGAATGAGACTAGGGAATACGGGGTTGGCTTTGCGGTCAGAAACACCCTACTAGGATTCATTACTCCATCTGCTGCTGGAAATGAAAGACTTCTGTCCCTGCAGCTACACTCATCAGCAGGATTGGTTACTCTTATTAGTGCATACGCACCGACATTATTATCTTCAGTAGAATCCAAAGACAAATTCTACAACGATCTGGCTGCTACTATCAAGAAAATCCCTGAGAAAGAACCACTGTTTATTCTTGGCGACTTTAATGCCAGAGTTGGAGCTGATTATAGTTCTTGGCCCACTTGCTTAGGTCAGTTCGACGTCGGGAAGATGAACGAAAATGGCCAATGCCTGTTGGAGTTTTGCTGCTACTACAGTTTTTGTGTTAGCAATACATTCTTTAAAACAAAACCTCAACACAGAGTCTCTTGGAGACACCCAAGATTGAAGCATTGGCACCAGCTCGACTTGATTCTTACTAGGCGCTCCAACCTTCCCAGTATTACAATCACACGCAGCTATCACAGTGCCAATTGCGATACAGACCACTCCTTGGTGTGCAGCAAAATAAAACTGAAAATAAAGAGATTGCATTACTTGAAGAAGGAAGGAAGACCATGTATCGATACTAGCAAGACCCGCAATCAGGGCAAAGTGGAAGAATTTGCACAAGCACTAAAGGGAGATTCTCCCAGGCCCGGCTGAAGCAGATGCATCTGAACATTGGGAATATTTCAAGAATGCTGTTTATAACACCGCCTTGTCAATATTTGGTAAAGAGACCAGAAAGACAGCAGATTGGTTTGAAGCCCATTCGGAGGAACTGATGCCAGCCATCGAGGAAAAAAGGAGAGCTCTAATTGCATATAAAGCCTGTTCCAGTGAGCTACTCTGAGTTATATTCCAGAGAAAATGGGGTAACTGAAGAAGCATTAAATAATATTGAGTGCCTGCCTGTTTCGGAGGAGCTTGATAGTGAACCAACTTTAGAAGAACTAAACGCGGCCCTGGACTCCCTTGCCTCCGGCAAGGCACCCGGGAAAGATAACATCCCCGCCGAAATTCTGAAGTGCTGCAAAGAGAGCATTCCCATTGAACTGCACGAGATCTTCTGCCTTTGTTGGAGGGAAGGTGGAATACCACAGGATACGAAGGAGGCAAATATCGTCACACTGTATAAGAACAAAGGCGACAGGGGTGACTGTAACAACCATCGGGGCATCTCTCTTCTTAGTGTTGTAGGGAAGCTGCTTGCCCGTGTCGTACTGAAGAGGCTCCAGGTGCTTGCAGAGAGAGTGTCTATCCAGAATCACAGTGTGGATTCCGAGCCAACAGGTCCACCATTGACATGGTATTCTCCCTTACACAGTTGCAGGAGAAATGCAGGGAACAAAGACAGCCACTTTTCGTAGCCTTCATAGATCTTACGAAGGCTTTTGACTCAGTTAGTAGGGACAGCTTATATAAAATTCTCCCTAAGATTGGATGTCCACCTCAGCTCCTCAACATCATCAGGTCCTTTCATGAGGATATGAAGGGCACTGTTGTTTTTGATGGCTTAACATCAGATTCCTTTGACATTCGAAGTGGAGTGAAGCAGGGCTGTGTCCTCGCGCCAACTTTATTCGGGATCCTTTTTGCTGTCATGCTGAAACACGCTTTTGGAACTGCAACAGAGAGTATCTATCTCCGGACCAGATCAGATGGAAAACTTTTTAATCTCTCTAGATATAGAGCAAAGTCTAAAGTCCAGTTGAAATGCCTACGGGATTTCCTCTTCGCTGACAATGCTACCGTTACTGCTCACTCTGTCAAAGATCTTCAACAACTTATGGACTGTTTTAGCAAGGCCTGCCATGACTTTGGTCTAATAATCAGCTTGAAAAAAACACAAGTCATGGGTCAGGATGTGGATTCACCTCCCTGTATTACAATCTCTGCACAGGAACTGGAGGTTGTCCATGACTTTGTGTATCTCGGCTCAACTATCTCTGACACTCTCTCTTTAGATACTGAATAAACGTATTGGTAAAGCGGCCACCACATTTTCCAGACTTACAAAGAGAGTATGGCTTAATAAGAAGTTGACAGAACATACAAAGATCCAGGTCTATAGAGCCTGCGTCTTGAGCACACTCTTGTACTGCAGTGAGTCTTGGACCCTTTACGTATGGCAGGAGAGAAAGCTGAACACCTTTCATATGCGTTGTCTCCGACGTATTCTCGGCATCACCTGGCATGACAAAGTCCCAAATAGCGCAGTCCTGGAATGTGCTGGAATTTCTAGCATGTATACACTATTGAAACAGCGACGTCTACGCTGGCTTGGGCATGTCGTGAGAATGGCTTGATGGTCTGATTCCGAAAGATCTCCTGTACGGAGAACTAGTGCAGGGAAAGCGCCCCAGAGGGAGACCTGAGCTGCGATATAAGAATATCTGCAAGAGGGATCTAAAGGCCTTGGGAATGGACATTAACAGCTGGGAATCCTTGGCTTCTGATCATTCAGCCTGGAGGCTAAAGACGCAGCATGGCCTTCTCCAATTCGAAGAGACACTTGTGCGGCAGGCTGAGGCAAAGAAGCAGTCCCGGAACCAGCGAAATCTGGGGGCTGGACAGGGGACAGATTGTATCTACCCTCAGTGTGGAAGGGACTGCCACTCTCAAATTGGCCTTTTCAGCCACACCAGATGCTGCTTAAGGACCTTTTTCTAGAGCACGATACCATAGTCTCTCGAGACTGAAGGATGCCAATGTAAATGGTATAACTAGTGATACCATTCAAGGGCTACTCATAATGGCAATTTCCCCATCTTTAAATATGAGGAATGCCGTAAGTGGGGAGCATATCTTTCTACATTTGTTCAGGAAGGACAAGAAAAAAATGACAATTTGGCAAACTCTGCATTGGGTCGGCCACAATCGTATATGAAGTATTGATGAGTATTATCTTTATGTTACAGTATACATAGATAGCCAGATGAACCAAAGCATCTTCACTACTCACAGGTTCTCTTCTCTAAAGCTTCTCACTGAGCTTTACCACAGCCAGCACTGGAGTCTAACTGGGAAAACTTTGAAGATGGTCTACAGGCAGGGAAAAATGTAGGACCCACTCTCTCCATCCATTTCTGTGGCGAAGCATCCTATTCTCAATTCAGCCCTAAACAGAGCCACAACTATTTTTGTGCCACTTAGTCAAATCAACAAAGTGATGGTGGTGAAGATGATTCGATGATGATGATTTAAATTTATATGCCATCTGATTCCCAGTGACTGTAGGCAGTTTTCAAATTGTTAAAAATATTTAAAAACAAGGAAACTACACAAAATGAAAGGGAAGATGGCCGCGAATACAAACCCAGATAGGATGCTTTCAGAATATCTATTAGATGTTCTCAAAACAAAAGACTAGGTGCGCTTTTGCCCTACTAACTGCACTAAGTACCTGTTAATTTTGTCCATGTGTTCACCAAGGATAAATTCTTTTTCTTGATCTAGCTTGCACTACAAGAAAAAAGATAACAAAACTTCTTTCAGTACCAAATTATTTAAAATGGTTACAAAAAACAAAGACTGCTATTTCTTTTAGTGAAAGAAAAACTAATCATTATGTCAATAGCCCATCTTTATCTTTGTTATTATAATTAATTAGAAATGGATAAGGGTTTTTCCCCCAAAAAAAATGTTTATTATTCTTAATCTCTGATCTGCAAAAGGCATTCTTGTGCAATTCCACTGATATACTAAGGACCATATTTGTGCTAGATCCTTGGGTGTTCTTGTCAAGCACAGATTCCAGATATTTTAAAAAATATTGCGGATAAAATTTACATAAGATCTTAGTGCTTTTGGAACAAAAAAAACCCCCTCCTCATATAATAACGGCTACATTCCTTCATTGGTTGAATCTATTCTTTTCTTTTTAATATATTTTATTAAATTTTATATGGGTATGGGAAGGATAGGAATAATAGGGGTAAAGGCTGGGGTTGGAAAATGGAATTGGGGTAGGGATAGGAATAGGGATAGGTACAGTAGTGGGGTTACCCCCACACAAAAAATCCAACGCTTAAACAAGCAGACTCTCGTCCGGGTACACATATTAAATAACAGTAATTAATACAATACTAAACAATTATAATCATTAATGCTAAAACTAGTCATAAAGTTAAAGCTTACTAATTAAGTATACTTTAGCTCTAACGTGATGCTAACCATTGATAAAAAATTTCCATGTCCTGAAATACACTGAATCCTCTTTCTCTTTAATCTCCAACGTCAATCTATCCATTTCTGCACATTCTAATATTTTCGTAATTATAATCTGATCATGTGGTAGATTTTCATTTTTCCAAAATTGGGCAAATACAATTCTCGCTGCTGTAAATACATGTAATATTAAATATTCATTCTCTTTACCATAATTGAGGCCTAGTATTCCTAGCAAAAATAATTCTGGTTTATATTCTATTTGTATTTTAGTCATCTTTTCTAGCCATTTATGGATTTTAAACCAAAATGTCTTAGCTTTATGGTTGAATCTATTCTGATGCAGTGTATTTGCCAACCTATATTGAAAAATAATACAATATTAAATTTCCATCAAATTGTAAGAGGTGATAGTGGCAGCAAATGTTAATTTTAAGTTTTAATACAGTAAATATTGATAAAATATAACCCATACAAACAAAAGCTATTTGGAGATCCTCCAAAAGCGAGGAGTCCTGCGAGCAAACAGTTTAAAAAGCACTGCAATTATAATGGGAAGCCTTTTCCTGTAAAAGCAAACAAATCTAATGATGAGCCACCCAGGGGAGAGAAAAAATGGAAAGAAAAGGACTGCTGTATCTGTCTGTGAAAAGAGATGCACTATCTCAAATTCCTCCTTCTAATTTTCCAAATTTAGCTCCCAGACACGCTCCTATCTATCTACAATAGCCCACTATGGAAAGGAAACTATACTTAGACACATTTTGATAATGAGAAGTGTCAGTGCAACAACTAACACCCTATCTGCAAATGAGAATTGTCTGAGTTGTAGTTCTTCACAAGCTACGTGCCATGTTTCTGCAATATGAACATATCTGAAACACAGTAACACTAGCTACAAATCATATCAAAAGGCCCAACGCTAATATCCTGGACACTCCACAGACTGCTTCCACTCCATTAACTTTTAATCCTTGCAGATCATCATATCCTTTCCTCTTTGTGGAAAACATACTGCTGTGGACATAGATTCAGTCCATTTTGCTGACGGAGAACCCGAGTGCTGAAATCTGTGGCCAAACTGTAAGATGATTTATAGTTCAATTTCTGTCAGTGCACAAGGTTTCAAGGAATGCAGAGATGAGAGTCAACCATTATCTTTTTTGCATTTATTTAAAGATGCATTCTGTGTATTTCAAAAGCCTGGATCACTTTTAAAAAAGCATTTTACAGAGAAGAATCCTCTATGTATCTATTCAGAAGTAAACAAATGAGTTTAGAATTAGTTACATCCTGGAATATATATATATATAGAATGCAACCTTAGAAATTTCTAATAGAAAAACAGTAAACGTCCTTCTAAGTATTCCATGTAGAATAACCTTGACACAGCAGAAGAGCAAATATTTGGGAACAATATTTTATTTGATATTATTTGATCTTTTATGCTGCTGCCTAAATCAAGAAGGGAACAATCTCAAAATTAAAAACTCAAAGGAATAATTAAAAAGGTTTTGTTTACTTCAAGGAGAGTATGCCAAGCTTGCTAAACCAAGCAACCGCATCATTCAGGTACCAATCTTTGATCATTATTTCAACACTTCTTAGTATTAGAGTATTCATACTTCACATTGTTATCTCTCTCATGAATTTTAAATCAGGATTGCTTCTAGTTTATCGTCACTTCATTTTCTACACAAATAGCTTATACACAGAACTCTAGGCTATTGTAGCGTATAAGAGACGGTTTGCCCGATTTCGAACCTTCCTCTGCTGCACAAGACCCAGCAAAAATTAAAAATGAAAACAAAGGTGTGCTTTGTATATAAAGATTCTCTATTATGAAATTTACTATATATTTAAATTTTCATTTACCTCCTTATGATAGGAATCCAAAACATCTGCAACATTTGCTTTTGTGGGGGATATTAATTCTATCAAATCTTTTTCGAGAGCAGCCATCTGCAAATAAAAGGATAGTTATAAAAACTATACAAATCTATTGTCATATTCACAGTTTGAACCTTATCAAATGATCTAACATTTAAACAATGGGGGGGGGAGCCAAAATCTTGTTTAATACAGGCCTTAATATTATCCAATCACATTTTTGTCAAGAAAAGTGAGGTAATTTTTCTTGATAATATCAAAAGAGAGATTTTAGATACGTACAAAACAATGTTACATGAAAAACTTGGCTTCTCCTTTTTGCTCCCCAACGCTTATCTCTACAACTAGTATACAACTCTAACTTCTGAAAAATTATAAGGTAATTAAGTGATTTCAAGATTGATGTTATAAAGAACTGTTCGAAACCTTGGGAAGCTAGTTCATCTTTATTCTCTTTCACAACATTTTATAAAAAGAAAGGGGGGGAAAGCAACTGAAGTGTGGGATATCATCACTTTTTTTATAAGGTCCATCTGCAGGTGGACATCTAAGGGAGAAATAAGGGTATAGACTTCTGAGGGGCCAAACCACTTCACTGTTAAGATGTTATGGAGTCCACTGTATTGTATTCTATCCTGGTTTCTATCAACAAAAGGACTTAGGATTGGTTACTGAACGGCAGAAGTCTTTCTTCCTATAGTCCACAGCCTATTTTCTAAAGGACCCCTCCCCTCAACCTAGAGATGAGACCAAACATAGAGCAGGGAGAGGAGAAAAATCCAGCAAAGTCTAAATACAAGGTATTTAAAACAATAGATTTGCATATACTGAGTTCTGATTTGAATGGTAGCCTGGACATTTATTTGTAAATTAAACCAGACAGGGTTAAAAGACAAAGGGAGAATTGATCACCTGATCAAAAACTGCACGAGGTTATCTAAAAATATTCTTGTCTCACAAAATTAGGAACAAGGATGCAGCATAAGCAGTAACTGTCAGGCCTAAGCCCAAAGATGATACAGTGAAATCCAACTGAGTCCAATTCTTTATTTGCTTATACCTAATAGACAGAATCTTGCCAGACTAAAGCTAGAAGCTTCTAACCTACTAGATATATGCTAAGGAATTCTAGGGTGCGGCTACACTGAACCTCTTCTTTCCTCTCCCATCCAGCTCTGGACTGGGTTCTCTCTGGAATGTACTGCCTCCTCGAGAAACTGTGTTGCTACTGAAATACTCCCTTTTCCAGTGCACATTCCATAATGTTTACCTATTTTTGGCAGATTTACCTTCTCTGCTTCTACAAAGTGAGTTGCAATTCCTGCTGTGTGGACATCTCTTCCTCTCAGCCTAAATCCCGTAAGAGCAAGAAAACAGCCTAGCCTCCCCGGAAGCCTTGGTAAGAAATAGCCTCCACCCACATCAGGGAAAAGACCTGCAATTAAGGGAGAAAAAAAGATATGCAAGATGAAAAAAGCTGTATAATTAGATCTTAAGTGCCATTTCCCCCCCTGCTAATAACTAGGCCTTGTAAGTGGGCTGCTTTGCTTGAAAATTAAGTCCTTTGCTCTTTTGCTCATCTTGTGGAAAAACATGCTGCACCATTTTTGCCCACACAATTTACTTAAGAACTCTGCTGAAGTTGATAGCCACAAAGAGGAACATTCCCCCCCCCTTTTTTTTTATCTTGAAGAGCTTATGTGAATTGCTGTCAGGCACAAATATTAGTAGCAACATCACAAAGTACATTTTACTGCAGAAGATGTGTAGGACCCTTTCCTCAAAGTTTGTATTCATGTGAATAATCTTTTCAAAGCCATCTTCAGACTTTAGGATGATATTATAATGAAAAATGGTGTTGATATACTAGGAGCCACTTGGCCTTTTTCTTTTGTGATTGGAAATATAGTTCTCAGAAGCCAAATCCATGATACTATTTTTTTATACCAGCTATTTTAAAAAGCCTTGTGCTTAAACACCTAGTCAGTATGTGAGTAGACTCAGGATTAAATAAAATGGGACACTATGGAATGCATCCAGTCCATATTTCTAAGTTACCCAAATCCTGGGAGACTCTGGGTAGTGTATACATTCATAAATAAAGTATAAAACCAAACCATTAGTTTATGAATACTGGGAGAGAAGAGACCAGATTTTGGCACTTAGGTTAGGGAGACTCTGCAGTCATGCTGCAGTCCCCAAACTGAGCAGTCACATCCACATTGGAAGAAAAGTTTTCTTAATGTATAAATGGTTAGGAACCTTTGATAATGGTTCAAGTCACAATGAAGATCGAAAGTTAATGAAAGTTCTTCATTATTGTCTCTATCCAAATCAGACCTAACCACGATGCCACAATTTGTACTCTCAGAACTGCCACGGGTTAGCCTTTTTCAGCTAAAAAAAGCCTGTCTGAAGAGTATCTTTCTAAAGCAGTTTTTAATACCCTGCAAGGGTATTCTTGCTCTACCCACCCTTGGGTTTGTTTCATTAGATCTTGGAAGCCAAAAATACAAGCTCAACCGACACTCTGGAATGACAGCTACACAGATGATGCTGTGTGATCAAAACATTGCATTTGATTAGTGTAATCACCCCGGAGCCTTTGGTTTTCTCTTGGTTCAGTTCATCAGGTTGCTTTTCTTCAAGATATTCTAATGATGTCCCAATCTTCTCCCCATGAACAAAATGCTTTTATTCACAGAATGAACTCTGAACAAATAGCCTATGATCTATGGAATAAGTGCTAAAATAATGTTTAAAAACAAATGTAGTGTATATTTCTGGAGATCATCACATTTTAGAGGATGTTGGTGTTCTTAAACTAAACACAGTGAGACTTCAGGTGACAGTAATTTTAAAATTTTTTTTTTTTAATTCACCATTTTTGCCCTAAAATGTATTCTCCCCTCCCCCCCATTTTGGGATCCGCAGACAATATGTGGTGTCCCCATGCATTATATTGTTGCCTCATAGTTAATCCGGTAGCTAATCTCTGACGATGATGTCCTAATTCTATATAAAGAAAAGGTTAGGTGATTTTTTTTTGTCAAATTCCATCTCCTGCTCTACTCAGATTTCAAAAATAAGCAAAGGGCTTAGGAACAATTCTCCCTTAGTAAGAAAAAGCATATTCCGTGAGTGGAAATTAAAATAAAAAAAGGAACTCAAGAAATAAAGATCAAATCATTATTGTTATTCAGGTGTTATTTAATGTTTACTCCTGTAAGTTTTAAGCGGTATACATGGAGGTGAATGAACTTCCTACAGACCCTCTGTGGGATCTTATGATCAGAGTGTGTGAGTAGATCAATATTATTAAGTGCCACAGCAGGAGAGGAACTTGTCTCTTCATGTTCTAGCCGGTATTATAGAGTAGTTTCTGCTTCTCTGTGAAAAGTCAATATAAAATGCAATGTGTGATGCTTACCTATTGCTACCTCTGGCATTGCAAAAACAGTCCTCTCTGTAGCAACTCTGAAATGCCCATGGACAGACAAGCCCACACCCTACCAAAGGAAAACAAAAAGGAAGGGAAGGGAAAGGAAAGTTATGACCTGAAATAAATTCTGGAAGGAACTCTAGTAACTAGTTTTCTATTGTAGTCCATACATAGGCCTAGCCACTCCTCCCCCCCCTCCATTTTTATTGGTGCTACAAGACATAGGCCAGGGGTAGGCAACCTTGGCTCTTTTATGACTCGTGGACTTCAACTCCCAGAATTCCTGAGCCAGCCATGCTGGCTCAGGAATTCTGGGAGTTGAAGTCCACGAGTCATAAAAGAGCCAAGGTTGCCTACCCCTGACATAGGTCATGCATTTGTCAATCATTTGGAAACCATTTTAAAGTGACTAAAATATGTGCTTGATTTAATTAATACAGATTTAATACAGGTGCTTAGAAACCCTGCAGATGCTAAGTACTATTTTAAGAGGCATTCTCCCATGCCCTGTTTAACATAATGCCAACTGCGTATTTACATACTTCTTGCAAGCATATTAATTGTGTCTTTATTACTATTCTACTTATGAAATTTACATCTCATGTCTCCTCAGGATAATCTACTTGGGCAGGGGTCCCCAACCCCCGGTCCGTGGACCAAGTACCAGGTCGTGACATGCCAGCAACTGGTCCGCACAAACAAGCAAAGCCCCATTTGCGAGATGCAGGCAGCACACAAAACCACGCCCCCTCTGGTCCGCGGAAAAACGTTTCTCCACGGAACCGGTCCCTGGTACCCAAAAGATTGGTGACCTCTGTACTTGGGGATCTCTCTGTGTTTTATCCATATAACAAAAACATTCTCAGGTTACTTTGAGAGAGAGTGATTGGCTCTATGTGATCTAGTAAGTTTCTATGGCCGACAGTGGGCTTGAACCTGGATCTCCCCATTTCTACACCATTGCCTTAACCATTATACCAAATTGGCTGTCAAACTGCTACTTATTGTAGACATACAATTTTCATCCATTCAGACATTTAGGCACACTTAAAAGCTTTTACAACTTACAATTAAGCACATTAAAAAGTCCTTTAATTTGGTCATGCCATTGTTTTTATCTCTGGAAACAAACCAGTTTTTCTCCCATTAGACCCCATATTTCTCATCAGATATTTCTATGCAAGTTGGGAAAACTGCAGGCACGTACTCCTCCCATACTTTTCAATGTGGATGTTCAAAAGTATTCACTATTCACCCTACTGGAAAGGTCAGAAGTATTTGGCTCATTTGCTCAGAACAGGAAAACACTCAGCCGAAAAGGACCGGTTAGACAGCCTGTTTTTTTTTCAGATTCAGGGATTACCACTTCTGGCACCTGAGATAAGGACTTCCCTTTCTGTAAAGAACAACTCAATCTGTCATTGTCAATAGTAATTTAAAGGAACAATTCCAAGATTCAAAATATAAAGGAGCATAATCGAAGATTAGACAATTTCTGATACTCCAAGTATTTCTGAATTACATCTCTTCATCATTGCCCATACTCCTTAGAGAAGCTAGGAATTGTAGCTCAGCAATATCTGGAGTGCTATAGACTGACTATCCTTGCTTGACACCAAAATGCATCTCCAATGGAGTATCAGCTCTGTTGATTGACCTTCTAAATTACAATAAAATGCTAATTAAGCCATTTCCAGGGGAATTTAATTATTTTTTTCCAGTTTTAAAACTTAAAAAGTCAGTAACATTGTCTATCACTGTTTTCCCCCTTCTGATAAATTTATGTAAGGAAGCCCTACCTATATTCCCAGCATCTTTGGATGCAGCCTTCATGACCCCTCCCAAACTAGTAGGTTGTAGTATAACAGAAAATACTTTATATACATATGGAGTGCTCATATTAACTAATGGCAATTAATTTATTGCTATTCACTGTAGATTTAAATCAAGATAAATTTAATTAAATTAAATCACAGTTCCCCAACATCAGCTACTTTTTTTTACTGTGGAACATTCCACATTCCCAGAATTAGCAAAAGAATCCATGACAGCACTATTATACCACACACCCAATCTACTAAGTTTGAAATACCCAGAATCGTGGACTTCATCAATCTTTGCCTTACTAGTACTGTCAATTTGATGGAAAAATATACCCACAAATCAGGGGAACACCCATGGGATCACCATTTTCAGGACTTATAGCAGACTGTAATGCAATGTCTAGAAATTATAGTATTCCCACGTATACAACCAAAAGTATGAATCCAGTATGTTCGTGACACCTTTGTCATAGTAAAAAAGGAATAGCTAAAGAAGACACATGAAACAATCAGCAACATCTTCAGAAGAATAAAATTCATAAGGAGGAAACAACCTTCTACCATTCCTCAATATCCTCATCAGCAGAGCTAATGGTGCCAAATTAGAAACACAAGTCTATCATAAAACCATCCACACTAAGCAAGGGCTCCATTATCAAGGAAACAACCCAACCTCCCACAAGAGAAGCTGTGTGAGAACACTATTTAGACAAGTACATACTACAACCCTGAGCATCAGGAAAAGCAAACAGACTATTTAAACGTCTTCCAACAGAATGGGTACCCATGCAACTTTACCAAAAAATTGATAAGATCATTCAACCCACTACTGCACAACCAACAAAATCTATGAAGAGGATAACACTGCCATACATCAAAAACATCTCCAGAAGATCACCATCATTTTTATTTTTAGCTTTTCAATTCAATTTTTTAAATTTTGTTTCCAAGTACTTTTTCACTTTTTATAACACAAGCTGCCCAAAGTCACCAAATCACTTATAATACAGCTGCTTCTCCTTTTCCTTCTCCTCCTCCTCCTCCTCCACTGAAGTCAAGAGGACAAAGATTCGAGTCTTTTGATTTGAGAGGGCTGAGATGGGTTTTAAAGGATAAAATGGGCACCTTAACCTTCTGCAACATTTAAGTCACCCATTTCATTATTTAAAACTTGTCAAGTTCCCAAAAGCTTTGTGTTGGGGAACACAAAAGAAAAAGAGTGCCTCTATTTGCTTTACCATCTGGAGAGCGGTGATAGAAGTGTCTCTGCCCCACCATTATGCTTGGCTGAAGTATTCTTTAATGATAAAAGTTATCCTATCTTCTTTAAATAGCGAAAAGGGCGACTTCATAGATGTGTTCATGTAGCATGCTTGGCAACATTACAAAAGTGGTTTGCTAGCTTTTTGGGAAGCTTTTATCAACTTCCCGATTTAATCTACAGCACTGCAATTCCTTGGGGTCTCCCATCACAGTTCTACCTATTTAAAACCTTACTGAGTTTTTTCAGATCAGCTACACATGGCTAGTTGCTGCCACCTGCTGTTTGACAAATGTCCATAATGCCAGTTGTTTGTCTTTTCACACTGGTTGCAAATGCAAGCATTTTGCTTTTGTTTCTGCAGCCAACAAGGAAATGTAGGCTAGTAGCCTTTCCACACAGGCTTACTGAAATGCTTCACAGTGTTCCTTTGGTCGAGCTTTTCCACTGACCAGTTCTTTAATCATTTTTTCAATTATCAAGATTTATTGTGAGATAACTCAGGATTAGCTACAGAACAATCTGCACCATTTGTCTCTGGGATTAAGTCTGCAGCCATCTGACAGATTCAGAAAGATTCCATTTTTTCCTCAGTCTTAATTCAAGGCTGCTTCCAGGGTTTTCAGCCTTTACAGATAAATGGTGTGCAGAATGATCTCATACATATACTACTGTAGAAGAGATACTGAGATTGCCCTCAACCAGGTAAGGTGTTTTGAACCAAACTGAATTCTCAGAGCACAGTCAGGAAAAGAGTTTGAAATTTCTAGACAGGTACGTAAGGCATACATACTGAGAAGGAATAACACAGTAGATCAGCCAGTAATTTATCTTAAGTTTTCTATGAAAATAACCTCAGTCCAATGAAAGATGTCCAAAACAGATATTATTATAAACTAATTAGAAACTACAATTTGGCCTTGAAGAAACAAAAACTATATACCATATGGGTATATATGATGCGATCATAGTTTTGTTCAGGTTTCAACAGAGCAAATCACATCTATTTCAAAATGGAAGCAAATGTTTTCAATCTTCTAACGGGAATACTGAAAGAGTTAAATATACAAACCCTGCACTAATGGACATATTGTAACCCTCTGCTACAGTTTGAAGGCAACTAATAGTTTCCAAATTGCATCCCAGGCTGATGAGCATTTGCAACCTCAGTGACTGGAAGCCTGGAAGTAAGCATATATTTTACTTTGGGAAAGACCACTTTAACAGCTTTTCTGATAAATACAAAAGCTTTGCACTGGTAGCACAACTACTAAGACAGAAGAAAAGGGTGGTAACAAAGATGGGAGGCTCTGCTAATCTCCAAATGCTCTGGGTTGGCAACCTCACTAGCTATATAGTCTAAGAATGATCAACATTGCAGTTCAACATATGTACAGGACATCAGTCTGAAGAGGGCTGAATTATAATAATTCTTTCCATACATATAATCTCCTAATCATTTGCAAGATTCAATGCAAAAAAAGGAACAATCCCCATCTCCCAAACACAAGCATTATTTTAAATGACATCAAATGGTTTTATATTAAGGTAACTTAATAGAAATTACAGACCAATTTCAATGGAAGGACCCTAGCTCATAGTGACTCATGTGGTGTGCATGAGTTCAATCCTTTGCAGATCCATGCACAGCTGGAAAAATTCATCAATTGTGGACACTCATGGCCAGACTAAGCTACTTGGAGCAATAGTCTAAACCAGAGGTCCTCAATCTTTTGGGCACCAGGGACCGGTTCTGTGGAGAGAGGTTTTTCCGCGGATGGGGCTTTGCTTGTTTGTGCGGACCGCTTGCTGGCATGCCGTGGCTCAGTACCGGTCCACGGACCAGGCGTTGCGGATCCCTGGTCTAAACAATTACAAGCAACTTTCTATGACCCTACCTCCTACAATGCTAGGGGCAGGAAGACATTTCGATGCTTGTAAAGACAACTAGTCCTATAGAATGTGATGCTAGAAACCTCCAAGAAGAGTCTAAAACTCAAACATATTCCAAATTGTTCAATCTTGAACTCTAAATCCTCATCCCTTGCAATTACTTTATTATATTTTTGGCAGAGCTGAACATTTTATCAAGTGCACAAAAACCACCCAGAAATAATTGCTAATTATGTGAAAAATGGCATCAGTGGCTATTTATCAAAATGCACAGGTGACAATGCCATAAGAACATTCAACCAAGTGCTCATTAAAAAAAGGTTCAGCTATCCTTATCTGTGTATCACAATTCCTTACAAATTTGTCGTTAAGCTTTAGATAACTTGAAAATGGGAGATGGATTTACTTAGTACAAAGGCATAGGAGCACATGGCTAATTGGATGTCACTGAGCGGTGAATATATTAATAGCTACATCACACATTTCAATGTGTGAAATATTTTAAAGCTGTTCTTCAGAGCCATCACAAGAATTCATTTATTATTCTTAATTTTACATTTTTTTTCTCAGAGTATAGAATTTTGTTTGAGACTTCCATGGGGGAGGGGATACACAAAAGGGGGGGAAGGACAAAGCAAAATTAATATTTTAATCCCAAAGTTAAGTGGCCTACAACAGTATGTAGTACCTCATATTTGTATGAAATTACACAGAGAACAAAAAGTGGCATAACATATGAAGAATGGTTGTAGAAATTGGGTATGGCTAGTCTAGAGAAAAGAAGGACAAGGAGTGACATGATAGCAGTATTCCAGTATATTTGAGGGGCTGCCACAAAGAAGAGAGGGTCAACCTATTTTCCAAAGTACCAAAAGGCAAGACAAGAAACAATGGAGGGAAACTAATCAAGAAGAGAAGCAATCTAGAACTAAGGAGAAATTTCCGAACAGTGAGAACAATTAACCAATAGAACAGCTTGCCTTCAGAAGTTGTGGGTGCTTCATCACTGGAGACTTCTTCTTTTTTTTTATAACAAGTTTTATTGATTTTTTTGGTTTTACAACAAAGTGTTTGAGACTCATCGTGGGGATAGGGTACTCCATAGAGAAAAGTAAGAAACATAATCATACATATATAATTCAAATTAATTCTTTAAAGGTTCCCTCTCTATTTTGTCAATCAAAGAAAACTATCAATAATATTTCACCTATGATCAATTCCTGTTTTCAAGCTTAACTAACTTACAATTACCATATTCCAATTTAGCCTTAAACACATAGTTTACACTTCGGGTATCCAATTTCCCTTATTTCGTAAAATATAAATTGTTTCTAAAATATACATATTATTCCAACCATTCTATTTATACTTCCCAATTAAATTCTATCTCTTATTCTACTCTATTTCAAATACATATTTTATAAATGAATCCATACCTTTAAAACCCCTTTTTTAACTCCTTACCTAAAATTTAATCTTATCAAAATCATTATACCTTAAAAAGAAAACATATTATTTCACTAGACACCTTCTTATTTCATTTCTGGTCTATATTCTATTTCTTCATCTATTAACTTTTTGTTTACCATCTTTTCCGTATTACATTCCCCAACCATAATCAAATTACATCCCAACCATAGTCAAATCAATAATTTTCATCTCAGTAGTATTAACTCAGTCAAAATCTCTAAAAGCCTTTTTAACCCATTAGGTAGGATTTTAACTCTCATTTTTAAACCTAATTCTAGCTTTCTTTTTGTGCCAAGCAGGTTTCCACAAAAGAGCCTCTAATTCATCAAATCTTATTTGATTGTACATATTTCTCCACAGTTGAATCTGATCGTAGTCCTCTTCTCTTTTTTCCAATGTTGTCTGCACTACATAATCAGTCTTATTCAGTATGGTAGTTATTCGTTGTTTATCCATGTTGTCAACGTTTTCGATGCCTCGTATTTGGAAAGTTCCTATTGCTTTTGGGATTGTAGGTGTTTTAGTTAGAATCCGCCTTTGGTCATTGAGATTCTCCATAACTTGTATATGAGATGTAATATCTTCCTCTATGTTGTTTGGTTCCTCATCTGGTATTGTTTGAATTGTAAAGTAGTCAGTTGAAATCTGAAAATCAGTTTGAAGCTTTGTAATAAAAGCATTTATTCTAGCATTCACACGTTCATTAAATTCATGTATTCTTCCCAGCATCCGATCACCAATAGATTGTAAATATATTTCCTCCATCTCGTTAAGTTGTGGATATAGTCGCATGCCGGCCTCTTTAGAGTTGATTTGTTCTTCCTCTGTTGTTCCTTGATCTATAAATTGGTCAGTCAAAGTTTGAGATTCAATTTTTAACTCTGGAGCATCCTCTTTCATATTCATTCTAAATTGTTCTTTAAGTTCCAAAAAAATTTCTAGTAAAAGTCCATAGTGAAGCTGTGGGTAAAATTCCATTTCAATAGTAGAATAGTCTTAATTTTTTGGTGAAGATTCAGCTTAGAAGGTAAATACAACACTAAAAATTCTAAAGTAGAGATATTATTATAAGGTATAACATCCAAAAGAAATAATAAAAATCAAAAAAGTCAGGCCAGACAGGAAGAAAAAAGCCAACAAAGACCAAAGTGGATATGAAAAAAAAAATATCGAATTTGTAATCCAAAATAGTAATAAAATCTTTAAGTTCCAAAAAATTTTTTCTAGTGTGAGTCCATAGCCAAGTTGTAGGTAAAATTCTATTTCAATAATAAAATAATCTTAATTTTTTTGTTAAAAATTCAGCCTGGAAGATAAATACAGCAATAAAAATTCTATAATAGAGCTATTATAAAATGTAACATCCAAACAAAAATAAAAACAAAGCCAAAAGGTCAAGCCAAACAAAAAGGAAAAAGCAGAAAAAAACAAAGTCAGTATTATAAAATATCCAATTTATAATCCAGAGTAGTAATAAAAAAAGGTACCTTGTAAGTCAATTATTATATTAATAATCCAAAAAAGAAAGAAAGTCCATATGTCTAAAATATATAATTTGTACTGTAAAATCCAACTAAACTAATAGGAGAAAGGAAAAAAAAAAGAGGAAACCTTCTTTCAGCTGGTTTCAATCAGATAGGAATGTCTGGGCGTAGAGCCAAGTGTCTGGGCGTCACGCCAAGTTTAGTCTGAATACACACCCAGCTAAAGGCAGTGAAAGTCTTGGCTTGCTACTTTGTTGCAACTTTAAGCCGCAAAGAGCCGCCCAGACTGCAGAAAAAAAGTTTTAAAATAAGCAATAATGTTCAGAAGGGGGGGAGAGAAGAAAAAAACGCTCCACCCCCCTCCCTAAAGGCTTCTGCTTAAATTAAAGACAAGCAGGCAAAGAGAAAGAAAATTCATGTTCACAATAAGGATTTTTTCAGGATCCCCGAACTCCAACAGCTCAAATAATCAGTACAAATTAATTATTTTTCTCAAGGCTTGTTTTCCCAAATATCTGAATGCCACTTTCTTAAAATAGGGAAATAATTCCGGAAGCTTTTCACAGGGAAGTAAATAGGGTACCAAGAGGGAAGGAAAGGTCTCACCCGGATCACCCACGGTGGTTCTTTTCGCTTAGATGTTGTTGTGGCTTCCGGCTGGAGCAGCTAGATGATCGGCCATGTTAATGGCCGATCTTTTCCCCGTCGGCCCAAAGGAGCTGTCTCGGACCACAGAGAGAGCTGCCACTCCCTCCGCCGTCAACGAGTGTCCTCCTCAGCGGTGGTCGCCCCTCCAGGGCGACTTTCGACCCTGTCCAGGGTCTACCAGCAGGGGGAAACCGGCCGGTGAAGAGAACAAACTCTTCGCGCGACCGCCTGTGCTGCAGACCGGAACCGGAAGTCCATCACTGGAGACTTCTAAGAAGAGATTGGACAGCCACTTGTCTGAAATGATATAGGGTTTCCTGCTTGAGTAGGGGTTGGACTAGAAGACCTCCGAGGTCCCTTCCATAATATTCCGTATCTTAGCTATGGGAAGAGTTACGTGTCAGTGGCCATAAAAAGCCACGGGTAACAAGACTGGATTGATGAATGCTCTCAATTGTCAACACTCCTACTAACAAATGTTAAATAATAATTTCCCAGAAGAGGTTTGTATCCCAGTGCTTGAATTCCATTTTTACTGATCTTCATTCAGTCAATTGCTTTATCCAAGAAGTTGTACACCCTCAGATGTCTCATTTAACTCAGAATCCATAAATAGAATCTTCATTTGTATACTGTTGACATCTTTAATCCTTAAATGACTTCATCTTGCATCTTCAGGCATATGCTAAGATTTGCAACTAAGAAGAATTCTATACCAGAAATGCAATACTAAACCACTATATGGACTTGGCTCTACAGTTAAATTAGACATACATACATACATACATACAGTCATGGTTCCAACAGACCAAACTCTTCAAAGAACTTCGAAGCATTGTTTACCTTAAAGAATCTTTATTAGAGGAGCATAGCATCGGCACTAACATAATCGAAGCCAAAAACTGGATTCCTCTCCCCTGAGCACATAGTATCAAAGCACAATTCCCTCCTCCAATTAACAATCATAAATTACATTCTCCAATTAGTTTGAAATGCAAGCTTTTCCTCCAGCCCGCCAATTCTTATCATCTCTTATTTCAATAACCTTGGGTCACACACTAGGTCCAGTATTGTTATGTCTAGCTGAACTCTCATGCACATTCCTCCCCCCAGCATCATCTAACTGTAGCTCTAACTCTAAAAGTAAAACATAAGAAGAAAATGGTTGCATCTCCAACTGTTGTCAAAGCAAAAACATCCGATGTTAGCAGTGTTGACACATACATACATACATAATTAGACAATTAAGAAAATTGCGTGTAAAATATTAGACAGCTATGGTCATTCGAAATTATCAGATAGTACATACTAATGCTATGACCTATGGAAGAGCAATGAGGAAGAGGGAAGCAAAGAACCTGCCACTCAGAGCCACCACAAGAACATCCTTAATAGAAACCAAGCAAGGCCATGACTCTAAGCTAAAAGACCTTTTGAACCCCAGTTGCTGGACAATTTAATGAGGAACATACTGTCACACTGCATTTTCCCTTAGGCATTCTATAGACGCATCTGCTTGACCACTGTAGGGAACAGTATAATTAGATGCTGGCTTTGGATTAAACTAGAGAGGTTTTTTTATGTGCTTTTGGTTTGAGCTGTGGATAAAGAAACGTATTTCATAAGTACACCAACATCCACATCCAAGTGTGCACATCTGTTTATGTGTATTAATTAAAAAATATCTACCTCATTGCAATCCAAAAAAGTATCTACGCACACATACAGCTCTTACCTTTCCTCCTACCCAGATTAATAGAACTTTCAGTTTAATACCACATTGTGCTTTCTCTGAAGCTACACTGGCACATATTTACCTACATGATACAAAAAACAGGGGAAAGACACCACATCTTGAACAGAAACAACAAAAATAATGCACTACGGTGGCTTTAGCTGGGAGATGAATAGATCATTCCCAGTCACTGCAGTACTTTATTTACTTAAGAATTCATTTAAGCTGGAACAGAATTGTCATTACTTGCGCATTTGGCTATTGTAATTTAAACGACGTTTTAATTCCCATCTGTATATACCCCTCCCCAACTATGGATAATATACATGTAATGGAAGGTCTAATAAACTACCATCACACCAAGATGGGTTGGTCTTTTGAGATGCTTCAAGGCTCTCAGCTGTTTATTTCAGTAGCAGCCCACCCCAGCTACCCATTTAGAGAGTCTAAGCCATTTGTAAACAAGGAAGCAAATTAACAGAAGTCAATGAGGTTCGCTCCTCAGATGCCTTTTGCTCTTGTTCTTGATGAAAAATAACTTCCATAAACTTCTAAGATAAAAACTGCTGGTATCTGAATTTCCCTTGCATGTTTTCACCCTGGGAAGTTCCCTCTCCTTCATTATTCCCAACAGAAACATGAAGTCACTGGTCTCCAATTCATTACGTTCATTCCACCAGCGGCTAGTCACAAGTAGAGAAATCCCAATCTGCTTTTATTTTTATATGGCCATCTGCAGCTCTATTTACCGAGCCTCCCCATAAGAAGAGCCTTTACTACATAGTGCTAAAAATACTACGGATACTTTCAACGTATTTACATTTTCACGCGTGCTTTGTTAAGGCTCAGCTGCTAACACTGCCTAAGTCTTTTGGCCTGGTGCAGGTACGTTCAAAAATTAGTGGAAATCCTGAACAAAGGGCTATGAATCTTCACTAAAGATGTTACATGACCAAATAAAATATCCTTATTGCCGAATCACCAGTAGAAATGCATCTGGAGGAAAAACAGGATTCTCAAGAGTCCTTCAAATCAGGCGTACTTCCTCACATAGCCTATTTCTTCATTTTTTGGGGGTGGGGACTTTCAAGTCAGTGTTATCCCTTGGCAACTGCCTGAACAAGTCCCTTCAGTTTTGTTGGTGAATTTTTTGGGAAATGGTTTGCCTTTGCCTCCTTGCTAGGGCTGAGAGGGAATGCCTTTCCCCAAACACCATTCAGATGGCTTCCGTGCCTTCTGGGCTACACCTTGATTTTTATAAGCAATGACTCTGTGATAGACCAGATTTAATAAATGAGTAGAAAATAAAACAGTACATCTAAAAACCAGCCTTGTGAACATCAATTTGGTTCCTGTATTGTATGCCTTATTAGACTAATGTAATCCATTTAAAGCTCAATTTATTCCATTTACATGCGTTTCTGGTTAACCGATGGCCTGAAATGTTCTTAAAAGCTTCAGCTGCCTTGTTCAAAAAGAAGTGCTCTGTTTTTTATTCTGTTCCACCTCCAATATTTTATCTGAATTGTTGTTTGCCTCTGTTCTGCCTCAGTTCCATTTGGGCACAAGCCATCTGAAACCATATGATTTCAGCAGGAAATAACTAGGGGACTCTTAAGTCAACTGACAAAAAAGATACAATTATCTACTATTTCAGAATGCGTTTTAACCATGCAAGGCCCATCAACATTTTTGCTTTAATTTAGCTGCTACTGCAAGCAATTGTGAGACACTTTTACACATTGCTATGCAATGCATCAAAGTGTGATTTAGGCATAGTATGAATGAGCATTAGCTAAATGTTATTTATTTAGTAAACTATGGTTAAACAAACTCTTGTCTTAAAACAAATCCAGTCTGCATTTAAAGATCTTGCCCTTTCAAAGATGTCACTATTACATGAATATTTAGATATAAGGTAGTCCTCGGCTTGCAACCATAACTGAGATGGGAATTATGGTCATAAATCATGCTGGTGGTTAAGCAAGTCATCACATGATTGACCCAATTTTATGACATTTTTTGCAATGGTCATTAAAAGAATCACCCTGGTCATTAAGCAAATGCCAGTCATTTTTGCTGAAACCCACAATGTATGTATGTATGTATGTATGTATATATGTATGTATGTATGTATGCATGCAGTGCTTTTTTTCTAAAAAAAAAAAAGGTGCCGGAACTCACACATCTCATACAACCCACTTTGCCTACCCTACAAGGTTCCATCCAAAAAAGGTGCCGGAACTCCGTTCTGAGCGTTCTATGAGAAAAAAAGCCCTGTATGTATGTATGTACCTACCTACCTACCTACCTACCTACCTATCTGTCTATCAGATTTGTTGCCCATCTCACAGTTCAGGCAACTTTGAGCAGCTTACATCAAAATAAAAAAAAATCCAACAATTATAAATATAAAAATGGATTAAAATTACAAAAAATTAAAACAAGCTAAAAACAAAGGTTTGGAAGGGAGAGGCAGGCTGCCTTCTATGTTAGTGTACTATCACCTCTAGCCAGCAGCTTCTCCTAAGGGGCCCCTCAAATCAGTAGAGATGGTTTTAAGGCTTTTTCTGAAGGCTAAAGGTTTCTGGAAAAAACACTGTAAATTGTGGTCATGTGGCCACAGGATGCTGTAAATGGGCTAGTTGCCAAGCACCCAAAATGCAATCACATAACTGTGGGGACGGCAGCCACTGGAACTTCAAATTCTGGTCATAAACGCCTTTTTTTGGTAAGCTGATGCTAAGCACCTAGTCATAAGTCAACTGTAAACTGAAACAAGTAATTTTGCCTGGGTCATTGGGTATCAGTAGGTTACTTGATCAAAATTTTTATTCTCCTTTTAAATTTCAATTTTATTTGTGTTATTTATTTATTTGTATCATCTATAGTGTTTGAGAACCAATTTTGTGGAGTGGTTAAAGGCACGAGGCAAGATACCAGGGAACTGTGAGTGTTAATCCTGCCTTAGGCCCAAAGTCAGCCAGATGACCTTGGGCTAGTTGCTTCTTGTGAGCCCTAGGAAAAAGGCAAGGGCAAATCACTTCCAAAAATATTGACAAGAAAATTGCATGGACTTGTCCTAGTAGTCACTAGGAGTGGAGACTGACCTGAAAGAATGACAGCAACAACAAAAAAATACACTGTAAATTGCTAATTTAGATCATATAGTTATTTTTAATTTAATATTTATATTCTTTTATTTATACTATTATTACTACTACTACTGCCATTATTATTTTATTCTTTAATAAGGCAAAAGCACACACTTTCAACCTTCCTCAGTACCTCAAAGCTAAACCAGGTGTAATTCCACTGACGTCCTTGTATATAAGAAGTGCCTTGTGCACACCTGATCTCAGTAGCACATTTTGTAGTGCAAGTCTCCATTTAAATGCTACAACCACTGGGCAGCCCAAATACCATTCTGGGTATGGCGTAAGGGTTCCTGGCCCAATCCAATTAACAGACTATTCCTCTACCCCAGGCATGTCAAACTCGCTATGTCACGTGACGTCGCGCGACGTATTGCGACTTTTTCCCCATTGCCGGCAATGGGGTGGGTGCGGTTTCGGCGTGACGCATCCAGCCCGTGGGCCGGCAGTTTGACATGCCCACTCTACCCTGAGAAAGATGCAAAATTATGGAATCAAGTTGTATAAGTTGTGGTGGCGCAATGGTTAAAATGCAGTATTGCAGGCTAATTCTGCTGACTGCTGGCTGCCAGCAGTTCAATTCTTACCAGCTCAAGATTGACTCAGTGTTCTATCTTTCCGTTAAAATGAGACCCAGATTGTTGGAGGCAATATACAGCCCGCTTAGAGAAGCGGTATATGTCTAAGTGCTATTGCTATTGCTATAAGAAGCCAGAAATGGAAAAAAGCAAGCAGATTTTAACACCCTCTTGCCATTGTTACAACTCTGCTCCAATGTGCTGAAGTCACATGGCATTGGTCAGTACAGCTGGAGGAACTGAGACCAAGTCCCGAATAAACGTTGTTTCCTTTGCTCTTTCCCCTCCTTCAATACTAGGTTTTGCTGGCTGGCTCAAAGAAACGTGTGAAAGTCAAGAAGCAGTATCAGTGATCTTGTTACGCTGGTTTCTCAGCCTTCAGAAATTGTGACAGCTTGATAAACTTACTAAGTGACCTGCAAGCCACGTCCAATCTTGCTCTTGGGCATCATGAGTAACTGTCTCCACCATCACTGCCCCCAGTGAGGATCATTCCAGAGCCTAGAGTGCAATGGGGAAACTGACATGCCTTCCTCACACGCAGCTGTATGAAATTGAGGTAGGTTTTTTGGGGGGGGGTGGGGGGAGAAATCTCTCTGCTTTAGTTCTTTGTCTGTATACCCTGAGTATTGCCTAAGTAAATAAGATACACAAGGAAGGAAGGTCCGGAGCTTGTGCGGTCAGCAGTTTCAAAGTACAGAATGTTATGCTAAGACTTCATTTTGGATCAGGATAAACTGATATAAGGTGGCAGATTGTCACAACACCTGCCCACAGACAAAAGGGCTCAGCTGTACATTTGAAATCCAAAGTTGGTCCTAGGATCAAATGACTTTTTTTTGGGGGGAAATCTCAAAGAAAAACATTGTCATGTGACAAAACACAAAATGTCAGTGCTACCACTAACAAGGAAGAATTTAGGAGAAAGATAGTTTACCTACTCAGTCCTTTCAAGATGGGAAAGGGGGGGGGCATATAATGAAAAGTGTGCCTCCAAAAGCCTGGTGACTAGACTACATCATTTGCAATGAGACAATGATTACACCCGGCTTTTCAAGGATCGACTATTCCCAAGGGAACAGAAGAAGAGGAAAGATACAACAGGCAACAGGAGAACATTCCCAATCCTATTTAAGATAAAGCAGGCAATTGCTTTTCTTTGCAAAAAGCACGCATAATACAGTGCTTTGTACTCAAGCACTGCTTATGTGACACCATCCAAATATTAGCAGAAGGAAACTAGATTCTTCAAGCAGGATGTCCTTTCCAAGAGCGCGATCCTTTAGCAAAACCAAGGTAAGACGGTCATTGGCATCGTAGTGCTACAATTACGTAATAGGACAAGTAGCACCAGGTAGAAATTCCTTCAGTGTCTTTCTCAGAAAATATTATATTTAAAACCAGTTAAGAGTCCCTGCTTATCCTGTTTGTTTAGCCTTTATTTGCTGTAGAGGTTTCTTAAGATAGTTCCTCCCTACTCTTTTGTCTACTGTTTTTTAAAGACACTTTTCATCTTGCACCTTTAGATATATTCTTCCTCCTGGAATAGCTTCTTTCAGAGTATTCTCATTTTCCCTTACCAAAGTTCTTTTTTACTATTAGTTTAACTCAGCAGCACGATGAACATTCAATATGAGAAGACAGAATTATTGTGAACCTGCTTCCAATATAAATAAATGTCAATTTTATCCATCAAATAAGATTGCATGAAATTGTTGTAGCTGGTTCACCCACAATTTTTAAGACTAGTTGTGAAACACAAGGCAAACCAATCTATTTTTTTTTACAAAATGTTTCCACTTACACCACCCATTGTAATTCCATCGATAAGTGCCACGTATGGTTTCTTGCAAGTGCCTGTGAAAAATTACAGAACACATTATCCTACTTAAAATCCTATTAGAATCCTCACTTATCTAAGGAAATGCATCTTTATAATGTGAATAAAATGTTAAGAGGAATAATTTAAAACATTTAAATTATTATTTTTCATTGTTAAGAGCATTTTAAAATATATTTTATATTTAAGATGCTGGTTCTTTTTTTCCATTCTTAATGTTGTTTTGGGAGGAAAAACAGCTGTTCATTTAACCTGATTACAACAGTCATCTTGTAAAACATAGCAGAGAAGTAAAAACAGGCCAGAATGAAAAATAAAAAGTTGGCAGTACCAGAATTAATAATCAGATTAAGATCTGTAGGGATGGCGCATAAAGAAATGCTTATTTGTTCATTATTAAAAGAAAAACATATTAAATGTCAAATGGGTCTCAATAAGGAAGGCATTCTATAATCAGAGCTTTACATTTTAAATATGGAAACACCATTCTTAGAATAACTTAAGAAAAAATTAAAAACAAGTAAACAAGAAGGAAATTGGTTTAAATATTCCACCTTCAATGTTTTCATTAGCTTTATATATATATAGTATCCAATGTAACCATGAAACGGGGACACTCTGCAAAAACTGCAAGTAAATATGACTTTGTACTAAGCATATATTCAAATAATAATTTTGATTCAAATTTTGCATGTAGGAGGTTATAGCACTCACTCTTTATCTTTTGGGATGTGATGTTAAAATGACCTAAAAAAATAATCATCCTAATTTTAAAGCCCTTTGATAAAGTTTCATTCTCCTCTGCTGTGTTTCTTTAAATGAATAGCTTTCACTCCTAAACATGGAAAAGAATTCCCCATCAAAGATACCAGGCAGAACAGGTTTTATTGGCTTACATAATAAATATATATTATCCTAAAAAAACAATTTCCACTGAGGAGATGAAGTCAAAATAAGTTATTAAGGGGATACTATAAAAAGTATACACACCAATGGCATTGTTCAATGTGTATTCTTCTCTGAAAAAATATTCTGTTAATTTGTCTCCCCGTTTTCCTGCTTCAGTGATAGCTAAAAAATAAAACAAATGTCAAAGTTAATGTTGACAACATTTAATATCCCGAAATATTCCTCATTTTTTCTTTCCTTCCGGCTTCCACAACTCCTTTCAGAAGAGTTAGCAAATTCTGTTAGCGAATGATGGTGAGCTAGGACAGGGGTCCCCAACCTATAGGCCGTGGCCCGGGGTCCCCAACCTATAGGCCGTGGCCAGAAATGGCTGCCCGTGGTGCGCACATATGTGTCATTTGTGTGCGTACGTGCGCAGTAATTTGGAAGCTGCTCTCCCCTCCAAGGTTGGAGAACTCTGAGCTAGGATAGAGAGTGGATCACCCAAAATCAAATGAGGTCTGAGGAAATGGCTTCCTATGAGGTCCTCTCAGGTTTAAAGATAAGGAGTTCATGTTAATAGGCCATCCTGGCATTAGCACTGAATGGGGAGTAGGATGGCATTTCTTTCTTTGAAAAACAAGGACAAAGCCTTGAATTTTGTAAAAAAATGTTCACATTCTCACCTTTTATATCGCCCCCAGCACAGAACACTTTTTCACCAGCTCCCTTTATTAATATTAAGAAAGTCTCAGGATCCTGCTCCCACTTCTGAAAGAAATATTGTGAAAGACTATGTCAGAGCATTAGACATTTTAAATGTGCTGTCTCTTCATTCAAATTATGCAACACACATAAAAGTCACATAGATCAGGGCTGGATTGTCCAGAATGAATAGAAAGCCAAAGCATTAGAACTGTTGGTAGCAGGCCTGAGGAACATTGTCTATTGTCAGCCTCACTCAAATAGACCAGTCCAGGAAATCAACTCCACAGGAAGGTTAAAACTACTGGCTATAGTAACAGAATCTTTTTGCTGTACCTACTCCCTCTCTTTCTATAATCCAGTAAAGCAGAAAGGTGTTTATCTGACCCTACCAAATTTTATCTCAATTCTCAGTCTTAAAAAAAAGTTTCGGTCCCTTTTGCCTAGGTAACTGTTCCTGCATATTTCCATCAGGGACATTCTGACTGTATACACTACCCTGCATTCCCAACCACTGTGTTTGCAGAATGAGAAATTGTAATTCAGCAATATATGGAACTCACAATTTTCTACCTATCACACAGTCCTAGGAACGTGTTTTTGAAAGTCAGTCAAATCTATTCGTACTCCCAGATAAAAGTGTGTAAGGTAAAGTTCAGGAATAGAGTGTATAAAACTGAAACCTTGTAAATACTGCAGCTCTACCTATTGAACTATGGCCAAGGAGAGGCAAGGGTACCCTTTTCTGTTGGTACCCTTTGGAACATCATCCCACTTGAGATTAGATTGGGACTGACCCCATATGACTTTTGGAAAGCTCTTAAGACCTGGCTGTTCTGGGCATGGGGTCAGTAGGTGAGGTGTGCCCGAGTTAATTACTGTTGGATGATGTATTCTTGGTTGTAATTTTTTTCTTTTCTTTGGTTTTCTTATGTTATATGTTTCTTATTTCTGTTATTTATTTTGTTGTTTGGAAGTGGCATTTTGCCACGAGTGGCATTTTGCAAGATGAGCAACCATATAAATCAAATCAAATCAAGTAACACAGAGGATTGAAAGACGTTTTTTTTTCCTTCTTAGAATATCCATGAAAAAGAGGTTAGGACGATTAGCACATTAGACCTCCATCTCTCCTCACCTCTTTCCACTATACAAGCCAGCATGCAAGACGTACAAACCATCATGATAGTTACAACCCTTCCTCAAAAAAAGCTGGTAAGAAAGTGAACCCACTATGATGGCCCAAATGGAGCTTTTCTCTGAACAGAGCATCCATACAAGCAAGGAGAAAAGCATACTGTTTCCATTTCTCCCTATCTCATAGGCTCCTCATTTTTCTAAAGGGAGCAGAGGAGGATACCAAAGGAGGAAGATGAAGATGCTCTTGCAGTCAACATATTTTATCACAAGCCTCATGACATCATTACTATAATCTCAAGCCATGCCATGAATGTCCCACTGAAGACCTGTGTCACAAACAGAACTTTCATCTCTCTTCAAAGCAATGCTTCTCCACAGAATCTATTTACACTTTTAGTGGCAAAGTGTATGGAACAATCAATGTCAGCTTGACTGGAAGTGCCATCATTGTTTAGCTAGTCTCATATGTCTTCTGTCAAACCATTCATCAATCGTTTTACAGGCAGACCTCAACTTACAACAGATTATTTAGTGACCGTTCAAAGTTACAATGGCACTGAAAAAAGTGACTTTTTTCACACTTATGACCTTTGTAGCATCCCCATGATCATGTGATCAAAATTCAGATGCTTGGCAACTGACTCATACTTATGTCCGTTGCTATGCCCCAAGGTCATGTGATCACCTTTTGTGATCATCTGACAAGCAAAGTCAATGGGGAAACCAGATTCACTTAACCGTGTTACTAGCTTATCGACTGCAGTGATTCACTTAACAACTGTGGCAAGAAAGGTTATAAAATGGGGCAAAACTCACTTAACAAATGTCTCACTTAACAACAAAAAATTTTGGGCTCAATTGTGGTCATAAGTCAAGGACTACCTAAATTTAAAACATTTTGGTACTGTGGTAACTTTTGTTTTAATATAAAGCCACCAACCTTTAACTGGGGATAGATCTGTCGAATCATGGAAATAGTAAATGCATTCAGAACCTTTGGTCTGTTCATGGTAATAATGCCAGCACACCCTCTTTTTTCAAACAGAACCTCAGCTGAAGAATCCTTAGACCCAGTCATACTCTGTATGGAATGACAAAGATTTTAAATAAGCTGATGCTTCAACGACAATCTGTAATTCTGCAGAAGATCTTAAAAACATAATTAATTAGTACATACTAAAATTTGCTATTTTTAAGACAAGTTTTTTGAGCAGAAAACTGCAGAAGTACCCAAAACTGACTATAAGAACCTCCACCAATTTTGAACTGAGTACTCCAGACATAGAGTACTCCAGACATAGAGTAAGAAATACATATCTTACAATACCTTTGGGTTAACCCTTGCTCTTAATTCATGTCATTCTAACATTGTCAAATATACCCAACTGATTACAGAATTGAATTTGAATTGTCTAAGAGGTTCCATAGTTTAGTAAGTTTATAAGCCAAGGTGAAATCACTAGGAACCTGTCAACTCTGTTTTATAATATTCTTCATTCTGCTTCATACATTTGGCTTGAGTAAGACTGAATTGTTACTTTTACATTTTAAAAAAGCCATGTTGTTTAACTATCTGAGGCTCTTCAGATTTTACCCTTATCTCTTCTTGAAACAGAAGACTACCAGATGATAATTCTGTCAGAAACATTCCTTCATTTTCAAAAGTATTTTTCCTTTTGCTGTGAGAGAATGCAAATAAAAAAACACAAATCAACGAACTCTCATTGGGAATGAAGAATTAGTCTGTGCATTCTGGCTATTTTGTTTTAAACAAATTTTTATTCACCCAACTTGTGGAAATGTCCATACTCACTAAGTGTCGTAGTGTGATTTGCAACCTGTTGAAAGGCTTAAACCTGAAACAAGAAACTCAAGGTCAGACATATCTCTGCCACAGCAAATGTAAATACATAAAACAAATTATATATTTTTGTTAGACATGTATTTCATTCCTCTGCACATTTCTCAAAATGATACATCCATTTAATGTAGTTACAATTTTTCCAGTATACTGTACAAAGATTTCCCCCCCTCTATTGCTCTGATACAAACAGTATATAACTTCAAGAATACTGGCCAGATATATGGGACTTTACATGACTGGTATATTTTTGGAACCATTTTTTTCTTCTAATGTCCTTTCTCTACTGTTTCCCCCCAAATACTCTAGGATCTGGGATTCCATAGAATGACATAAAACATGTGAAATACATTTGTACTAATTAATAAAGTCCATCGGTTTTTCTAGATTTTTTTTATCCTGTCTTAATTATTTTTATACATAAGCCTTTTTATATTTTATAATATAAATTTATTCTTTATCACTACCATAATTTCCCGCAAGGCATGGATCTTATCCAACTAGCAACATACATATATACATATATACATATATACATACATACATACATACATACATATATATATATATATATATATATATATATATATATATATATATATATATATATATATATATATATATATATATATATATATATATATATATATATATATATATACATACATATATATATATATATATATATATACACACACACGCACACGCACACACACACGCAAAGCCGGATTCTCTATCCCAATTTCCAAACAGGTTAACACAGATATATATGTTTTTGTTTATTTTATAGCAGGAAATTAACTGTCTCTGCATTTGGATGCAGGGCAAGCTTCAATGGTCTCACATCAATGCTTAATCTTGCAACGCAAATTCGGTTGATAAATCAAATGTTTGCCTTTAAGTCCTGCAGCCAAGAAGGCTCCACCCACATTTGCACTGCTCAGGTGACCTTGAGGACACAAATAAACCTCCAAATGGCCTCAATGACTCTCTAAAATGAATGCAAATGACCAGCTGTCTGCAAGGAATATAAATTCTTCCATTCCCCACCATCCAGAAGCTTCCTGGATGAGAAGCGAAACGTCTTCAAAGAAAAACAAGAAAGTCAAGGTTGCCTCCTGGAAAAAGCACCTTTGGGTTGCCTTTACAGTTCAAGTTTCCTTAGAGCTAGGAACATCGATTCAGCCTTTTATTACCATGTGCAAGTGCAATGCTATGCATAAGAAGATTTTTCACCGTTTTGGTGCTCAGAATCAGGATCACCGAAAGTTATTGTTGCTCGTTTGCAGCGCGTTATGTAGAGAGGGAGCAACTGTAATCTATCCTGGGACGCCCAGCTGACACCGTCTCTCCGGTGTTGCTCTGCACCCAACATGAGACTTGATCTTATTCAAAACGGCAAGAGTTCAATGATCAGAACTCCGAACTCGGTGGGACTTTTAAGTAAATGCCCCGGGAGACCGCGACCGCTCAGAGCAAGCGTCTACTCCATCCTACTAAGGTCGTCGAAACTGAAAGTAGCCTTTCCCCTCAAGTCGTCGGAATCTACCTGGGAAGACACGTCCGCATCACAGGGGTCACCAGCAGCCCCATCACGCCACCGCCTGCTCACGCCTCCCCAAAACAAGGAGCCGCCAAGGCGCGCCCTGATGACATCATCCAAGTGCGCTGGAAAGGCTGAGCGCCCGCTGCCGCCTAACACGTGTAAAGGAAGCTAGCAGAAGCTAAACTAAGCGAACCGGGGAACCGTCTCGTGCTCTGGAGCGGGAATCTCTGGATTTGGATTAATTTTCCTGGCGCAGAAGCGGAAGTCTCTCACAGAGGGTAACTTTGTCATGTACTCCACGTTTCACTTTAAGGATGGAGTACAAGAGGCATTCAACAATTACGCATCGCTGGCCATGTGGCGGTGGCAGTTCGTGGTCGATTTGAGTTTACAGCTCCCCTGTTTCAAAACAGTTATTCATCTGTGCTTTCAGCGGTTCAAAAAATGCATTTCAGGCATGGACATTTCACTCAGCCGTAGGAAAAAGCAGGCAAAGGCAACCCATTTCCGAAAAACTTTACCAAAAAAACTGCAGGAACTGTTACATCAGCAGTTTCCAAGAATCAACACTGACTCCAAGGGGTCAAAAAAAACCAACCTTATTTGGTGGAGGAAAGGGTCAGCTGGTAGGATCAGGTCATCAATACATCTGATAGAAATCTGGATCTTGCCCATATTCCCCACTGTTGCCTTTCCTGATATGGGGGGGACCAATGCTAAAAAGTTAGTTGCGCACAAAAAGGAGAGTTCCTAAAACCGAGAAGCACAGTATTGCTTTGATCTCGATTTTTGTGAATGAAATTACTTGGAAACATATTTCAGAGTTCTTCAAAGAGCTTTGGACTGCTGTATAGGGCGACTCCTGGTGGTAATTGAGGCAACTGCGCTAACCCGAATTCATTCATTCTTCCGCTGCAAAGCCACTTCTTTTTCAGCTACCAAGGTTCATGCGCTTGGCCGCTGATGCTCCCGTCGGCGACAATAGTCAATTGTAATCTCATGTAATAAAAAAAATAATCTAGTTGTGTTGCGTCCGTTGTTGCTGCTCGTCCCTCCACTTTCAGTGCCTTGAAGACAGGACAAAAAAATCAGAAATATTTGTTTAGACTTTTCCAGCTGTTGCAGCTAACTACGACTTATAATGCAGCTGTTATACAAAGGAAACCAGTCTGGTGGTTAAGATGTCGGACTAAGACTGTGTCCTTGTGGAAATGGAGTTTGTGTGGAAACACAGGTTTGCCCTCAGCTATAGATAAATATTGGATAGACCACAGCCAATTCTTACCTCATCAGGTTACTGTGGAGATTAAATGGAGAGAGACCCATATTTAAACTACTTTGAACTCATGGAGATAAATTGGAAATAACAACACAGTAACAGTAATTTATTTGGAGGTGATGAATTTGATTAAACTGAAATGCATTTCACACCGAGATTTGCTATATTGATATATTAAACAACCCTGTGATCTGCTAGGTCAGGGGTGTCAAATTGCCGGCCGGTGGGCTGGATGCGTAATGCCGAAACCACGCCCACCCCATTGCCAGCAATGGAAAAAAGTCACAATACGTCGTGACACGTCACGTGATGTTGCGAGTTTGACATCCCTGTGTCAGGTCATCTTTTGATAGAAAGATAGTAGTACAGTCTGATGTGACCAGATTGAAAATTAAATTTTAGGCTGGCTGTATTGGTTTTATCCCAGTGCTGAACTTTCTCATCATCATCTGAAAAGTATATATATCATAAACAGAAACATAATTGTGGCAATTTATTTAATTAGCATATGGCATACAAGGACTTTTATGGCATATACTACAATGTTACGTACACAGTGGAAGTCCTGACAGCCAACAGTCACTAGTCTGTTTGTTGCACCAGTGACACCACAAGAAGGTGAATTCATACTGGCTGGCCTGCAGTCAGCTCCTCTGGGGCATTCTTCAACTGTTGATAGCATCCAGGAAGATCCAGCGCCTGTTCCAGCTCCCCATGCAGAAAGCAGCCACCATTTCCCACCAGCGAAATGGCAGTACCTATCTATCTACTCGCAAAACAGTGGTAAAGAACTGCTAGGTGGGCAGGAGCTAGGGACAAGAGATGGATGCTCACCCTGTCCCGGGGAGCTGGACTCGAAACACCAGAGTGCTAGCAATTGCTCAGCACATCCAGTGTCATTAAGCCCCTGTGCCACCACTGCACCACCACATCCTCCGTAGTGGCAAATGATCTTCAATAATAAGTCAATATTTACTTACTTAACAGAATGAGCACATGTAAGCAAAAAAAACTGAGAATAGGAGCGACATCTGACTTCCTGCCAGCTTCCCCATTGACTTTGCTTGTGGGAAGCTGGCAGGCAGTGTCGGAAATTACAATCGTGTCTGGGGATGCTGCAACAGCCACAATTTTGTGAATAAAGCTGGTATGCACATGGTTTTTTTTAAAAAAATCAAAATGAATTGAAAATATCTGCCTGTTTTAAGTTGTACTTAATATAAAATAAGGATAATACAATTTTAATAACTGGATGAGAAGAATGAAAATAATCAATTGCATATTACCTGTTTTAATTTTCAGTTATCTGATAATGCTGAATTTGGTTATTAGTTGGGATAGAGATATAGTTTTCTTACAATCAGTCTGAGTAATGTTTGATTAAAGATGAAGAATAGAATTAGAAGATTTGATAATGAATGATAGTATGAATCTGTTATCCATTGACAGATATAAAGAAAAACAGGAATAGTGCATTAGGGTTTTTTTGTGTGTGCTTTGTGACATGTTGTCAAAACTGATTAGAAATCAGTTTTTTAATAGTTTAGGAGGCAGCATCAAATGGTATTAAAAGAAATCTAAAATGCTATTCATAATAATTAAATTAAAAGTATTGTATGCATCATCAAAAGCAACCATACATAATTCATAAATATTTTAGTTGGATTAGAAGCTATGCTAAAAACAATTCAAAATTTAAAAATTCAATTCAAAATTACTGTTCCCATGGCTGATAGACTGGGAAGTCCATTATGACATAAGGCCTTCCACTGTGACATCATATCACCTCCTACTATGTCAAGTAGGTACTGTAACAGTGTTCACAGGAGAAGACACCGTTCTTTATCTATTTGATGGTTTTTACCCACAGTTGTGTTGAATGTGAATGAGGGCGTGTGTAAGACAAAAAATCAGTAATACATATGAAGAAAACAAAACAGTTAAACATGTAAGTAAGATTTCTCATTATCTAAGATGGTCTGGAGAACTTATTAAAAATTATTTTTAACTACTCTTTACCTTCAACTATATGCAGGGCTTTTTTTCTCATAGAACGCCCAGAACAGAGTTCCGGCACCTTTTTTGGATGGAACCTTGTAGGATAGGCAAGGCGGGTTGTATGACGTGTGTGAGTTCCGGCACCTTTTTATTTTACAAAAAAAGCACTGACTATATGTACCAGAACTGAGCTCATACAAAGACTCCTTCCATGTTCCTTCACACAATAATAATCTTTCTTTTTATTTTTCTATTTTTAAAACGTACATATTTAACACAGATGGGGAAAAACATTGAGTATTCTCTGTATTTGTTATAACTGCTTTTCTCTGTGGCCATTTGATAGATGTACATCAAATCTGTTCTCTTAAAAATACGGAGGGACCATTTTAAAGCAATTCTTCTGCTACAATAAACTATCATTGATGCAGTGCTTATTGTACATAGGAGGATTTCTTACCATTTTTGACTGGTAGGCTTTTAGCAAAACAACACTAGTGTTATGAGTTACTCTGAGAAGTAGCTTTATTTTTCACCATAACATCAAATAAATTATTTTAAATAATCTGAATACCTTAATCTAAAGTCATTTGAAATGTACCTTTGGGCCATGGTATCTTGCAGGACTGGAATGGAAAGCTAGGTTTACTTGCTCAAAAAGTAGCAATTATGTCTTTCACTAGTAACCTAACTTAGGGAATCTAAATCCAATCTAGTTCCAGTAATGTTGTTATGTCATGTTGTTAGTATCTGTCACATTCTTGTTGCCATGTAAAAAGCTATATGAAGTTCCATTTGATTTCAAACTGACTGGCTCAAGGACTGTAATATGGGTAAGGGAGAAATAACGGGAAAAGCACATATGCACTCTGATTTTTTTTTAACGTTTTTTAAAAAAATATTTTTATTTTAATATTTTTTAATATTTTTATTATTTGGTTTTATTGTATTTTTAACTGTATACCATGCAGAGTCACATTTGTAAGATGGTGGCTATAATTTACTAATAAACATGAAGCTGATATACGTTCATGTAAGATTTTCTTACTGTATTTAATCCCAAAAACAATACACGGATGAAATAAGGCAATTATTGTCTTAATTCTCTATCTGAAGGGCACCCTGTGTCATGTCTGCTTTAAGGCTCAAGGAATAATAAAGACATTGATTATAGCCATGTTAAGAAATTTCCTCACTGGAGATCATTAATAATGGAGTCCAGCAACACTCATCCTTTTGAAGCCCAATCTGCATTTCTTTGATACCAGAAATTGCAATATCAAACCTTCAAAGCTGGGGATGGAAATGCCATATTTATGCAAATCAGAGTAACATGTAATCCACGGGGGCAGAGGTGGTAAGCTAATGAAGGTGGGACTACAGAGACAGCTTTATTAAAAATACAGAGAGTGTGGATTAGAATAATGATTTTTGAGTGATGTTTCTTTTGTTTCCCTTACTTCCCCATAACTTGCTTCATCTCCAAATATCCCTTCTCCTTGTTACCAACATTCCTTTGCCTTCTAAGCATTTTAGGGCATTTTTAATTGCTTCCATAATGGATCTGGGGAGCAGGTGTACAATCCATTTAGCCTACCTGGCATCATTTTTTCATTTTCAACTTATCAGTTCCTAAAATCCAAAAAAATCAGATGAGACGGACAGAAATATTAGTAACAGCCTTCTCATATGAGATTTAATATTTGCAAATCAGAATTTTTTTCCCAATGAATTAGGAATTGGAATGTTGTGCAACACTAGACTTTAGCTCTTTCTTCTTTCATTTATGTATTTCATGTAACTGATTCGATTTGGCAATGGAAAATGAATCACCTCTAGCCTCTAGCCTACTTTGGTTGATTTCTAAAGCTAAGAAAGGCTGGCCCTGGTTATTACCTGGATAAAGGAATCTCCTAGAGACTCCAGATTTATTGTTTAGACTAAGGAATAAAACAATAAAATCTGCCATAAAGCAACTGCAAACTACATTGCCAAGGAAACTGCAGGCTTGATTTCAAAGCATCTTTTACCTTTCTTATTTGCCCAAAAACTACACTACTGTCTCTACTTTCCTTATACCTGTAAATCCAGAAACAACTATATGTGGCAGCTGCTATAATGTACGTCAATTTAAAGATGTAGAAATACGCTCATAAAATTCTCCATCTCTCTTCAAGAGTCAACTGATTGTGAATTTCTGGCCAATTTCTGCCTATAACCTGTCTTGTAAAATCACAACCTATCTTTCAATATTTCATTAGCAGGGCTAATGTCAATGTGAAAGCACGATCCACCTATATTTTTCCAGTTGTGCTTGCTCAGACATACTGTCTGTTTTTAGTTCTCTTCCAAAGAATATTTTATCTTGTAACAGCTGCTCTGAAAGTCCTACCAGTCACAGAGGAGGAAATGTACAACAGCCACCCTTGCATCATGAATTCTACTAGTTCCTTCCCATTAGTTTATAGTTTATGCAGATTCTGTACATGTATATTTTGAACAAAGACAATCAAAACCAATGCAAACAAATTGACCACCACAACCCATTTGTACTTCCTCTTTTATAGCCTGTATGTATTGAAAGGGGTGTGGGAAAAGGTATATGGAACAAGGTAACTGTGTTTACAGCAAAACTCAAAGCATATTTATTCAGTCTCAAATTCCAAGTAATTTTACCTAAGATTATAGTATTTCATGTTTACTTTGAAGTCCCACTTTATCTATCAAGTTGATATGTCCACTAGTCTCACATAAAGTGACTCTGGGCAGTGTACAATAGAATGAAATACTCAGTGATAGGGCTGCAAGAATCTGGATGGCCACTAGATATTAGCAAAGAGCTACACAGGACTCTCTGCTGCCATGTAATGGTAATCCAGATTCTTGTAGATTAGATCTGGTAACTCTGTTCGACAAAGCATTGTCCAGAGTATCTTTATGTAAGTTGCTACCTAAGTCAATAACAAGATTTAAAAAGAAGGTCCCTAGAGAAATCTTTGCAAAGTTCATATAGGTGACCAATATTTCCTCTAGATAAAAACAGAACATAGTCCTATTCAGATTGATTCAAAAGCAAGTCCCAGAGTACAATTTATTCTGATCCAATTAAATGCAGCCATAAAATTAAGTCTGAATGATTCCTTAGCGGTTGTTAGGGTGACATATCAATACAATGGCTATGTTCACACAACATCCTTAACACGGTCAAACAAAGATCTAGCAACTGTATTCACATCACATGCTATCTTGACTATTGTTAACCTTAGTTAATTTTTGATGTCTTAGCAAGCTGTGTCATAACCATCCTGTTTAGTTGCTTTATGGTCCACTAATATGAAAGAGCAATAAGCTGTATGAGTGTTTTTGTAACTATGTGTTTCCAATTTTTGCAATTGCATATATTTGGTGATTAGCAAATTGTATTGTTTATGTAAATGGATTGACTTTAGCAGTTCCTAGCACAAACTGTATAAAGGAGTTGATTCTTTAATTCTGTCTTCTTTAAATCCTGTGAATAGAAAATGAGTAGGATGATTTTATAGACCCAGAGGCCTAAAGTTGCAGAGGGAAAACCACAAAACTCAACAGGAGTATTATAAACAAGATAATTAAATGATAAAATCTGATAATGGAATGCGTCCAATGAGAAAATAACAGGAATATTTTAAAGTAGAAAAAACTGCTTTTAAAATATTGGGGGGGGGGAAGAATTATAAATATAAAGGAAGCTGCAAGAACTTAAGTTAGAGTTAAGTTGACCAACACCGATGCATTTCCCACTAGGAACTTAGAATCACACAGGCATTATAGATATAAGGTTTGTCCTCATTTTTGTTTTTTTTTTAAAAAAGAGGGAAAATAGTTATAGATAACTCTAGAAGATACTATAGGTTACTAGGGGAAAATAAGTTTTAAAGCATCTGAAAAATCAAATCTACTCCAAGGAAAATGTTCTCCAGTGTATAAACTATATATAGGAAATGTGATAAAATTGAGTTGTACTAAATGTAAGTGCTGATCTCACTTATGAATTGTTCAGTATTCTGTATTAAATCTATAGTTTGGAGCTGATTGCCATATTTAGGAGTAAATTTACATGAGTTAAAGTTGTGCATTAAAATAAAAAAATCAAATTAAAAAGGGTCATTTTTGTGCATCCACAGAAAAATCTGAGGTCGCTTTATTTCAAGCTATTGATGTACAAGAGCCAGTTTCGTATAGTAGTTAAGGCATTAGGCTAGAAACCGGGAGACTGTGAATTCTAGTCCCAACTTGGGCTCAAAACCAGCTGGGTGACCTTAAGCCAGTCCCTTTCCCTCAGCCTTGGGAAGCAGGCAAGGGCAAACCACTTCTGAAAAGCCATGTGAAGTAAACTGCTGGAAGCTGTCCAAGAATCGAAAATGATTTAAAAATGATATAAAGGGACTTTGTCTCCAAATATATTTTCAGAGCCAGGACTTTTAATTATGTAAGTATCCACTAGCATCAAATTAAGCAGGTTTTGGATGGATTTCCTCCACTTTGGTTATGCAGTTTCCTTTTTCAAGGGAATTCTGGGGTTATAGCCCTAATGCTCAAGGAGAGTACCAGCTTGGTGAAAGGAGATGGAGAGGTGAGAGAAACAGACCAGAAAGCTTTACTACAGAATTGCCTGCAAAATAGAGCAACTTAGATAATCACTTACAAACAAAGCAAACACACCAATTGGCTATGACTTCAGGTTGCCTCAACTGGGGCTATGGATGAGATGAAAGCAAAGTCATGAGAATCCCATACATAATTGTCCCGTGTATCTGGGTTGAACAATGAGTTCTTGAGGGGACTGTACTACTTTTTTTCAAAAATGGAGGCAACATTCCCTCTTTCAAGGACATCACTGTCCTGAGTCCAGAGACAGCTTCTCTGGAGGTTTTTGCAAACCCAAAAGGACAAGGGTCCAGACTACAGATGGTTGTGCTGCTGATCCTGCAATAAATGCTGTCCACTTCCTCAGGAGGGAGGATCAAATTCATCCCAGAGAACATAAGCAGGATTTTCACTAAAGGACAACATGTTGCTTGTTTTGTGGCTCGGGGTCAGCTCTATACCCAGCTATTGTAGTTCTATAAAGCCAGTTTATAATCTAACATGGTGCGTGAACTCAGTTACTTATGCAATAAATTTTGTTAAGCAGAACCATGGCTTAGTACAATCTTCAAACCCAACTACAGTGTTAAATAGTGTAACCATGTAATTAAGTTCTTACAAATTATACAAAATATAATTTCTACCCTCAGTTGGATAGTCTAAAATTGGATGAATATGCTAATAAATATGGAATTAGTTTACCTGCATGCCAGAAAAATTGGCACTCTGAAAGCAGATCTTCAGAGTGCCCAAAAAATAAGCATTTGGTTATGAAAATATATTATGTATCATCTATTTTGAGATTTGGAATTTCAGTATTAACAGAGTAGATTTACCCAGGTTTTTAAAATATGTGAGTATGTGCATGTAATGTTTTAAATTTATTAAGCATATGCTGCCTCTTTCACACAGAACAATTAGGCTTCCAGAATTGGCAAAGAATTCCTTACAGGTTTTACTAATGAGCTATGAAACAGTTTACAAACCTCTCTTAAAGTTGCATTGATTTTTATCCTTTATATTCAAAAATGGTTTGAAGCTTTTTAATTGAGTATGACAAACCTTGAAAGAGGAGGTACAAAATATATAGTATAGGCCAGTGATGGCGAACCTTTTAGAGATCGAGTACCCAAACTGCAACCCAAAACCCACTTATTTATCGCCGAGTGCCAGGTGGGCATGGCCCACTGGGTGGGCATGGCTGTGGTGGTCATGGCAGACTGGGTGGGTGTGGCCAAGGTGGGCGTGGTCACCTCAATGTTGCTCGTGGGGAGGAACGCCTATGGGGACCGGGCAGGGTTGGGGGAGATCCAGGGGGTCTCTGGCAGGTGGTGGGCAGGAGGCTCGTCTTGCGGGGTGAGGCGAGGCAAGGCAAGACGGGGGTGCCATTATCGCAGGGCAAGGCAAGGCAGGGGCCGGGATGGCTGCTGCCTGACACCATCGGCCCCCGCACACAGAGGCCAGCGAGCGCATGGGGGCCAACAGTGTCCCATCAGCAGCCACAGCCTGCCGGCCCCTCGACTGGCGCACCGTAGCCCACCACCAGCAGTTCAGAGAAGTGCCCACAGAGAGGGCTCTGAGTGCCGCCTCTGGCACGCGTGCCATAGGTTCGCCACCACTGGTATAGGCTTAACCTTCTCCAAAATGCCTTCATTGTGAGGGTTTACTTATTGAAAGTGCTGAGAATTACTCCAGATTTAATCCTTCCATCCTACTGGAACCTTGTGGAGCTTAAAGAGCTCTGTTGAGCTATAAAAGGAGGCAACCCAGCTTTAAATTCTTTAAACGAATAATTTAAAGAATTAGAGACATAATGTAGTTTTCCAAAGTATGTTTTGATTCAGCTAGCTATGAAAATCAATTTTTAGGACAGGCACATCTTTATCCAGAGATGGACCTGTTCCTTTTCTTTTCCCCTAGTACCACGACTAACCACTTTCAGCAACCATCCCCCCATAGCATTTGTATTTTAACTCCTTGAGAATCTTTCTGGTGAAAAGAGGAAGTGCAGTATTTACTGAGGTCAGTTGCTAAATGTGGGGTGGGGTATGAGGAAACAATACACAGGACTGTGAACAATGAAATTGATGGAGTCATGAGTGGGCGCAGAAGGAGCAGAGAAGGCCATGGCAAGGATTGAAAATAAAGTGAATGGGACATGGATGCAATGAAAAACAGCAGGTAAAAGACAGAAACTTCATCATATGTGAGGAGGAAGAGATTTGTTGGGAATTAATCAGCTGAGCCAAAGAGAATGGGACAGAATTTGTTCTCTATAGAAATTGAATCATTTAGTATTCTGTTGAAGCAGAAAACTCCAAAAATATTGGGGATTCAGAGGCTACTTTAGCTTTCTTTTCTGGGGCTGGGTGGGTAGAAAATGCTAAGCCATGATTAGTTGCACCATGGTTTTCTGAAAAAAACATAGTGGCCTGAGATTATACAACATACCGTTCCAGATACCACCTGACAATATGTTAGCCTAGTATGTTTTTCAAATCAAGCCAGTTTCTTAGGCAAGTTACTTGTCATTGTTTTGACACCACTTACAATACTCTTCCAAATGTATTTTCACGCCCATAAGCTAAGACTAGCTATGGAAGTAATGCCTTTTCCTAAAAATCCACCTAGATCAGATAATTTCAGAAGATAAACATATGTATTAATTGGGCTTAGCCAGAAGACTTTACTTGTTTTTAAAACAGAGATGTTTTTAATTTTAAAAAAGGCTAAGTCAACATTTCGGGTTCCAGCTTCACCAGCCTACCTACCTGCCTCTGAGCCAATATTAGATTTTTACCCCACCTTTATTACTTTATAAATAATTCAAGGTAGCAAACATACATAATACTCATTCTTCCTCCTATTTTCCCCACAACCACCACCCTATGAGGTGGATTGGTCTGAGAGAGTATGACAGGCCCCAAATCACCCAGCTGACCTTCACACCTAAAGAGGGATTAAGAGCTCAAGCTTTTGGTTTCTGGGCTAGTACCTTAACTACTACACCACTCTGATCATATTTTTCTACACCGTCCTTCTTCTATGGTCACCTTGATCAAGCTACCATATTTCCATTTTACAAAAGGACTAAACCTGCTAGGCAGTGGTGCAGTGGTGCAGAGGAAAAACCGATTCTCAGGCTGGGTTGGTGAATTTTGAAATGCAGGTTGAAAATTCCCTCTCCGTGGAGTTATTGTGGTGGTTTTATAGCACAAAGGTAACTGGTAAAGGTATAGCACAAAGGTAACTGGTAAATTCTTCTTGCTCTGATTTGCAAATGGAATGATAGCAACGCTTTCTGAATGCTTTTTAGGAGTTTTCAGCTAGTAGTTTGGAAGGCAACAGTACCTAACAACCTTGATTGCACGTCTAATTTATACAAGTTGTCTTGCGTCATGTTGTATAAAAAGCCCTCAGCAAAGAAATGTATGTTTGCAGATAATCCTGTTCTGCTGAGCATTAAGTCCTGCAGGCTCATATCATAATAGCCACAATCAAAGCAAAGATAAAAGAAATTAGAATCCTGGCAATCTCCCAGCAAGATGCTGTCTCAACTGATCTCTACCTTTAAAAAAACCTGACTGATGCAATCCCACTTCAGGCTCCACTTCCTTTCCTTTAAGAATACAGTTGTTTTGATTTTTATGTTTTCGAAGGACATTCATTGGTTGGTTTCTCTGAGACATTAAGAGGTAAAGAAATTATTGGAGATTACAGTAGTTCAAAATGTCACGACTGTAGTTTATCTTCTGCCCAGGAGGCATAAGAGAAATTGCGGTCTTCCTTTAAAGATGGAAGCCTTAATTTTGATATTATTTAAGTCTTTCTTGGAGTATTCTGTGACTTCAAATAGAATTTACCTTCAAGTAACTTTGCAATCATATTGTTTTTATAAATTGAGTATTATACTACTAATAGCTTCTTTGGGAAGTGGGGGATGAATAGCACTGTTATTAGCTCATGCATTAGTTCCTGGAAAATAGGACAATACAAAATTATGGCAAATGCATAATTTTCATAGATTATGCTGCTAAGCAAACGGACTTATTACTATTATCAGTTCAAGAGTCTTGGGTGTAATGTCTTTTAAAGCAGGGGTCCCCAACACCCGGTCCGTGGACCAGTACCGGGCCACGGCATGTCAGCAACCGGTCTGCACTAACAAGCAAAGCCCCATCCGCGAGATGCAGGCAGCACACAAAACCATGCACCCTCCGGTCTGCAGAAAAACCTCTCTCCACGGAACCGGTCCCTGGTACCCAAAAGGTTGGGGACCTCTGTTTTAAAGGATCACAGAAATAAATTCCTTGGTGCTCTGCCTTGGTTTATCTTCAATAAGGTTGGCTTGTCTTAGTTCTGACTCCCACTTCATTACCCCCAATTGGAGTTTTTTCCTTTCTCCCAACACTAGTGTTCTTCTCTCTCCAGTGCGTTGATGACAAATTTGTGAGCGAATACCTAAGCCACAAGTAATGTATCTCACACTTCTCCTGTTGTAACAAAGCTCTTGGTATGAGAGAGGACCATTGTGCCAAGGATCCTTTCAGACTTGGAAAGAACAGTCTTACATTGCCTTTAAATATAAGCACATAACAAATAAATATACTAAAAAACTGATGTCAGTGCAGAGGTGTGGCTCTACAAACGCACAAGGATAATAGAATAATAGAGTTGGAAGGGACCTTGGAGGGCTTCTAGTCCAACCTCTTGCTCTGGCAGGAAACCCTATAACAGGGCTTTTCAACCAGTGGTACGGGTACCACCTGTGGTACATTGGCACCTGGCAGGTGGTACGCGACCATCCTAGAAAAGTAGTGGGGGAGGGGAATGAGCTGAACTGGTGGCAGCACCGCACAAGCCTGAGCGAGAGATGGCTGGAGCTGCAGGGGTGTCAGGGCTCAGCGGAAGCGCCAGGATCAGTGCCACTTTCCAGCTGATCGGCGCTTCTTTGGGGCTGTCAGGGCTCAGTGGAAGAGCCAGGATCAGCGCCAGGCTCCAGCTGGAGCTCGGCGCTGATCCTGGTGCTTCTGCTGAGCCCTGAAGAAGCACCAATCAGGTGGAAAGCAGCACTGATCCTGACGCTTCTGCTGAGTCCAGAAGGAGCGCCGATCAGCTGGAATGTTGCAGCATCTCCAGGGTCTTATGATTTACATTCAGATGCTTGTCATCTGATTCATATTTATGACGGTCACAGTGTCCCACGGTCATGTGAAGTGACCAAAACCTGCTGCAATCACCCAGCAGACAGGGGGAATAAAAACCAAACACCCCCCACCCCACCCCCGCTGCCAATCCTCAACAGAAATGCTCGCAACAATGAAAACTTTGGACAGGAGGAAGAGTGCCGTCAGGTGGGCAGGCAGGTGTCTTGCTCGGCTGTGGCTTGGGGGGCACTTTTTCAGTGCCATTGTAACTTTGAACAGTCACTAAGTGAACTGTTGTAAGTCGAGGACTACCAGTACTTTTTTCCTTTTTTTTGGTCATCAAGTTTTTGACACCTTGCTAGGCGACTGGTGGTACTCGGATGTTGCCATATCCTAAAAGTGGTACAATGGGTGAAAAGGTTGAAAAGCCCTGCCCTATAACATTTCAGACAAATGGCTGTCCAATCACTTCTTAAAAACCTCTAGTGTTGGAACACCCACAACTTTTGGAGGCAAGCTGTTCCACTGATTAATTGTTCTAATTGTCAGGAAATTTCTCCTTAGTTCTAGGTTGCTTCTCTCTTTGATTAGTTTCCATCCATTGCTGTGTGCACTCTTTTCAGCTGTTTTGGAGAATAGGTTGATCCCCTCCTCTTTGTGGCAACCCCTGAGATATTGGAACACTGCTATCATGTCACCGCTAGTCCTTCTCTTCATTAAACTAGACCACGGGTCGGCAACCTGCGGCTCTGGAGCCGCATGCGGCTCTTTCAACCTTCTCCTGCGTCAAGTCCTCCTCCGCCATTTGCAGAGAGAGAGAGACAGAGACAGGCACGTGCGCTTCCCTTCTCTCCTCTCTCTCTCCTATCTTCTGCCTCACGCTGTTCTCCGACAAGCTCACAAGCTTATTGGGCGGGGCTCCTGCCTTTGCTGCATCTCCGCGGGAAGCAGGAAACAGCAGAAAGCAGCCTCTCTCTCTCTCTCTCTCTCTCAAACACACACACATACACACACACACACACACTGAGTGGGGGAAGAGGACTGGCAGACCAAGGGCAGGAGAGAGCCAGCCCAATAAGAATGTGTGTCAGCTTGTCGGAGAACAGCGTGAAGCCAGCTTGCCAGGTGAGCAGAAGATTGGAGAGAGGGAGAGGGGGGAGAGAGAGGGAGGGACAAGAGAGGGAGAGGGAGGGAGAGAGAGAGAGAGAGAGAGAGAGAGAGAGAGAGAGAGAGAGAGAACTCATGCACAGCAGCCTCTATTTCTTTTTAATTAAACTCTTCAATCAAGCTCCCCCCCTCCCGCGCGTGCGCAAGTTTTGCGGCTCCCAGTGTTTTCTTTTCTCTGGGAAACGTGTCCAAGTGGCTCTTTGAGTGGTTAAGGTTGCCGACCCCTGAACTAGACATATTCAGTTCCAGCAACTGTTCTTTATATTGGACTGGAAGAAGCATCTTTGTTTGCTGCCTGGAGTAACTGTGTGAGTTGAGTGACTATATAAATCTGTTTAATAAATAAAAATATAGACTGCAGTCTCTTTCAAGACTCCATTCAAGCTCGAATCAGAGTTCCTGTGCAAGCAATCATATTTAAGTAAAATGACAGGAAGGACAATTACACTAAAAGCTTTTTTTAATTCTTTACATGCTGATCTCTTTTGAGAAACATAGAGGCAGATCCTAAGTAATTATGTTTGGCAAAAAGTAGTTTGAAGATTTTTTTTCTGCCCCGTTGGCAGATTCCCTCTATATTTCACCAAGTACCGTCTGAAAGTAAAAAGGAGAAGTCTCAGATTAAAAACCACAGGTTTCAGTCACAAATTTGCATTACTTTTTCTTCCTTTCCTCCTTGCATTTTTATTTTCTGTAGAGTGGGAGCAGGGACAATCACAATTTTAGAATGATTTCTTTATGAGACTCGCTTCCTTTGAAATCTGGATTTAAATTTGGAAACTATCTAGTTTTCTCGAAGAGCTTCAGAGAAGGTGTGCCTTACATCAGAGGAAGTCTGCTTTTCTTTTCTTTTTCTTTTTAAGCAACTCCTTCAGTTCTGTATTTGAGCTTTGACTTACTCCTGTGGTATTTTCAGACGTCATTCTAGAGACAGAGGTATATTTAGTCACATACAAATTGCATAATACACCAAGCAAGATGCTCTTCCTCCAGCTGCTTAGGAGCTCCTTTTGAAGCAAGCCCTGGTTGCACAGTGCTGAAAGCTCAAGCCTGTGCAGAGAGTCAAAACTAAAAGGGCAATTCTAGGGTTTTTTATTAAAATCTGGTCCCAAACTTTGTAGCTTTGCTTCCATGGTCACAAGCTGCACCTGACCTGATCTGTATAATTCTGGATGACAAACAAAAGTCTGAAAACTTTCACAAATAAGGCAGTGCTAACCTAAACAATCAACAGCTGCGTGAAGCTTCCCCTCCCATTCTAGCAAGAGTGAAAAACAAGCAGGTTAAAAGCATAACTCAGAATGAACGCTAAATATGGAGAAATCCTAAATCCTTGAAATCCCAATGATCTTCCACATTGCCACTACAGGAATATGCTCGTATTATTAGAATCAAGCATATCTCTTACTGCGTTATTTTGCCCTTGTTTTCCATCATTCACTTTAACTGTATGAACTTTAGGCAAACCATATTCTACTTAAAAATGAAGAATGGGCTAATAATATTTCAGCTGCTTTGATTCCGTAAATACTGATGGACCAGATATTGCAATTTATATGAAGAATATTTACGGGGAATATATTGTCATAAAGAACTCAGGAAAGTAGTGCCGTAGTTGTAACAAAATCCTGACAAAATTGTCCACTGAATTACAGAGAGCTGTAGACATATAAACAAAGTATTTCTAAAAACTATTTGCAAATAATATTTGGAGCTTTTATAAAATCAGAGAATTCATACAATGCAGAATCTGGTCATCTCTTTTTCTTAACACGAGGGACTAACAAATTAGGGCAAAATAGGACTACTAATTAAATATTTAATTGCATTTATATATTTGAGATAATTTATTATAAACATATTTATTATATAATTTAATTTATATAATTAATTTAATATGTTAATTTATTTGATAACAGCAAAACTTAATGCTAATATTAAAATAAAACGCCTTAATTCCACTCTACTCTGGTAATCCATTACAAGTACTGTATCCAAGTTTAGTCATCATACTTTAAAAAGAATTCAACTGCAGTAAAAACAAGTTTTTAAAAACGGCACAAGAGATGGTCCATGGTCAATTTCCAGTGATCACCCGGACACACCTATCCAGATCAAATTCTGTGGACTTCCTACCAGGCAGGCCAGTGCGATCAAGAATTGCATTGGGCCTGCCTGCAAGTAACCCAAAATGAGGAGAGTGGTCTACTTCAATCTGCTTATGCCTTATGCTAAAAGTTTCGCCGCCACCTTCTTATAATTTTACAGGCTACTTGTTATCATACTGCAGTTTTCTGACGTCCCACTTTTAATATTTCCTGTTATGCCAAGGTGCTTAGTTGGCCTTAAGGGGTGATCTGTTAATATTCCTCCTAACATTCATATCAAAAGGCTGCATACGCTTTCGGGGGGCTCTTCGTTCCTGCGGCAAGCAGCCAGGCTCTCGACCATCAAGCAATCGAGGTTGGAGCTGCAGAGGCACTCCCGTGCGGCCGAAAAAGGCGACTTTCGGCAAAGGGAAAAAGCGCTGGCCTGGAAGAAAAGGAAGCAAAAGGGAGCAGCCGTACCGCGAAGGCGGAGAAAGGGCGCGGCGCTGGCGGGAGGGCGGGGCTGCTGGCTGCACCTGGCGGCTGCTGGGTCCTGCTTTCCCTGCAAGCGCCTTGGAGCCGGAGTCCCTCGGGAGGCCGGCTGAGCGTCGCCCTGCACTTTGCAACCCGAGAAGGCGGGCCTTGCACAGAAAGCCTGAGGAAGAAGCGGCGCCGGGGCAGCAGCCGGGCGATGGTGCGCGAAGCTGGGCAGCCGCCAAGCCGCCCTCGGAGCGCGGCCGGGAGGGCCGCCACCTGCCGTAGCTGCGCCTGCCGCCTCGGAGAAGTGGCCTCCGGCGGCGCCCCGCGCTTGATTAAGGTGAGGCTCTCCCGGCCGCAGCCGGGGAAGCGATCGCGAGATGGGAGAGGCGGCGAACAAAAAGGCTCCGGGCAGGCCGGGGTTGGTGGGTCGCCGGCGGGGAAACGTGATTTCTGCGAGGTCCGTGGGATGATGCCTCCGGTCTAGGCATATGCAATAGGTGGGAATGTGGGAGCCATGGCGTCAGCCACTCGAAGCGTTCGCCGTGGACATCCGGTGTGCAAGGAGAGCGAAAGAGTGGCTCTGACTCCGGAGCTCGATCTTTGAATGAAAGGCGGAAAAAAAGACCGGCGAACTCTTTTAAGACTAGTCCCGGCCCGGGGCTTTGGTGAGATCGATCCCGACCGCTTTGAAAGTCAACATCGCGAGCGTGGATCAGGGGCTGCTAACCGTCTCGTGGGAACGCATTGCAAAACGGGTTTAAAAGCGTCTTGAAGGGCTTCACTTGCGAGTAGGACGGAATTGACTCGTGCGGGCAGGCGGGGTGGGGGTGGGGGAGGAAATCAAGGCGATCTTTGCCGTTCTTTTATTTCCACGTTTACCTGGAAATAAATCCCTCGAGTTGGGAGTTACTCTAGATAAGATCGGATGATGGTCCTGGAGTACTGTTCTCAAGAAGTGGGAATCCTGGGACCTCCACTGTGCCGAGGAAAATATCTCTCGGCTTTCCGACCTCTTAGATTGCCTACTACGGTTCTGTAATTCGCGCTTCTTTCCAAAACCTCTTCAAATGGATCCTTGAAAACATGAAATCATAGAGCACCGGCTAGGCGTCGACTAGATCCTCCTCTTCTGTCAGCCCAAGTCCGCCTCTCGTTTGTTTTTCGCGACATGCCAAAGAGCCGGTATCGCCCGGGCGGTAACTTCCGCAGAGCCTCCGGGGCCAGGGGAAAGGGAAAGAGGGCCAAGCTGCGAGCTGGTCTGGGAGCAGAGGAAGCGAACGGGCAGCCAGTGGCGAGCGGGCTCTGAGGGAGCCTCGCATCCTTTTCACGATGCTGGCGCACCCGCTGTTGTTTTTTTGCTGTAGCTTCGGGTTTTTATTATTTTCTTTAGTTTGTCTGTCTGTCTGTCTGTCTGTCTATCGAAATGCAGACAGACAGAATAAAAAAAACCCCGAAGCTACAGCAAATTGATCTCTCTCTCTCTCTCTCTCTCTCTGTGTGTGTGTACAAGTAGTCCTCGACTTAGGAGCACAGTGGAGCCCAACGTTTCTGTTGCTGACTGAGACAGTTGTTAAATGAGCTTTGCCCCATTTTACCTTTTTTTTTACCACAGTTGTTAAGTGAATCACTGCAGTTGTTGAGTTAGTAACACAGTTGTAAAGGGAATCTGGCTTCCCCATTGACTTTGCTTGTCAGAAGGTTGCAAAAGTGATCACATGGATCCCAGGACACTGCAACTGTCATAAATTCATGCCAGTTGCCAAGCATCTGAATTTTGATCACCTGACCATGGGAATGCTGTATTGGTCCTAAGTGTGAAAAATAGTCATAAGTCACTTTTTTCATTGCTGTTGTAACTTCGAACGGTCACTAAATGAAAGGCTGTAAGTCAAGGACAATCTGTATATGGATTAGTTATATGTATGTATATTTTTATAAATAACACAAGGTGGCGAAGATACCTAATACTTCTTCCTCCTCCTATTTTCTCCACAACAACGATCTTGTGAGGTGAGTTGGGCCCAGTCAGAGTGACTGGCCCAAAGCCACCCAGCTGGCTTTCATGGCTAAGGCGGAACTAAAATTCACTTTCATCTGTTTCTAGGCCAACGCCTTAACCACTAGATAATTTAATGAGCTTATGGCTGGGCATACAATTCCCACTTTTGTTTTGCAAGATAGTGCCAAATTCACTATGTTGATGGTCACTAGGTTCAAATCAGGACATGGGTTTTATTGTAATCATTCAAGTGGGCTTAACTCTTTTAACAATTAGGAACCAATCAGTTAGGAAGATGAACAGATTTCCCCATTAAAAATTATGGGCCTTTCGTCCCCTGCATCTTCTTGCAGGATACCCCCCTCCCCCCAGATTTCCCAGTTGCCTTCATCCCTATTCTGTATCTGAGCACTTAAGTAAATAGTCTTTAGTCCCCCTGTCAGTGCTTTCCACTATGAAACAGACCACAAATCACAATAGTGTCCCTGCATACACAGTCTGATGGCACCTTGGATCTTGCTTATTTGATTTACAGCCAGGTGATCAATCCTTAAGGGATGGGATCAACTTGGATTCTATTGTCCACTTAAACCAGGGGTAGGCAACCTTGGCTCTTTTATGACTCGTGGACTTCAACTCCCAGAATTCCTGAGCCAGCATGGCTGGCTCAGGAATTTTGGGAGTTGAAGTCCACGAGTCATAAAAGAGCCAAGGTTGCCTACACCTGACTTAAGCCAAATTGGATGACATCCATTCTACTTTGGGCAGAAAAGCTTTTTGTTCCCCTTACATCAGTTACCAGTCTCTCTCATTCTCCCTCTCCCCTCCCCCTTCATGTCTCTTGGCTGTTTGAGTTGCTTATTGTGTATACACAGTTCTGGGACAACAGTAAGCTTGTGACCAGAAGGAGCCTTCTGTGGTTTGGTACAAATTCATTAAAGGCACTTTCAGGCATGAGGTTAGCACTACCCCAGAATAGCACTAATCTTCTCTCTAAATCCAATGCTTTGAAGTGCTTTCTACCTATACTTGACAAACTATACTGATATGAAATTTGCTCCTTGTTAATCTTTCAACTGCTTATTTCTGTCTTCTAGTGCCACACAACCATTATTTAGGTAGCAGACGGCCTCTATTACTGTTGTATCAGTATAATGATGGAGGGATGACTGGAGGTCATAAAATTCTTTCCCCATTGGCAGCCAATTACAGAAAATCATGGCCTGTCTACAACTGTTTCCACATCCACTTGATGTTGCTTTTATCTTGGCCCCAGCCTAAACAAGAGGCAGGTACAAGCATGTCTTAGTTGTATCCATTGTTAAAATAATATTTTCCCTTTACTCAACACAGGCCAGATATAGCTTTGAGGTATATCAAATCTGTTAAGCTTTTTTTACCCATGATCCTGAAGGTAAGTCAGGTAATTAGTCATGACGGAATAGAGGGGGTAGAGTAGGAATTTGCAATGAGGAAAGCAAATAACACACCTGTATAGTGTTCTATCAACTTAAGCTTGGCTAGAAAGCACTAATTCAATTATGGCAAGGATGAATTTGATGGCTTTGAATTGCTTAAAACGTAATATTTGTTGCAATGTTGTTAGACTAACCTCTTTTGAGAAGTTGACAACACTGTCCAAATACTGGGTAGCATTTTCATTTTTGCTGAATAAAATAGTTGGTTTAAAAGAGAAACTTTTATTGCAGATACCCTTTTTGAGCATAAATGTGGAACAAGAAAGCTTTAAAGCTAATCAATAGTTTGATGTTAGTATCTCAGCGTTATTCATGCTGTGATGGTGATGTGTAACCTCAAATATTTGAGGATTGGATTGCAGCTTTCATTGTGTTTCATTGATAGTCTGTTGACTAGAAAGATGGAAATGAAGTTAAAATATGGTGGAAGAGGCACTTAAGCTATGGTTTCCAGGATTTTGGACAGGCATCTTTTTCCAGCAGTACCTAGAAATATCAAGAATGGAATCCTAGATCTTTTGTATGCAAAGCATGTACCTTATCAATGAATTACATTATGGCTCTTCATCTTTAGATATCATAAGGCTACTTCTCTCTAGATCAGGGGTGTCAAACTCGCAACGTCACGTGACATGTTGCAACGTATCATGACTTTTTTGCCATTGCCGGCAATGGGGTGGGCGTGGTTTTGCTATGATGCATCCGGCCCGTGGGCCAGCCCTGCTCTAGATTAATAAAAAAAACTCCCCACTATTCACTGTTTTAATGCTCCAATGTAATTTCCTTTAGCTTCCAGTCAAGCAGTGTCCCTTCATCTTTATATTTCTTAAAGCTACTTCTCTCTAGACTAATAAAACCCCATTCACTGGTTTAGTGTAATTTCCTTTAGCTTCTGGTCAAGCAGTGGGTATCCATCTTGCATTAAAAATAGTGCTTCCCAAATATTTGTTTCAATACTCAAACCTACTTGTCAGAAAGTCCTTTTTACTCAATGTAGTAATAAAACACTTTAAATCAATTTAATGTCCTTATTGTGATTGGCTAATGACACATGAACTCATTACCCAAAGAAAAAACACTTTTACCCAATTAATGTGAAGCACTGCATTAAAGGGTAACAAACAAGTGCCATCATCATTCTCCTTATGAAAAACAGAAAAGAGGACCTAGGGATGTTGCATAACCAGAGTGCCTCCTATATCAGCATATGCTCACACTGAAATGAAAATATGCTGTTAGCATGAGATGGCTTTAATTGAGCAAAATTAGCATTTGCTATTGCCACAGCCATAACAATGATTGGTTTTCCCAAAGTTAATCCATAAACTTGAGAGAACGTGACAAGTACAGAATTGTTCTTTTGTCACATTGAACCACAGATTAGCCAACCATGGTCTACCTTATTGTACTGCATAGACCCAGCATTGAATGCTGGTTTTTCCTTATGGAAATATAGAAATTTGAGTTAAGTTAACCATAGCTAAACATACTTATAGAAAGAACCTCTAGTGTAAAGCATTTGACTTCCTGATTTTATTGTAGTAGAGAAGAAATAATAGTATGGTTTTTGCCCAGCAATATATTCAAGTTTCATGTTGAGTAGTATGTTGTTGAAAGTTATTGACGGGCAACAGAGAAGTTACTCATGTTTTATAAATTTGCACAAATGAACTGCAGTCATTCTCTGCCCACAACAGCCCTTTTGCGCTTCTCCTTTACTATGGACACAAATATAGGGTCAGGGATTCAGGTTCTTCATGTTAACCACAGTTTAAATTACACTAGTCCAGTAGTTCATCTTAATCAGGGGTCTTCAAACTTGGCCCTTTTATGACTTGTGGACTTCAACTCCCAGAATTCCTCAGCCAGGCGTGGCTGAGGAATTCTGGGAGTTGAAGTCCACAAGTCATAAAAGGGCCAAGTTTGAAGACCCCTGATCTTAATTGTAGCTGTTGAAACAAGTTACCTTTCAGAACTATAGTTTTCTTCCCTAAACTATCAGATTAACAAGAGACTATTAGATTCTGGAGACAAGAGCAAGTGTTCTTAATATCAAAACAGAGTGACAGCTTCACTGCCTACTACCAGTATGTGTCTAAGTCTTGATAGCTATATAATAAACAATAGTTGGGTCTGTCCACTGCATTAAGCTGGGATCTGCTTAATTATGCCAGTTGAACAAACTAAGCTCCATTGGGAAGATTCAACCAAGGTGCTAAGATACAGACATACGAGTTAGCACAATGTGTGAATGAGGCCATTGTTTTAATGTCATGGTTAAACAAGTTGAGAAAGAGTTCAGCTAACTTATCTATCCCATTCTTTTATTTACTGTCAAACCTTTAATTAAAAGCTATTGAGAGCAAGTATATGCAATTAATTGAATTTCTGCTCTAAAGGAAATGATGAGAAACTTGTAATAAACTTTGTATAAAACTCCTGTTTTGGATATTTAGCAAACACAGAATTTGAAGGTGTTGGTCAAAAATGGCAGTTGAACTATGCATTGTAGTGCATTTAATGTCTGCTCCAGGATGTGTTTTACAATTAATAGGGCTGTGTGCACTTTAAGAAGACTTGGAAGGAATGGTTTGTACTTGATCCATGCTCCAGACCTTTCTGCCCTTCCTTGAAAGACAGGCTGCTGTAATGAACAGAATTACTATGCTTCTGTGAGATTTCAAGCATTTCTTCAAGCCACTTGCCAAATATGCTTAGTCCCATTTATAAGTACTCTTTATTATGAATGGCAGAAGGAGATTTTCTCCTTCCTAATACTGAAACTCAGGGTTGCACAGGAGCCCAGTTGGTTATTATATGATGGCAGCTTGTGCGCATCCTTACCTGCCCAGTGTCCCTGATGCCTGATGCCTTTTTGTGTAGCTTAATGCATCGGAAGGCTGCCATGCTGTTAAATTGCAAGTTAGATTCTAGGAACAGCTGCATCTAGCTTTGAGATAATAAATAATTCCCTTTCTCTTCTTAAAGGTCAACCGTGAGAAAGAAACTGATCCATTCCCATTTTTAAACCAATTACAGTGGTCTGATTCATATATTATGCTAAATCAGGATTCTGAATGTGATCTTGTGACCAAGCTATAGAGGTCTGATTGATGTGTAACATAAAGCCGTTATAGATTCGTGTATATATTGCTGTTAGAAGAAACCAGGCCATGTGATGATTTAATATTACTGTATGTGTAAACAATGCCATTATAGGTTTGAGTAACAAAGTAAAAGAGAAGCTATGAACTTAACCTGTATATCAACAAGGCAATTCAGTACTTTGGATTGGCTTTTATTTCTGGTTTGTTTACTTATTTCTTTTATGATATCTTCAGTGGGACTAAATCTTGCACATTTCAAATCTGCCATCAGGTTAAGCTAAGAGCAACACCAGTGTTGGTGTTGTAAGGTCTAGCTGTGTCCTAATATAAAAGTTGGGATTCTTATCTTGTTTTTTCTTAGGGTGCTTCCTTAAAATGAAGATAGATAACATACTCCAGTAGAAAGTCTACAAAAACACCAAAGAATATCGTAGCTCAGGTTTGAACTATGGAGTTCTTGGCGCTCTTTGTGCTTGATTGTTTGCTTGCAAACATTTCATTTGCATGCTCATCTAGTGTAACATCATCAGTATGTTTGCATCTAGTTGGGTAATGAAATGATTGCGAGCAAATATGCAGGCTCAGAGAACACCAAGAACTCAGCATCTACCATATACTAGTTGGCTCTTGTGGTATGTGCTCCTATAGAGAACAATACAGTTTCAAATGAGAGTTACTGTTTTGGAAGAGGTATTGTGTGTTTTGAGGCCAGAGGGAATAGTTCTTCAGAGACCAACCTCTTATACACATCCCCTCTAAAAACAAGGCAGCATGTCTCTTTGCATTTACAACCATTGTTTCAAATACACAAGAGATATACTATTATTTGAAGTTCGTACAAGTTGCATCAGCTAATAAAACTTAAATTTAAAACTTACTGATAAATTATTTAAAACAGGTAACAGTTGTAGCTTCTTGCCTAAATGCACATGTGTGACAATTCCTGTCTTGGGTAATTTAACCCTGTGCAGCAGCTGTGGTTGTAATCCTATCTCCATTTTTATGACAATAAACTCTAGGTTACAACATGAGTGTATATCTTCACAATGAGCATAAAGGTGCTCATCGTATTTAAACAATATATTGGTTACTGAGATTCACATTGGGTTTTCCCCTTTTGTAACACACTGTCAAAGGTAATCATTGTCTTTTTCTACAAAGTCTAACCAAAATACCTTTTCATTATCCAATAAGGATCCCATGGTTAAGGAAGGGTTACATCTCAATAAGAGTGTGTGCAGAAGATCCCAAATCCAATATCGTATCATTTCTAGATATGTCTTACTGACCAAAAGGGATTCATCAAATTTTCAGAATCGGAAAATACAAAGATAAATGGATTAATAAGGCAGTATAAGGCAGCTTCTTATATTACTTTGTTTTGGCAAAATAATTTATTTACCTGGTTTTCTTCCCTGCCCACTATTCTGTCTCTCTCCCATAGCAATTCTCATATTTAAGTAGTTGATATTTGATGTTTTTATTTAAATATCTATTATTCCAGCTTGCAAATCAATGTTTTAAATGGTTAAGCTCACTTCCTCCATTATCTAACTCAGCGGCTCCCAACGTTTTCTATATCCTGCACCCCTAGAATGCTTCTGATATATTCTCGCACCCCTTACAAAGGTTTGAAATAATGACAACGAATTATGCATATACACTATAATTTTGAAAACCCAAGTTTTCACACCCCCTAGAATATTGTTTCACACCCCCAGGGGGTGCGAGCACTCCCCCGGTTGGGAACCCCTGGTCTAACTTCAGTAATAGCCAACACGTAAAATAACATTTAAAAGCTTACTGATCCCTATTGTCTTGGTTTTTAACTTTCTATTTAATTCTTCTAATTTTAATCGTTTTACAGTATCTTTTTATTTTTTATCATATTGTAAGCTGCCCACACTTGCCGCATTAGTGAGATAGGCAGCATAAAAATTTAATAAATAAATAAAGCAGTAAGGAGTAATAATAACATGTTTGAACAAATGAAAGTAGGTAAGTTAAGATCCTAATAAACATGCAATGCTCAAGGAAGGAAATTGTTGTGGTGAATTCAGAAGACAGGACAGGTTATGTAGGTTGTTTCAGGTTCTCTTAAAATACAAGGCTCAGTAAATTACCTTTGAGCAGCTATGCTCATTTAAAACAAGTAAAGTGCACGTTTACTTTCACAGCTGTGCGGACGTGTGTTGAAAATCATTTTTGGAAAAAAGTGGCTGACTGTTACCACAGTCAAAAGGAAAATAAGCAAGAGGATAACCCTTAGTTTTTGGTGTGCATTTGAAGGTGAGAAAAAATAGCTTTCCACACCAGTTCTCAGACATAAATAACACTCATCTTGTTGTGTCTGAAGGGGCTGGCTGAAGTATCCAGGCCCCTTCAGACTACTTCAACCAGTGACAACAAAAACAGCCTAAAACAGTTTGAGAACATGATATATTCAGAGGAAAATTTCTTCAGGAGATCAGAATGTAAAATATATAGTGGTTATATTAGAAGCCGGGTATTCACCAACCAAGGGCAAAAATGAAGTGTCAACAGGCTTATCTGATGGTGCTTCTGATCTGTGATGAAAGCTTGCAGTGAATAAATTTTTGTCTCCTTTTTAATTCAGAACCTTCTTCATATGGGTATTTTTAGTCCTTAAAAATGTGCTGAGCTACCATGTTTGGTTTTAATCTATCTCTCTATTACTAGTATACTTTAAAGAAAAAAGGAAGGCATGGTTCATAAGAGGAAAAAGACTTCAATATATAAGTGCAATTAACTCTAAGAAAATTTTAACAGGTAAAAATGTTTTCTTTTGAATATTGTGGGGAAAATAAATTGAAATGAGAAATCTAAAAACAGGATCTATGACAAGGTGATCTAGATGATTAATTAGAAAAGAAGCTTAATAATGAGGTGGAGGATATTTGTAGATATTTAATTATCTTCTAAAATTATCAAGAAATGTACTAATTTAAGGTTGATAAAAGAGAATATTATTGGAAGAAGAGAAAATCAAGGAAAGCTACTATGTGGAATATGGAATTATAGAAATTAACTGTTATTATTTGTAAATACAAACGCAGACAAAACACTGTTTACCAAATATTGATGCTGATATATATATAAAAAACATTTAAAAAAAAAAAGAAAACAGACATGGGTACAATTTATAACTCTGCCATCAACTTGAGGGTCCACCCTGAAATCTCTTACATCATTGACAGAGGCAGATGGGGTGACCTGGTGAATTGTGATATAATAATAGGACCTCAGGGATATCAAGTAGTTGATGGCAAATCACTAATTTCAGTCAGTGGTGGCCTGGAGGAGTTAGTATTAAGGTAAATTTTCACAAATCACTTAAAATGTGGATTGATGTATGTTGCTAGAACGATCTGCAAAACTGAGATAATTAACAGCAGGGTTTTTATAATGTAAACCATTTTTTTCCACAGGTTAAAAACAAAAACTACATATATATTTATTTCTAGGCTACAACTGCACTTGGAAAGAAAACTCAGTGAGTTCAATAAGACTGCCAGTGACTGTTTGTAAACAATAACTCTTAAATAATATTTGTCATTTTTAAAATATTAATAATAAAAAAAATCCATTTGCAATGAAATCATGCTGCAAATTAAGGCAATCACTGGATCACTGTGCTATATTAGGCAATCTTTTAAATGTTTACAGTTAAATACAATAAATTCTGTTGAGTAACCAGCCAGCACGTGAGCTTCTTTGAACTCTTTTCATTGGAGTAAACAAGGCTGATTTCCTCGCAAGTCCTTGGAGGCACTCTTTGACATCACTTGGCCTTGTAAGGTGAATAACTGCCATTGTGCATAGCAATGGTGCTGATCCCTTTCCTCTTTCAGGAAGAAATTCACCCCCTTCTATTGCTATTGTTTTCTCTTCCAGAAAACAGCTCCCATTAACTGCTAGCTTTACAGCATGACCTCTGCATGAGTCAATTGATGTGTAGCTTCCTGGGTTCTAGCATGGCGGCAGTTCCAAAAAGCATATGGAGCTGAATCACCTGTTTGGTACCACATGGAGTGTGTTGTTTATAAGCAGTGCTTTTTTTGTAAAAAAAAAAAAAAAAAAGTGCCGGAACTCACACAGGTCATACAACCCGTATTGCCTACCCTACAAGGTTCCATCCAAAAAAGGTGCCGGAACTCCGTTCTGGGCGTTCTATGACAAAAAAAGCCCTGTTTATAAGTATGGGGAAAGTTTAGGAGATGTTGGCACCATGTGGTCTGTGTAGTTGCAGGAAAAGCCATTGCCACCATTTTTTTCTGAACTTACAAAACTAGCTAAGCTGCTTGGTAATTGAGTACATAGTTAACGGTTTTGTTTTTTTGTCTGCTTTATAAATGGGAGGATTGATGGATGTTCAAATCAGTGGGCTTGATGAAGGAAACATTATTTGCCTGAGATGTCAGTGGTGATGGGAAAATTGACTTAAGAAAAAGTGCTCTGAACAAGAGTGAGCAAGAAAATGTATAGCTAAGAAACAAGTAAGAATGCTGACAAACAGGCTTCTAATTGTCTTCAGTGGTGCATTATGCCTGTGTGGGGCCTAAGGCAAAATAAAATGTAAGGGCCCCCCCCATATTAATTTCATCTAATAATGCATCACAAATAATATTTAAACAATTTACAACAAATGATTGTCTAGCTTTTAATTGCACATTTTGTTCTTAATAAATTGTTAATATCTTTACAAACAATGCTGTTTATAGTAAAATGTATGCCTTCCATGATTAAAGAAGATGCAAATCACAAATCACACAAAATACAATTATATCATTTTATATGCATAGATATTTAATATTTGATATGTATGTACACCAATATGGTTTTGTGTTTAAGCTCCCCTTTTTCTAATTCACAAAATGGTATGGTCTGATCTCATATGCAAATGAGTCTTCTATTGGTCATCAGGCCATTAAAAATTCAAAGAATAACTGTGGAACATGGGGGGAGGCAGAGTTGTCACATGTACCAGAGGCCATGCTAACCCAAGGTCCCAGAGGTTGCTTTTGGAAATCGCCACTGATTTGAGAAAGGATATGTAAAAAAGGGGAATCAGTTTTCTTAAAATGTAATTTTGGGGGCCCTCTTTTGGTGGGTGGCCTAAGCAAATGTATTTGTCTATGGTACAATTTCCCACTGATTGTCTTCTTGAATGTGTAAATATTCCAGATATTTTGTGAAGCAAGAGCAACGTTTTTTAAATAAAAGTAGAATATTTGGGAAACATTTGGCACAGATTTAAAAAGATGACAAAGAACAACAGTTTGCTTTTTGGTAAGTGGATGTTTTATGGCTGGTGGCCTGTCTAAAAAATGGACATACATCTCAGGCCAGCTATTTTTTGTTCTGAATGAAAAAAGGGATATTACCCTTTATTCTGTATTTTTTTACTCTTTGTAGTCTGGTCCGATTGCCATGGGGATAAGAAAAATTCTACCAATCTCAGTAAAGCTCAATAAGACAATCTTTTCTTCTGTTTCTCATGAAAACAACAGTGGCTCTAAGTAGCAGAAATGTATCTTAGGCTTCCAAGAGGTCTTCAAGGAATGATTGTGCTCAACTAAAGGGTTTCAGTGCCTTTTCTGAAACATGCCCCCCCCCCCCGTATGTTTCCTCTTCGTTAGCAAACAAACCATCTTGTGTATTTTTATCAATCTTCCCTCCAAATTTTATCCCTTCCTCTTCCCAAGCTTTCATTTATCTAATCTTTCGGTTTAATGGTTTATTAGTGTCAATTGAAGACTTTTATATGTAGATGTTTATACTTTTCACTGTACATTTAGTTGTTTATACTTATCCCCACCAAAACTTTACTGAGGAAAAAAAGGTTTCCTCTTTTTTTTTTCTTCCTTTTTTTGAGAAAACACAGTTCAGTTATTCAATCTTTTCTAATAGAACTGAAAGGACGGATTAAAAGTGCCAACATTTTAATTATCTCTGTGGCTACAACTAATAGGTGAGACAACCTCTTCTTTAATAGTTTAAGTAATTCAGTTTCTCTCTGCAGAATCCTGCACTTGCATTAAACCAAAATTTTGATTCACGGACAAATTTATGCAGCCTGTATTAATGCAACTAAGCAGTACAGGTTCTAAAAGGCAAATGTTACTTCCTTCTTCATTATGTAGGAAAATCTGGGAAAACTACAGAAATAATAAAAATCCAAAGGAATCTGGGAGACTTTTTCAAACCAACATATTTTATTAAAAGGCACAAGCTTATGAAAGCTACCTTAAACTAATATAGCTCTCTTCCTACAATTTGTTCAGTAAGAAATCATAAAGCCTCCTTCAGGGGTTATCTGAACTTTTGGCAATTCCGTGGACAGAGTTATGCTGATGTAAGAAGATTTCATATTTGCATAATTTCTCTTGTTTACTTTCGTGTTTCTTTCAATACAGGTACTCCTTGACTGACGACCATAATTGAGCCCAAAATTTCTGTTGTTAAGTAAGACATTTCTTAAGTGAATTTTGCCCCATTTTATGATATTTCTTGCCACAGCTGTTAAGTGAATCACAGCAGTTGATAAGTTAGTAACCCGGCTGTTAAGTGAATCTGGCTTCCCCATTGACTTTGCTTGTCGGAAGGTTGCAAAAGGTGATCACATGACCCTGGGGCGGTGCAACGGTCATAAGTATGAACCAGTCGCCAAGCATCTGAATTTTGATCATATGATCATGGGGACGCTGCAAAGTTTGTAACTCTGAAAAACGGTCATAAGTCACTTTTTTCAACGATGTTGTAACTTTGAACGGTCACTAAGTGGACTGTTGTAAGTCAAGGACTACCTGTACTGACTTTTTCCTTCCATTATGCAAGATCCCTTCCTGCTTTCACTAAAGCTCCCAACCAGTTAATATGGTTTTAGTAGGCAAATGGAAAGGATGCCTTTAGGGAATTTTCCAGTGACTGAAATAGAAGGGGTTTGATAAGTGTGATGAAACGCAGTAGCAAAGGAGCATCCTTTGAAGTCAATGGTTGTGTCAGCCACCTGGTTCCTTTTTTTCATTCCCCATGGGGAAATCATGAACTGTACTGCCATGCAGTGACAAACTAGAAAAAGTGGGGCACCAAGGGGACAAAATGCATTATTTCTGGTTGAGCCAATTGCATCCCACAATTTGAAATAGAAATAATAGAATTATTTCTAGGAAAGGGAGGGGCTCCTACCTGAACTCCCTCCTGAGTTTCAAATGACTCTCTGATGCAATCCACCTCTCCCTAATAGGAGCTCTAATGGTGAATGTCTTTCAACCTAGATTTATTCCCTTCAGCTAAGTGATGGGGTTAATTTCAAGCCCACATCACATGGTTTAACAGCAAGTATTCTTCCTCTGAGGTCCATAATGGCACTAAAGGGTAAGCTGGAGGTCTGTTCAAGCACCGAATGCTAAATGCTTTTCTGTTAAATGCCATCATTTTCTTTATCTGAGCAGCATCCATCCATTAGTTGAAGTCAGTCATATCTCTGTAGACAAGCATCTGGAAATGTGTCTTTCTTTTACACTTTCATATTGCAGCATATGTAGCAAGCTAGCTCCTTATTGATAACAGCTGAGATGGATGAATAGAAAAATAAAAAGAATAATAAAAAGATTTTTTTTAAAAAAAAATCTGACGCCCTGAAATAATGAATACTTATGAAAAATAAACTGTTCATACGGTAGCTCAGCTTTCTAATAGACTTTTTAGCTTAAATTATTGTTTAACTGATAACACTGATTAATTTTCTGTAGACCAGCTAATTGACCACCTAGGTTTTTCTGTGGTGAAAAAGCCAAGGAAATTGCTATGTAGATAGCAGCTGATATAAGCTCAGTTCTTTTGCAGATGAATACATTGATTTTACATAACCTTTTGTGGGTCGTAATAATAATGGTCATCATACTTTGCATTATTTCTTTGTTTTTTAAAAGTAGGAGGTAGCAATATCTTAAAAGTATTTTTTTCCAATGGATCATGCATATTTATTGCAATATTCCTAATATTTTAAAAATAACTAATTACACCAATAGTTAATTTACTTTTGTGACTGGTGTAAGTATTAAAATTGTTCCTGGCTGAAATACGTTGCTTTTTTTTTGGGTGGTGCTAATAAGGCAAACGCTTTTAAAAACATCAGCCCAACATTTTAAAACAGGTGATTGATCACTGCAGTCTTATGAATTATTTAAAAAGGACTACGGAATTCTTTAGTCGATATAACCATGTTATCTAAGAGTTGTACATGCTGTGGTCCAAGATAAATTGCAGAGTGCACCAGAGTGAGAAAGATGTTCTAGTCTAGTGCCTAAAATGTAAGTGTAACCTAAAAAGGAATTTGTGTGTGCGTCACTCACCATAGCACAGAGTACTATATCATATAATTTATCACTCCTAGTAAATTATGAATGATAACCTCAACTGCATTCTCCCTCCCAAGCACTAAATGGAGAGTCCTCCATCCTTCTATATAGCTGCAAGGTAAAATGTCTGCTGAAATAATTATTTGTATCCTTCCAAATGGTTATATGGGAACTGCTAAAATAGTCTCAGTTATATCAGTTTATAATTTATATTTGATGAATTAGCCAGTCTGTGCACATTTATCTTCAGCATCATCACCACACATCTGATGTCAGGAATGATAATATTCTAAAATTAGCAGGGGAACATTAAGGAACAACAAAGATCAGTTTCATTGAGAAATAGCTTACATGGTCATTTAAGAATATGAATTAACTTGCTAACAAAGCCTTATGGGATAATACATCTATTTTTGGAATTCAAATTGTTTGAACTGGTTTTGTGATAATATAGAGACGTGTGTGTGTGTGTACTTTGCAATAAATCTTTTGCTGAGCCAAGAAAAGGGATGCTCTTTTTGTCTAAAGCACCATTCATCCACAAAGTGGCCAAACGTTTTAAAACAAAATAAATTTATGAAAGGTTCCTTGGCTCTGGGTCAGGGGGCTGGCTTTTCACTTCCTATCAAATGATCAGATGACTTTATTTTCAGTGTTCATGACCATTTTTAAATAACTTGCTTTGTGGTCATTCCCACTCCATTTTCACTCCCAATTCTCTGTTCATTTAAACCTATGCCTGCATGCAATTTTCTCTGTTTTGATTAAGAAGGAACAAGGTACTGGTGGTATAGCAGAATTGATGTTTTGTCAAGCTAAGCTAAAGTTTATTAAGAGATTGTATGCTTTTATATATTGCAAGGGTCTCTTATTAGGAGACAATGGTAGCTAATTCCAAGATGCTGATTACAGTATTTACTGCTATTATTTGGCTTCAAGAAGCAACTGGGTAAATAAGTTCATGTTTAATGCTTATCTTTGCAACTACCACATGATTTCTGTTTTCCATAGTCTCAGAATTGCATTTGCTTCCCCCTCCCCATATCTCCTCATACTGCTGCCTATGTGTAGACTAGTGCCCCTTTCAGTTGGCCAATGGAAAATGCAAAAAGTGATGTTCCATCTGGTGCTTTTGTTTCTGCACACCAGCCACTGTATGTGGAAGTGGGGAAGAAAATAGCCAATAGAAATAACAGAAAAGGGAAGGATAGCAAAGGCACATAATAACTAGACTCAAGGAGACTAGACTGGAGAAATCCCAGGAGTGGAGCAAGGAGAGAATGCCTACTGATCCGATGCTATCTACCCTACATTTTTGAAGGAAACTCAACATTAATATCTTCATAATATTTCCTCTGGGGGATCAGCTTAGTTGGAAGTCAACTGGCTCAGCCAAGATGATTTCCAGATGTCACATAAGATCATGGCAGTGGTGGGATTCAGCCGGTTCGCACCAGTTCAGCAGAACCGGTAGCTAATTTTTTGTTGCCCAAGCCCAGAATGGACTTCCGGAAGCGGCATCCACACAGAGAACTGGTTGTTCACAAATTTGAATCCCACCACTGGATCATGGAGATCTAGGAGTGGTACTGATCTCAGATTAATTCAGATCTTATATATATGTAGGCCATAGCGAGAAGTGAAATATTTTAGTCTTTGAAATGATACCATTCTTCCCCTCAAATATTTAAGTACTGTCCTGTTATAACTGCTGACTTTTTTGTGTCTACAGGCTCCTTGAACTGAAGTCTGGAGAATCACATGCATATCTCATGCTTACAGTGAAATCATGGCAACCAATGATAAAGTAGCCATCTTAACTGATGATGAAGAAGAGCAGAAGAGAAAATATGTGCTTGCTGACCCTTTCAGTGAAATTCCTAAGGAGCAAGACCTCCAAACCCAAAGTGATACTCCTTCAACTGAGACCACTACTATTCCAGACGAAGAGCTTGATTGGCTTGAAAGACACTGTGTGAAAGTGAATAATGATCTCTTGATCTCAAAAGTTTTTTATTTTTTCTTTTATGCTGCTTATGGTTCCCTGTACCCATTGCTTCCTGTATACTACAAACAGCTAGGCATGACTCCCAGCCAGAGCGGACTCCTGGTAGGGATTAGATACTTCATTGAATTTTGCAGCGCTCCGTTTTGGGGAGTTGTAGCAGATCGCTTTAAAAAGGGGAAAGTTGTTCTTCTCTTCTCCCTATTATGCTGGGTGCTGTTTAACGTGGGAATTGGATTTGTTAAGCCAGCAACCTTAAGGTGTGTAATAAAGAAACCTATCCCCGTTCTCCCTACCAATGCCAGTCACCTTACAACAGCATCCCCGCAAAATATCTCCATTTCTTCCGTCATGCCCACTCTGGGAAGTACGATAACAAAGGGTCAAGGGAAAAGAGATTTGCTGACTTACAACTTGCCAACTCTGAGCTCAGCTTTGCCCACGAATTCAAAAACTACCTTTTCTCCAACTATTCAAAATGGAGCTAGGAAGCGTGCTTTAAAAGAAGAAGAGGGTGCAACTGTTGCCAGTGCACCAAAAGGTATTGTTACTGCGGGTCTGTTGGGAAACACCAGCCACACAACAGCATCCCCTGCAGTCACCACAAAAACAGCCCCTCCTGCCCATTTTGCTCTTGTATATGATCATGAGGAGGTTGAAGCGATCTTCTTGCTCATCCTCCTTGTTGTGATTGTGGGAGAGTTTTTCAGTGCCTCCTCAGTCACTATAGTGGACACCGTGACACTGCAGTATCTTGGCAAACACCGGGACCGTTATGGGCTACAACGAATGTGGGGATCTCTGGGCTGGGGACTGGCCATGCTGTCGGTAGGCATTGGCATTGACTCTACCCGTATTGATGTGCTCATTGAAGGCCAAGGCTGTAAGGCTCCAGACTACAAGAACTACAGGATTGTTTTCATAGTCTTTGGAGTCTTGATGACACTCTCTTTGATTGTGGCCACCCAGTTCAGGTTCCGGTACAATCACTACAAGCAAGAGGAAAACCAAAGCACTGAGCCAGAGGATTCCCACGTGGACAGAAATTCCTCCACAGATTCCTCCCATGACACTCAGAGTGATACAAGCCAGTCCCAGTCTTTTAATTTTTGGCACTTGATTAAGCTGCTCTGCACTATCCAGTATGGCTCAGTGCTGTTTGTGGCATGGTTTATGGGTTTTGGATATGGCTTTGTGTTCACCTTCCTTTATTGGCACCTGGAAGATCTGAATGGCACCACCACACTTTTTGGAGTTTGCTCTGTTTTAAGTCACATCTCTGAACTGACGGCATATTTCTTCAGCCACAAGCTGATTGAGCTGATTGGTCACATCAGGTAAGCCAAAGCTATAAGCATGCTAGAACAGCAATAGGCAATGCTGTGTTGAGAATCCAGATGGTTCTTTTTGCAATTTGCACATTCTTCTACATTGAGATACATAAAAATTCTGCTTAGTGACATACACTGAACAAGTACAGAACAAAGAACTATATTTCCATGTCCTGTTCATGTAAGCTAAACAATTATTTCTTACAATAAGTCATGGATCTGCAGAATTAGCTCTTCCAGGAAGTGTAATCTATAGCACCATCCTTTATAAATCACTTTCAGTCATTCAAAGCAATTTTAAGTATTTTTTTCTAGCTGTAATTTTTAATTCTCAAAATATTTAATTCCTTTATGTCTCAAATGAGGACGAGATATGGAAAGATGATCTTACTTAATGCTGCTGTACCTAGTAAATTAATGGAAGAGTACTAGGTGAACTCTTGCTATATAAGAAATAGCCAAATGCTGAAATTTACCACTGGGTCATCTCAACCAATTTCCCCCCCATCCATATCTGGAAATGCAGTTGTTAAGTGAGGCATTATGAGACTACTGTACATGGTTTTATGTTATTTTTCTGGCAATCATTAAGCGGAACATCACATGTTTGCTATTTGTGACCTTCCTTGCCTGCTTGCCCCATTGATTTTGCTTTTCAGAAGCCGGTTGGTAGATCACAAATGGGGATCATGTGACTTCGGGAAGCTGCAACCGTGGAAAATACATGCCAGCTGCCAAGCACCTGAATCATGATCATGTAGAGAACCAACCTAGAGCGAAGGAGAAATTTCTGGCAGTTAGAACAATTAATCAGTGGCCTTCAGAAGCTGTGGGTGCTCCATTACTGGAGGCTTTTAAGAAGAGACTGGACAGCCATTTGTCTGGAATGGTATAGGCCACGGGTCTGGAACCTGCGGCTCCCAGCCTCCTCCGCCATTTGCAGAGACAGAGAGAGGCACTTGCACTTCCCTTCTCTCTCTCTCTCTCTCTCTCTCTCTCTCTCTCTCTCTCTCTCTCTCTCTCTCTCTCTCTCTCTCTCTCTCTCTCTCTCTGTAAAAAAGAGAGTGGCCTCACGTTGTTCTCCAACGAGCTGACAAGCTTATTGGGCAGGGCTCCTCCCTTTGCTGCGTCTCTGCAGGAAGCAGGAAGGGCAGGAGAGAGCCAGCCCAATAATGTGTGTCAGCTTGTTGGAGAACAGCCTGAAGCCAGCTTGCCAGGTGAGCAGAAGATCGGAGAAAGGGAGAGAGAGAGAGAGAAAAGAGAGAGGGAGAGAGAGAAAGAGGGAGAGAGAGAAAAAGAGAAAAAGGGAGGGAGAGGAAAGAGAGAGAGAGGGAGAGGAAAGAGAGAGAGAGAACTCATGCACAGCAGCCTCTATTTCTTTTTAATTAAACTCTTTAATCAAGCTCCCCACCTCTTGTGTGTGTGCGCACGCGTGTGTGCGCAAGTTTTGCGGCTCCCAGTGTTTTCTCTGGGAAATGGGTCCAAGTGGCTCTTTGAGTGTTTAAGGTTGCAGACCCCTGGTATAGGCCATGATGGCTCAGGAATTCTGGGAGTTGAAGTCCACGAGTCATAAAAGCCAAGGTTGCCTACCCCTGGTATAGGCTCAAACAGGAGGTTTGACTAGATAGAAGACCTCCAAGGTCCCTTCCAACTCTATTATTCTGACTTCAGTATCTTACTTGTTACGGTTCAAGTAAAATATAACTTTTTAAATAAATGCAGTATCTATCATTTCAGGAATGACTTGTTTATTAGATGTATATTCTACCTTCATTTTGTGTACATCGAAGGCAGTGTACATAATGTCCTTCCTCCTGTTTCCCTCACTATAACAACAACTGATGATGCTGATCCAGCCATTCAGGCAGTGATTTAGTAGTTTTCCAGAAGTGAACCCCCTGAACTGAACATAGTCAACAGTGTTCCAGTTGGAATAGGCTTCTTTGAGGAGCTGGATCAGGTCCAATACCACAAACTGCTTCAAATAAAAATTGAACTATTTCTTTTTTCATTTCTCTCCTATCTTAATAACATTTAGTGTTGGTAAGTCTTAATGATAACTGTAAATATGTATGTTTGAAATTACTTTTAAAAAAATCTGAAAATAAGAGAGGTTGTGAAGGGGACAATTATTGGATGACATAACCTGAGTGCTACGGGAGAAAGTTTTTCAAAATAGGGTCATTTGAGCCTGGTCATTTGTGCCTCGAGTGAGAACTCTAGATTGATTTGTTCAATGATCCGTTGGTTTGTTTACTTGTCATTAGTTTGGTCTTCTTTTCATTTAATTTTATTCCCAATTTTTCACTGTGCTCTTTGACTTATAGCACTGAGGCTTGCAGATCCTTTGCATTTGTGGCTATCAGAGTAGTGTCATCAGCATAGCATACATTATTGATGTTTTTCCTCCATTTTTAAAACTATGTTCATCTTCTTCCAATCTAGTTTCCTTTAATATATATTCAGCCATATGAATTGAATAAATAAGGGAAGAGCATACAACAGCGGGCCCCAACCTTTCTGGCTTGTCAGACTGGGGGGGGGGGTAGGAGAGGGGATGGTTCCATGTGAGTGACAGGTATTGCGCACGAGCGTGCACAATTCTATTCATGCAAGCGGCGGGCGCGCACAAATGGAGCTTTGTGTGCCAGTAGTGGGCCGGGATCCTGGTATACAATCTTATTACATGCCTTTGCCAACTTGGAGCCAGTCTGTTTCACCGTGTTCTGTCTGTACTGTGGTTTCTTGACTTGTATATTTGTTTTTCATGAGGACAATGAGATGTTTTCGGATTCCCATTTTTCTGATCACCTTTCACATCTTGATATGATTGACACAAAGGCCTTTCTGTAATCAGTGAAACACATATTGTGTTTTTTGGCTTTTGTCAATTATCCAGTGTGCATCTGCAATAATGTCTTGTGTTCCTGAGTCTTTTCTAAAACCTGAACATATGGCATCTCTTTTTCCATGTAGCTTTAGTGTAGCTAATGTGTTGTTGGATTGTCCATTGTTTTGCTAGAATGTGAAATTGTATAACTGTATAATAGTTTGCAGATTCTATTAAATCTCTCTTTTTTGGTATTGGAATGTAGAGTGACCTCTTCCAATCGGTTGGCCGCCATTATTCTCTAGTTCTACTGTCTTAGTTTGGTTAGAACCTTGACTGACTTGTCTCCTGTTACGCCATATTTCAGTGGATATTCCATCAGTTCCTGTAGCCTTTCAACTTAGTAATGACCAGAGTGTTGATCTAACTTCATCTTCTAATACTAGAGGTTCTTATAAGTAAGGAAATATCTTCTAAAGCAGAGGACTTCAAACTTGGCCCTTTTATGACTTGTGGACTTCAACTCCCAGAATTCCTCAGCTAGCATGCCTGGCTGAGGAATTCTGGGAATTGAAGTCCACAAGTCATAAAAGGGCCAAGTTTGAAGACCCCTGTTCTAAGGTATCTTGAATGTTGATATTTTTACTGTACAGTGTTTCAGTATACTCTTCCATCTTTCTTTGATCTCCTTTGAAGTAGTTAATGACTATCCATTAGTGTCCTTTAGCTCCAATTCAAGACTGGAACCTCCTAAGAAATCTTTTGAAAGAGCTTCCTTGTTTTTCCACATTTGCTTCTTCAGTGTCTTTACAGAGTTGTAATATTGCTTCTTGTCTCTTCTAACGGCTTTCTGAATCTGTGTTAAGTTGTTTTCTGATTTTTTTTTGTCCTTCTTGGCTTTGGCTTCTCTTCTCAGCAATTTCCATGGTTTGTTCTAACATCCAGTTTGCTTTCTTCTCCTCATTTTTGATAGTCTCTTTTTACATTCATCCTTCCTCTGAACCAATGAGGTTCAGGACTTCATGGTGATTCATGCTGTTCTTGAAAATGATGGGTATATGTTCAAGATCATATTGTGGAAACCTTCTCCTCCTCCTCTTCCTCTTCCTCCTCCTCCTCCTCCTCCTCTACCACCACCACCACCACCATGCACAGGAGCAGTTCGTGATCTACGGTCAACACCTGGCCATGTCTTTGATGCTGTAATTGAGCTCTTCCAGGTCCTTTTAACAATAATACACAGTAGCCAGGAGAAGGAGGAGTTTAAAAAAAGTATTGAAAACAACAACTAAAGATAATGATAAAATATCAAAGTGTACTGTATATGGCAAAGCAAGGTAGAAAAGCCTAGAGTTATACCAAACTGAATGTGATTGCTAAATTGTGAGTTATATGGAATTAGCCAGAGGAAGTTATATGGAAGTGTGAATTGTGAGAAAGGCAACGAGGAGAAGAAGATGCAGGAGAAAAAAAGGAAACCTTCTGATGCCTTGAATGAGAGAGGCAGGGAGCTGGTGAAAAGAGCCTTCCTTGGAGTGTGAGGAGGGGACACTCCTGCCTCCAGTTTCCCCAAATTGGGAAAGCCCAAGGGGAAATTGGAAGAAGTCAAGTATGGTTTCCACTCCTATAGCCTTCCAGAAGCTAATGTAAAAATCATTGTGAAAAAAAGTCCTGATTGGTGGGAATGATCAGAACCAGACGCTGGATATGTAATTGTTTAATATAAGTTAGTAAGATGAAGATGTTCTGTTTTTTTGTATTTATTGCTGCACTTGCTGCTAGCTGTTGCCTTTGTGCATTGCCTAGAATCTTTTAAGATTAAGATAGGGTAAAAATAAATAATAGCCAAGTATTCCTACGTTGAGGAACCATAAACACTAATATAATCAATATGCATATGCGTGAAAGCCGGCTAGATGACTTTGGGCCAGTTACTCTCTCTCAGCCTACCCTCCTCACAGGGTTGTTGCTGTGGGAAAAATAAGAGGAAGAAGGTGTATTGGATACGTTCACCGCCTCGGAACTATTTGTAAACATAATAAAGGCGGGATACCAATAAATAGATAAATAGGCATGAAATGGAGGGGAAAAAGGGGAGAAAGATAAGATAGTTATGCATATGCAGGTTATTAAGGAGACAAATTACAATAAGCAAATAAACAAAAACTCATTATGTTTATTGAGATCTTCTGAGATGGCCTGAAACCTTTTGATGTGTATTTGAGTTCAGCAATTTCTTGCTTTATTGTGCTGGTAATTTGTGTTTTTGTTTGTTGGTTGGTTGGTTGGTTGGTTCCAGAACAGCTCTTTCAGACCTATAATGGAGTGTCCTGGGAAAATGCTCTGATATTGCTTTGACCTTGTTTTAGGTCCTAATGTCAAATTTGTGTCCATTAATCCCTGACCTGTTTGTCGTCAAATGATGATATATATCATATTGGATGAAAAGCATAATCTTATGCGTGAAGTTGTTGGGACCTGTTATTGTATTGTTAATGTAAATGCAGGGGCAAAGTAAACATCTGGTTTTATTGCCGGGTCTTTCTCACATTAACATCTGTTGGTTTGTGAGAATCTGCTTCAGGTTGGGTAGTTATCTGTTTGCAAGTATGAGTTTGCCGCCCAGTGCTTGAGAAAGTGTAGTGGATTGCAGATTATTAATAATGTGTTTGAACAGTTTGAGCTGTGAACCGTAGGTGACAACGTATGGCGTTCTATTGTTCTGTCTCTGTGATCTGTCTTTTATTAGGTGCTTCCTAGGAACTGATTTTTGTCTGTTGATTTGACTGTTGATCTCGTTGGGTGGATAGTCTCCTAAATGCATGGTTTAAAGTCGGAGTTGCTGTCTGCTCTTTTCCAAAGTAGCTGCAGTCATATATATAGACAAGCTTCCCCTCTTTCCCTCAGGCCTTCTTCCTTTCTCTCAGAACTGTAGTTACAGGCATTCAAGTGGGTGGGGAGGCTGGGCCTTCTCCCCATTTCACCACACCCAGGAGGCAAAGGCCTTTTTCCTGGCACTCCGCTTAATGACTTGCGCAGTTGCTTATCAACTGCAACTCAGAGAACCAAGATTGTGATCATTAAGTGAAGCGATCAGGTAGCATCTTGTTTAATGGCCCCCTCACTCAATGACCAAGATTCCAGACCCAGTTGTGGTTATAAGCGGAAGACTATCTATATCCAGTTTCGGCAAACTAAATATTTATAATTATGAATATATTTCAGAATTCAGACATTCAAAAAGACATTAAATTATCAGTGAATCTGTATGGGCTCTGTTAATATCGAAATGTATTTGTTTCCAATATTATGCATTTAGAAAGATAGCTTATTCTGCTAAAGGCACGGCATATTTACAATAAATATCCTCTTTTTTTGCCAGTTACATATTTTTATTATTATTATTTACATTGTATAGTTTCACATTGAGTATAAGCCAGGAAATATTTTTGGTAATTAGTTGAATATTCTTACCATTGTGTTTATACATGGCACTTGAGACTCAATAAATACAGCATATGATTTATACTTAATTCATTTTTTTGAACTAAAGAACCCCACTGGTTTCTCTGCAGTAGTACTCAGAATGAACAACAGGAAAGCTATCTTAACGTTTCAATGCCAATAAATATTTAAAGCAATCAGTGTATAGATAAATACATCTAATAACATACTTACATACCATGAAAGAATGAATACATGATAAAATGCTTTTAAAAGAAATGTGCAACTGCTCCTGTGCATAACATTTTCACTGAAAATAGAGTGAATGGTAAGTGGGATTCTGCAACAAAATGTTGCAAAGTATCATTTTTTCACTCCCCTTGCTGCACCACCCTACTTGTCCATTTTCCTCATCAACAAACAATACCCTTCAGTATCTGGTTATTGTGTGTGCGCGCGCGCGTGCACGCATGCACGCACTCGTCTGTGCACACAGAGACCTCTGAGTCAGTTTTTGTCTCCTGGGGACTGACTGAGCTACCCTCTTCAGTTTCTTGACAAAATTTTAGAAGAATTGGCTCCTTTCTTGGGCTGAGAGAAAGTGACTGAAAGTCTCCCGGCTGGCTTTGTGCCTTTGTGCAAGACTAGAACTCCTAGTCTCCCAGTTTCTAGCCACTACTATCTCTGTGCACTTTCCCTCTGCATTTTAAGAGTGTTTGTGAACAACTTGGTGTCCAGTCCTGGATATTTTTTTAAAATCTTCATCTTTTGTGAAGCTGGCGTAGATCAGGTTGAAAGCAATACAGATCATTTGTTGGTAAGAATATTAAAACGTGTCAAAAGTAATCAGCGATCTCTCCTCTCATTTACTTGCAGAGTTCTGTATATCGGTCTCGCCTGCAATACAGCTCGCTATATTTATATCTCCTACCTAGAAAATGCTTGGACTGTTCTGCCTATGGAAGTCCTTCAAGGTAAGAAAATAGGGTGCTTCTGTGTCTGAACTCTATGTTCCAGGTTCCTAGTTGTAATGCCTGCTGAGCCATAACTAAACATAAATCCTCCTGGGCTTCAGCTTTTGTCAGGAACTAATCAAAAGGGATCGTTCTCTTTTTGTACAATTGTATTATGGCTGGTGGAGAAAAAGATGAATGACAGGAAGTGGTTTTTACAGTTGACGGACATAATATTCTGCTATGTGATCTAAGCCAACAACACACCCTTTCACCAAACAAGGGACTCCTGGTGAAACTTGCAGCAGATAAGGCTTAGTTGCTAGTAGGGCTTTACCTAGAAGGCATTAGTTTCTTAATCTGTTAATATCCTATTACCTGTAATTGAAAGGAAAATACTGTTTTTTAAAACCAGCTACACATTCAGGCAGAACCAGTTTTGTTCTGTTTTGGTTAATATTAGTCATTTTCTGTCACTGAGGTGAAAGTTAAAGACCAAATAGCTGGTAATGGATTTGGGGGCAGGGAAGAGGTGGAGATTCTGAGATTTAGGGAAGACTTGTTGAGATGTGGCCTGGGCCCTATGAGTGAATGCATCTGATTGGAAGGGAGGCAGTAGAAATAGAAGCTTTCAAGTCCAAGAGAAAAATGTTGCAAACTCGGGGGGAAAAAATCAGGTCCACCCAAAAAAAACAAAAAAAAACAAATTGGCCCATCCAGTAGAAGATTAGAATAGCTGTGCTCTTAATTTTCATCCATGAAACTTAAACTACCTTTAGTCTTTTCCCTCACTTAGGTTAACTTTCTAACTATGAATAGAATATTTTTTATTTATTTACTATTAGATTTGTATTCTGACTTCATTTGTACAACTCAAGGCAGCCTATATATTGTTCCCATCTCCTATTTTTCCCCATAGCAGTGACCCTATGAGGTGGATTGGTGTGATGGAGCTACAAAGGGGAAGTGTGGTGGTGGACTACAGTGAAGTAGTAGTTTCCCAGGAAGGAGGGAGCACATTCCAAAGGGGAGGGGGGAATGGGGAGACAAGGGACAACACAGCCCAGAGCTGGATCACAGAAGGAGGCAGAGATTTAGAGTAGCCACTCCCTAGAAACTCCCAGGTTATATTTGTTCGTGTTAGAATAGTATAGGCGTAATCTGACAAGATTCTATCTGCTTTGAACAAATAAGGAACTGAACTTTTGCCTGAATTGTTCTATGTTGTTCTTGGGCTGGGCCTGACTTTTGGACTGAGAGCGAGAGTGACTAGCCCAAAAATCACAACTTGAATGGCTAAAGGAAAACTAGAACTCAAGTCTCTCAGCTTCCACTCTAGCACCTCAACTCTTACATAAAACTGGTTCTCCAATATTCATAACATTATTTGTAGCACTCTTTAATATTTGTAGCATTAGCAAGTATGGCTGAAAGAATGAAGACTGCAGTAACTCTGGATATTCAGCAATATTGCTTGGAATTTGAGCTTGTTGCTTTTTGAAATTTGTTTTTTGCTGTCTTCTAACTTAGGAAAGCATTTATTTTGTTTTTACAAACTAAGAAAACTTTCTAGATTAGTTGCAAAATGTACGTTATTAAAAGTTATATTAAGTACTTCCATACAAAAGTATGGAAGCTTTATTTAATTTAAATGTGAGTCTTTACACACAAGTTAACTGACCAGCGAAATTTATTTTCATGGATTTTTTAAAAATAAAAATATATCTTGCTGAGTTTGTGCATCTGTAATTTAAAGACAAAAGGCACAGCCCAGATTCTTAAGTCTTCTAGCATATTGATAAAACATAATACTGGTAGTCCTTGACTTATGACCACCATTGAGCCCAACATTTCTGTTGCTAAGCGAAACAGTTGTTAAGTGAATTTTGCCCTATCTTACGATTTTTCTTGCTATAGTTGTTAAGTGAATCACCACCATTGTTAAGTTAGTAACACGGTTTTTAAGTGAATCTGGCTTCCCTATTGACTTTGCTTTGTCAGAAGGTCACAAAAGGGGATCATACGACCCCAGGAGATGGCAACCGTCATAAATGTGAGTCAGTTGCTAAGCATCTGAACTTTGATCACATGACCACGGGGATGCCGCAACGGTCGCAAGTGTGAAAAAACGGTCATAAGTTACTTTTTCAGTGCCATTGTAACTTTGAACGGTCATTAAATGAACTGTTATAAGTCAAGGACTATCTGTACACTCTGCTAGATATATTTCATGCCCTCACTGTTCACGTGTGGGCAGCTCATGGACAACCTGAGGCTCACTGCTTTGCTTACTTTCTCTGCATTCAGAGGATGCGTTATCACTGGCTTTTGGAAGACCTAATTGTTTCTTTGGCTATGAGTGGACGTGTGCTGGGAAATAAAGAAACTGCTCATAGCTTCCCTAGCTATGATGCTGATGAAGGAAGCGACAGGTGCCATATGTATGAATGGGTTCTGGTACTCTTTACCACCAGCCTCATTCAATTTTACAGCTCTTGAAGAGTACACAGGGCTCAAAGTGCAGCTGCGGCCTAAAATGGCTACCCACTCTTGCCATGGTCAGTATGGGTTGTGTAACTCCAACACTCCTGCAGAGCTCAATCATCTTAAGAACACATGGTGTCATGTTTCTGTTCTTTGCAGGTGTGACCCACGCAGCCATCTGGGCAGCTTGCATTTCCTATCTAAGTGCTGCTGTGCCCCCGGAACTGAGGACGTCGGCCCAGGGGATCTTGCAAGGTCTTCACCTTGGCCTGGGCAGAGGATGCGGAGCAATGATTGGTGGAGTGTTGGTCAATTATTTTGGTAAGGGAAACGTAGGTATTTATATGACTTTCAACTGTTTGGAATATTGCTTTAAGAACCTTTTCCTCAACCATTGTGGAAACTGAAGAACCGTGTTAGCAGTCAGAGGTGCTACCAGACTCCTCCTGATTTGGCTTTCCTCAACCAGATGCTGGGTATTTGTCTTGGACTGTAGCTCCCACTGTTGCAGGCAAGCACAGTCAATTTGAATACTTTCCATTGTTTGGCTGTCATATATGCACACGCGCACACACACACACACACACACACACAGAGTGTACAGGGAGGGAAAAGTCACATTGGGGAGAACGCAGCCTATATCAATCAGCAAATATCAATTGGTAACTCAGCCTTCTCTGCTGTGGTTCTAGAGACACATCTACAAGGCCTCTGAACATCCTCTGAAAGGGACTTTGCTCTCCATCTTCTGGGAAATATTCCACAGGGCACTCTGCTTTCTTCTTATTCTCAGCCCATAACCAAAGCCAACTAACTGCCAGATTTTCAATTCAATGTGGAAATAGGGATTTTCATTTTCTCTCAACACAAACCCTGCTACCGGTGTATTTGCATGCTAGATGGTGCTCTTGCAGTGACCATGGTGATTCAGTAGCTGGGCAGGCTGGCTGCTTTGGGATGCAGCCTCCTCTCCATTTATTATGGCTATTATTAGATTTGTACACGGCCCAAAGTTGCCCTATGAGAAAGATGGGCAGTTTCTAAATGTGATATATAAGCAAATAAATAATATTAGATATTTTTATCCCACTTGAGAGAGAGAAAAAGAGAAGTTGTCCTGATAAACACATAAGAGAGATTTGCAAACTGTTCTAGGAGGTTTTCAAGCAGATAAATTGCTGGAAAGGTGTATTCAAGCTGTACCTCTGATCCCATATTGTACTTGGAATTTATCCATGTGGCTAGAAACGTCAAAGCCCAAAGCTCTCTTTGGGTTCTCTATCCAGTTTTAGGATTTGGGTGGAGAGTAGATCATGTTTTAGGTCATGTTTATGCAGAAATACTGAAAATTCAAAAGGTTTTACAAACTTTTAAACACCACTATAACAGTCAGATGCCTTTGCTGATTTACAACAAATCACCCAATTCTACTTCTGAATTATTCATATTTTGGAAAGCTTGCAGATTCAGAAATCATGAAGCGAAACTTTAGTCTCCTTTCTTCTGAGTTTGTAGCATATAATATGTGGTCTTGTTAGAAAGAAATGGGAAAATATTCCAAGAGTAATACCCAATGAGTACCAAACGTTTAGTATTAAAATGATTTTTTTTTAATACAGAGTTCTACTGGGAACACTTCTTTTCACACTTTCCAGTTCCAGTTATAAGCAGAAATAGACAAGTGTGCACATTTCTAATGTGAAATCTGAGACCCCTAATGAGTCCTTAAAGAACAATAACTATTAAAAAGCCTCTCCTATTGTGGCGTAAATAAAACCTATAATAATTACCTTGTGTGATTTCCTCAGCGTACTGTAAGGTCGTAGCTGTTCAATTGTTAGTGAAAAGTGTTCATAAATGAAGACAGCTTCCTCTGCTTTTTTTTTGCTTTTTTTTTTTTAAATGGCACCCATTTTTGCCTGTTAAACTAAAATGCAATTCCACTTGTCTCTTGGATCTCAGCCATCTTCTCTCTTTTGAGGGAGAATAAACAAAATGGTGCAGAGGTCCTTGAAGCATGAATGTTTGCCTCTCGTACACTTTTGCTGGGAGAAAGTTTCATTTAAATGAGGATAGGGTTTTGTTTGTTTGTTTTTGTGCCACTGAGTCAGTTCTGACTCCCAACAGTTGCCCATTATTCTTGGCAAGGCTTTTCAAACGTGATTTCCCTTGCCTGCTTCCCCGGGCTGAGGGAGAGTGACCTGGCCAAGGTCACTTGCTGGCTTTGTGCCTAAAGCTAGAACTAATGGTTTCCTGATTTCTAGCCTGCTGTTTTAACCACTACACCAAACCGGCTCATTTACAGGTAGTCCTCGATTTACAACAGTTCATTTAGTGACCGTTCAAAGATACAACGGCGCTGAGAAAAGTGATTTATGACCGTTTTTCTCCGTTACAGTTCAGTTTTTTTCTAGCTTCCCCATGATCATGTGATCAACATTCAGATGCTTGGCGACTGGTTCACACTTATTGATCGTGGCTGTGTCGCAAGGTCATGCGGTCACCTTTTGCAGCCTTTTGACAAACAGAGTCCATGGGGAAGCCAGATTCACTTAACAACCAGGTTACTAACTTATCAACTGCAGTGAGTCACTTAACAACTGTGGCTGGAAAGGTCGTAAAAATGGGGCAAAATTCACCTAACCACAGAAATTTGGGACTCAATTGTTGTACGTTGAAGACTACCTGTATTTACTAAAGCTTGAGTAGGGCATGCTTTAGTAAATATATGCCTACCTGGTCAATTACTCCCCTGCAACTGAATCAGACCCTATTTTGTGTGCTTTTTCCTCTACAGGAGCTGCCTCAACTTTCAGAGGGATCGGAATGGCTTTTCTTGTTATCCTCTTGCTTTTCGCTTTGATTCAGTGGGTGGCAGTTCAGGATGAGAAAGAAGGTAAAGTGCTTATTCCTTAGGTAAACAACCTTACCTAACCGGTTTTTCTCCTTTGGGTTATTTTTAGTTTGCATTATCCTGAAGTCTTTTTTGCTTTTTTAAACATTGGCCATCACTAATCAATTCGCTTGAGTGATGACTTTTTATGATTTTGGAATGGATTCATTCTTAGTTTATGTGGCATATTGTGTTTACCACATAGCTTTGCCCATTGCAGCCCTACTGGATCTGAAGTCCCAACAGACCAAATAGCTTCTAATGGCAGTAAGCCTAAGCAGAATACTTTAATATTTGGTGCCATCTAGTGGACATCTGTAGTTTTGCAGTCCTGTTACAGTATGCCTTTACAGAATGGGCGTACTGCTTTTTTTTTTCCTTCAGGATGTCAGATTGAAGCAAGAGTAAACCTCATTTGTGTTCTTGATATAATACAGATTGATTTAAAAGTAATGGAAGGACATGCACATGGACTTATAACATTGATGTCTTTGGGAAAAAGATCCCAGGAAAAAGTGGTAAAATCCAATGTCATGTATAGAAAATGGCTTCTGCTAGTGAAGCAATTTCTTCATGTCCTCATCCCATAAATCTGTAATGTTCATCATGGAGATCCATCTGGAAGTTGTCTCTGGAGTTTTTCTAGCTGTACAGAAGGATGTAGAATGAGGAGAAATGTGGGATGACTCGCATATAAGCTAAAAGGTTTGCTAAAAATAAGCTTGCCTCTGTTACTGTACCTCTTTGTATAATAACTCAAGTCTGTTTTAAAAATTGGTTTTGTAGATACTCAGGTGATTGAAATAAAAGAGCTTCTTTGATACATTTCTCTGAACTGCATCTAGAAGAATTAGGCGACCTACAGTTACATGAGATGTTTGAAAACGTGGTCCCATATTGCCATCCCTGTACTATTTTCTTTGAAAAATAAGATTGGCAGTTAAACATTATTGATAATTGTTTTGTACAGTGCTTGGTTTTTCTTTTTGCAAAAAAGAGAGCGAGAGAGAGAGAGAGAGCGCTATATTGCAATGGATTGAGAGAAGACTCCTTACCTCTTTTATTTTATATTGGGTGTGAAGTATTTTTCTCCAATACAGTAGCTAGCAGTCAGTAAGTGCTAACTTCATAACTGAGGAAATGGAGCTTGCTATCAATCAGAATGCTGGATTCAGAAAAGTGCTTCCACTTAACTCTTAGATGGTGAGTTCTCTTGCTGTCAACATCCTGTCTCTTGTTTGAAATTTTAGACAAGACCATGCTGGCCGAAAGGATCCCGGTGCCTTCAAGTCCGGTGCCCATTGCCACGATTGATCTGGTACAACAGACGGAAGATATTATGCCTCGCCCGTTGCCCAAGCTTCCTGCCAAAAAGACCAAGCACCAAGAAGAGCAGGAAGATGTACACAAGCCTGCTTGGGGTGTCAGTTCTTCACCCTGGGTTACTTTAGCCTATGCTATTTATCAGATAAAAGAGATGGTTCAGCTCTCCAAAACCAATCAGGCACTTGAGAACCAGCCTTTGCAGGTAACCAGGGTTTGGGTGCATGAAATGTATTTCCAGGCAAAAAGTTGTACATACCTGATACTCAAGGCTTTCCAATTCTAAAACAAGCTCCCAAACTACAGTATTAGTACATCCCATTCTTCACATATTAAATATTGATGCTATTAAAACAATAACAGAGGTTAAAAAATGTAACATAGATTTTGCTTGCATAATGCAGTTAGACATGGGTGAGCCTCTGTGCCTTGCATTGGATTGATTCAGTATTGTCATTTCATAGAGAAGAAAAAACTGTAGAGTTCATTTGTCATTTAACTTGGGATTTGGAAAAGGATTCAGAGCATGGTTGGAGAGAAGGAGCAGCTAGCAAACTAGAGGATGTCTCTGCCTGTATGAGAGGCACAATATCCAGTGAGGTAGGATAATTGGAGAGATGTATGACAGTGCTGTGAAGTCAAATCTTCTCAGACTGATGAATCTATTAGTTTTTTTTTTTTTTTTTAAAGTCCTAGAACTCTTAATCAAGAGGCAAAGCTGAACTTTTTCACTGGGTGCCAAGGAAAGTCAGCACCTCTTTAAAACATCAAGGGAAAAAAAGGCTGTTGACATTAATATTTTTGCATAGTCAATCCACTACTGTCTCAGACCTACAGAGATACTGTAGTATCTCATCCTGTGCCTTGGCTTGATAGTGCAAGAAAAACCGTTTTACAACAGTTTTGCCAATCTGGCCAAGAGATCTGAACACATGAGCCTGCTTTCTTATATCAGCTGGCTCATGCATAGGATATAAAATTAAATCTTTTTATTTAGTATTTTTATTTGCATAGCCGGAGAAGAATGTGTTTCTTGTCCCACCCCTTTTGTGATTATTAGGAAAGATAATTTACTTGTCTGCTGAAATAGTCATACTTCTGTTCCCAAAATAGCACGCTGCTGACATTCAAATAGAAAGTGTTGCATAGAAAGCCTATGAGGAAAATATGTGCAACTGCATAAAGAGAAGCATGAAATGTGTTAAGCTATGAGGAATGTTCTTTCTTATCTACACAGAATTATTATTATTTGTCTTAAAATACACCAAGTCTTTTTTCTACATGCTTCTTGGGGAAAAGCAGTTAGGAAAATAGAGGACAGGTAAGTTTATCTGATCTGTTACCTGCGTATGATGGCTTTTGCTGTTGCCTGAATGCTTGTGCGCTGCGCTGTGAATATGATTTTGTGATCCGTGTTAAGAGGAAGCTACCTTGGCTTACCGGGAATGACAGTCTATGTGTATTTTCTGAACAAATCCACACAGCCAGATGTTAAAACTTGTGGTTTTCTTTTCCTTTTTCCTAGAATGCCAGCAGTAATCATGATTCCGCACCAGGTAGTCCCCTGGATCAAAGACCTGATGGTGCAGTAGTAGAACCTTCGGTACCTACAGCTACCCTTGAAAACCACCCCAGTTTGGACTGCCCTGTTTCTTTGGGAAGCCAAGCTCAGTCTCCCGAGAGAGGGCAGGAATAGAACTTTCTTGAATCCATCTCGCAGCACTGAATACTGCTCTTGGCAATCAGAAAAAAGACTGATGTGGGAGTTTGAGACCTCACCTCTCTTCTTCTTGGCAATAGTAACCTGATGCAGCCAAAGCTTTTAAAATATTTAATGCCTTTTCTATGACAACACCTGAGGCCTGTTGCAGGAACAGTTTGAAGGCTAAGCAAAAGCGGCCAGGTTAATAACTAGCAAAAGAGCATGCTATTTCATCTGAAGTTTTTTTTTTCCCCACCTGAATGGAAGTGTTGTAAAACAAACACATCTGATTGTCTTGATAATTTTCTGGATTGTAATTAATTTTCCCAGACAAAACATCCGCCGTTCAGTTCTATTTCCTCTTGTTTAATGCACCTGAACCTTTTAATTCAATATTAGGGAAAGGGAAGACAAGAGCTCGTGGCAGTTTTTTCTTAGACAGTGATTATTTATTATGAGGTGCAGGCTTTCCTAGAGCAGTTAATCCACCAAAACGTCAGAGAAAATATAGTAGTTAAATATGGAAATGAAGGAAGGAGCCCCATAGAATTCTGTCTTTTGTAAAGACTTTTCAGAGATGTTGCAGAACCAGGTAAAATTCTACATGAAATCTTTCTAACCAGACAAGCGGCATTTATGTTGCTGTGGCCAAGTCGTAGAGCATTAGTAAGGGCATTTTAGAAAGAAACAGGACAGGAAAATGTGGTTGTCCATAATTCTGCAAGAACAGGATGTGGGTTGGAATGTGTGGTGTTACGTTTGAAGACCTGGACTGTGATGATACAGTTTGAAGGTACTGATGGTTTTATATGGGATGGATCTGCCCTAATCACCAAAGAGGGATTGTCCTACAGAAGCAGTCTATGTGGATTCTCTTTTTTTGCCCCTCTGGTGTGTGATGGGGAAACATGATTCCTTCCCCTCAGGCAGATCTGAGAAGTTCCTACTTAACTTGTGTAGCACAATAACAACAAAGGGTCAGAAATGTCTAGCTTTGTTAGATTTTTGGAGTGGTGATGCTGATGCCACTTTCCTAACTGAGGCCTGCAGTCTGTTCTGAAAGCCGGTAATGAGAGGCATATATATCAGCTGTTTCTTGAGAAGTTTTCTTAGCCGATATAGTTTATTTTACGATAGAATATCTTTATTTAAGGGGAAAGGGAATTAAAACTTTATAGAATATATTTAAAGTGCCTGAGAATTGGGAAGGGGTGTAAATCCTAATTATTGTAAAGGAAAGGAAGACATAGTTAATATAAAAGCAGTTGGAAAAAGAGAAAAATGGATAGAGCATATTGATCATGTTGTCTTATCACTAATTTGTCAAGACATTGGCAGATTCAGATTTGACATTTACATTTCACTGAACTGAGTGCAGTTCCCATACATTCTTTGTTGTTATAGCTGAGGGAAAATGTTAGAATCAATTTTATAGCGCTTACGCTTCAAGCATACTGTTATATCAAACTTAACCTTCCATTAGAGGAGTCCCATTCATGAGTGGTTTTGCCCAGATGGTTTTTGACTTCTGGCAGCCAATGGGATGCCATTTATGCCCCAGGGGCTGGTGTGGCTCATAGAATTAAATTTCAGATACCCTTGATTTTTGAATGCAGAATATAGAATACCTTAAGATAGATGCTAAGGGTGTTTTCCTTACATAAGCCTTAAGGGACTGTTAACAATCTATACCTGGGACCAAATATGGGCAAGTAGTTATTAGCTATTTTTTGCACTTCAACTTAAATGTACTGTAAATTTCTCTTGACTTGTTTAAGTGACCTTTACAAATAAAATCAGAAATCTATTTATTATATGTTTATATTGCAGAGGGAAGGAAGGAAATGAATTTTTTTTAAAAAAAAAAAGACTAAAAATGGTTAAGAGGCAACGAATCCTTTAGATGAACTTCTCTGAACTATGTGATAAATGCTGTGGTAATAACTGTTAATGTTGGATACCTGAGTTGTAAGACTTACACATTATGTTTACATATCCAACCTGCCTGTCAAATCGGTTTCTTTCTTGTTTGTGGACGATGGGGCTGTAGACAGCTCTCGTATTTGTGAAGTTGTTAAAATGTAGTGAGATAAATAAAATTTCATGTATACGTCAAAAATGTCATGTCCTGTTAAAAACATGCACAACTGTAGGAGGAGGTGGATCAGCAAGTGCTTGTGTTTACTAAATATTTTGTGCTTTTATTAGACTAGTTATACTTAACTACTCTCAAATGCCTCTCTCCTCCGGTTAATGGCTCCAAGTAGTGCCAGGTCTTTAAGAAGTAGAGGATGAAACACAATATTAACAAGACTTTGTGATCTAATCTGACTGCTCTATTTGCAAAAGGGGCGAATGACTCGTCTCATTCAGCCATTGGACGAGTGCAGGTATTCAGCATGTTTGTTACCTGCTTATATGTACTGAGAGCCTCAATAATGAGGGAACATTTTGCTAAGTCTCCTGCTGAAAATGAAGAAAAAAGATTCACTTTTTTTGCAAGTGGTTGCACAGCAGAGTTCTCTATAAATTACAAGCAAGGAAGCCCTCAACTTAACCATGGCCATATTTGAAATCATCATGGCTCTTAAGATGGTTATGAGGGCACTTGCCCTGCAGTTACTTTTGATAACCCCCCTACACTAAGCTTGACTCCTGATTACTAGCTGACTTGTCACTGCCTTCTTCCAGGTTGCTTTTTCAACTTCCCTACAGCCTGGGATTTTCTCGAGGACTTCCCCCCCCCCCCCTAAGCACAGGTTACGTGTCACTCTTTTATCTTTGAGATTAGCCAAGGTTGGCTTGACATTGTTCACTTTTTGCAACAAGGCAGCTTTTCTTTTTTGGCATCTAGACTGCAATCAAGTTGTTTCTGCTCTAATCTAACCCTTCCCATATGCTGGTATATGAAGCATTGAAATTCCTTACAAGTGCACTCATGTATTGATTGATGATAGTCTGGCTAGTTCAAGAGCTGCCCTTCAGAGGATGACTTTAACTGTCCCCTTGGGAGATCATAGACGCGTTCCCCCTTCCCTTTCCTTTTCCTTGCCCAGAGGAAGTGAATTATATCCCTATTCTTGTTTTTATTCTTGGCATCAAGGGGTTCATAGAAAGAATTTGAAACCAGGAGATGAGAAATACATCAATATTATCAACCACCTTGTTCAGCAAGGATCTCCACTCCTTGTTTGGTGTCCTGTGGGCTGCTCTGTGCAGGAATTAAGATACGTTATTAATATATTTGAATGCACTTTCTATTTACAATGGCTCATTTTATTTGAAAGTGAATATTAATAACAGGTTGGGATTTACAAAATCCAAGCAGTTCTCTTCTTACTCCACAGTGCATTCTGTCAGCAATGCATCAATCGACACACATACACATGGTTATTGTTTACATTTATACTTCGACTTTTTAAAAAATCAAGGTATATAAAATGATGGTGTCTCCAATTTTTAAATCTTCACAAAAGCCAGTGGTATAGGTTAATCAGAGAGATCATGATTACATTACAGCAAACTTCATGGAGTCTTGCATGCTAGACTAATATGAAGTAATTAGTAATTAAAGAACAAGATCTCCTTGGTTCCCTTTCCATGTTTCTAAGATGTTATGTGCACAGACACCTTGGTGAATTGTTTCAATTTGAGGACTAGAGACTTAAGATACTGCATCCCAAATCATGAACTGCTATGAAAATCATAGCATGCTTACCTAGTCCAAAGGAGCGATGCAAGGAAAATCAGAGTCCTGGTAACCTATGATTACACAATTCTTTTGGTGGCTTGTTGTCTCAAAAGAAAAATCAAGCTTCTTCTAAATGAAACAAGAACAAAGCTTCAGACCTCCATCCTAAATCAGCTGTTGGAGCCAAAGTAACTCTTAACTGTCTTTCCTTGCAGATTTGTGCTTCTAAGCCTTTCATACGTTCCATTTATGTATTTCAGTTTCAAGGCTGCCTGACTCCATAGCGACACGTTACAGAAAAAACATTAAAGCATACCAAGAAAAAAAAATAGTTGACCAAAGACCAAAATGTCAAGCAACAAATAACCAACCAAAAGACCTTGCAATCTGCAGAAACATGGGAGCAATGTAAATCCCTCTTGTGGATTTGGAAGGTTTTGGCCGTAATCCCGACTGGGATTTAGGGCTTCATGTACACAGGAGTAAACACTAGTTCTGTCCCACTTCTGCTACTAACCCCTGAGTCACTATGAGTTGGGTGGCATATAATTTAATACATTTTATTTTTGTTGGTCACACACACTGCCAGACATTTAGACTGGATTTGGCATTTTTATCCACCTATTGAGTCCTTTCCAAGGATTTGGGATAGAAAGATGGTGTTTGATGAAATTAAAAGGTACTGTTGCAAGATGTAAACTGTTCCAAGTAAAGCTGCTTTTTGCAACTGACCGATGGTGATTTTGTCAATTCCGATGGTGTTCCAAGTGGTGCTCCAGATGTTTTGGAATAGTGCCCAAGGTACCTATTATTACCTTTGCTTTTATTGCTACTACTACTACTATGCTCCAACATTTTCCTTGGCTCTTCTAAAGATGAGTGCTCTGTGGCATCTGTAATATCTAGAATGCTCAGTTTATTTGCAAATTAGGCTGAAACAGCACAACTTCAGCTTATCCCAATTACTGGAGAGAAATAATTAGCATAAAGTGGTTAATCGCCAGTAACGTCAACTTCTCAGCTCATTTTCTCAACATCAGTTGTCGTCACTGGATTGTCCCAAGCAATGTGATTGTGTGTTGGGTTGCAGCCGTTGTGGTTTACAAACCCAAGATTACGGCTTAATGTGTTTCTGTGAACTCAGCAAATGAGAGTTAAGCACACCATAGGTTAATGTGCAAACTTAGAAATCAACGGTCAGGCAAATAAAAGAGAACATTGTAAATTGGCAGAGCAACTGAGAGGATTTCCTTGCCCTCCACAGGTTGCCTCATCAAACCTTCAGCAAATTGTTCCTCTGAGCAGAGACGTTGGCTAAATCCGGTATTGTTCAGATGTGCCTGGATTCTCTCCTTACATAACCCTAGTCATCATGGCTTTGCAAACTGAACTGCTTCCTGGAAACCAATGAAGTCATGGTTAAGTCCTTCAAAATGTCTTGACTGCCCTCTACAGTTCAAAAAGTGTGTTATTACATGTTCCTGCTGACCTGGGCATCAGCTCAAAGAAATTCTCTACTGTGGAAGTGCTGGAGGTTTGGTTGTAACAGTCTCAGTCCCTCCTCTTTGTTTCTCTCCTCCACCTCAGGAGAAGCATTATGGGGCTCTAGTTCTGCCTCAGTCTCCGGCTGGAAAAGCTGTTGCTCTAGGAGGGCTCCTCCGATGCCATACTGTGCCTCATGGGCTGTCGTTTCTTCAGCAGATACATGAGGAGAACCTAGAACAAAGTTTGCAAACCTGGAGAAAGGAGAAAGAGGGATCACAAAGCAGAAGAAAGCAATGCACCAAACACTTAAAAGTGATGGGGGGAAAAAAGGAAGGGATGTCAGGAAGAAAAATACTGGCCCAACCCCACCTTGCTCTAATCTCATCCACAAAGGCATCAAATGTAGCCCGCCAAAGAAGACTCCCATGGAAGTGCAACCTCAATGGGAAAAAAAAGCTTTTGCTATTTAAAACCCCAAATGAAGCTATAAGATATGGAAAAGAAAACAAATGCTCCTACTTTTGTGGGGATTGCAGTTTGACCACAGCTACCCAGGAGGGGAAAGTGGGATTCCTACAGAATATGCGCAGCTCCTCCAGGGCCTTCACGGTCTCTGTTTCTCCTTGTTCTCGGTATTCGTCTTCTGTCAGATAACGAATCTCCAATTTTTCTGGGTGGAAATACTGAGCAGCTTTTCTAAACCAAGGGGGGGGGAAGAGAGGGGAGGCACTTTAAAGATTATAGTATGGATCTGAAACCCAAAGGGTATGGAATACATTTTTAAAAAGAATTATTTAGAATCTGACAGGCAGACTATTACTCTTGACTACCTTATACTAAATGGAAAATCCATACCAAGTTAAAATAATCAAAGAATTACATTCAAGGTAGTTTGAGTTTATTAGCTACGTTGTTTGCTCCTAAGTAAATTCCAGTGACCCTTCTTTCTGAGCAGACATATAGAGGATTGTGTTGTAGCACTTCACAATGGGGAAAGGTAAGAAGTGACCTTCTAACCTTGCCACCTTGGAGATCAGATCTCCTTCTTAAGGCTTCTCCAAGCACAGCCAAACTTGAGTTCTTGACAAGGTGCCAATTTTGTACCCAAACAGTTCTGCAGCCCTTTAATGAGATTCCAAGCACAACTGAGTATGAATAGAATTCAAAATGCTAAAAGAAAGTTTCCCCCCCCCCCAGGTCCCTGTGTTTATTGCTAAAAGCCCTAACAACAGATATCATTGTATACTTTAATGAGTAAACCGCTCTCCCTCTTGAAAGCACCTATATTTAGACACACGTTGAATTATCTGGCAAATAAAGCAGAACATCCTAGCATATATTTTCATCCAAAAGAGTGATAAAATTAAGTCTATTTGCATGCAGTGTCTACAATAGCCTTGATGCTAAAAAGTGCTGAAGAAAGTGTAATCATAGCTCAAATACTAGGACACAACCATGTGTAGGAAAAATCCCTAATAATGCTACTACTTCTGAAATGATATACCCACAATACAGAGTAAGAATACTCTACACTGAATATGGCCCCAGATAACTGTTAGGCTCCCTAGAATGATTGCTTCTAAGGAAGTGCAGCGAATGACAAAACAGAAGCTTGGATTTCATATAATGCTGAGACAGGGTTTCAAGTAACTACAGACTGTATCTCTTAGTGCATCACAACTAATAAGGCAAAGACAAACTATGGTTACATATTCTGATTTGTTTTAATCTTTAGGGCTGATCCCAGAATCCTAGTCTTTTCTTTGATTTTTGTGTTGCTCTCTAAACCCTTTGCCAATTTACCAAGGCACTAAGGCAAATGTCTAAGCAGACTCTGTTTCTCAAACCAACCCATGCTTTCTTGAGGGAATGGCAACAACCAAATCAGGAAATTGTTTTGCTTATCCTCAAAGAATGATTCATGCTTCCTTTAACTAAGCATCGGTAACATAAATCCTGCTTTGCAGTGGCTACAAACATAGCCAGTTTATTTGTAGATTTGTATAATCCAATTCTCAAAAAATATAATTCAGTAGGACAATAACTTTTAGAAAAAGTACACCAATGCCAAAAATTACATCCTCAAGGACAAGTTGTTCTCTCTCAGTGTGATGCTACTCAGTTTGAGCTGGAAGGCCCATAGCCTTGCACTCAATGACTTTACAGCTGAGTGGGGACAGAAACAAACAACTTCCGGGACATTCTGGCACTGTGCAAGCTCCACTACATATTAGACAGAGAAAAAGCAGAACATAGGGGGGGCAAACAAATTTAATAAATAAACAATACGGTTTTCATTGACAGAATAAAATTGCCTGAAATGTCTGGTTACATTATACAGTTGCTTCAACAAATTTTTGGTAAGAATATCATTTTGATTTAATAAGTGAAAGACTACTGACTTGCCAATATAGCAGGATGCTCGAAGGGGATAATGCAGGAGTTTTGTACAGAGCATAGCAGTTATGACTGCATAGGCAACCCAGGGGATTGCAATGCCAAAATAAATTAAGATCAGGCCTTTCAGCTGCAACATCCACATCAAGAGGTTCATACTTTGCTGGCTGCCGAGTGGCCCATGCTTCTTGCAAATAGCAAAAGAGATCAATCCAACTGATAAAACATACCCTGAAAAACAAAACACCAAGCCATGAAATAAATAGCAGATAAAAAAGTGATAGATTTACTTCATTTTAGACTTGCAAGTAACCGTTCACTTGAGGCTAAATTGTGATAAGTAACATTTGCTTCTGGGAGGGATATTTAAGTAAACTAAAGTCAATTCTTTCCACTCCTGATTTTTTTTTCTATGTTAGTGGGATATTTTTCATGGCATAAGAGCAGCTTAGAGTTATGCCACATATGCCCATCTGAAGGACAGACAGGCTGATTGCTCTGGAAATGTATCTGCCCAGCATTTTATGGGAAGATTAACATTTATTAATACCAATAAATGGTAGAATGTGCTCATTTTCCAATTGCCTCATTTAAAATAATACTCATGGAAAGATGATTTTTTAAAAAAACTTTCGGATCAAGATTCCAGTAAAAAAAGAGCAATATTGTATGTACATTCATAAATATGTATGGATATTTACTGAGGTAAATCTCATAATACAGGTAGTCCTCAATTTACAACTGGTTGCTTAATGACCAAAGTTACAATGAACCTCCCCATAGTTGCGTACAACCCATTTTGAAGTTACAACAGTTGCACCCCTTCTCCTTGGTCAGATTTTGTGCACCTGGTAACCAGCTCACCTTCGCGCCATTTGCAGTGTCCCACACATTCATGTGACCATGATTTGCTACTTTTCTGCTGGTTGCCAGTGTTAAGTTCTGGTTTCTGGCAGAAAATGTCAAAAAAATCAGATTCGGTCACATGATGCCTCAACTTACGACTGCAACTACTTATAACCATAATCTGGGGCTCAATTACAGTTGTACGGTGAGGATTACCTGTATTTGCTAATGAGGACTTTAAAGCAGGAGTTTGCATGATTATAGCTATGTAGCAAAGGTTGAACAAGCATATCTTTTACTGTTATTTAGTTCACACATAAAGTCAATCTAGCATGTGGATGTGTGAATCTGATTGTTTAGCATTATGAGCCAGCATTATAAAAAAATAATAAATCCTGGTTTAATGCTATGAATAAACACAACCAGCAATGACTAAACACTAAGTGATGATTTGTCATATATATTAAAGGACACTACATAAAGAATGTTTGTATCACTTCACATAATTCCAGATGCTCTTGAAGCCTCTGGACAGCATATTTGGCAGATAGAGGTCTCTATCTGAAGTGTCAAATTTCCATTGCTAAGCAAGGCAGTTGTTAAGTGAATTTTGCCCCATTTTATAACCTTTTGTCGCAATTGTTAAGTGAATAATTGCAGTTATTAAGTGAATCATGCAGTCAGGCTTCCCCCATTGACTTTGCTTGTCAGAAGCCGGCTGGGAAAGTTACAGATGGTGATCACATGACTCCAGGATAGTGCAACCGTCATAAATACATGCCAGTTGCCAAATGCCCAAATTTTGATCATGTGACTATGGGGATGCTGCAACAGTCAGAAGTGTGAAAACTGGTCATAAGTTACTTTTTTCCGTGACGTAACTTTGAATGGTCATTAAAGTAATGGTTGTAACTTGAGGACTACCTGCAATAGGTATGTCTAGTTAGGATATAGTTAGTCTGAGTCTGCAACCTTTGGGAGATAATGCACTTTATTTGACAAGCTTTCCATTTTAGGACTGAAGAGAGTTGTAACTGCCAAAGAAGCTCATTTTCAAAGGGTCTTATATTGTTATTCATTCTCATACCCGGTATATAATATGTAGAATTGTTCCACATCCATTTCAGTTTTTCTCTTGAAACATAGAACATATACAGAGAAGAGAACCAGCAACCACTCATTAAAATCCAGAAGGTACTTAACTAAAAGAAGGGAAAAGAAAAGAACAATGACGTTTGATTATGGTGCATGTCCATACAGATATACAAAAGTGGAGTTAGTGAAACCACCCAAATCAAGCTGAGGCAAGTCTAGAGAAGAGAAGAGCTCACCATTAGAAAAACCTAATGATAATCTCATTTTGGAATTTAAAAGTCGAAAGGTTCTTCTAGCAAAAGCCAAACATACCTCTTGTCTCAGGGGTACATATTTTCACCACAATTAGCACAAACATTGAATGTTAAGGTTAGAAAGACTACATCACCATGGGAACAGCACATGCCTTTCCTCTGAGGAACATCTAATGGCCACTGAGGAAGATTTTCTACAGGTACAAATACAATCTAAGGATGGGAAGCTCTTACATTTCTGCCTGATAAAAACTTAGCAGAGCCACAAAAAGCAATTAAAATATGACCCAGGGTCTAAATTTACACGGAGCAAAACTAAGCAAAACATTGAACGAGCATTGTATTTTTAATACAGCATTTAAGGACTGATATTTCTTGGTATATCGCTAGGAAACTGATATTTGTGTTTTGCTGACATGGAAAGTAAAGTCAGCTCTTCTGTTTTATGGACAAAGATGAAAGAGGTATTGGATTAGCTATATCAAGAATTGCTGAGTTATATTTCAGTGATTCTTTCCTTCTACTGCAGCTCCCTATGTCTTCGGAAAACCCGCTTTGAAGGGTCAAGGGACCTCTAGAATAACGGGAAGAAGTAGCATCAGGGGTCTCCTGAGGAAAGGAGGAGGCCCGAAGATCAATAATCTTCTTCTACCAATACATTTTAAATTGAATTCTACTCCAGGAATACTTCCAGTAGAGAAAAAGAATCTGGATTCAACTCTGTTGTCTTGAATAAATGTGCTTTATTTATACAAAGAATATCAAAATGCTTTGCCCACCCTGTTACCTATCTTACGATTTTGAGTCTTCCACCCATAGTGAAATCTTGTCCAAAAAGAAATGACTAGTTGACTCTGTCTCTATAGAAAACATTGAATTCAAAACTATTTACCCCACATTGCAGTAATGTTAAGGTTTTATTCTGCTTTACCAGTTAGGGATCATGCTACTAGCTGACTGCTGAAATATTTATTCCATGGTTAAACCACTTCAGTAACCTTTGATTCACCCACAAAACTAAAAGCTCAGTTAACATTGGGGAAGCATCAAATACTTGCTGTCTTACTTTATATTAAAAGTCATAAACCTACCTTGGGAATAAACCTTTTAAGCATGAAAACGAGAAAGACTAGAGGTATGAAAATGCCAAATGCTATCCCAGCACAGTAATAGAAGATATTACTTCTGTTTGGGAGAAACACATGAATGCTAGTAAATCTTTTGCAAAGGAAAACAGGTTCAAGAAAGTAGAAAAGCAAAGATATATAGCTTTATTTAAATTCTACAGATCACTTCACTTCACTTACACAGCTCTGCATCTTGCAATTAACATCCCATGAGAATTCCTTGCTTCATATTGCCTGGATTCACAAGCTGTGTTAAGCTATAATGTGGTTGGTTTCAGTTTTAGATTATCTTACCGTGCAAAGTCTTTCTAGTTTGTATATCATGATTCAGGGCTTAATATGATGGGTGAATTCAATCGTGGTTTGCTAAATACATTATGGCTAAGCCAAATAAATACATCATGGCTAAGCACCTAGTTACTCAGTGGTAGGATGGGCAACCAATAAACTTTAAATAAATAAATAAATGAATGAATGGAATGAATGAATGAATGAATTACTGCCAACTTCCATCTAACTGTTTTATAAAGCTTTTCTACAGGTGACCTCATTTATTGTATAGAGGTTGTATATGCAACTCCTATCCATGGAGGCCATGCAATTTTTTTTCCCCTGGGGCTAGATTTCTGGGTAGATCCAGAGAATATCCACTCCATCAGCCCTTGTTTGCAACAATCGGTGTCAGGGAGTTAAAGGCCATGAGATTCATGGCAGAAGAGAGCATCCAAGATCAGATCTCCTTCTGAAAGCATTTGTTTATCTTCCCGTTCAGAGAAGAGTCCAAAACTTCTACTGCTTTGATACTACATTCTGGAGAACACAGCATTGCAATTTTGTAGTGCAATCCTACGTATGCTCACTCAGCCCCAGTAAAGTCACTTGATTTATTCCATAATATGTGCCTTATTTATTCCACCAATTTACTGATCACTGATTTAGACAATATTGTATGTCTAAATAAATGCACTTTAAAAATTGGAAGGAAAGAACTACAGCCCTACCCATGGTAACTTGTCTCAGGTCTTGCTGAAATCAATGCAGTTTCTTAGGTTTGCAGACTTGCAGCTCATTTTTATTTTCAAAATTAGCAAGTTCATGTAATTGATAGATTCCAGTAAAGCTAACACGTACCTGCTCAGGTTATAGGCAAAATGGAAAAGAAGTCCACCGGCAACAAATAACAGAATGAGTTTGCTATCCAACACTGGAACAAAAGAAAAGATGGGAAATCCAAACCTGTTTCACTTACGTACTGAAAATGCACACTTCTAACAATACAAAAGTATTTTATACATGGGTTTCTCTTAATATTACTCACTCTTTTGTTCTACTCTCACAGTATAGAGTATTTTATTTGCTGGTTCGATCCTGAAACATGTTTTCCCAACATACTGGTCCACTGTTATGAGCGTTTGATTAGACACACTAGGCTGCCAAATATTGCTAATCAGGCACTTCAAAAAATCGAGCAAATGTTCGGAATTTTGGCAGTCACGCTCATCTGGGATATACACCACTTGAAATAATCCAGTGCTGTTTGTTGACACCTAAAAAGATATAATAATTCTTAATTATATATTCAAAACCTAAAAGGAATTGTGAAATAAGGAACAATGGGATTTCTTACTACCATTAAAGTTTATCTATGTTTACATACTTTCAGTCAGAAATCCTGAGACACCTTGCCATTTGCGCAAGTAGGTGAACTAGAAATACACAATTGAGTCTAAAATTTCCACTGATAAGCAAAGCAGTTGTTAAGTTGAGTTGCGCCTGATTTTATGACCTTTGTTCCACAGTTGTTAAGCAAATCACTGCCCTTGTTAAGTGAATAATGCATGACTAAACAAATCTGGCTTCCCCCATTGACTTTGCTTGTTGGAAGCCAGCTGGGAAGGTTACAAATGGTGATCACATGACCCCAGGACACTGCAACCGTCATACATGCCAGTTGTCAAGCACCCTAATTCTGATCATGTGATCATGGAGATGCTGCAACAGTCGTGTGAAAACCGGTCATAAGTCACTTTTTTCAGTTACTATCAAATGATCACTCAACGAATGGTTGTAAGATGAGTACTATCTGTAAGTAACTAATTGCATTTGAACTTGGATCTGTTGCTCCAAACCCAAGCAGAGCTTGCAAGCCATTAATAATTCCTGGCTTGACATCTTGCCTTGATTGTAAGCTACAAACTAAAAACTCAGGTTCCACAAATGACTTATTCTGGTTTATTTACTCAATCATACAGTGGAAGAAAAAGCAGGAGGCAAATATTGATGTTTGTCTGAAAAATTCCAAGATTGCTCTCCCCAAAATAACTTTACACATAGTACTGGAGCTCTACACGCAGATGCTATATAGACCACATGATTTATTTAGAGCAGGGGTGTCAAACTGCCGGCCCGCGGGCCGGATGATTCACACGGAAGCCCAGCTCTGGTAAGGGGAAAAAAGTCACGATACATCGCGACATGTCACATGATGCGGCGAGTTTGACACCCCTGATTTAGAACAAGGGTGAATGTAGCTCTTTAGATGTTGGTGAACTGCAACATGTAAAATTCTAAGTAGCATCAATATTACCAAGAGCCAATGGAATTGAAATTCAAGATCTGGAAGGCCGTACATTACTCATTCTTGATTTAGGAGAAATAGTTTCCATTTTCATTGACAACAGAAAGTAGGCAACCTGATGGCAAAGATTCATGGAATTATAGTCCCAAAACCTGAGTGGCCCCAGACTGCTTACTCCTAAGGACTTTCTTAATCCAAATAGCAGAGGTGAACATAAAACAAAAATCTCCACTTAACAGATATTCTTGCAGTTTTCCAAAATCTTTGTCCAAAAGATTTAATACAGAAAGCCCTCTAATGATTTCCCAATGGGCACAGATAGGCTTTAGACTGACTTATCAGTCATTCTATTATTTTGACAGAACTGTGGAAACTTGTCCTCTAGGTGGCTCAATTAGGGATCCTTAAGAGAGAATTGTTTGGAGAACACCTTGCGACCTAATCGAATACAAAATAAATAGAGGCTTTTATTATAGATACAATGCACTCCTATGCAAATTTACTCTAACGCAAATCTCTGTGTTCAAATGAGATTTTAGAGGAGCTTAAATGATGCCTAAATTTCCACTGGAAGCTTATAGATTCTATAAGCTTTTAGAAACAACTCTGTTTCTTCCAAAATCATGGATTAGAGGTGTTAGAAACATTCTTTATTTTATTTTATTTATTTATCTATATTATTTATTAAATTTTTATGCCGCCCATCGCTCCTTACACATTATTTTGTTGCAGCTTACACATTATTTTGTTGCTGAGATACTGAGATAATTATTTCAGTATACACAAAGTCTATTCTGTGGGTATTTTATGGGATTTGGGCAGCACAAAGACCTTATTTATTTGTTTGCAAAGGAGGCCACACCAAAGAGGAGTCTAAGAAATTCCACAAAAGCTTTGACAGCCAATAGAAATGAAGACATGACATCTGGAGAGATGTCTTGTTTCTCCAGAGTTTTCCTATGCAACATTCCATTTGACATTTTTTAATATTGCCAAATCTTCAATAGCATTCTTCATTGTGTTTTTTTTCTGCCAAGAAAAAAACCCTAGCCCCTTAATTTATGAATTCATCAACAGCATGACTTTACCTGAATACTTGACCAAGTATTTTGTAAGTATATTGCTCCATTTGGAATGTAGCAGAAACAAGCTGATTCTGTACTATTCATTATCTTCATTATCTTCAACTGTTTACAGCTAGTACTATCTATACAAAAGGAAAAGGGTTAATCACAGCATCATGAAATACTGTATATGCAAGTCATTTAGATATTTTCCCCAAGAATTATAATTGTCACAAACCAAATCAAGCTGCCACATTGAAGTATGCCGGCCTTCTATGATTTGCTGGATTTGGTTTATCAGTCCTGCAATCCATCACTGCGGTCCTAAATTCTTCCTATGAAATGCACATCCACATATATTTGGGGCCACTGTTGTCCCATCTGCAACATCTTGGCTGCATAACTTTCTTGTTATGCTCCTCTAAGCTAGTGTTTCTCAATCTTGGCAGCGTTAGAAGTCTGGACTTCAACTCCTCAAATTCCCCAGCCAGCGTGATATGTGCGCACTTAAGCCAGCTTAAGTTGGAGAGTTGAAGTCTACACATCTTAAAGTTGCCGGGGTTGAGAAACACTGCTCTACGCAATCCGAGCCAGAGATTTCATATATTAATTTGCAAAGTTGTGAACAAGTACAGGTAGTCCTTGACTTATGACCAGAATTGAACCCAACATTTCTGTTGCTAAGCGAGACAGTTGTTAAGTGAATTTTGCCCCATTTTACAACCTTCATTGCCACAGTTGTTAAGTGAATCGCTGCCGTTGTTAAGTTAGTAACACAGTTGTTAAGTGAATCTCGCTTCCCCACTGACTTTGCTTGACAGATGGTGGCAAAAGATGATCACATGACCCCCAGGACACTGCCACCGTCATAAATACGAACCAGCTGCCAAGGATCTGAATTTTGATCAGACTACCATAGGGATGCTGCAGTGGTGATAAGTGTTGAAAAACGGCCATAAGTCACTTTTTTTCAGTGCCGTTGTAACTTCGAACGGCTACTAAATGAACCTTTGTGAGTCCAGAACTACCTGTACATGCAGTCCTTCAGGGGTAGGCAACCTTGGCTCTTTTATGACTCGTGGACTTCAACTCCCAGAATTCCTGAGCTATGCTGGCTCAGGAATTCTGGGAGTTGAAGTCCACGAGTCATAAAAGAGCCAAGGGTGCTAAGCACATCTTTTGCCTTCCAAACAGCCAAGAGAGACGGGCTACGCTGCTAAGCGCTGCCATCTGAAGCGCCAAAGAACCGAAAGGCGAGCGGGTGTGTAAGCTGACGCCGTCCAAAGATTTCGGGGGAAAGAGCGACAAGGGTCTTATTAGGGGCAGAAATCCGAATGAACAGACGACTGACCGCTTGCCTTTGCAGCAGGGATCCCCAACCCGCCCCCCCGGTCCGTGGACCGGCACCGGTCCCTGGCATGCCAGCAACAGGGCAATGGGATGAAGGCAAGCACACAAATGCACACCTTTCTCCGCAGAACCAGTCCCTGGTGCCCAAAAGGTTGGGGGCCACTGCTTTGTCGTTGTTTCTAATGGCAACCGCTGGCTAGCAAGCTGATTTCAGATGGCAGCTTCCAGCCAAGTTACCTGCTAATGAAGGCGGGGCTTCGTCAGCCCTCACGGCCTGGAGTAGCCCCGTGGCGAGCAGCTGCCCCAGGAGCAATGCCAGAGGCTGTCCCCGGACTTGCAAAAACAGCCGGCAGCCCGAGGAATCGCCGCACTGAGACATCTTGTTTTGCCCAGCGCGCCGCCCGCAACTGTTTGAACAAAGCTCGTGCCTCCGAGGGAGGAAGGCGCGGGAATCGAGCTTCGATACACGCTTGCGAAGAAGCCTGGGCGGCCAAAACCGGCAAACGGGATCGACTAGTTGAGGCTGGAGGAGGAGGAGGAGGAGGAGGAGAATCTGAACTTCTCCAGCTCCGCCTGGAGAGGTCGGGTTGGGCGCCCGCTGGAGGCAGAAGCTGGGCTGGCGGCGCGGGTGGGAGGTGGCGCGACTGAAGGAAGAGCCGCCGTGCGCGCGTGGTAAGGCGGGAAAGTTAGTTCGGAAGGACGTTCAGCGGCGGCGTCCCTTTGCAGGCTCCCAAAAAAAAAAAAAAGTGGACGTGTCTCGCTTCGGTTCTCAGGCTTCGTTTCTCGTCCCCTCCGCTGCACTTTTTTTTTTTTTTTTACGAATTCTTTGTTCTCAGGGTGCGGGTGGGTGATGGTGTGAAGTAACCCTCTATTACGCTGCCGCTTCTCACCCCCCAAAAAGGCTCGCGTGCTTGCTTGCTTGCTTGCTTGCTTTTATTTATTTATTTATTTGTTTGTTTGTTTGTTTGTTTGTTTATTTGTTTATTTGTGTATGTATGTATGTCGTTTAATGTGAATTGGATTTTGCTGGGAAGTTGCTGATTGGGTTTTAATGGCTTTTATGTTGGTTTATTATCTACTGCTCAGAGGCTTAGGGGTCGGTATTAAAATGCTGTCAATATAGCACAGCGGTGGGAAAGGTGCAAAACCTTTGTGTCTCTTTTCTGTTAGTTTCATTCACGCACATGGTACTCGAAAGATTCTTAGTGATCCAGCGCTGGAAAAGTGTGAAACGCAGGAAGGTGCCTTACTGACTCAGTCCAGTTTATCTAAAACTGAAATAAAGTTTGTTTTTCTTCCCAGGTCTGAAACTCCCTGATGTGAAGATTCTTAGTGGTTTCAATCTGGACAGTAGTCATACTATCTGAATAAAAATACTAGTAATGTGAAGTAGTAATTAAAGCAACAGAAATGTGTGTTGGGAAATGAAAATAATCTCATCCAGCCACCACCATCTATATATCATCTGTTCCTCTGTTCTATCAGCCCAGGCTGGGGATGGTTGATTTGCAATATGAACTAAGTGCCTGCCACTATACACACATTACACGCAATTCCCTCCTCCCCAAGAATGGATAGCTGGGAGCTTTTAACGAAGTGCAAATTAAATAAAGAGGAAAGATCAGAGAAGAGAATAAGAATTAAGAAAGCAGAACCTGCCCAGGGTCAACACCTAGAGCTGAATCTACTGTACACCATGATATTAAATATTAATAACACTAGATGGATGTCTATTCAAAGACACACCTATATATAACAGGTGCAGAAGAATTCATATCCACTCGAAACAGCAGGCAAGGCTATGGGTGCTGGTAAACATCTAAATAATGAAAATTGTAAAAAAAAATTGATATTGTCTATTTTGTGGCACACAACGTTGCCTTCCATAGAAAAAGCAGCACAATCAGAAATGTACAAAGCTTCCTTGAGTTTCATATTGAAGGAAGAGGTACTGTGGCAACATTTGGAAAAGCAATATATATAATTCCAAATGGAAAGTGAACTAATTAAGCAGCACGAAGAAGCAATTAGTGAAGATATAGTTTTTATGGCCAACATTTCAGTTATTACTAATAAAACTGGATGTATCTGGAAAGAAGCAATTGTTGCTTGCACATTTTTATCATATACGAGATCCTGAAGCAATTATTCAAGAGCAGCTCCTTGGTTTTACAACACAAATCTGCATGTTGCTTCCATTGCCAATGCAATCATTGATGAATGTGTACAATTGGCTCAGTTCTACAAAAATTATGGGTTAGGATGTGATGGGTGCTCTAGGAAAATAATAGAAAAGTGCTAATTGAAAGTAGGTATTTCTAATTTCAACTGTTATTACTATGTGAAATACATTGAAAAATATAAGGATACTATTTTTTTTCAATATCTTGACTAGATTTTTGATCAGCTAAGCAAACTGGCCATTGCTGTTTTCATATCAGCTGCAATCTGTGTTGAATAGAATAGAATAGAATAGAATAGAATAGAATAGAATAGAATAGAATAGAATAGAATAGAATAGAATAGAATAGAGCTGGAAGGGACCTTGGAGGTCTTCTAGTCCAGCCCCCTGCTCAAGCAGGAGAACCTATACCATCTCAGACAAGTGACTGTCCAATCTCTTCTTAAAAATCTCTAGTGATGGAGCGCCCACAATTTCTGGGGGCAAGCTATTCCACTGGTTAATTGTCCTCACTGTCAGGAAGTTTCTCCTTAATTCCAGGTTGCTTCTCTCTTTGATCAGTTTCTAACCATTGTTTTTTGTCCTGCCCTCTGGTACTTTGGTGAACAACCTGGCCCCTTCTGCCTTGTGGCAGCTCCTCAGATACTGGAACACTGCTATCATGTCATTCCTATTTCTTCTTTTCTTTAGACTAGCCAAACCCAAGTCCTGCAGCCGTTCTTCGTATGTTTTAGTCTCCAGCCCTTTGATCATTTTAGTTGTTCTTCTCTGAACTACACAAGCTTTCTTTTTCTGTCTTATTATAACTTCAGCCTATTTGAAATGTTGGAATTGAGACCCAACCTCTATTCAGCTCAATATTATGAAAACATTCAATCATGTCTGGGTTTCCTAAGTGTCTTTCACAGTTGCAGAGAAAAAGGATGGGCATTTCAAGAAAATACTTTCAAGTGTTCAAGAATTAGCAGACAAGTTGGTCATTAACTAATTATTCCTAGATAACGGCTGGCAAACATACATCCCAAATTCTGATGGATCAACTGTGGAAGAATGCTTCAATTAATTAGTGTTTGTACTATACTTGAACTGAATAATTTCAGTGCTGGAAAGCTGGTTTGGTGCAGAAGGCAAACAAATCTCCAATGTTTTCTCACTTCATCCACTCTAGATGTCAAAATTTGGATATATAGAATTCAAAGCAAAGAGTTCAAAAAATCAGTAAATTACATGAAATCATCACATTGGTGTAGTGGTTAAAGCATTAGGCTAGAAATCCGGAGAACCATAAGTTCTAGTCCCACTTTAGGCACAAAGCCAGGTGGGTGACCCTGGGCCATTCTCTCTCAGTCCCAATAAACAGACAAGGACAAACCACTTCTGAAATCTTGCCAAGAAAACTGCAGGGTGTAACCCAGATAGTCTCCAAGGAGACAAGAGTTACTTGAAGGCACCCCTTCACCCCCCCCCAAAAAAGTATTCAGCTCATTTGAAATGTGGTCAAGGAAGGAGAAAAAAAATATTCTAAAGATGGAAAATAGATTTCTGCATTTACTGCAACACACTCTCATCTATTTCCTTAAATTCATTAAGCAATCTTGATTACAGTACTCTGATATTACTAGTAATAACTGGAACAGTGGAAAGGGGTAGTTTTTTATCAGGTTTTTGCATGGCTAGTGATCATTGCAGAAAGCTGATGAAAACAAGGGCAAATGAATCCAAAATGTGATTGGATTCAGGTTTGCAGAAGATCCCCAACATTTTGAGATTCTGTTTCGTACATGATTGGTAAAACAGTGTTTCCTATTTTACTCACAGATGTTCTAATTCTTTGATAGAAATAACAGAATAACAGAGTTGGAAGGGACCTTGGAGGACTTCTAATCCAACCCCCTGCTCAGGCAGGAAACCCTATACCATTTCAGACAAATGGCTGTCCAATCTCTTCTTGAAAACTTCCCGTGTATTTAATGTGAATTTAATATTAACCTCTGATACTGCTCTCTTAGGTGAACCTGCTTACCAGTCTTTCCAGCTGCAGCCTTTTTAACGGGTGAGATTGAGAAAGCAGAGAGAGAACAATTGTCACATTCTCTGTCCTTACAATTAGATACTCAGAATCATCTCTTTCTCCTTTCTCTATTGTTTCGTCACTCCATTTCACACAAGACATGGAACTTGGATTTTCTTCCAATTCTCTGTTCATCTTTTCTATCTTACCTCACTTCTCCATATTCCAATCACTTTTTTTTTGTTCACTTCTCCTTCCGTTCCTTGCAAGTGATTACTTATTTACTATCAAGGATCTTACACTGCTGTGGGCTTTGGGGAGGGGGCAGTATGGTGAACTGAGAGAGTTCTGTGAAAGTGGAACCGATGACCATGGCAAAGACCAAGGAACCAGTGAGTAGACTAATTGGGACCTTTTCAAATAAGAGGTCAGAAGATCACTCACATTTGCTCCTTCTCATGAGGAGACTTCAGGATAGCAGTTTTTTTCTATGGGTTTGAGCACAGAGAGATGATGGGATTAGTCAATTTGCTTGCAACCACAGCAGAAACTTTTAAATGACACTAAGTTCACAAACTTGACTTTCTAATCACTTTCGGAACCTGTTCATTAATTACTTCAAAGCTATTAGAGATCTTCAGAATGACAAGTTTGAAAATGCCAAATGAGTCTGCCTTCAATTCTGAGTAAAAAAAATAAATCATAAGCTTAAGTATTTAAAGAAGACTTTGGAATGAAAAAAAAAACCTGAACAGAGGTAAAATCCTATGAGATACCTACATGAATAAAGATCAAGATGGCTAGGAGCAAAAGGAAGGAGTACAAAGTTGATTTTTTTGACCAAGGTTAAACTAAGACATGTTTTTTTAAAATACTAGGAACCATTCATGGACTTCTTGCTGGCATCCAGACTGAAATGTTTATGGATTTGCATATGACTAAGGGTTGGCTTAAGGGAAGAAGAGATACTTACATAGGGAAGAAAGACTTTACAAAGTTTGTTTGTATTTTTTGTGACAAAGATTGGAAGTCACTTCTTTTTTTCTTCTTCTTACTTTTTTCTTGCACTTTCTACTCTCTATTATTCTTTCCTTTTCTGAGTTTAGATTGTATTTTTTTAATAATAATAATAATAATATTAATAATGATTTAAAAAATGACATGATGGAACACGATACCTAACGTTATCATGCCCCCATTCCCAGAAATAAGCTTGTATGTGCTTGATTGGCCAAGTCCCACTTTTTTTTTTTTTTTCTTGGGCAGGGCAGCAGTTTTTGTCAAATTGCTATAAACCTTGTTATAAACCCAGCCCAATCCCCTGCTGCATCAACTGCTTTAACTTTGGGAAGACTGGATTCTCATCACTGGGGCTTGATGAGCTCAGGTAGTTTGAAAGGGGGTTGCAAAACTCAGGCTTAGTCCCACATTTGACCATGGAACTCATTGACTGAGACAGATACTGAGTACACATATTGTAAAATCTAAGCTGTGGCTTGCTTTGTTTTTGTGCCTTCAAGTTAGCCTTGACTCCTAATAACTACATGGACAAGTCTGCACAATTATCTTGACAATGTTTTCAGAAGTGTTTGCCCTTGCCTTCTTCCTAGTGACTGACGAAGCTGGCTTCTATACTTAAGGTAGGATTAGAACACACTGTCTCCTGATTTATTAGATAAATTGTAATTGCTAGGTTTGTATATTACTGGAAAGCATAAACCATGGGCTGTAAGCTACAGCAGAGTTCCCTAACCTTTCCAGCTTTGTGTGGATTGACCCGGGGGGGGGGAGAGGTGAGATGGTTCTGTGCATGTGGTGGGCAAGAGTGTGCATGCAGCTCCATTTGAATGAGCACATGTCCCAGTGCTTGCCCACTGCTCATGCAAGTGGGGATACACTTGTGCTCGGCCGCCTCTTCCATGGCCCAGTTCGGAAGGGCTCAAGGCCCGGTAGTGGGCTGCAGCCTGGGGGTTGGGGACCCCTGAGCTACAGCATATGCAAAGCCATAAGTTAGGTTTGTGGTAGCTTATTGTGCATTCATTTTACCCTTGTCATGCATGGTGGCTATGAATTTTCATATAACACACTGCAAGGCTCTATGAATATGTATTTGTATCATTTTACCCCCACTGTGCATATGTGCCAAGCTCAGTTTTTTAACTAAGATTATAGGGTTATTGTCTCACGCAGACCCTACCTGCATCTTAGCTCATTGTAAACTCGGTGATATATCAGATCTTGTGGTAAGACATAGTACCCAGTTTCTGATAAGCCAGGATGGTGGCCATTTCGGGTCTTCACTTAAATCTGAAAAACCACATAAAGAGCAAAATTCATGAGGAAGGCAATTAAAATGATGCTATGGTGCTGAGGCTGAGGTTTGTAAATGAACATTTGATGATGTCATGGACTGGGTTCACACAACATACAGAACTGGGGTTTCTTTCACAAGAGTTTGTTTAATGAGCCACTATTGATCAGTTTCACATAACATAGCTAGGTTGATACACCTGCTGAGTCAGAAATCATTATGGCTTAATTTGAGGCTTTAGACTATCCATTATCTCTACCTTCACCCTGAAGTAGATTTACTAATGTTGATTGTTCTTATTTGTGGAAAAAGTTTCTTTTCTACCCTAAATTCTTCCATACGTCTGATTTTTAAAGCCTAAGGCAAAATGGTGCATATTATGTGAGTCAGGCAATAACTTATTCCCCAAATGTTTAAGTTGTTTTTCTTTCTTCTGGCACTCGCAAAATTGGTTGGTGGAATTGTTTCTTCGCCTCTCTATCTGTAATGCTTTTAGCTAATGTTCTCTTCTTCTCACTTGCTCTCATAACAGCCCTGCAAAACAGCCAATAATGTTACTATCTTCCAAATATGCACACTCTTGGGAAATAGTTCCTACTTAAGAACAGATGGCATTGCACGGAGGCATGAACTCAAGTGCAGAAAGTTCTGTGAGGATGTAGAAGACCTGGATTGTGCTTATGCAAGTAGTCCTCGACTTACAACAATTCATTTAGTGACTGTTCTAGAATTACAATGGCACTGAAAAAAAGTGACTTATGACTGTTTTTCACACGTACAAATGTTGCAGCATCTCCATGGTCACATGCTTGGAAAGTTCAGATGCTTGGCAATTGGTTTATATTTATGATGGTTGCAGTATCCCCGGATCATGTTGTCAGAAGGAAAGCTGGGAGGACGCTGTAGAAATGAGCTGAAGGCAGGCTGCATTTTGGAAAGGAGGTCTCTTTATTTAGTTGCCAGAAATTTCAGTGACAGCAGCATGTTTCTGAGGTGGCTGACAAAATGGAGTTGAGAGTGGGTGGGTTTTTATACCTTCTTTGGGCCTTTGTGTTTGAGGTGCCTGTTCCTGTGCAATGTACTTTGACCTGTGCTTGAGTGTGCCCTTTTGGTATTCTAATTATTGTTGCCTGACTCTCGTTGTGTCTTTGAGATCATGTTCTATCCTTGGAGCTGGGTGGGGGATGAGGATTTTAGGAGTCTTTGTTTTTCTAATCTCATCCAGCCCCAGTCTTCCTGAATGGATTACCAAATCTTCATTTCTAAAAGCTGGCCTGCTCAGTTTCTGCCTGGGGCAGGGAGACTGGGAGCTGTTTCTGCCTAAGATTTTTCTCCTTTAGGGGAAATATAATATTCTGCCTCTTTAAAATCCCCCAAAATATTTCATTCTCTGGAGGGGGGTGCTGATATCCTACAATGTGCTCACATTTTGTGACCTTCTGGCATGCAAAGTTAATGGGGAAGTCAGATTCACTTAACAACCTTGGTAAGAAAGGTCGTAAAATGGGGTAAAATTCACTTAACAAATCTCTCACTTAGCAACAAAAAATTTGGGCTTAAATGTGGTCGTAAGTTGAGGACTACCTGTAGTCTGAAATGTACAGATCTCCACTCTTTTAATTGAGGCAGAAGAGCATATTAGAGAAATTCCATTTTAACAATACAACAAATCATTATTTAACTAGTGTCATTTTAGTGTACTTCAGATGCAAGAAAAAAACTTTCCATAGATGATATTACTACTGAGCATGCATAAAATCCTGTTTGGTCTTTTACACATACGTAAAATTCCATTGGATGACATTCCTCTTTAATGGACACCCTTCTCTACATTAATCCGTTAAATTAAGGGGTTATTGTAATCTGAATTATCTTTGGGAAATCTTCCCTTATAAATGCAGTAGCCCTACTATTCATCTTTTCAAATGTTCTTTAAAATAAGGAGAAATATAAACTTAATTTTGTGCTTCTCTTTTTAATGTCTGTGTTTCTCAGTTTTCTTTTCCCCTTTCCTGTGAATTAAGAGTACTGATTGTCCAACAGATAGTCGGGGTCAATTCTTTCACTCTATAAGTTCTAGCTAGTAGCAAAACCATTAAAGAAGCATCGCTTCTATCTTCTCTGTGGCTACTGTGCACTGTTTATTTCCTACTGCTTTCCTCCCCTCCCTTTTAATTAGCTGAAGTTGGAAGGTCATTCAAGGGGTAGACAAACAAGGCTAGACAAACTCAAGCAGAGCCCTGAAGCCAGATCCACCCTGTTATGCTTCCTTGTTCCATTATTAGCTATTTCCCCAACTGGCTGATCACCTTTTCAAAGGAGATGTTGAAGCAAAGCCAGAGAAGCTAGCTAATCATCATGCCAATACTGTTTACTGCTTTCACAAAGCAGAATGGTGTCCTTCTGCAATGTCTTGGAACAGTTTTCACAGAGGCAGAATAGAATTTTGCAACTGGGGACAATGATTTTTATGCCAATGTGGTTTTGTCCTGACTCAGTGTGAATTGGATGGCACTTTAGTTTAATAGAGGAGAAAAAAACCCAAGAATGCAAAAATCCAGAACCATGACAAGCGTGCTTTGGATAAATGCAAATAAGCACAAGAGCCTTATAAGCACAATGCACTCAGCAATGCAGAATTTATTCACTCTATAGTGAGTGAATAAGCCTTGGTAGAACTCCTCTAAAATGGAGAAGTGGAATATCTAAATATTAAATGTTTGAAAGTTTATTTGACAAAGGATTCCAGCAAATTGACCCAAGAAGGTGAATCAATATGATATAAACTATACCTGCATAGATATTATAATCTTGCCAGTTGTGGCATTTTATAATTTGGAATAATTTCACAACTGATGATGGCAAATTGTGGATCTATGAATGAGTTAGCTGAAGGGTATCTGTACAGGGAGAGTCACATGAAATGATGATAAATATGTGGAACCAACCTGTATTTTTGTCTTTGTCTGTCTTTCTGCAGGGTGCAATATGGGAACCTCAGAATCATTCCTCATCATGACCAGCTGATGGTGATCAAGAGCTTTTTGCTAAATGTGCAATAATAAAATGATAAATACATGATCCCCCTGAGCATTTATATTCAGAGCTGATATAAGCTGTATTTTTTTTTTTACAAAAAAAAACCACCATTCAAATGAGTAAACGGCTGGATATATTTAGATTTTATACCACCACACAAAAAATAATTATTTTAGGAGGTGTTGAATGAAGATTGGCTTTATGGACAATAAAAATGTCTGTCTGACAAAGCCAGATCAGGCCCACAGAGAAGATGCAAGCTTTGCTTTTTATTATTATTTTTTAAATTGTGCAGTTATTCATTTTTGACCCTTTAGTTTCTCTTGCACTATTTATTGACCAATTCTACTAGCTGGATTTAAGAGCGCCAGTCATCTTGAAGCTTTAGGAGGCTGGATTCTTATAGCTGACACTGTGCATGGTTGGAACATGAGTTTGGGACCTTTCTTCCAACTTGCTAGATTGTCTTCCAAGCTTACTCACCTTGTGACAATACCTGTATTCTTGCAGCCATGAAGAGAAGCAATGATGTTGGAACATGTTTGTTCTGAGTCTCTCAGTGGCTTCAGTTTGATTCTCCAGTTTCTTCAATTGATTGGAACTTTATATTGGGGTGGGACTTTAAGGGACCCTGAGAAGTTTGCCTTACCTTTCAGCATCTACCTGCTAAGTAGCTTCTCCTTCCTGTTATGTTTACTACTGGGCTTTGGTGATGATAACAACAGTATAACGGAGTAGTGCTAGGCCTATGAGAACTGAGCTGCAAAAATCTATTTGACCATCAGATGGCAGCAAAGCAATACCAAAAACTGAAACTGCAGGAACTGCTTTGCCGAGAAATATGATTCATTGTTGCCATCTAATTTTCATCCTGATTATTTGCAGCCCCAATCTCGTAGTTCTACCAACACCCAGGGAGCTACCCTATTTTATCAACCCTCTAGTTGCAGTCAAACAATTGTTTGCAAATGACCCATTACAGCCACCATGTAAGTCTGTGTTGTTGTGAATGTGCGGTTGATGGGTACAGCAGATGCACAATATGTGTAGGAGAGAGTGTGTGTGTGGGGGGGGGGGTAGCGTTGAGGGGAAAGGAGGCTTGCTTTGCCCTCTGCCAAGATTCACGTATTCAGACAAAGCCAATAGGAGAAGCACTTAAACCACTTTCATTAGCAAAAAAATTGCTCCCAGACTCTACCCGGGAACCAATGCTGGCTGCCAAAACAGCTTTTAAAAGGAAATGAGAGACATTCACAGAGGAAAGGGTCTCGGTGGCTGTTAATCTTAAGGGTGATATATTGCCTCCAGTTTCTCAGGCAGGGTGCCTCTCAGTTCCAAATGCTCCAGCGTATGAGCTGGCAGATACTTTTGACCGATGGAATTCCCCTCCTGCATTTCTGACAAAAAAAAAATGGCATTACAGTAGCTCCCAGTAATCAAACTGGATTCTGATTAAAGCACAGTTGTGCAACACAAGGTTACTTCACTGGCCTCTGCTTGGCCACTCTGAGATCCAGTGCATGTATGCATCCCCATCAAATATAATGACCTTTGCAGTTATCTCTCACCAAAAATTTGACATGCTTGAACAGATCTCTTCCTCCTCCTCTTCCTCCTCCTCCTCCTCCTCCTCCCTCCTTTCTTCCATGTGAATTCACCTACTCAAGCTTAGGACTGATACTGGAAATTCTCCTGCTGATCCACTAACATGGGAAGACTCAGCAAGAAGTCAGATTTTTTTCTGCTTATGATCAGGAATGCAGGGAGGTATTCCTTATTCCTGCAACGATCACTGTAACCTGCAATTTGTTTCTCTGTATTACAAGGCAGAGTAACCAGAAAAAAGTCTTTGAAAGGGGACTTCAAGCTGGTTACCATATCTGTTCTATGCCGCTTTGCCTCTGTTAAGCCTGCCTTGATAAATTGGCATCTAGGACTACAGAGAGCTCTGAAACCGGCTGGTCTATAAAAATAGTTCCATGTCATCCGATTCCTGGGTAAATGTCTCCACTTGGAAACGCACCAGGTAATTGTTTAATCAAGTCACACACTCCTTAATCATATTTTAAAAATACCAAACCCGCATTATACAAATAAGCTCCTTCTAAATGGAAGCAGCAGATTTGACACAAACATATTTGCAATTACAAGGATGTTTTCTGGAGGTCAATGATTCCCACGATGAATGCCAAGGTACATCAGTGGGCCTCAGCTGGAAGGATTTGGGAAGAACTGAACTGTGCTTTGAGAATCCCTTCTCTGCCTTTCCCTTTCTCTTACCCCTTTCCTTTCCTAAGTCAGTACCCAATGCATTTTGCAAGTTTTGGGCATCTGCAGCTGTTCTTTTTTTCTAGGCTGGCAGTTGGATTGTTTGTCTCTGATGCCTAAATCAATGCTAAAGTCAAAGGAAGTTACCTGACTTTCTGTGAAACATTGCAATCCAGGTACTTTGTCTTTAATTTCCTGAAAAAGGAAGTCCTGTTTTTAGCTTGGCCCACAGAACTGAAATGAAATGGTACCAACATGCCCTTTTAATCAAGCATTGTTGTTTTGAAGTTTCTTTTCTTTTAATCATTTTCTCTAAAAAGCAACTCTGCCTCAACAATCTTCTATTTTGGGTTTTTCTCATTTGAACAATGTACTTCCCAAAATGTAAGTCTCCCTGTGTGTATATTTCTTTAGTCGTTCACATTGATAGAAAAGGATACAAATATGTTGTAAATACACTGTTGAACATGTACAAACACATGGGCACACGTATTTTTATAATGTTTCATGAAGCAGAGAAGATGTTGTTTCTTGCCAACATTACTGAGAAATATTTTGCTGATAAAATGATGTGGAACTTATTGTTGAGTTTTTAAATGGGAAAAAAAGACAAGAAAATCAGCATCGCTGCTTATGATTTTAATACTTGTATGTATAAAGGTTACACTTTGCTTGGTACTGATAGACAATATACCCTTCTGTACTGATAGGAATCCTTATTCTAAACCTATGCTGGGCTTGTATGGCCCTTTTGTGGTGAATGCCTCAAGCAAAATAAGCAGAGGTTTTGCAAAAGCCTGGCCCTAGAACAGGGGTGTCAAACTCAATTTCATTGAGGGCCGCATCAGCATTGCGGTTGCCCTCAGGGGGGCCGGGTGGGTGTGGCCAGGGTGGGTGTGGCCTACTGGGTGGGCATGGATGGAGTGGGTGTGGCCTACTGGGTGGGCGTGGCCAGCTCTACATCGTTCGTGTCAAGGGTGCCTGTGGGGGCCTGGGCAGGAGTGGGACAGATCTGAGGGTCTCTGGCAGAAGGGGGTGGGACCAGGGCAAGTGCCAAGGCATGGTCCACTGGAGGAGCCTCCGCAGCATGCACCCAGGGGGCGGGGCCAACACGGCAGGGGCTGGTTCCTCGCTGTTTCCAGACGGCCTTGTGGAGCTAAGACTGAATGCGTTTCAGCATAGATGGCCACCACAAAATTGTACATTGGCTCCCGGCCGGCCGGGGCCAGGGCCAAGGCAGCGGGGGCCGTTCCCTCACTGTTTCCAGGATGGCTTCGCGGGCCACATGAAACCACTTCGCGGGCCCTAGATGTCTGCCCTAGAACATTTTTAATGGGGAATGCAACCTATGCTTAAGGAGCTTTTACAGTCAGTGGGAATTACATGGAAATGGAGCTTGATGCATAAAATACTTGTGCACGTGTTTCTTTTCCTTTTCTTTTGCTAACTCTGGAACCTGTTTCATGTGATCCTGATGCTCTCTCTTTTTCTTCACCCTGTGGCAGCAGCTTTCCCATGGCAAATGGACCAGCCTGCTATTTGCCACCAGCTTCTAAAGATGAATAACACCACTTTTATTTCTGGGTAAATGTGTCCATGGATTAGTGATGGTGGCCCCAGGTCACTGCTTCCTGGTTATGCACATGACACTTGCACTCAGGGTCAGCCTGCTTCTAAGGCATCTTCTCCACTCAAGGGTTGAGGTTTCCGTACTGGCCTGAAATATCTGGATGACCACCATTGCAACAAGAAACAGGGAAAGTATTATCTCTTAGCGAGAATCTATTGGCCGTCTAGATTTTTTCAGACAGAATATGGTAATCCTGCCAAAGGACATCTAAACAATGCAGGGCAGTGGTGGCTGGATGGGAGGATTTTGTGCTGAGGACACAGGTGTAAGAGTTCCATCAGTCCTGGCCTTCCATTAGGCCAAGAATGTCAAAATCGCAACGTCACGTGACGTGTCGCAATATATCACGACTTTTTTTGCCATTGCCGGCAATGGGGTGGGCACGGTTTTGCTATGTTGCATCCGGCTTGCGGGCCAGCAGTTTGGCACCCCTGCATTAGGCAATCTATTCTTGGAGCAAGCAAACTGGCCACAGAACTTTCTAGATTTGTCTAGATTTTGAAATGAAACATGTCAGTAAAATTCAGCCTTGGAAGCTTCCTGGAACTGCTTTTCTTGGAAAGCATGGAGGAGTATGCTTAGCTTACTGAAGAGACAACTGAAGGAGATGGTATAGAAGTCCTCAAATAAATGAAGGGTTGTCACACACAGAAGAGAAGGAGATTCATTTTCTGTTACCTTAGGACAAGGACCAATGGGCTAAAACTACAATAAAGGAGATTGAGGCTAAATATAAGCAGGCATGTCCTGAGCTGTCAGCCAATGGAACAGTATTCATGTAAAGTGATACATTCTCCTTCACTGATGGTCTTCACACAGAGGCTGGGTGGCCATTAGACATGCTCTAATGCAGTGTTTTTCAAACTTGGCAACTTCAAGCTATGTGGACTTCAACTTCCAAAACTCCTTAGCCAGCCTTCTTCAGTTCTGGAAGTGCAAAGAGATGGGAGGGGGAAATCAGGGCAGTGCTTGGCCCAGCTTGTTCTGATCCCAGGGTCCTTGAGATATGTGGCCATTACTGAGATTCCATCGAGCTGAAGGCCTAGAGCAGGGGTATCAAACTGCCGGCCTGTGGGCCAGTTGCATCATACAGAGGCCGCGCCCACCCCAGCTCCAGCAATGCAAAAAAAGTCGCGACACGTCATGTGACATGGCAAGTTTGACACCCGTGAACTAGAGGATGGCCAGGATGAGAAAGGCTGCACTGGAACACTTTTAAGGAAAATTTGCAAGTGTTAAACACTGCTAAGCCATGAACCTATTGGATATTAACTTCCTTGCTGTGCCATTCCTTCATTGGAGGTATAATGCATTAAGCTATATGTTATCGTAAAAGGGCTACATTACCCTGATGTCTCCAGGAAGATCTAGGAAAGCCTTGTGCCTGAAATCCTGGAAGTCCCGGGTGTGACTCACAGCTTTTTGTGTATCTAAGGTGAAGTAAGGCAGGGCAAGCCGAGACAAAAAGCAAACAGGTACTCTGAATTACCATTGCTGGTGCTGAACTCAACAGTTTTACAGGGCCAGATGGAAACTTGTTTCTCATTGGTACATCTTGTGCCGGCCAAGCCAGGAGATGCAACACCAGCCTTTACATTATGATGTGGGTGTGGAAATAATTCCCACGTCCAGAGCAGTTTCCTATAACCATCTATTGTTATCTTGCAAGAGGCTACCAGGGCCACTTATTCTAGATTCTTGAGGCTCAGGAGGACTTTTGCTGCTATTTGACAATCTGGAGGCAGCTCTTCTGCTGCAACAGAGGTCAGGCTTCAGGTATCATTTTAATAATGCACAGGTGAGCATTTCCCTCATTGGAAACTTTTGTATAATTTTGGCCTGCCAAAGAGTTTCACAGACTGTCATGGACATTGTGTAAAAGTGCCAGGGGCAACTCCAAATCTGTCAGAAACAATCCCTAGGGAACTTATTTATCACATTTCTAAACTGATATTTGTATATTTCATAGATTCACACATATGCTTTCAATATGAGAGGAAGAGGAGCAAAGGTCAGTTTTTTTGTTTTTAAATCGGACTGTGGACTTTATAGATTCCTCTGTTCATGCTGAAATGCAGAGTGATCCTGAAAAGACAGCACCAAAATATGTTTAAAATATTGTTTGTGATTAACTGAATCTCCTTTAAAGATCAATCAATCTTTTTAAAAAGTTGTGCGTTGTTATGGGGGGAGGGAGTTAAATGCATAACATAAAAACAAAAGTCATTGGAGAAGGAATTGATGCTTGGGAAAAATCAAAGACATTTTTTTTTTAAAAAAAGGCCAACACAAGACAATTTTGTTATCAGCAACGATACAAGCACGAGTAACGTTCATTACAAAAACGCAAAGAAGTCAAAGAGAGATAAAATGATATTTATTAGGTCTTAAAGAATAACAACTCAATAACTAAGAACAACAACAACAAGGTCAGCAAGTCACGTTGTCCAGAACTGGGACAAGAATTTCCATTGCTAAATAAGGCAATTGTTAAGTGAGTCACATCCCATTTTACATCCTTTTTCCCCCCATGGTTGTTAAGAGGATCACTGCAGTTTTTAAATGAATCACACAGTTGTTAAGCGAATCCAGCTTAACTTTGCTTGTTTGGAAGCAAGCTGGGAAGGTTGCAGATGGTGATTACATGACCCCAGGATGTTACGGCCATTGTAAATATGTGCTGTTGCCACACAGCTGCATTTTGATCCTGTGACCATGGGGATATGTGATGGTCATAAAGGGGAACGCTGGTCATAACTCACTTTTTTCATGCCATTGTAATTCTGAATGATCGCTAAACAAATGGTTTTAAGTTGAGGGCTATCTATGTCCTTAAGCTTGGGTTTGGTTGTCTTCTGAAAGAGTGCTAGACCCAGATTCTGGCTGTCTCTGTGTTTTTTCAGAAGAGCACTGAATCCAATGTAGTCCAACTAACAGCTGATGAGTTTTCTCAGTGCAGTAAAAGAGCTTCTTTCCATTTTATCTTGTCGGTTGCTTCTCCTATATCAATCTGTGGCTATTCAAACTATTCTTAAACACTGAACCTGTGTTTAAAAGTAGCTTGAATACCCCCTGACAGGTGCGATTGCTGAGTGGGTGGCATGGTGAAGCAGAAAAGGCATAGGTACATTTTCACAGAAACAAGCTAGACCATTTCTACAGCACACATTATGCTGGGAGAAGACATAAAACACTACTTTAAATCTGGAACAGCTCAAGGTGACTGCTTACCCAAGGGGTGAACAAGGCACCATTTATGAGCAGATGACATAAAAGGAATGGCTACAGAGGGCATAATGTTAATACTTGGTAGCCATTTGCATAAAATATCCTGCATATCTGTGCCTTCCTTGCAAGGGCATGGGATAAACCGTTTGGCTTCTTCTATCTTATACTTTTTTTTTAAAACTCAGCCAAAGTGAGAACAACTTAAAAATAGCAATTCGTCTCAGAGTCTCTCTGAGTCTCTCAGAATGTTCTAGCTGCCCAAAATGGAGAAGAAGGATGACAAATTCCAAAAAGTGAATACAGAAGGAACTCCAGGAACAGGACACTGAATTTCTGTGTGTTTGCGGAGGGGTGGGGTGGGGTGGGCGTAGGCGTAGGAGGATGTAATGGCTGGCTTGGGTCCAGGTGTCAAGATACAAGGTGAGGCCAAAGTGTCCACCAAGAAAAAACAGACCACCCACATGGACCAGAGAGCTGATTCAAAGCAAAAAACCAGCTTTGCTACAGTTTCCAATACACTAGAGAATGTCAAAAGTAAATCAACTTAGCTTCTAAAACAACACAAGATTGTGCGATCAGGCAGGTCCAGCTATGTCCCCAATGAGATAAAAAAGCACTGGTATGAAAGAATAAATCTGCCTGTTAGTGGGATCAATATCATTCATTATCTTTGTTTTTCTCAATCTCTATCTGCCTTTTGCCCACTATTTCACATTTTCAGACTTGTATTTGCATAAAGCTTCACGAACTTGCTATTGTCATGTCTGCTGAATCAATTAATAACTTAGGGATTTGGAAGCACAGGCTTAGTGATTCAGTTTCTGTTTAAAAGTAGAGAAAAATCACTCTTTTTCAAAATACCTGTATTTTTTAGATCATTTAGCCCTAAAGCATTCAGGCAACTTAACAATTACACTCTGCATAATCAAAGGAGGTTGTCAAGTTTTCCAAGAATAAAGGAGGCCTTCTTTATTATTTTGTGCTTTTAAAGTTCCAATAATGATTTTCTATTATTTTAAAATAATAGTTTATAATTATCTCTAGGGTTGTCGGTTCATCAAGATACGTTTTGGTGGAGAAGACCCAAGGGAGCCATGGTAACGAAGTCATAAACAATAGAAACGATGACAAAAATTATGAAAAGTAATAGATAATGTTGGTAGGCAGCAAGGAATTATTTCTCTAATTTTATTCCCAAGTATTCCAAAGAGTTATTCTAGAAGATATTTTGCTTTCCAATTTCACTTGCAGCTTTGTTTCTAATTATTTGCTTTTATCCGAACTATAGGATAATGTTTAACTTTTTATTATAGCTTTGTCTTAGTCAAAGTAGCATTGGCCTAAATCAGGGGTCTTCAGACTTGGCCCTTTTATGACTTGTGGACTTCAACTCCCAGAATTCCTCAGCCAGGCATGCTGGCTGAGGAATTCTGGGAGTTGAAGTCCACAAGTCATAAAAGGGCCAAGTCTGAAGACCCCTGGCCTAAATAGTGGCGAGACCATTTTGTCTGGTCTCAAACAACAGGGCCAGACTGGTTAGTATTTGAATGAAATATTGTCAGAAAATATCTGGACTATAGGCTGGACCAAGAAGCCAGAAAAAATATACCAGAAGAACGTAATGGCAAACCACTTTCCTATTTGAGAAGCATACTACATGGCCAGATCCATAAAATCCCCTGAAGCTACTTAGCTCAAAGGAGATTTTACCTTTTAGACAAAATCACTTTAGATGAACCAATGGTCAGACTCAATGCTCAGTGATATGACTGAACACATCCATGAAAGTAGCACATGTTCAAAATGCCCATATTGTGGCTTAACCCAAAGGTGCTTTTTTCCAAAAGGCAACTGGACTTTCTTGTTTGTTTGTTTTTTCCTTTGAAACTGTTTCACTTCTCATCCAAGAAGCTTCTTCTTCCTTAGGGAGAACCATGACCTGGATGATTGAGACTCTCCATAGACATTGTAGCTTAGCACACAATTTGTCTGAAAAAGGTCCTGTATAATTAAATATGTAAAGAATATTTAATTAATATTGCTTTATTAATTAATATTACATATTGTAATTAATAAGAATAGAAAGACTAATTTTCTTGAAAAGAAGACTATAAACTGTAGCTTGTAGTTCATACCTGTAGGCTCAGTTTGTAACATAACCTTAAAATAATGTTCAGGTTGAGGACAGATCATTGATGGCACCTCATTAATCATAATCAATCAAGACATGATATGATAAACATTTATTAAATTAGCCACTAAACATCAAGCGTAAGTCCCTTTTCAGTTAAACTTTTCACCAGTGGATTCTGGTGATCTTTTTTTTACTCACGACTCTTTTCCTCTGAGTTTAATTTTGAGTACTCTTTTTGAGTACTTTATTTTCAGATATGTTAGCCATCTTTCAGTGACATTTTGAATTAGAAAGACTGATTATATATTTTAATGACAGATGCGCGTGTGTTGTAATACTATAACATAGTATGAAATGGAAAAATAAAGCAAGTTGATTTCTTGTGAGTATCTAATTGGCTAGGGTAGCACAAAACATTAACCATCATTGATTAATCTATGGCTTAGCACTGTATGCCCTAGAAAATGCACCCTATGGGATTAGTTGATAGTTCAGAATATCATGTAAATCCCTCAAATGGATTAATTCCATAAATCATGGTTGTTAACCATGCTTAAGCATGTTGTACTGACAGAGACACTGTAGAAATATAATTTTTGCTCACTGTGGACACAAGTATGTATAGAAATATCTTCTCTTGCTTGAAGCATGGTTCTCCTCTACCTTCTATAAATCAACAAACTAACATATCCACAGAAAGAAGTCTAAGGATGTGATAGTGACACATCTCACTCTAACAAGCATAGGCAGTGGGGAGAATAAGCTGTTCCATTATCAGTATGCAAAAATATTTTGTATTTCTAGCTTCACGTTAGGAACTCTGTGTGGGATCCAATTTTGACCTGGTACAAAAATAGGAAATTGAGGGACTGAATTTGAAAATAAGATGCTTATTAAAATGGAAATTTGCTTTAGGGAAGCTATTGAGAAAAAAGGTATCGTATCTTTTATGTATAGTGCATTAAGTTGTTAAGTATCTAAAAAGAATCTGAAGCGTTGGAAATCTGCACTTAAAGAACTTGAAACAAGTAATTGTTCATTATATCTGACTGATAAATGAATTTATTTTTATGACATGTTTAAAGCAGCAATCAAAGGAAAGGGAGTGAGAGATATAGAATGAGAAAGACCAAATATGACAACAAACAAGGAAAGAAGTTTGGTAGTAAACCAAACTCTGTTGTTGATTAACAAACTAATTATTTCAATTTATTCTGAAAATGAATATGGAATACACCAGTCGAGACACAAGCTGTCAAAAACAATTTGAACAGTTGTCTAGGCTAAGATAAACAAACTAAGGCTGCATTATAACAAACAGACCTTCTTCTTCCATACAAAATATATCAACTCTTCTGTCGATCCCTATTGATCAGATCTGTGGCAAGTCACAACTAAACATATCTAAGAACCGCCCTAATTTCCTTTGAATGGTTTGATTAGTCAGCCTCACTCAATCCTTGCAGGCCAGTTTAATCTGCACACTGGTCATTTTGAGAGCTATTAAGAAACATTACCTCAAGAGGGAAACAGAAGGGGCAGTGCTGGCAAGCTGATTTCCTCTTTAACCGTCATCATTCTGGGAAAACCACTTCAAATGGCTCTTGCCAGATAATCTCCAGCTTGTCTATAAAACATACAATGGCTCATTAGATAGTTTACCAGGTGACATGGAATCTTCCTACCACACTCAAAAGCTCTGTTGGGATTGTGAATGCTTGTGATGCTTTGGCATTAGTAATCTCTCTCTCTCTCTCTCTCTCTCTCTCTCTCTCTCTGTGTGTGTGTGTGTGTGTGTATGCATGTTGGGCATGCTTCTGAGTAGATTTTGACTCCTGACAACTACCTGGATAATCCCTGCAGTTTTCTTGGCAAGATTTCAGAAGTGGCTTTTCCTTGTTTGCTTTCTAAGGCTAAGAGAGAATGACTGGCACCCAGCTGGCTTCATGCCTAAAGTGGGACTAGAACTCACAATCTCCCAGTTTTCAGGCTGGTGCTTTAGCTACTACACTAAGCTGGCTCTCCTACCAATGATCAGTAATTGACACTGTTTGAAACTGGACATGGCACAATTGGCATTCAGAAGCTTTTGAATGTATGTTTGGAGGGGTTGCTCAAATTAGCCCCCCCCCCCCAGCTGTAACACGACTGGTCATAATTTCCTGCCATCAGATTGAGAAGAAAAGGTAACAGGCAGGAATCGGAAATTTCAGTCATGAGAAAAATAAGGATTTGTATCCAAAATTATTCTGTGATGCAAATACAGAATTTTCTAGTTCTCTTATTAAATGTTCCAGCTTTGCAACTGAAACACGCATGGAAGATTTAACTTTTCAGGTGAAAGCAAATATCCCTTTTCTGTCTGGGGTGAGTCACAAGTCATCTGACTAACTGATCCTTAGGAGCAACGGGGAGGCTTGGTTTTCAATTGAGGGGCTGTGTAGTTGAATGAAAGCTCATGAGGATTGTTCAGTCCTTGGAATCTGGACTCATTTTTCCGGACTCCCTGTGGAATCTATGCCTTTAAATGTTTGCACGTCTTCTTCATCATGGAATATCCAGTCAGCTCAGAGTGCTGCGTCTAACGATTGTAATTAATGCTATTTTAGAATACTGCCCCAACAGAGTAGCACCATATGCTCCCTCTTTTTCTGTGAATATGAAGGTGATGCTCTCTTCTCGTTTCTGCTATCTTGTTAGAAACTGGGAGAAAAAGTGACATAAAAAAAAAAAAAACCAGGGGGGAGGGAACGAGTTATCGGTAATGAAACAAATCCAGAACCACAAAGTCCTAAAAGAGAGGACAAATACTGAGAGACAAATGGTTGGCGTGGCGGGGAGTTAATGGCCAGAGGGGAAGGGACATACAATCCAACAACCAGTCTCAAAGCTTATGTGGCATGCTAGATAAGACTTTGTTGCATTGTACGATAAAGCTACTTTAACCAATTGATCGCCCTCTGTAAACATGGAGATTCTTCTTCTACCCATGAGAGTTGTTTTTTTTCTTTTTTCCACAGCTCAGCTTCTGCTTTTCAGACTCCGCAGAATTCCTGCAGTACCCATGCCTTCCCTACAGTCTCTTAATGCATTCCCACAATAAGATCTCTTTCCTTCCCTTACTCTTCCTTTACCTCTTACTCTTACCTTAACTTTTAGCTTACATTCTAGTTAAAGGTAAAGTAAAGGTTTCCCGTTCAGTTGTATCTGACTCTAAGGGGGTGGCGCTCATCTCTGTTTCTTAGCCGAGGGAGCCAGCATTGTCCGAAGACATTTCTGTGGTCATGTGGCCAGCATGAATGTATGTCAAGGGGCATGGAACATTGTTACCTTCCCACCGAAGTGGTGCCTATTTATTTACTTGTGTCTGCGTGCTTTCGAGCTGCTAGGTGGGCAGGTGCTGAGGCAAGGATGGGAGTTCACCCCATTGTGCCGCGCTCAAGGTCTCAGATTTGGTCTGTCAGCTTTCCAGTGTCTTTAACCACTGAGCCATCGCGCCCCCACATCCTAGTTAAGGGATGATAAAAAGTTATACATTTCCCACATCTTCAACCCATGGCATCAACTGTAGGGGAAAACTATTTTATTCCAGTATCAGCAATGACTTGCACATCAGCTAGAGACAAACTGAAAGACAATGTTTCATGTGATCGTAGAAATTTGGAGTTGTTGGGGCATAACAATGCTGTGATAAATTATATGTGGGAATAAAACTCAATGATGCAAGTATATACAATCCATGCTTCCTAAATCTGTTGCCCTCCAGCTGTGCCACACTGAATGAGAATTCTAGGAATCTAGAATGCACTAGATGGAGGGGGGGGGAGGAATCCAATAGTAACCATCCCTTCATTTCAAACTGTATACTGGGTTTATCCATTGCTCTAGTATGGTTTGTTTGTTTTTGGTTGATGGTGAAGATTGTCACTATAGTCTGTAAAACATGGCTTATGGCTTGGTCAGTCCACTTCTTCCATATTTCTAAACAGACATTTTAATGAACTTATTTATTTTATTATTTATTTATAAAATGAATTGGCTGCCCAACTTACCGTAGGGCAACTCTGGATGGCTTACAGTGATAAAAATGTATCTATACATATATGTTAAAACATAAATAACTTAAAACCAAATACTGAAACCTAAGGACACGTGGGGAGGGTGGGGGCAGTGTGGGGGGAGACGGGAGCTGTTATTACTTGATCAACCACTTCCACTGTACTGTTCCCCCATTGGGGCCCCAGGCCAACTGGCAGAGCCACGTCTTTAGGACCTTATGAAAGGATAGGAGGTTGGGGGCCATCCTCACATTGTGGGGGGGAGATGTTCCATATGTTCCAGATTGGGTCATTCAGGGAGGACCTTGCAAACCAACAGCAAGAAGATCAGGATGAAGCCAGAAGAGATTCTGCATCATTGCTTTCAGACAAGGATACAGGAATTGGGGTGGGGGGGAAGCTGTAGAGAGAGCCATGGTACTCATTGACACTTGAATTTATGCAAGATTGAAAGATATGTTTATTAAATTAAGCATTTGTAACATAAAATAAACTACCACAAAGCCAACAATAGTTAATACAAAGCATTTGTGTAGCATAATGGATGAAACCAGCTGCCAATAATTTGGCTTCCTGATGGTCTTTTCTATTTTCATATATTTGTCCCCAAATCTCAAGATATTTTACTTATATAGTAGTAACCATTTTTACTATGATATTTTAACGTTAAATTCTTACTGTTGCCAGGCTTTACAATATACTGTATATGTTTGTGTGCATGCAACATATAGGCAGATTGCAAAGAAATTAAAATTCAGGGTTTCTTTTTCATGATTTGGCATTAGATTATTTTTCTGAGGGATGGGGTTTCTTTTGGCATGCAATTAGGGGTTTTCTGAAATAATTTTGGATGATTTGAAAAGTTCCAAATTGAGATCCGTTACATATCACCCAGGTTAGAGGTCTATAAGCCTAAAACAAATTGTATTAATGATATTAGCACACTTCATCTGGAGAATTTTAAAGAAAACCCTTCTCCCTCTCCCATCACATTAGCAAGGGCTGATTTATCAACTTTTGTTCACTCATGTACCAGAGCATAGGAAGACCTAAGCTGCTTCTTGCATTAGCATTGGAAAACTAAAATCAAGTTTAGACATAGCCATCCTCTCTATGGCTAGTCCTTGCCAAATAGGTGGTTTTTCTTCCCTCCTATGGAACTCTGTGCTTCATGAACACATTCTCATTCTTTTTTATCTGCAGAGAAACAGAGAGGGTTTGGTGTAGTGGATAAGATGCTGGCCTAGACATCAAGAGACTGTGAGTTCTAGTGCCATCTTATGCGTGAAAGCTGTCTGGGTGACTTTGGGTCAGTCACTCTCTCTCATCCACTCAACCCACCTCACAGGATTGTTGTTGAGAGGAAAATAGGAGGAGGAAGGTGTATTAGGTATCTTCACCACCTAGAGTTATTTATAAAAAAATAATAAAGGTAGGAAAAATACTTCAAAATAATGAGCTTTGCACCAGATTTTGGAACTGACCAGTGAGAAAATATGTTTACTGTAAGTGGCAAAACGATGTGCCTTCTGTCTGAACTTATTCCACCTTTGTTCTGTCTGTAATTATCAGAGCATCGGCATCATTTTTTTAAAAAAAAAATTGGGATAAAACAAGCTTTATTACAAAGGCTTGAGTAGGAGTAATGTTGGCATTTGCAAAGTTCCCTTCCTCCTTGGTGAGATCTGGCTGTCTTCCAGTTGAAGTGGAAAGAAGTGCTGAATTTCATTTTCAGCTTCAGTTCTTTGGCATTTCATGGTTTATGACACAGAAAGTTTTCCATGTACACTTTGGGTAATCTGCATGCAATACCTACAACCAGGTATTACCACCTTACATGGGATTACTGCGGGACCCTTGTGCCTATGCCAATAGTAGGCAGAAGGGAATTCTTTCATTTGGCAGCAATAACACTGAATACCTGGTGCTTTCTTTGAAATCTTTCTACACTGCCAGGAACCCAGCAACACTGGTTAATCCAACCTTGTATTTTAGCTTGCGTAGAAAAGAAGGAATTTTATGCAGAGGGCAAGAGACCCTTGAGCAAGCAGGCAGAGACAGGACAGTTCATTGTAGTTGACTTCACTCATTATACAAAGCCAAAATGGGCTTATTTTGTTTTGGACTAAAGGCAATATGTACCCTGTTTCCCTGAAAGTAAGGCCTACCCCCAAAATAAGCCCTAACTTGATTTTTGGGGGTGGGCCTTATATAAGCCCTACCCCAAAAATAAGCCCTAGTTTTGGGTGAGGCACACACTTAAAAATCAAGCTGGGGCGAGGGTGTGGGGGGTGGACCTTGCAGCCAGGCCTCTCCGTCCCACTTCTTCTGAGGTGTCTTCTGCAACCAGGCCTGAATTTCTCAGTCAGGCCTACATTTCTGGAAAGGCCACTGCAGCCAAGAACCGAGCTATAGATTGAATCCATAGCTCGGTACCCGGCTGCAGAGGCTTTCCAGAAGGGCCTGACTGCGAAATGCAGGCCAGAATGCAGCTGCAGAATGAAGCTGCTCCTTCGGCGGCTGCAGAAGAAGTGGACCGGCTGGGCAGGGCTGTTGGTGCAGGAGGTGAATAAAAAAGACATCCCCCGAAAATAAGACCTGGTGTCTCTTTTGGAGGCAAAAAGAAAAAAAAGACCTGGTCTTATTTTCGGGGAAAATAAGGGTAATCTAAATCAACAAACCATTAAAAAAAAAAATGGCTTAACGCTATGGGAATCCACCTAACTGCCTTTGCTATCTTGCTTGATTTCTTTTTTTTTTTAGTCATAAAAAAAGAATATAGCTTTGATAACAGAGATTACTGAATGCTCAGTGTTATGTATTGGGCCTTGCTGAAGTCATTCAGCAAGGCTCAGAAAGTCTGTAAAGAGGCTGGGCCTTGCTGAGTCATTCAGCAAGGCCCAGGAAGGTTGGAAACAAGTTGCAGAGACCCGGACAGACCACATGTCTGCCCGGGACCGTTGCAGAGACCCGGACAGACCACATGTCTGCCCGGGACCCAGACAGGCTGTCTCCAGCCTCGTGCACATGCGCGAGGCGGGAGAATAGCCTGCAGTCATTGGTTGAGCCTCCCCTTGCAGGGGGAGTATAAAAAGGGCATGTTGCCATTATTTCTCTCTCTTCTGCAAGCTCTTCTGCTCTCTTCTGTTCTGGCTTCTGTTCAGTGCAAGTACCCAAATAAAGAACATCTTTTTGCATCAACTGCCTCGTCTTCATGTCTGTGTCAAGAACAGAACATTGGCGACGAAGGTGGGATGCGCCGCATCGGAAGACTGCTACGATGCTGTTAGGCCTATTCATCTAAAGGCCTGACGAGCGGAGAAGTTCGGCGTCTGATGGAAGCGACTGCCTGCCAGCATGAAGACGCTGGAGGTGAGCTCGGCTTCAAGGGACCCCTTCTCATGCCTCGAAGCGGAAGGAATCAAGGAGAAGCCACCGCTTGCCAGTATGAAGATGCTGGAAGTGGGCTCGGCTGTGTGGGACCCCTTCTCCGAGAAGTACGGTGTCCAGAAGAAGCAACCACCTGCCAGTACGAATACGCTGGAGGTGGGCTTTTGGCTTCGTGGGACCCCTTCTCCGAGAAGCGCGGCGTCCTGGAGAAGCAGCCGCCTACCAGTACGTAAACGCTGGAGGTGGGCTTGGCTTCGGGTGACTCCTTCCCATTCCTTCCTCCTTCCTTACGGCGAGAGACGTGGATGAGGCTATCGGGTACAGCACTGTCCAACACTTTGAGACCAAGAACCCTCCAGCTGCAGTTCCCGTCCATTGAGAAGTCATGCGAGAGGCCTCCGGAGACGAATCCGAGGACAGACTTCCACCATGGACGGCAAGAAGACTGCAAGAGCGCAGAGGGCCACCGCCTGCATCCCTTCGATGTTTCGGCTGTGGGGGTCGCCACATGAGAGCCGACTGCCGTTCTCCTTCTGCTGTTGCTGGGCATGTGGCAGGCAAGGCCACATCGCATCAGCCTGCGCCAGATACACAAGCCCCCTAATGAGTTGCCTCTGAAAGATACCATGGTCCCCAGCCAATCCAGGGTGGGCTTCTGCGCGTCCCGTAGGGGGGTGTGTAAAACAGGGACTCGCAGGCCCCTTAAGACACAACTGCGCATGGTTGTTAAGTTGCAGGGAGTTCCCCTGGCCAGGGAGCTGGACGCAAGGTCCGCTCCTCCTATTATTGCTGCTGACACCCTTAATACGGGTTGTCCCAGGAGTGGCTCACGAGGCCAGCTCAGGCCCTCCAAGTTTTTCCTCCCTGACTTTCAGGTTTCAAGAGTCAGAGTGCAAGGGAAGGCCACGCTAAGAGTTCAGCGTGAGGAATGCGATGGCTGCCATTCCACGGTCTATACTGACCACAAGCCTTTGCTGGGATTGTTACTACTTACAAACAATCCCCACACACAAGCTTTGCTGGGGTTGTTACTACTAACAAACAATCCCCCCACACAAGCCTTGCTGGGGTTGTTACTACTAACAAACAGTCCCCACGCACAAGCCTTGCTGGGGTTGTTATTACCTACAAACAACCCCCCACACATTATATCTCCTAGAGCGCTGAGATGCTCTATTTTCTTAGCAGCTTGTGATTACAACCTGGTTCACAAACCAGGCACTGAGAGGGGCCACGCTGCTGGCCTAAGTAGGTTACCTCTTAAACAAATAGAGGCAGATCCTGCTCCTGCTGTATCCATTCCATCCATTCAGGACTTACCAGAATTTCCCCTCAATGCTAGGGATGTGGCTGCAGAAACAGCCACTGATCACACGCTTACACGCGTGCTGACATGTGTGTTGTCAGGATGGCCTGACACGTGTCCTGGTGCTGAATTCCAGAGTTTCTGGCGCAGGAAGCACGAATTGTCCACATTTAAAGGGTGTATCCTGTGGGGCAACAGAGTACTCATTCCGGCCTCATTGAGGACTAGAGTCTTGCTCTCTCTTCATGAGGGACATCCGGGAATAGTGAGGATGAAGGCGCTTGCGCGCAGCCATCTCTGGTGGCCTGGTCTCGATAAGGACATCGAGGCCCAGGTTCAGGGATGCCAAGTGTGCCAGCAATCACGGCCAGAAATGCCCCAGGCCCCTGTACATAGGTGGGAGGAGACACTCACTCCTTGGTCACGCGTTCATATTGATTATGCTGGGCCCTTTCAGGGGCAATTCTTCCTCCTCCTTGTGGATGGCCATTCCAAGTGGCTAGAGGTCATTCCTGTGTCCTCCACCACTACTGCCAGGACCATCCAGGTGCTTAGAGGAATCTTCGCTTCCCATGGCCTTCCTGATGTTCTAGCTTCAGACAATGGTCCACAATTTACTTCTTCTGAGTTTCAGGCATTCTCCAAGACAGCTTGATCCAGCATGCCACATCTGCTCCTTTTCATCCTGCCACAAACAGTCAGGCTGAACGCATGGTGCGCATTACCAAAGACACATGCAAGAGAATCACTCAAGGACCCTGGCATCACAGGTTAGCTGATTTTCTTCTCACACACCGCACTACACCATGCATGACTACAGGAAGAGCCCAGCTGAATTCTGCTGGGGGTCGCAGATGCATTACGAAGCTGGACAGGCTGCACCCAGACCGGGTGGCTGCACAGGCATCGCGGCTGCAGGCACCTTTGGGACTCCAAGTGGTTTCATCAATAAAGGGGTTACCTTAACACTTGGTTGTATGTATCATATCATTGTGAAGGAAAGCCATCTCCTTATTGTACCCAAAGAGAATGCCTATGTTGTACATGTGTAGTCACTGTAAAGAGTCACATCAGAGAAGTCATGAGGAAAACAAGGGTTTCACCACTGCTAAATGTATGATTCCAACTTAGAATGCTGCATTGTGTACCAACCATTGCTAAGGCTACAGATGCTAAACCCTATATGTAATCCTCATGTAAGCATGCCTGCACAATCATACACTCTCCTCTTGCTCCTATGTTCAGGATGTGTAAGTGATAGTGACACATTCTGGTCATAGGGCGTTCATTCATTGGGAGGAATCCAAGTCCTTTTTCCATCTTGTGGCTCATTCTGACGCCACATCCATCAGTTACGCTGGCGGCTTCCAGGGCACAGTTCCTCCCCTGGCTCCACTCTCGGGGGGGAGAGGGACCCCAAGTATGATTGGGGGATCACAGTCTCCCCACTTCTAATGATCCAGATGGGGGCCTTGCCACGGAAGGCTCCTGACTCTGGCAGCGGTCCCTGGCTAGGGACAGCTCCAGATGGGGGAGGTCCCTGGCTAGGGACAAATCCCCGTACATGGGTCACTCAGGCACTCCTGCTGCTGGTCTTGGGCTCAAGGGACAATGCTCCCAAGAGGAGTCCCAGGGAATTCCGGGGAAATCCACCCTGCCAAGGGACTGGGGGAACTCAACCCCCCCAAGGAACTCTGGTGTTGGGTCTAGCGGATCCAGCCAGTCAGCTGGCAGGGGGAACACCTGAGCTGTTTGAGGGGAAAGCCCTGGGGTATTGTAACACCTAGCAGACACTCCAGGCACCTATGCCTATCGTAACACCTAACAGGCACTCCAGGCACTTATGCCTATGCAACACCTACCTCAAATAAGTACAACTGTACTTAAACCCAGTCTGTTTCCACGCAGCAGAATGGGTTAAGAGTCCTCTAAGCAGTACAACAGATGTGAGGTCTCTAAGGGGCTCATATTGTATAAAAGCTGTATGTATAAAGGCTGGTTGGCCAATGTTATATTACTGTGTTAATCCCTTGTGAGTATTGTTTCATTCAAGAGGGGAGGGGTGTTATGTATTGGGCCTTGCTGAAGTCATTCAGCAAGGCTCAGAAAGTCTGTAAAGAGGCTGGGCCTTGCTGAGTCATTCAGCAAGGCCCAGGAAGATTGGAAACAAGTTGCAGAGACCCGGACAGACCACATGTCTGCCCGGGACCGTTGCAGAGACCCGGACAGACCACATGTCTGCCCGGGACCCAGACAGGCTGTCTCCAGCCTCGTGCGCATGCGCGAGGCGGGAGAATAGCCTGCAGTCATTGGTTGAGCCTCCCCTTGCAGGGGGAGTATAAAAAGGGCATGTTGCCATTATTTCTCTCTCTTCTGCAAGCTCTTCTGCTCTCTTCTGTTCTGGCTTCTGTTCAGTGCAAGTACCCAAATAAAGAACATCTTTTTGCATCAACTGCCTCGTCTTCATGTCTGTGTCAAGAACAGAAGACTCAGCATGCTGGTTATTGCTGTACTTTAGTTTCATAGCTGGGCAAGGTAGCAGTCAGGCAAATCTGAAAGCAGATTCAGTGCCTAAATTCACACAATGTATGAAATCATTGGCCATGATTTACAACTGTAATGCCTGAGCTCACAGAATAACTATGCCAAAATCCAATAAACTATGTTGTAACTGAGTGAAAAGTATGAACTCTGGCATGTAGGTAGCCTTAGGAGAAAACCTTAAAATAAACAAAATGTTTGTGTTATAGCTGAACCCAGCTAGTAACATGCTACAGCAGGGGTATCAAACTGCCGGCCCGCGGGCCAGTTTCATCATACCGAAGCCGCGCCCACCCCATTGCCGGCAATGCAAAAAGAGTCGCGATATGTCGCGACACATCACGTGACGTGGCGAGTTTGACACCCGTGTGCTACAGGGTAGCTGCTGATTCTAATTGCTGTATTTTATTGTTGTTTGCCAAGGCTTAACAGCATTTTTATAAAGGGAGCTTAAGTGATTTTTTTTACATCTGTGAATTGAATGAACCATCTAAATTAACTAGAATGTCTACTTGATTTTCAAAATCTGCCAATAACAATTAAGCTTGTGTTTGTGTCATTATATATTCATCTATATTTTTCCTTTTTATGCACACATTTCCCCTATCATTAACATGTAGCTATTGGCTTCTTAATACAGGAATCTATTCCTTTTTCTCGCTACTATGAAAATCACCATGAGCATTGATTCCCTGACTGTCATTGCCACCATTATCATTAATTTCACCTCCATTTTGTCTCATGGTAACATCATTTGCAAGTGATGTATTTGTGGTGAAAAGCACTCTAGCATCATTAGGTACAGAACACAACCTTCTGTACTTTTAGCTTCTCTGCAGCATGTACTAACTCTGCCAATATTATGATTCTATCTATGGAGTTAACAGTATTTGAAAATACTAAGAATACCATCTTGTGTAGATTTACTGAGATGTTAGTCTTACTGACTTGCATATCAAGTAAACTAGAGTCAATTTTATTTAGTGGTTATGAAGTATATTGGCCTGTAACATAGGCCATAAATAATGGTTTGTGTCACAATTGGGAGTCATAAATCATACTAAGCTAAACTAAATCAAGGCATAACACAACTTGGGCACCCAATTTTAGATAGGAACAAGCTTCATTGACTTGGGGAGTTACTTTTAGAAAGTTATGAACATGCATAGGATTACTTTGTTGATATACAGTGCAATATACTCATTATTATATATCTTATTGTGTGTTTGGATTCTGAAATTGCAGATTAGGAGAAAGAAGTGCTCATTGGAAGCTGTCCACTGAAACTGTAACTGTATTGTTGATGTTTTAGAAGCAATGTTATTTAACAACTCTTGTTTCAGTCCTGAAGGACAGAGTGGTAGTATTACATTTTTTTTGTAATTTTTAAAAATTGCAATAGTTTTGTTCAGAATAGTCTTCTGCTTTGTGATGTTACGTAACTTGCAGTTTAATAATTTAACTAACTTGCTTGAGTATAGACATCATACTGATTCATAAATTAACCAGATTACCTTAACCACATTTTGTCTCAAATTCTGGCTTTACTTCTACATTACAAGTTGGAATGAACTGGCTTAGCAGCTTAGTCCTGCATCAGATTGCAATGGGTAATGGCTTTTTCAAAATCACTAAAAACCCATTTAACTGGGTCTTCCTTCCCACTGTTAAGTCAATCTGATCAATTGGAAGCTATATTTACATTTTATAAACGTACTAGATTGCTCCTTCCTCTCTGTTTTTTAGAATAATACAACCTGCAAGGCAGTAGAGTACCAATTGAAACTATCTTCAAAATAACATATTTGCTTGATAATAGTTTGATTGGGACTCAATAAATCCACCAAAGGAAACAGCAATGCCAAAGAATGGTTCATGTATCTTGGTAGGTGCAGTTCCAGAATTACAGTCCCCTTAAATGTTGACATTCAAGCTAAGGGATGCTCAGTTGTTCATTTTTGTCTTTGGAGATCTAAGTAGCTTCTTTGGCACAACTCTCTTCTCTTTCATCAGTTGCAGTTACAAAGCACCAACATATCTCTAGCAATCTCTGTAATAGGTTATTGTAATGCCTTAGCTCAGGGCTTTTCAACCTGTGGTACGGTACCACTTGTGGTACATTAACAAGTGGCAGGTGGTACGCAGCCCTGCCTAGCCAAGTGTAGTGGGGGAGGGAAAGAGCCAGCGCAGGCAAGGACTTACAGTGAGAGAGTCCTCTGGAGCTGCAGTGGCTGGGGAGAGACAAAGGGCCCAGGCTCAGTTCTGGCTCACCCTCCCCCATGAGAAAGGAGGAGGAAGGGCCGGAGACAGGAGAGGCTATAAAAGGAAGCAGTTTGGGCGGGAGAGGGAGAGAGAAAAAAGCAGCAGCCTTGGGAGGAGGCAGAGTCAGCTCTAGCTGCACCGAAGGGAAAGAGGTTGAAGGAGGAGGGTGGGGGAGGGGTTGCCCTCCCAGAAAAGACAGCAATGGCTGGAGGTGAGGCACGAGGGAGGGAGATGGAGAGTGGAAGGATTCTTATGTGCTTTTGTGACTTTGAAGTTCTGGGATTTGTGCAATGTGGGCTTTGTGTTCTTAAGGAGTGTTTGGCAATTTCTATTTGGCTGATGGCTCATGTTAGCTTCTATTGCTCTGCTATTGTTAGCTGTAAGTTTTGCTGCAAGGGATTTTGAAGTATTTTTGTCCTGAATGGATTTTGCCTGTAGATTCCTTTACTTATGAATGGAGCCATTTGGGGAGGCTGCCTTAGCCAGCAGCCAATACTTACTACATTTTTTTTTCTTCCTTACTTTCCTTTCTAGCCAGTAGCTAATTCTTAAAGGGGAATGTGCCTTTTTAAGCTAGTTCACTCAGCAGTTTGTCTTTTCTGTTTCTGGAGGCTTTTCCTTGTTTGATGAATATATGGAAGAGAAAAAATATGGTCGGGGTTTTCAAATTCTTCCTTCAGAAGGAGGTGGGCATGAGAAAGAGGGAGGCAGGGAAGGAGGGAGGGAGGGAAGTCCTGCCTTAGCACTTGGCCACCAGCAGCCCTGGCATTGACTTTACTTGTCAAAAGGTTGCAAAAGGGGATCACATGACCCTGGGACACTGTGACCATCATAAATATGAATCAGTTGCCAAGCATCCAAATATAAATCACATGACCCCGGGCATGCTGCAATGGTCATAAGTGTGAAAATGGTCATAAGTCATTTCAGTGCAATTGCAACTTTGAACAGGATGTTTTTTTTGGTCATCAAGTTTTTGACACCTTGCTTGGTGGTACTCGAATATTGTCATATCCTAAAAGTGGTACAATCGGTGAAAAGGTTGAAAAGCCCTGCCTTAGCTGTAGTGCGATAGCCTTGTGGTCAGCCTGGGAACTGCAGTTAATTTCAAATTACAAGATGTAGGCCAGGGATCTTCAAACTTGGCCCTTTTATGACTTGTGGACTTCAACTCCCAGAATTCCTCAGCCAGCGTGCCTGGCTGAGGAATTCTGGGAGTTGAAGTCCACAAGTCATAAAAGGGCCAAGTTTGAAGAGCCATGATGTAGGCCATTGAATGGGACGAAGCACTGAATATATGCCTTGTCAGTGATTTAAGCGGCTACACTGATTTATTTTATTTGTTAGACTTCTCTATTCCACCTTTTATGTTCAGGGGACCTCAGCACTGTACACTGGGTTTCCTTCTCCTATTTGTCCTTATAAGTATCCTGACAAGCTTCTATGCTTGAAGATGGGCTAAAACCTGGTTCTTCTCATTCCAGTCCAACAGATCAATCTCTGTACCATCCCACTTCCTAACTGATTTACAGAAGTGATGAAAAAGACTGTCAGTCTTCAATGGTGCTCCCAAGAATCTAAAAAAAGTTGTTATCAAATTCTAATTTTTAATAAGCGAGAAGGACAATAATTAAATGCATGATTACAGAATAATCATGTTTACCTATGTTTGATTCTAATAAACGTTAATGAAAATCAGATCAAATTAAGTTTTTGGAGGAAGGTACTTGAAGGATTGACTTGCCTATATTAGCTTGTCTGTGTATTTATACAATGTGAATTCATGAATTCATAAACTATGAATCATATTAACTGGATTCCCACAGTACACAAAGTCAAACCAAAATAAGGCAATTATTTACTCAAAGGTCTTTTTCCAAGGGCCATTCTGTGCGATAGGATGATGGGTGACATCTTCTCAGTGGGGCACCACGCTGTAAAATGTTCTGTAAAGACATATTTACCTAAGATTTGCTTTGTTTCTATACAGAACTAGGCAACCACAATCCCTTTAAAAAAAAATCAAAATTTTGTATTAATTTTCTTTTCTCAGACTTCAGTTTTATGCTGCTTTTTTATTCATTTTTCATTATAAGAGGCCAACGAACAATAAGTAGCTATAATTCATTATAATTAAGTTGTTATGTTACATTGTTTTTCTGTTTTATTTTAAAATGTATAGTTTTAGTAAAGCACTGTGTAGAGGTATATAAGCCTAAGTGCTATTGCTATTGCTATTCCTTTGGGGGGGGGGAGGAAATGAGCAGGATAATATTCTTATGACAGACAAAGAGGGAGTGTGGTTTCAGGCAGTATTTTACAAACATAAACTGTTGAAGATAGGGTTTCCCCCCCCCCAATGGTTTATTTTAAATCGAATCTCAAGCAAAGGATGAACGGAAAACCCTTCACTTCCCATTCATCTTACTGACAATGGAGATAGGGTGGATCCCTGTTGGAGTCAAAATTCTTTTTTTGTCATCCTGTAAGAACGATGCAAGAAGGCATATCTATTGTTTCTGTGGTTAGTTTGGTTAAGTGAAAAGAGTGGCTGTTATTGTGATAGGTCTATGTGATTGAGATATCTATTCTAATATATCTAACTTTTCCCTGGAGGTAATAGGAGTTGCTGAGACACACATGCATCCAGAAAGTTACCAAAGAAAGGAACAAGTAGGGAAACAATTTAATGGCAAATTTGCTATTGGAGGCCATAATGTTATCACAATAACTTTTTGACAACTTTGCCAGATAGTTTTAAAAATGGAAGAAATCACAAGAATCTGTTTCCTTTGGCTTCAATGATCTCAGTTGTGGGGAACTGGAGTTTAGCAATATCTGGAAGACTAGAAGTTCTCCATGTCTAAATGAGTACAGCCAGATGAGACGTAGAAATAGTTTCTTTAATTGTTGTTGATATTCTTATGCTAGGTTTCCAAAATATGCTGATTATGGGATCGATTTAAAATCTGACAGGGATGAATATCATCTTCTGCACAGGAGGATTAAGATTATGTCAAGTGCCTGAATCAGTTAACATAATTTCTTTTAAGAACTATTTGCACAATAGTCTGCTTCTTCTGGAATAAAACCTGCTTGAAGTAAAGTTCTTCTTGGCTTTTTAATTTGTCTCTCTGTCTCTGTCTCTCTCTGTCTGTCTCTGTCTCTCTCTGTCTCTCTCTCTTTCTCTCTCACACATACACACACAAATTAATGCCAAAGAACATTTTCCAATGGGCATTCATTCTGTAGGCGGAGGATGTGAAGATCATAAGCGAAGAGGAAGCTATTGAATTCCTCTGTATGGAGCAAGCTGTGTGGTAATCTTCTCCTGAATCACAAAAGAACTAATCATGTTCAGCTTCAGTCAGAATAAACACATATAGAATTTAATGGGTTTTTTTTATTATTGTTATCAGGCTTTGGAAGACAGAGCCCATGATTTCATTCAAACCTTTTGGAGATTTTCAGCAAGAAAAGCTAAGCATTTTGCCTAAATCTCCTTATAACAACTAAAGGCAAGGTACAGGATGTAGTACTTACCTGGCAGTGTGATGGTAGAACCTGATTATCCCTGAGTGATTCAGAGGACAGAATGTACCTGACTCAGGATCTTGAACTCTGTTCTCAATTCTACTAACATGTCTGAAATCATAGAAAGAAGGGGACACGAAGTCTCATTAGTTTGACATAAGAATTCACAGGTAAACTCATTTTGGAGCTCCTATTGTGATGATTAATGTCTCATCTTCTCTAAAATTAGAAATATGGGCACATGTCATGATGAAGGATGTGCTAAACATGGAAAACTGGTTTGGAGAGAGAATTTCATCTGAGTTCAAGATCCAAAGCCCTTTTTACAAAGGCACTAAAATTACAATTTTCTCTGTGGAATATAGTCAGTGTACTAAAAATCAGGCCCCACATGCAATTTATTGTATAAACTACATTAAATTTTCCAGTTGGTTGCCATTTTCTTCTAAAAATTATCTTACTTGTTTGATGCATGACCCTTGAACATTCTTAAGAACAGTACTATTTTCTATGAAAGAAAATATTAATAAAACATACCGTGATTGGCCTATGGGACCAACTTTTGATCTACCCTGTATATAGTTTGCAAAGTAGATGTTCCTAACCCAGTCCCTTCACGTACTGTTTGTTTGTTTGTTTGTTTGTTTATGAAATATATAGGCTGCCCCAATCTGTTATGACTTTAGGTGGCTTTTAAAAAGAAACACATCTCTGAAAAAATAAAGTCTGGACAACAGCTATTCAAAAGATCAAAGCATCACAAAAAGCTCCATCATCCACTCTGATCCTGGCCTGGGGAATACAGTCAGGTTTTAAGAGCTTCTCTAAACAGGGCTGAGGTGGAAGTCATATGACTCTTGGGGGGAATGGTATTATAGAGCAGGTGTCTCCAAACTTGGCAACTTTTAAGATTTGTGGACTTCAACTCCCAGAATTCTAGAGGGCAGGTGCCATGCCAGAGGAGAACTACTTTCTGACTCCAATTGTGACATTGGGAATTGGAGCATGCCAGCTCTGTCAGAATATGTGAAAAGGACTGAAATACTGGATATAGATGACTATTCAAATAACCCAGTGTTATGCCATGAGGGGCTTTATAGGTGATAACCAGCCTTTCCAATTGCACTTGAAAACATACCGGCAACCAATGCAACTCACAAGCAAGAGTGTGGCATGGCCATTCCATGGCATGCTCATAACTGCCTATGCCACTGCATTCTTTGACCAGCTGCAGCTTTGTGGTAGACTTTAAGGATAGCCCCATGTAAAACATTTTTTAATAGTCCAAATGTAAGATAACTAAAATACAAGTGATTGTCTTAAGAGGGTTCTGGTCTAAGTTATAGGTACAATAGGCACATTAGATGGATTTGTACAAACACCTGATATAACTTGGTTATAGTGGTCACTTGATGATTAAATTGTACTTATGAGCCCAAGAAGAACCCCCAAACTGCCATCAGTCCAGAAGAGGAAAGTGCAGCTCCTATCAGATCACTTTCCTCCTTTGGGACTAATACAGTAAGATTTAACATGCTCATAATTTCCAGAAATCTTAGAAATTGCAACTCAGCACAGCCTGGAGGATGTCAGGATGGGGAAACTGTTCTGGAACAACTTCAAATTCAATTGAAGTACAGGTAGTTCTTGGGTTATGACCATTAATTTAGCAACCGTTCAAAATTACAGTGGCACTGAATGAATGGTTTTAATACTGGTTCTTGGAGTTCCAGCCACTGCAGCATCCCTGTGATCACACAATCGCAATTTCTGACATTCTGTGCCAGCTTCCCACAAGCAAAGTAAATGGGGAAGCCGGCAGGAAGTCAGAAGTCATGATCGTATTAGGTCCTGGTTTAATGAGTGTATAGTCTTCCTTTAATGAAGGCAATTAGGATTGCCAGAATTGCCATTGCAAATTGCCATTGCATTTTATGACTGCATTACTTAACAACAGAAATTCCAGTCCCAATTGCCATTTTGTAACTTGAGGACTACCTATGGTGTTTTTTTTTGTTAACCTCAAAATCTTTTATACATGCTATGTTCTTTGCCTGATCAAGTAGGTTTTCATTAATTACTGAAACACACAGTTACCTTTTCCTCATGATATTTTTTAACACTGACTATTTGGGCCATACCAAATCTTGGTAAATATAGAAGGATGACACACTGTATTCTCATTCAACACTCCCTCAAAGGTTAGTTTATGGTATTTGAATTTAAGCTGCAGAGTTTTGGTGATTGTTATTAACAAAGCTGGGGAAATACTGAAGGTATATTAATATTCTAACCCAAGGGACAAGAGTGGTTCAAAAATATGAAAAAGAAATAAAAACATTACCCTTATATTTTCAGCCTTGAAAAAAACTTGTCACATAAAACAGTTTGAAATTTGGTTAATAGCATCAAAGTATTCTTTTTATAGTAACTTACAAAAATAATTTCTTATTTAAATACACTGAATTAAAAATTAAAGGAGGTGATTTCAAAAAGAAATTGAGGTCATTGCATGAAAAACAGAACCAGAGTAATTTTTTCTGGGGCTCTCTTTATTTTTTTCTGATGCTCTTTATAAATTTGCAACATTACATTAATAAGGACACTTATTATTTATTCATTAATAAATTTACATGGCCACCCATCTCATTATATACATGATTTTGGACGACTGACAAAAACAGAGAAAAGGCAAAATCAACAATTAAAACATAAGTAACATAACACAATCTTAATCTAAACCCAGAAAAAGAATGATTAGTGACGCTCTGCCAATCTCTCCCCTGGACATATGTATCTGAAATATCCAAATACCTTCATTTTGCTGCTCCTCTTCAGTGCTGAAATTCGATGAAATCCCTAATTGCTTGTTTGCTTGTTTAAAACAGAGTTCAAACAGCAAACTTTTAAAGAGTGTAAGCAATTGAAACAAAGCAAGTCATCTCACTTTATCTTCTCAACAACCCTATGACGTTAGTTCGGTCAGCCAGGAAGTTCTGGCTGAGAAGACCCAGTTCCAAATATCCACAATGGATAGCATCACTAATTCTTTCAACTGTTGGTGAGTCCCCAGGGTAGAAAAACAATCTGATGTATAGCAAATTCTTTCCAGACCTAGAATATGGCAGTCATGGGATAATACACAAGATAAATTTGCCTTCTTAAAAACAATAAACTCTTTTTTACTTTTTGACCGCTGCTTCATCTTGAGTTGTGGCTATAATCCAGAGGGATAGAAGTTACTTTTCAGACAGTTTTATGTATGGGAATTTTCATTGACTATGAGAATAATGGCTGGATTCCTCTTTAAATTAATTAATATTGCAAAGAAGCAAACCAACCAGCTAGATAATAGCCAAGATAAAAAGGAACCTCTAGTTGCTTTTTTTAGATGCAAAAATCAGTCAATGTAGTGTGTAACATTTTCATTTTCTTGCACTTTGAAGGATTTTTTAAAATTAATCCATAAAAACAGATGTCAGTTTTTCATTAATGTTCTTGGTTTGACAGATTCTAAAGGCACATCTGTTTCCCACCAAAATTTGCACTTAGCTGAAAAAAGAAATTACAGTTGTGATTTTCAGTCTTTTTCATAATGTAGTGGAAAAGACATTGGTCTCTCATAAAAATTGATATATGTAAAATAGTATTGTTCTACCAATACGTCTGTTTAAAAATATTTGACAGTTTCTTTCATTTCCTGGAAAAAAGGAAGGAAAACAATAAGGCTAGCTTAAAAATATATGTTGCATAAATTGGAGCACAGAATTCTTGTATAGTCAATGCATTTCTCTTTGGACCACTCTTTCACTATATTATTTTGTCTACTGGTATAATTTCAAGACTGTTTTTTGAATAGCGTTTGGTACTTTGTGCCATGAATCTCTTTACCCCAAATAAGTCCATTTAGCAGCTAGTACGTTTTATAGGAAAAGTAGATTTCCTATTATTTTCTCCAATAATTGGTGTACAACGTTTCCCTAACTGATTTATAATCTTTCAATTTGAATTTCTTTAAATTGTCCATGAAATCTGAAGAAAGCAGTCCACCCAATATAATAAGTAATTTTGGTTTTTCATGGAAGTATTTATATTATTGACAAACATGGAAATAAATGCATAATAGACAGACCATGATACATGTGTTTATATCTAAATAGATAAACAATACAGTCCTCAAATTACAACCACAATTGAGCCCAAAATTTCCATTCCTAAACAAGACAGTTGAGTTTTGCCCCATTTTATGAACTTTCTTGCCACACTCATTAAGTGAATCGCTGCAGTTGTTATGATAGTAACAATGTTGTTAAGTGAATCTGGCTTCCCCATTGACTTTGCTTGTCAAAAGGTTGCAAAAGGTGATCACATGGCCCCGGGACACGGCAACCGTCCTAAATAGATGCCAGTTGCCAAGCACCCAAATTTAGATCACGTGACCGTGGGGATGTCTATGGAGATTCTCAGTCATCCAGGTCATCCAAGCACAACCATGTTCTGGATGACTGAGAATCTCCATAGACATTTAGCTATCACTTTGGGATGAACACCCTTAGAACGGTGTTGGAGTATGAACAGATTTCCAGAAACATTGCTCACCGTGGGGATGTTGCAACAATCATGTGACAAAAGTCACTGTTTTCATTGCAATTGTAATTTTGGTCACCAGCTTTCTCTAGAATGGAATGACCTTCACTTCAATTTGACAGAATTCTACCAAATTCTTTCTGTATGGATGCCTGGATCATTATATACGGCCATTTGTAAACACTTATCCCAACCAAAAGATTTTTAGATGCCAAATTACAAGCATAACTCCATTTATCTTATTTTGCAAGAGTAATATTTAGGGAGGGGTTAAAAAGTCAATATTGTAATTGACTTTGACTTTGTTGTCGTTTTAACCATTCAGTTATGTTAGACTCTTGGTAACTTTATAGGCATGTGGTCTCCATCCTAATATATTGGGATGCATGTGAAAAAGGGTGGAGCTTTGATCAAATGGAGGTGGTCACTATCATGATTTTTTTTGATGCCAATGCAAATTCTCTGTTCCCATTTCGCTGTTATTTTTTTCTGTATACACCCAGACCCCTGACACCAAAACTTTAGGGAGAAAAAGTTGGAAGAACTGTATGTTTTTTTGTCTGGCAGCATTCCCAGAGCTCTATCTGGAAACATCCTTATTTTCAGAGATGTCTGCATAAGCCTGCAGCCTTCGCCAGTTTTCCTTTGGCCTGGTAGTATAATTTTAGGATCCTCAGTCCTTCTGAAGTGAGCCTGCTGGGCTGGCTGTCTTGGCTGCAATCCGATATAAGCGCAGGTGGTCTTACCAGCTGTAACCTGGAGGAGGCACCTCCCGGTCATGACCAATGCCTAAATTGAAAAGGTTGCCAAGGGAGAAGATGCTGGGATCCAACATGTCTTCTCTTTGCTTAAAAAGGGGGCTTAAAATAATACCAAGTAGCTTCGCAACGGCAACTTTTTGAAGGTATAAAGGTCCTTGAAATACAGAATGTTTTTAGATTATTTTTATTATGTTCGGTTTTTAATGAACTATGATGTAGGTTTATTAATTTGTCACTCTGACTTCCAGAGTGACTTTGAGTTCCCTATGTTCCAAGCAGGTATAAGCACATTAACGTAAGAACACAAGTGAGACAATGGATGTGTCTCTGTGTGTCTATGTCCACTGTTGTGTCAATTGATTTATCTGGGAGTCTTGATTAGTTTATTTTAGATACCCAAACTATTTCAGAGTTTTTGCCTCAGTATTCCATGAGGAGATATGAATCTTGCTTTGTATTTTCAATAAGGCCTTGTATTCTAAGGATATCTTTAAGTAGTTAATAGCACTATGTGCTCTGCAAGCATGCATGCAAGGGCACGCGCACACACACACACACACACACACACAGACAAACAAACACAAGGAACAGGCAGGGGCAAGGGTACATAAATTTCACATGCTCTCCCACACATCTGAGGAGAGAAGAGTTAAAAGATTAAACTGAAAAAAAAAATCTCCTCAGGATACTGATGAGATCTAAGTGACTGGATGTTAAGCCAAACACCTACTTCTGGGCTCCAAGTCACACTTGCTGTCAGTCAAACTGGTTTTGTTTTCTGCTTCGCTACTGTATTTGAACAGAGCATTTCCCCGAGTACCAAGCTGCACTGCTCCCGACTCATCCTCAAGGCATCTGAAAACTCGACTGGCATAAAGTTGTCTGTCCCATTACTGATCTCTATTATGTCTCTCTTGCTTAATCATTCTTGCCATTCCTCCCAGGTCATGGTGAAAGGAATAAAGTATTATTCAGAAATTTCTAATGAGTTGAAGCAGAAGCCCACTAAAGATCAGAAATAATAAAATATATCTTATCTAAGTATTGACAGGTACAAATGTGAAAAGCAGAAGTTGCTAGCTAACTGAAATTGCAAGCAGAGGAAATATTGAAATAACTATAGGAGACGAACTGTGCTAATGATGGTGAAAGGTAGGATATTGGACAAAAGGGCTTCCTGCAACATGGGAGGGACAGTGGTTTTAGGCAGTCCGGATAGATTATCGCAGGGCTTTTCAACCTTTTCACCCATTGTACCACTTTTCGGATAAGGCAATATCCGAGTACCACCACTCGCCCAGCAAGGTATCAAAAACTTGACCCAAAAAAAAAAAAAGGAAAAAATGAGAAAGTACAGGTAGTCCTCGACTTACAACAATTCGCTTAGTGACTGTTTGAAGTTACAACAGCACTGGAAAAAGCGAATTATGACCATTTTTCACACTTATGACTGTTGCAGCATCCCCAGGGTCATGTGATTTACATTCGGATGCTTGGCAACTGATTCATACTTATGACGTTCACAGTCCCAGGGTCATGTGATCAATGGCCCGGGGGCGTGGCCAGCTGATTACCCAGGTTGCAGGGTGCCTGTGGGGGGGAATCCGTGGGTCTCTGGTGGAGGGGGATGGGACTGGGGTGGGTACCTGGCTTCCTTCCCTCCCATTGTCCCTTCCTTCCCTCCCTCTTTGTCCCTTCCTCCTTCCCTCCCTCCCTCTCATTGTCCTTTCCTTCCTTCCTTCCTTCCTTCCTTCCTTCCTTCCTTCCTTCCCTCTTTGTCCCTTCCTTCCCTCCCTCCCTCACTGTCCTTCCCCTTCCTTCCTTCCTTCCCTTTGTCCCTTCCTTCCTTCCCTCCCTTTCATTGTCCTTTCCTTCCTTCCTTCCTTCCCTCCCTCCCTTTGTCCCTTCCTCCTTCCCTCCCTCCCTCTCATTGTCCTTTCCTTCCTTCCTCCTTCCTTCCTTCCCTTTGTCCTTCCTTCCCTCCCTCCCTCTCACTGTCCTTCCTCTCCCTCCTTCCTTCCCTTTGTCCCTTCCTTCCTTCCCTCCCTCTCATTGTCCTTTCCTTCCTTCCTTCCTTCCTTGTCCCTTCCTTCCTTCCCTCCCTCCCTCTCAGGTCCTTTCCTTCCTTCCTTCCTTCCTTCCTTCTTCCTTTGTCCCTTCCTTCCTTCCCTCCCTCTCACTGTCCTTCCCTCCCTCCTTCCTTCCCCCTCCCTCTCCTTCATTGTCCTTTCTTCCTCCTTCCTTCCTTGTCCCTTTCTTCCTTCCCTCCCTCCCCTCATGGTCCTTTCCCTTCCTTCCTTCCTTCCTTCCTTCCTTCCCTTTGTCCCTTCCTTCCTTCCCTCCCTCTCATTGTCCTTTCCTTCCTTCCTCCTTCCTTGTCCCTTTCTTCCTTCCCTCCCTCCCTCTCTTCGTCCTTTCCTTCCTTCCTTCCTTCCTTCCTTCCTTCCTTCCTTCCTTCCTTCCTTCCTTCCTTCCTTCCTTCCTTCCTTCCTTCCTTCCTTCCTTCCCTTTGTCCCTTCCTTCCTTCCCTCCCTCTCATTGTCCTTCCCCTCCTTCCTTCCTTCCCTTCCATTGTCCTTCGATACACCGTCCAGATCCCAGCCTGGTTTTGGCAGGCAGCGGTGCATTCTCACCACACGGAGCGGCTGGTGAGGTGAACCGGCAACATCACGGCCCTGCCTGTGCGTGCGCAGAGGCAGAGGAGAGCGCATGCGTCTCAGCCTCTGCGCGTGCGCAGGCAGGGCCTGGATGTCGCTGGTTCACCTTGCCAGCTGCTCCGTGTGGTGAGAATACGCCAGGCTCGGTGTGTGCAGCTACAGCTGAGCCACCAGCGCTCAGCAGCCGCTGGGAAGCCCGGCGCGGCCCGGCCGCCCTCGGAAGCCCCACGCAGCTTTTTTTTTTGTCTCACAAACACATGGCGAAGGCCGAAAAGGACAGGAGAAAGGGAATGCTGCTGAAAGCAGGTGAGTAAAAAAAAAACGCTTGGGGGAGGTGAGGGCATCTGGGTGGGGGCGGGGGGGCAGGCAATGTGTCACGCAGCTCCGGCGGAATCTCCCCTGAAGACTGCGTGAGGCTGCCTGCCACCCCCAAGGCCGCCGCCAATCAGCTGGAGCTGCGTGCTTTGATCCTGGGCTCTCAGTAGGACCCAGGCAACGTGCAGTTTCAGCTGACTTTGCCACAAGCCTCTGCGGCGCTGCTGCCGCTTCACCTCATCCACTTTTACACTTTTTTTAAAAAAAAAAATTTCAAAAAAAAAATTTTTTAATATTTTTTTTGCATTTTTTTTACATGTTTTTTCAACCCGTCCTACGCCTACCACCAGCCATGTGCTCGCGTACCACTGGTGGTACGCGTACCATCGGTTGAAAAGCCCTGGATTATCGGATGGTTAGGAAAGGGCGTTGAGTGCGATAGTGGGGGGGGGGAAATCTGCCTCGGAGGTAGGATATAAAAATGTGTCAAACAGCTCTTTAAGGTATGGCTGAACTCCTGTGTGTGTTTCAGTCCACCAGGCCTTTGCAAACGCTTCTTTGAATAAAACTTTGTTGCTGGAATTCCAAGTAAGTTTGTTTGTTTGTTTTGGGATCTTGAGCCACGTTCCAAACAATGGGCACACAGCCCAAAAGCTCTATACATCTGGAGGCTACCCTTGGGTGGTGTCAGAATAAGAAGAGGAATGCTACTTTAATGATGAACTTACAACTGTCTTATTTTCAGTCTGGGGATGAGTCAAAAAGTTTACCTCCATAGAATGCATGCACCATCCATAGGTGCAAGTGAGAACATAGAATTGCATATAGGTAGTCCTTGACCACAATTGAGACCAAAATTTCTATTCCTAAGTGAGACGGTTTTTAAGTGAATTTTGGCCCCATTTTACAACCTTTCTTGCCACAGTTGTTAAGTGAATCACTGCAGCGGTTAAGCTATTAACACAGTTGTTAAGTGAATCTGGCTTCCCCATTGACTTTGCTTGTTGGAAAGTTGCAAAAGGGGATCACATGACCTCCGGGACGCTGCAACTGTCATAAATAGGAACCAGTTGCCAAGCATCCGAATTTTGACTACATGGAATATTGCAACTGTCATTAAGTGTGAAAACCGGTCATAAGTCACTTTTTTCAGTGCTGCTGTAACTTTGAATGGCCACTAAATGAAGTGTTATAAATTGAGGGCTACTGTATTTTACTGCTGCAGATAATTGAATTTCATTCCTGGATCTGCTCCTCATAAGTTTGGCAATTCTGTTTGATATTTTACTCATTGTTACTTTTGCAGCCTCCTGGACCTTCTGACTTTTTGTGTGACAATGGCACAAGGTGCTAAAGGAGGGCAGGAAGGTGTGGGGCAAATTCCAATTGAAATGCAATAGTATGGATGTGTGGGGCTGTTTCACACTTCATTCAGTTCGGAGTTGTCTCGTACTGCATTCATTTTTCTGTCATCGTTATCTTAAGTTTAGCTTCTCTAGATATGTTTTTATACCTCTTCCTGGACATGATAAGGGCTGAAATTGCCTGGGGCTCTTTGTCTGTAAGGCACCTTCAGGATCAGTACCAACATTAAGTAGAATAGCCCTGGTGATGTTTTCAGGCACTAGGTACAATCAAGGTGGAGTACCCCTCCCCAAAATTGAAAAATTGCCCAAACCGGGAAAAAAAATTATATCCCATGAAATCTCAGTGATCAAAAATCTTCATGAGTCCATAAACCTTATATATTCTCTCCTAAGCCTTACAGATCTGATGAAAAACAAAACAGCATCTATTACAGCACCTATTACAATATAGACACCTATAAATATAGACTTCTGAGCTCATGAATTTCTTCTGAATAATGGAGCCAAAAATGGATATAGTCCTTTCATACAAATAGATCCCCTGGTGATCCCAGATTTTCTTCCTTTTATGGTTTGAAGTGGAATAAGAAATCATTTTGCTGTTGCAGTTAAACAACTGGGAGCCAGAAATGTTGCTTTTTCAAATCCCAAGAAGCCTAGCAGTAAATCCAGATCTACCATTCTCCTCCTGCGGACACAACTATTTGCATAGAAGCCAGATGATGTGTGAAATGAGAAACATTAAAAGATGTATCTTCAATTGCAACAGGAAGACCAACTGCTTCGTGAGGCAAACATACATTTTGATAAGTGTGGCTCAATAGGGAGAAGTGACCAAAAGGATCCTTGTACAAATCTAAAATTACATTTAAATCTGCTTTTATTCTTGGAAATCAGGCTAATGACATGGGAAGTCTCTCTTTATTCTTCCATGTTGTAACACTGTGAAAGAGGTTGGGCTGAGAGAGAGGGATTGTCCCAAAGGCACTTAGTGAAATCTATGGCCGAATGAGGACTTGAACATGATTCTCCCCAATCTCAATCCAATACTGTGCTTGCAACCCCACAACCACATTCAGTTGCAGAAATCTTTTCCTGCTTTTCGACTGTAAAGCATGACTGGAAGTGCCAAGACAGCCAACAGCTGTTAGCATCTTAGACCAAATGGGATGAACTAATCTTCCTTGCATAATTGCACAATTGTTTACAAATGGGTTGAGCAGACTGAGGAAAGCATGTACAGATAAATCTAGACTTATGACCTGGTTCCAGAGTTATGACAGACCTCCCTGGGGATACCTATGATCCGGTGCTAGTACAAAAGGTTATAAAATCAGATTAGTCATAACTTACAATTGGCTCCATATTGGTCATAACTCGAAGACTACCTGTATTTATTTTATATAGGAGCCCAGTGTTTGGTTATCTGAATCAGTCATTAGCTTTTAGATGTAGTAAGTAAAGTACAATCTCAGCATCTTTTCCATAAAGGATTCCGCATTATTTTAACTGGAAGCGTTTATGGCAAATCGTGCCAAACTTTGAGGGTTGGTAGAATTTTTTTTTACAATGTGATAAACATGTTGTTGATATTGTCAAACCATGACTCTGGACATGACTGCTTTGGAGATGTAACCAGCGTCAAATACTGATACATCTATCCATTAGCCATCTCAGTATATACTCTGCCACCCTTGCTTATCTTTATCCTTTATTCTAGGCATGCGGGCACATTTTAAAGCATAACTCCAACCGCCGATGGCATTTATCTTCTAAGAAAGTTTCTGGAATAAAACAGATGCTTTGTTTTGCAGCATGCCAGTTCCGATATATAATATCATGTAAGAAAGGTGTGGGAAGTCTTGAAGTTCAAGAGCAGCCTGCTGATGAATACTAACTGATGAAGTAACACCAGAGACATCCTATTCCTGGGCTTTCTAGAGCTTCTGTTTGATCATCGAAGGAGCAGATGCTGGACTAGATGGGTCTCTGATCTAGCACAGCTCTCATTACAGGGGATGTTGTGGAGCTGAGGTCAAACTCCTAGTGATTTTTATATGCAAGCACCATTATTTTTTTGGCACGAACAACAATGCTCTGGTTGATTTGGGATGGGATGATCTGTACCAATACTTTTTAATGTATTGCTTTCTAGATGTTGGATTATGCCTTCCATTATCTCCAGCTAGTATCTGGAGAAAACCAGTGCCAGAAATACTATTTTATGCTAAAGTGGGCTTTCTGAATGGCTTATGTAATGATTCCTATGATCCTGAACTGCACCAAAGCTCTCTTGTGCTGTTCATCAAGCTTCATTCCACAAACAGTATCATTTTATGCTGTTTTCTTCTGAGATCCTTTTTCTTACTGCTTAGTGGGGCATTCATTCATCCACTAATTTGGTAGTCCCAAAATAGAACTTGACCTCTTTATGTGCTTTGTGACCTATACAAATTATGATCCATCCAGCTAAAGTTAGTCACAATCAATTTGGACCATTGCCAGATTCCAGTTAAGTCCAAGATATGGTATCCATTACCTTATAGTGCACTCTGGGAAATGTAGTTTATGCTGAAAGGCATTTTGCTTGCCAATTCTCTTTTCTACTAAGCAACAACTTTGTAGTTTCCTAGGCAGGGGCTGGCTAAAGTGGACAAGAGCTCAGCAAATGGGTGGTATGTCCACTTTCTTCATTACTCTTAAATACACCTTAAAGCATTTTGAATTAAGTGGCTGCATTGCCAAAAACAAAACATTGATTTTAAAATTAAAAAAAGGTGATAGTAATATCAATCCTTGTAACCCTCTTTGGGCTTATGATCTTCTGTGGCTTTACTATCCCAGAATCGTACAGTGCCAGGCCTGCAACATACTAAATGCTAAGTATAAGTTTCACTTTTGTAGCCCTGGAAGTACCTAAACCAGGACATTTTTAAGCCTCTTGCATGCCATGCCTGTTTTGCAACCAAAATGTGCATATGGAAGAAAGCCTTCCCCGTGAACAGCTTCCTTTATTTCATTATACTATATAAAATGCAGAATAACTTGGGACTATTATAAGAAATCTCTGGTACACTCAGAACATATACATATGCAAAGAATCATCAACCTTCTGTATCAAAAAGCAAACAGTTTAGAGTGTTTTCTTCACAAATGACAGTAGCATCTTTGGAAAATATGGTTAAACATACATTTTAAAATAGTAATTCTGTTTGTGTTGCAACCTTATGTGGTAGTCAAAAGCCTGCACAATTAAACAGACTGTACTGAGTGGATGAGGCACATCAACTTGTTCATTGCCTTGTCCTCGTCCTCCTCTTCTTCCTCCTCCACTTCTGGCGCCTGTCAAAGACACTGAGGAGCAAGTCGTGGGAGATGAGCTTCAAGAATCTCAACAGGGAGCTACACCAGCTGTTACGTTTGCAGTCTTAGAACAGCCTCTGGAACTTTCTTGACACCAACTGCATTCCCGAGCATTTGTATTTTATTTTACACATCTTGTGTGGAGCTCTGAGAACTCACTTACCTGTTGCTTATGTTGAGCCCACCCTAATGATTTCAAAGACACATGCACAGTCTAGAGACTAAACAATGCTAGCTGCTACAGTCTTTTAAAAATTAAATATTTCAATGTCATTTTTGACATAGTGATTAAAAATTCAGACATTGCTGTGTAGGTGATCTCTAGCTTGCACAGATTTTAGAAATTAAAATAAAAAGGAACAATGCTGAATGCAATGTCTATTTTGTTTAAAAATACAACTCAATCATATTTTCCTTCAAAGCAAGACCCCATGGGATAGCTGTTAGTAACAATTTTTGTCTCTTTTGTATGGAGTTAATTAACATGTTATACTGTGTACAGCAGAATATTTTTGATTCTTTTCAAGAAGAACTGAGAGCACTTAAGTGAATACAACTTAAACTGATAAAATAATTATTATAAAATGCAACAAGAATGTGTATTTTCATTTAGTTGCAACAAACTGTTTGCAGTTACCAACCTATTTCCTATTACTTTTGTTTGCTAACTGAATGTTTGCTGTAATGAAACAAATGCTGTATAACTTTTAAACTTGTTCAACTCATCCAGGAACCGTCGTTTAAACAGTCCCCACAGATGTGTGCAGAATTAATTTGTATTGCCATTGCATTTTCCACATTACCATTCTGAGCAGTGGCATCTTTTACACTACATATATGTTCAGAAGTAAAACCTATTGGATTCTAATGGGTTTTGTGTATACTATAGGAGTGGGGAGGATTTTCATGTCAGGCACAATTGCAGTCAAGATCAATCGGATAGCAATCATTTATGCCAGATCCAAAAGGGCAGGCAAGGTCAGAATGAGTGGGATTGTGTGGGAGAAGACTTTTGTGTTCCCAGGCATTCTCTTGATCTGATTAATGCATCAGCTTTGCTGTTGGGAAACAGATCAAATCAATTTGCCAGACTGGTTAATGTTTACTTCAGCTTCCCAAATCCTTGACCAACATAGATAATAACTAGAGACTATGGGAGCAAAGTTCAACTAATATGAAGGGCACAAAATTGTGGAAGTCTGGAATAAATGATATCAGTAAGTCAGAAAAGAAATCTTGAGGGGAAATTATATATAATTATATTACATAATTATAATTATATTACATAATTATAATTATATATATATATATGTCCTTTATAACACTAAAAATGCGAATCCTGGGAATACACATGTTGATAAAATTCTTACAAGAAAAAAGCGAACACTAGGATAAAAATAAACAAGGCTGTTTAATATAAACAAGCCTGTAGATAAAAGAGCACTTAGCTTTCGTCGGCCAACTGTATAACATCACAGTAACAAACTAAAGTAACAAACCAAAGCCTGTGATGTTACATCACAGCCATCTACTCAGGACATTACATCACAGAACTCAGGAGGTTACATCGCAAAGGCTCAGTATGTTACAACGCAGCCTACCTCCCATGATGTGGCAGCATAGGACTCAGGATATCACTACAATAGAGCTCAGAATGTTACCACACAGCCCATTACCCAGGTACAAAAGAACAATGGGCACACAGCCAGCACCTCAGCCACACAGGATGTTACCAAACAACTGACTAATTTGCTTACATCAATTCCATCTTCCAATCAAGATGTAACAACACAGCCAACCAACCCGCTTACAGCTACATCAGCTAATTTGCTTACATCAATTCCATCTTCCAATCAAGATGTAACTACACAGCCAACCAACCCGCTTACAGCTACAAAGCCAACACGCCACACACCCCCTCCAATATTTATAGAAGGACGGCAGCTCTGATCACGCTTTGCTCGCACAAGCACGAAGCCGAAGACACCAGCCTGAAGATGGCGAGTGGGACCTCGTCGAAACGTCGCCAAGATACTCTGAATCTTACATGGGAAAAGACCCGAATACGCCAAGACCTGCATATGTATATATATATGCAGGTCTTGGCGTATTCGGGTCTTTTCCCATGTAAGATTCAGAGTATATATATATATATAAAACTGATCTAAAAGACTGATCTAAAAGTAGGTTTAAAAATGACAGACAGAATGATATGGGGGAAAATATGCTGTTCTGTACTGAACATATAAAAGAAATTGGTGAAATGTCTTAATACTTGTACGAAATACACAAATAAAAAACCAAGAAAGTAAATGGGATAATTTTCCTATACTGGATTTAAAAAAGACAGTTAAAGCTTTTTAGAATTTTGTGAAAAGGGACAAATAAAAAAATGAAATTATGATTTGATTTGACATTATTTGAAGGCACAAAAAATCAAGACTGTTAAAAAGAATATAAAGTTGGTTTATTTGATCAAGATATGTTGTTACCTCTAGCAATTCTTAACAGATTTTTGCTAATTAGAATTAAAATGATGCGATTTTACAGATTGCTTTATAGATAAGAGATGTATTATGGAAGGAAGAGATCATTTGCTGTTTTTTAAGAAAAGGTGGCAAGTTACTAAAATTATTTATACATGTTGTGATGAAGGGGGAAGTCATTTATTTATATATTTTTCTTTTTCTTTACTATATTTTCTTTTTCTTTTTTATTTTCTTTTTTCTTGCATCTTTTTCCTTTTTTTAGTTTGTATTTTTTATCATAATTGTAATTTTTAATAAAAGTATTACAAAAAGGAATAATATGCATGCGAATGTGTTAGACTCAGGGTTTAAATGTTAAGAGATTTTAGCACTTCTTTTCCCAGTCTTGAAGGCTGACAACTATTCAGTGCTAGTACAACAGTTCTTTCTGCACACAGCTTCATTCCTTCTCATGTCTACCTTCTGATTGAGTTGTTTCTCCTTTGGGCCCTATTGAATGGGTTGCTTTTCAGATTTTCTGTCTTCATTTCTCCCTTATGTGATTTCCTAGCCCCTAACATCCCCTTCAGAAGGGTCCTGTTCAGAAGTCTTTTCCAAATGAGGAGAGACAAGGGCTCTTAGGGACAGCCTATGGATGGTCTTTCACACAGTGGAACACTTTAGATCTTTCTTGGAATTATGTTTTAAATGTTAAAGGAAAGTTGTTCAATGAACTTATGTATCTGCAACATGAACTTCTCTGTTTCTTATTTGGATTCAATTAAAATATGCATTATGTGATTTCACTGTCAGGAAAAAAACACAATTTTATCCCACCTTCAATATTGATATCACATTTTATTTTTTTGTTCTTTTTATTTTATTTATATTATTATATGCATCCCTTTATTACTTGTATTGCTTTATTATTTTTACAAATAACTCAAGGTGGTGAACATACCCAACACACCTTCCTATTTTCCCAACAACCCTGTGAGGTAAGTTGGACTGAGAGAGAGTAACTGGCCCAAAGCCATCCAGCTGGCTTCCAGGGCTAAGACAAGATTTGAACTCACGGTCTCCCGCTTTCTAGCCTGGCGCCAACCACTAGACCAAACTGGCTCTCAGATTTCAGTCAAAAGCCTAGAAAACATGCTTTGCTTAACTGTGTGTCAACACTGTAAACATTGGATGTTCCTGTTCTGACAACTGATGAAAATTGCAGCCATTTTCTATTTGCATTTAACATGCTTTTTCTGGTATTTAGAAATCAGGTGCAGAAAAGGGGGGGTTGGGATGAAAGCTCGAGCTCAGCTAGCCATAACAATAACGCTGCTTGTGGGAACCCAAGGACGAGCTGATAACGTTTTGGCCGGGCTGAGGAGCTGGGGAGAAAGCCTGCGTTTTAGGCTAATTGGAGAATGTGATTTATGACAGCTTATTGGGGGGGGGGGAATTGCACTTTGTTACTTTGTATCTGGGGGAAGGGAATTTAGTTTTTGGGTTCAACTATGTAGTGCCGATACTTTGTTTCCCGAATAAAATGTTCTTTAAGGAAGAATTCTGCCTCGAAGTTCTTTTGATGGGTTTCATCTGTCGGAACCATGACACTGTGTTAATATAGTTTAGTAAAAATAAATTCAGAAAATCATTTTGTCTGCTACAAAGATACTCTATAAATGAGAGTCCTTGATATTCTTAGCGTGGCTGTTTGCATATAAATCAGTGCACTGATGATGTTACCTAGTAAGGTAATGAAACATCTGCAAGCACACCACCAAGCTCAGAAAGCACAAAAAATTCCACAGTTCAACCCTAATGAGCGCTATGTACGTATTCTAGAGAATTTCCTGATTATTTTTTTAATGTTCATCTTCTATTTCTAATAATTATAGAATACGCTTCTTTCTTAAAATGTATAATACTATGCATTAATAGTAATTATAATATTAACAATAGGCAATCTGATCCTGTCTCATACATTCTTTTAACATGATATTTGAGTGAACCCACTAAGGGAAGAAATATTATCTATTGTCTGTCTGTCTGTCTGTCTGTGTGTTTACACACACACACACAGAGAGAGAGAGAGAGAGAGAGAGAGAGAGAGAGAGAGAGAGAGAGAGAGAGAGAGATTGCTTCTAATGTACCATATTCAACTCTCTTAAATTCTTTCTTCTAGTAACTAGTTGAACGTACATTGCCATTAGCTATGCATAAAATAGAAACAAATTGCTCTTTTGAATTATCTTGCATATCCCAGGGATTAAGAGTTGACTAGGTAGATTCAAATATCCCTCTCCTACCTCTTGAAATCCTTCCTGTTCTGCCTCTTTAAATATATTCAGCACAGCTTCACTCCCACCATGTTTCTTGTCATTACCTTTTTTTTCTTACCCCAGTACAATGTTTTGCTTGCTTACAGTTTGATCATCTTCCCTTTAAATCACAATAAATTCTGCAGATTTTAGACATACGCTTACATTTTAAAAACAACTACAACCACCAAAGGTATTTTGTTCAGATTAAGGGGAGTTGTATGCAAAGTATGGAAACAGGCATAGGGAATACAGATATGAGATATAGGATAGTACATAGATGCCACTGCTGTCTCCTCTCTTTCAAAAAGTTGGCACATATGGGTGTTGTAGTGATTGGGAAGGAAGCATCTTCACTGGATTTGGGAGACCCGATTTGAGCTAAAGATAGGACCTTGGATGTCCAAATTCATGCTTACAATTTGACAACACATTATTTGCTAAACAGTGATTCCTCCAATTAACCTCTAGCATATGAATATTGTAGGAATCATCAGAATTTTAAAGAAATGTTTGGTGATATAGAAGTGCTGGTGTCATGCATACGGTATCTTGTTTCTTTTCAAATTTACAAAATCTTCACAACAATTAGAAAATACCTTTGACTTTGTATGACTCTCTATAATCATCTGCAGATGAAATGACTGAATCTGGAATATAGAAAAATGAAATGAAAAAAGTAAACCCTGTTTCTATGTAGAAATGTGTTCAGCTTGCAGCCTAAGAACCAGTTAACCCTGACGGCAATGGGATCAAGCTCCCCCTCCTACTAATAATTATAATCCTTGTGCATTCTTATAGTAAACTAAAGTGCTTGAGAGCCAACACGGTAGGAGCTAAACAGCATCTGTGAGAAATAGGAACACTATTACCAGTATGCTCACTTGAAGCAGAATCAATAATTTTTACTCTTTCTGGAAAAAGGATAACTTCCTCTCTCTCAAAAGAAACAATACAATGAAGATTCAACATTCTTAGTGGCCTACAGGCACCCAGGAAGGCCCAGTTCAATAGAAAAGAGGAGAAATTGCATTTATGCATGTGTGTGTCTCAAAAAGAGAAAATAAACATATGCCCATCAGGTTATATATTATGATCTTGAGCTCTTTACAGCATGGCTGGCTCACAGTTTAAGCCATAGGACAACCAACGTCCTTTGTGGTCAGTGTAAGTCCACATTTTGAATAACCCTAGAAATAATAGATAAGCATTCCAATCTACGTGTATTCTGTTTGTAGAACTTCCAGCAAATTCTCTTCTTTCAGTTCAAAGTAGATTCCTTAGATACTATGCAAACTCAGGATCATTCCCCACTTCCATTTAACTAAATCATAGCAATACTCAGCAACAGCTTTTTTTCCCTGTCATAGCCTTATGACATTGTCTTCATTATGACTGAGATGGACCTAAATCATCCACAATTGAATTAGTTTAAAGCAGTATTAATTAAACAAGAAACTGGCCTGTTGCCAAGGCAAGTGTTAGGCTCTTAACATGATATTCATTTACAAGAATGTCTCTGGGATCCATAGGGTGACTTAATCCACAACTTTGCTGAAAATGTACTCATTGCCCAGAAAAAATATTCTCGGTGTGGGTGTGACAAGTGTCAGGTACAGGTGTTATGAACAGCTGTCAGATGTTCCTAATAATTTACAAGTATCTTAGGCTGTTTATGGAACCATACAGAACCACTGAAATGAAGGAACTATTCTAGTCTTTGAAATAGGGATATCTCCAAGGGGTTTGGGGGTGTGCAAAAGTGGTCAACAAAATAGTCTCAGCAGGGGTAATCAAAGCAGTGTACCTTAAAAGGAGCTAGAGCTTTGTTCATCTGGTTGCAGTTACCATTTTGATGCTGTTGACTCCCTGTGGAAGCTTCTCTGTTGAACTTCACAGGATAAAAATCCCTTTAGGTAAGTTTTACCTGTAAGAAACAAATGGCATTCGGTTGATTTCTCTTCTGGGTCAATCCATAGTAAATTTTCCTGAACACCAGTCTGACTTTTTAAAAGCACTTTCAGTTTGTTGGACAGGAAGTGCAGTAGAACTGAGAATTGCCTGACATAAATCCCTTAGTTATGAATTGTATTTTGTGATGCATGCTGGGTGGAAGCTGGGAAGAAAGAGTACCAAGAATATTAGACTAGACTACTGTAGACTGGGAAAGCAGGATAAGACCCAGGGGAAAAGGCAGTGGCCAAGCACTTGTATATTGCTGCCAACACTTCAACTTGACTAAAGGAGACTGGAAACTGTGAATAGCAGCCAACCAGTTTCCAACATATGCCAAGGCTTATGCTGTTTCATATGATGTTGCTTGAAAAGAGAATCTGGCATTCCAGGATTAAAAATACTGGGAAAAGCTTGCTAGGAGTTTCATGGTGATAAAAGACATAATGGCGAGGAAAAAGGAAATTCAGGACATTTTTAAAAAATCAAGAAGGAAAATGAAGATGAAACTCAAGGTCAGCAAGTGTCCTCCTTAAATGCATCACAATGTTTTCAAATAAAGTATAGCCACAATTAATGAGAAGACTAATCTCTTCTATATTTCTTTGATGCTGCCAAAAGCAGCATTCAGAAGACAAGAAAAATATAATTGTCTCTAATGAAGATTTCTCTAGAAATATTACATGCACAGCTGTACTTTAGAGAGCTTTTAAAAACAGAATGCATAATTACCTATACCACCTTTGAGGTTTGCCACTTCTTATTTTGGTCAGTGATAATTACCAAGAAAATTATTCCCAGGAAAAGGAGTAACAGGGAGACAGGAGGAGGAGGCAGGCCACTCTCGCAGAATATGCCCTTCACCACCAGAACACAGAATACATTCTGGTGGTGCATTGCTCTGGTCTCAACCCTACATCTCTGAGTTTTTAGCTGTTGCTGTTGAATGCCAGGTCAGTCGATAATAAGGCTGTCCTCATCCGTGATTTGATCAGGGGGGGGGGGAAGCAATCTGAAACCTGAAGCTTGGCTGGGCTTGGAGAGGGATATTTCTCTCTAGGAGATATGCCTAGCTCCTCTCTAGGAGATATTTCCCTCTAGGAAATATGCCTGTGCCGTGGGTATGGCCTCAGCCAAGTTCTCTGAGCATGGGCAGAAATGTAGTGACCATCATCCATGATTCTTCCAGAGGCAATTCCAGAGATTGTCAGGTGCAAGACCCTGCTTGCTAGGTGGGGCTCTAGGGTACAGTTGGGATTGTTGCCATTGTGCCAACCTCCAGGCTGCATCACTATTTTCCTGAGTTACTTGATTACATGGCCAGGTTGGTGATGGAGTTCCCTTGGTCTATACTATAGTCCCAGTGAAACTTAGCAGGTTCTTTGTCCATATGAACAGGAGTTTTGTTAATGAACTCATTGTTTCATGGGGTGCTCTATAAATGACAGATTGTATTAATTTTTGGAATATATTTGACATTATTCTATTTAAATCCAGTTAATGAAAATTGTCATTTCCTCTCTTCTCAAGAGGAATGTTTTTCAGATAATGTTGCAACTTTACTGTCCCAAGAACATTTCTGTTTTAATTGGAGGATGGTGACTATGACTTATACCAGATTAATATAATAGGATATTCAGAAACAAAATTAGGAAGAGCTGTAGGAAGCAACAGCAGTTAAAAAGATACTGGAACTTGCACAAATAATTGAAAGATACAATACAGCAGGGCTTTTCAACCAGTGGTACACGTACCACTTGTGGTACATTAACAAGTGGCAGGTGGTACGCAGCCCTGCCTAGCCAAGTGTAGTGGGGGAGGGAAAGAGCCAGCGCAGGCAAGGACTTACTGTGAGAGAGTCCTCTGGAACTGCAAAGTGGCTGAGGAAAGGCAAAGGCCCCAGGCCCACTTCTGTTCACCCTCCCCCATGAGAAAGGAGGAGGGGGCGGAGACAGGAGAGGCTATAAAAGGAGGCAGTTTGGGCGGGAGAGAGAAAAAAAGCAGCAGCCTTGGGAGGAGGTGGAGTCAGCTCTAGCTGCACCGAAGGCGGCCATGAGCCCATCTACAACTGCTGTGGCAGCCACCTGTGCTGGCAGCAGCAAACAGGCAAGAAATGCTGTGGGGGAGGGGGTCACCCTCCAAGAGGAATGAAAAAAGGCAGCAATGGCTGGAGGTGAGGCAAGAGGGAGGGAGATGGAGAGTGGAAGGATTCTTATGTGCTTTTGTGACTTTGAAGTTCTGGGATTTGTGCAATATGGGCTTTGTGTTCTTAAGGAGTGTTTGGCAATTTCTATTTGGCTGATGGCTCGTGTTAGCTTCTATTGCTCTGCTATTGTTAGCTGTAAGTTTTGCTGCAAGGGATTTTGAAGTAGCCAGTAGCTAATTCTTAAAGGGGAATGTGCCTTTTTAAGCTAGTTCACTCAGCAGTTTGTCTTTTCTGTCTCTGGAGGCTTTTCCTTGTTTGATGAATATATGGAAGAGAGAAAATATGGGGGTGTGTGTCAAATTCTTCCTTCAGAAGGAGGTGGGCATGAGAAAGAGGGAGGGAGGGAACTTAGCACTTGGCCACCAGCAGCCCTGCCATTGACTTTGCTTGTCAAAAGATTGCAAAAGGGGATCACATGACCCTGGGACACTGTGACCATCATAAATATGAATCAGTTGCCAAGCATCCAAATATAAATCACATGACCCTGGGCATGCTGCAATGGTCATAAGTATGAAAAATGGTCATAATTCATTTCAGTGCATTGCAACTTTGAAGAAGTTTTTTTTTTTTTGGGTCATCAAGTTTTGGACACCTTGCTAGGTGGTACTCGAATATTGCCATATCCTAAAAGTGGTACAATCGGTGAAAAGGTTGAAAAGCCCTGCAATACAGAAATAGGCACAAGCTTGAAAAGATGGCATAAAACAGGGGTCCGCAACTACCGGTCCGTGGATCAGTACCGGTCCGCACAAAGCCCCATCCGCGAGATGCAGGCAGCACACAAAACCAGGCCCCTTCCGGTCCGCGGAAAAACCTCTCTCCACGGAACCGGTCCCTGGTGTCCAAAAGATTGGGGATCTTTGGCATAAAATATTATTTGGGGTGTAACATAAACCATAAAACCTTTAGTCTCTTGCTACAATCTGACCTTTAATTTAAGATGAAATCTCACTATGCAATTTGTATAATCAGACATGTGCTATAAATGTATTCATTGTTGGGCAAAGTGTTTGAATTCATTGTCTGAAAACATTCAAAAGACAAGAAGCAGAGGGATACAGGGGAAAGGAAGAAGGGGCTGCAATTCTCTACTCATTTCAGGCAAGAAGAATTAGGAATTCGCTTTTGAATAGTCCTGGGCACCCTCTTATATCTATTTTCTGGGAATAAATACTACTGGTATTTATTACCGGTACTTGCATGAACATACATACATTTTAATTTGTTTGCAGAGACACAAATGCTCAGAATAGAAACAACTAAGATCTTTAAGAAGAGCTCAATACATATGAAGGCCAAACCAGCAAGTAGTTAATCAAGGAAAGCTCTTGGAAACAACAATGACTATAGAAAAGAAGCAATTGAATACAAATTTGCTCTTTGGAAGAACAAGCCAATGAAGAGTCAATACTTGAAAGATACAGAAGGAAAAGCTGACCCAAAAAAACACAAAACCCCGGAGTTGGTTAAGATCAGGAGTGTTAAAGAAAGAAACTGATGGCTTTATTCAAGAACAAGCTTTGCCAACTAATTGCATGAAGGTGAAAATTCAACATGTAACAAACAATAGCAAATTGTCAACTTTACAATAAAAAGGATAAAATAACCATTTGATCAGTGGCTGCAGCAAAATTTCACTAACTGACTGCAAGCAGCATGATGACTCAGTTGCCAGAATTCTTTATTGGAAACTTTGCTCGAGCTTTGAATTTGAATGCAGTAGAAACTATTGGGACCATCAAGTTGAGAAGGTTTTGGATAATGAGTGGGTAAAGATCTTCTGGGACTTTAAGCTCCACATAGACAGGCATCTTATTCATAACATGTCTGATATCAGTTATTGAAAAGAAGAATGTCTGGTTCATTGATAATGCTCTTCCGGGGGATGCTAGGATTGATGAAAAATAATTGGAAAAAATTATGAAACACCAGGACTTGCAGATTGAAGTTGAACACTTATGGAAAAAGAAATCCATTGTTATAACCAATCGAGAGCAATAAAGGACTTCTTTGATATCTGGAAATATTGAATTTATCAGATCTGAACAGCCTAACTTTACAAAAAACAAAAAACCCAACAATAAACACCTTGCTTGGAACTGCCTAGTTTCTTAGCTACCTTAATAATTCTTACGCCGTTGGTTAGGACTTGAATTATTAAGGTTCCACCAGTCTTAGATTGCGAATCTAACTATAGATTACCCACATAAAATAATAATAGCCCTGAAAATAAACCCCATTAGGAAGCTGCGGTTCTTGCTGGGGACGTGACGCAACGCGGGCATCCAAGCTTGCCCAAAATTTAAATTGTCGCCCTGCAAAGTTGTTGAACGAGACCTCCAATCGACATCTCTCTCGGGGAAGAGGAGCTCACGCCAACGCCCCTCCCCAGAAGCTGGGCTTCCTTTCACCTCACTGAACTAAAGCCCTCCAGCGCTCAGGGACTGCGGTGCTGCCACCGCTCCCTCCTTCGCTGGCACTCCCATGGGCCGCCTCCCTTGCTCGGCTGCCGAGCACTTCCTTCGGGGCGGCCGCCTTCTGTTCCAGGCGGCAAAGCAAGGGCCGCCGAGCCAGGAGCAGCCGCCGCCGCCCCCGGCTTCGCGCTGCCCACGCCAGGATCTGCGTCACGCGGCCGCGAGTGGGAGGGAGGAGCAGGAGAGCGGAGCAGGCGGGAGCAAGAACGGAATCTCCCCATGTGACGGCGCGGGAGGGGGCCCTGGATGCGCAGGCAGAGGAGAAGGCAAGGAGGCGGCGGCGGTGGCGGCGGCAGCGGTGGAGGAGGCGGAGGCTGCTGCTCCTGCTCCCGCCGCCGCCAGAGCGGCAGCCATTCCCGCGCTTCGGGCTTGCGGGTCAGAACGGAGCCTGGGAGGCGGAAGCAGCACACCCACCGATGGAAAGGGAAAAGCTTGGCCGCAGGCGAGGGGGACTTTGGCCGTAACTTCTGACCAACATCCTCCCCGGCTAGGAAAAGACCCGGACGCAGAGGCAGAGCAGCGGCTGCGGCTGCGAGGAGGTCCTGGAGTGAAGTAAGTCCGGGACTCTCACCTTGTGGCTGGCGATCGCACGGGAGTTTCCAGGCGGGAGCGGTGGCTTTCCTTCGCTCCGCTCCGAAGGCGTGGGGCGGCGCAGTCCGGAGGCTCAGCGGCGCACCCTTTGTCGCCGCGTGCGCTTTTTCTCTCCGGCTGAATGGTTGCATTCGCGCGCCTTTCAGAGGCTGCGGGGCCCGGCACCCACTAAGCTCGAATGCGCGTGGGTCGTTGGCCTGCGCGGGAGGTTTCGGCTGGCATCTTGCGAAACGGCATTGCAGGGGGGGAAGCTCTTTGAAGCGAAACTGCGTCCGTCCTTGCAATTGTAGTGAAATTGGTGCCAATGGGCTCATTATACTCTACTCTGGAAGGAACAATATGAAAATCGCAGATCTCGTTTTAATTGTTGTTTTTAGGTCGCGATCCTTACTTTATGGTAAGCTTCGGGTTGATCGCTGGAGCTTGGAATAGGGGGTGTGTGCTTCGGGGTTTCAAACTAAAATGAGCGGTCTTAAATTCAGCGTCCCTTCCTGCAGCCCGATCTGCGCGCCTTTGCAAACTTGCGCGGGTGATTCTAACTCGCTCCGAAGTCAGCGGCTGGGTTAAAAATGCACGAATCAGCTTGGGCGCAGGTGGGATAAAAACACTTATAGATAAACAATACTCTGTGAACGCGGGATACCTGCACAGGTAACATCCGCACAAGCTTCGCTTAGCCGGGCTCGCATTCGGAGGCGAAACTGATGGGGATAGCGGCCTGTCTGAAACGAGGCCGCAATCCTCTACGCATTTACCTGGGAGCAAGTACCAGGGAGGCTAGTGAGGCTTCCTTCTAAATTAAATAGGTGTATAGGCAGAGTTAACGTTTGTAAGAGGGAAAAGGGGCGAACGGAATATAGAAGCGCCCTGCCTCTTTCTCGCCTAAGCGGGCTGTTTGCACTGCTCCTGCGCTGCAGTTGATTCCCGCTGCTGTAGATTGCCGGAAGGAGAGCGAGGATGCGTGTGTGGGTGGGTGGCGTGTGGATAATTCCCAGAGAAATCCAGTGCAAAAAAAAAAAAAAGGGTGAGGGCGTGGGCGGAAAGTACTGAAACATCCTTGCATTGTCTTATTAAAAGTTGGGAGAGATGGTATGCAATCCAAACATTGAAAAAGAGGGAATGCTAAGTATACGGTATAGATAAGGGTGTCCTTGTTTATGATCGCAATAAATATTTGATTTGATATGGATAGCTAATCTTAGTTATTTGCCGACCGGATTAACAATTAATTGTTTTAATAGCTTTGAACAAATTAAGAATTAGGAAACTTATCTTTGGTGAACATTTTTATATATTTCTAACTTGGGGTGGGGATTGCTTTTGAGGCTATCTTCCCAATATATATTTTTTGAAGAACATCTTTAATTCAGTTTTAAAACTTTAGTTCGACTATCAGTACGGTACTCAGATATGTTTCAACACGGATGTTTTGTATATGTTTCAATACATCCTTTCTCCTTGCAAATCAAAGCCAACATAGAATGCTTTCTTGAGAAGATTCTGGTTTGTTGTTGTTTTTTGCCCTCTCCCTTAAGTGACTGGAGCCATAGAACAACCAAAAGTGTGAGGAAAAAAATGATACATACAATTTAGGAGGTCTTACTTCATTTGAACATTTGTATACTTTGAGTATCTGAAATATTTTAAGATAGGAACTCTTGGATATATTACCAAATTATATCCATAGTCTCTTATTTGAGGAAATTGGTAGGTAATCGATATTTGAGCTGTATGTATGTGCACATACAAGGATAAATATAGAAAGATTATTACTGTATTCTACAAAAATGATTTTGCAAAATATGCAGTATACAAAAACTATAATGCAAACTTGGTGGCTGGTTGAAGCAGTATGATTAATTTTAAAGATCTCTGTAGAATTATCATCCTCTTCTCGTCACACTGATTTCATTTGTTGAAAGAATCTTTTTTTCTGCTGAATAGCTTGCGAGTTTGTTGGGAGGGGGAACACTGGTGAAACCCAGATCAGTAAGCTGTGTTTATTAGGTTTTGTGTGTGTGTGCAGGTGGTGTGTGTGTGTATGGGGGAATGGATGAGGATGAGTTTAGCAATAAGATGTCAGTGTCAGTTTCAAGGTGAAAGTCCTTACATTAACAGCCATCCACTTGCAATATTTCATACAAAAATATGGGGCTGCAGAAAGGTTGTTAAAATATATACCTGCTAATATTGTGGAAAATAAACAGCTGTCCAAAGCATAGTTACTTTAAAGAGACCTTTTGGAGACACGCACTTGTGCTGAAATCAATATTTTTGGAAAATTCTCTTGGGAGATAATTACTCTTTTAATGTGAGAGGTCTGAGCTAGCTAGTGCTAGGGTAGTAAAGCTAAATGGCTGTGGGGAAATATTACTGTATTTTTCTTTGCATCTTTTCCTTCTGAAATAGGTTCAGCTCATTTTATGGAGAAATCATTTATTTGTATAGAACCTCATTGGTATTGGATTGGGAAAGCAGTCAACAAGTAGGATTTTTCATTATTAAAGTTTGGAATTTGCTCTCATTTCTGTGGTAGAACCAAGAAATATTTACTGGCATTTGATATCTAAATGTATCAAGTGGAATCTTCCCACAACAATCCTATATTAAACTTTTGCTTTCTGCCCATTTATATAAAAATCTGTGTCACTTAAGCTATTGCTGTTAAGTTTTGCTTGTTATCCTTCTGTAGAACTAACTAAAGAGGGAGAAGTGAGCTAAATTAAAATGGAAGGGCAACTTTAATTTGTCAACTAACACCTGAACAAGCCTTGGGAGGGGGGGAAGAATACAAAATATTTCTCTGTTTTGTTTCCTTCCCTTCTCTCTGCCCTCAGTCATTCGTATTACAGATGAAAAGGAGGAGAAGCTGATCTGAAATATCCTAAGGATGCAAAAGATTTGCTGCTAGAACACACTGAAGACTGATGCTTTAATGTTAGCTTCTTTTTGTGGAGTTTGGGGTCAGATTTTACCTTTTCAAAGAAAAAAAAGTCTTTTTAGTGGTATTTTCTTTCTGAACTTTGATGGCAAATTTTGTAGAATTTCAAACAACATCGCTTGCCACCATGAAAGATTTAGAAGGCTGATTAATGTACATTCATCCCACTGTTAGCAACCCACACCAAGAGTTCTCCTTCTCTATAATTCGCCCACATGAGCCACATCGCAGCAGAAACGCCTCCTCCCTCCAATTTTCACACACAACATGCAAGTACCTTTATTTCCCACAGTCAGTTTTGGCTGAAAGAATTTTTTTTTTTTAAAGGTCATCCTAGATGTCTTGAGATAGGATTGGTGGGAGGATCTCGTCCCTTCATGTGATAACAGCAAGTGTTTCTACTACCTATTGGTTAGAGATAGCTCCTACCTGTCTTTCTGCAACCATCTACAGAACCTGGGAAGTTCCCACTTAACACTTTTAACTTTGGAATAGCCACGCATAGGACAGTACTGTAAGAATGTTGCTACAGCATTTGTGTTATTTAGTTTTATTAATATTTGTCTTGTAAGGTAGTGATTGATCTGATCTGATTGATCCTGGTGCTTGATAGTCTGATTTAGACGATTGTTTCAGATTTTTGCTCCTAACCCTATTTTTGCTGTTGCCTCTCAAATCCAGTAGAAAGACAACATAACAGTAAAATGGAAGCCATAAAACATCATACAAATTGGGTAAAAGTGGGTATGGATCATTTCATCGGGAGGAAACTACTAAAAATATCTCAAAGACTTGTTCTTCCTACTGTACTTGTCTGTGTGTGTGTGTGTGAGAGAGAGAGAGAGAGAAGAGAGAGGTTTTTCCCCCCAAAAGGCTTGGTTTGACAGCAGGATAAGCAGCGCATGCATGTAAGAGTTTATCACTTTTAGTGTCTCTAAGGATTCAAGCAATTTTTTAAAAGCTGCTTACAGTATAAAATGGTGCTTGAGGTCATGTGAATAATGTATAACTGATAAAAGAGGTGGGGTTGGGTTCCCCCCCCCCTCCTATTCTCAGAATGTTCAGAAAAGTTGCAAGGGCAAGTTTTTATGTATGCCCCTCTGTCTTACAGCTTTTCCTGGATCTGTCCTACCTTTATTTTGCAAGGTTGTCTTAAATGGGGAAGCCTGGAATATAGACTTTTGCATGTGGTCCCTTATTAGGAATTTGGGAATCTGTATAATCATTTCTAGTGCCAGGTAAAATCTGTATGCCTGGAAATTTAAATATAATTGCCTTCTTTTGGATCAGCAGAAATATTCAGCATCCAGGCAGCAGCTAAAGATAGGAGCCTGTTGCTCTTTTGAATGTGTTTTTTCCCTTCATGCAGTAATGTGTGAAAAGAATTTGGATGACAGCTAATTCACACATGCATGTAACATACTTAATTGTTGATTATCAGTGAATCCTGTCATTGTCTTTGGTTGACAGGCGTTGCTCTTGAGATGAAAGTGTAGGTCTACTGAGCTTGTAGATTGTAGGTGTCTTTCGAGCACTTTGCAGTTTAGAACACAACTGTAGAATAATGCTTAGGTTCAAATAATGAATGTTTTTGTGCTTCTGAGCAGGCGATGAGTGGTTCACCATGGGGTTTCCACTGTCAGCCCTATATCTAACAAAGATGAAGCAGTCATGCACAATCTTCAGTGCAGCTATCAATAGTTATGTGAGGCATCTTGGCATAGCTTCTTCCTTGGTGTTCTTGGCAGTTCCATCTGCTCTGAGTCAACCACTGGTAGAGATTTGGTTCCCAGGATGACTGTGGTCGTGGAGTGGCACAGCTTGACATTCCTGGAGTCATCCCTCCCCACTTATTGTATACCTTCCTCCTTTTCCATCAAGGAACTTTGGGTGAATCACAGAGGTAGGCTGGTGGCGTCATGAAATGAGGTAAATGATTATTTGATGTGTTAAATAAGAAAAGTGGGCCCTTGGTGGTTAATCTTCCAAGGTTCCAAAGGGAATCTGGTCAATTCTTTTCCCTATTTAAAATTCTGGGAACAACAGCCTAGCTTTGGATTTATTAACTAAAAAATATATTGCCAAAAATGCTGTTTAGCCATATTATACATACTAAAAGGTAGGCCTGAATCTAGAAAACACAGAACAGCAACTCTACAATGCATATGATTCTTGCAGTGCAATAGCCACAGTTATCATGAAGTCTACAGCAAAGCTCCGTAGTATCTGCTGGACTCCCAAATTAGTAGAAATCAATTTTAAAGTAAGAACTTACTTCAAATCCAGGCAGTCCTCATTTAACGTCTACTTATTCAGCGCTGAATGAGTAGTAGTTACAACCAGTCTTCAGAGTTCTGGTCATTACAATTCTGGCCTGCAATTTTTATGTCATAGTGAGCTGCAATCACATGGTCGTAATTTTCAGCAATCCCTGTGAGCTTCCCACAAGCAACATTCACAGGGAAGCCTGCAGAAAGTTGGAAGTCCCAGTCACGTGCAATCCTTGCTTAACTATGTGTGTGGTCCTTACTTAACTATGGCAACCAGGAATGCTGGAACTGCCATTGCTAAGCAGTGTGGTCACGTGACACTACAACCCCATTACTTAGTAGTGGCAAGTCCAGTCCCAATTGCCGTCATAAAATCAAAAGATTATCTGTAGCCCAAATTTCATCAGATGAGCAAATGTAGTTTGATTTTTTTTTTAACCCTCACCATCTTGCAAAATCATCAGCCATTAATCAGCATGACCAGCGGCTGAGATCAGTTATTGTTGAGCAATAACTGGTGTACTGGTTGAGATAACTGGTTTGGGACAGGGACAATTTTTGAGCATGGTACTTTGCTAGATAATGTTGGCTCAGTCACTCTCTCAGCCAACATACTTCATAGCACTGTGAGTATGAGGAGTAATTGAGAAGAGTCTGTGACTTTGAGCTCCAAAAAGAAAGGCAGTTTAGAATCTAATGATGTAGATTATTTGGTTTATGCTCTGGGTCAAATTTAGCACAGTGATATAGGTAGTCCTCAACTTACAAACACAAGCGAGCCCAAAATTTCTGTGGCTAAATGAGATATCTGTTAAGTGAGTTTTACCCCATTTTACGACCTTTCTTGCCACAATTGTTAAGTGAATCACTGCAGTTATTACATTAGTAACATGGTTGTGAAGTGATTTTGGCTTCCCCATTGACTTTGCTTGTCAGAAGGTCAAAAAAGGGGATCACGTGACCTTGGGAGCCTGCAACTCATAAATATGAGTCAGTTGCCAAGCATCTGAATTTTGATCATGTGACCATGGGGATGCTGCAACGGTCATAATTTATTCACTTCTTCAGTAGCCTTCAGTCTTAATAAAACCTTCAGCCAAGAGATGTGTACAGTTATTGCTGCACACTTTTTAAGAATGCATCTGTAAAAGGCCATATTTTCTTTTCTGTAGTTGGTTTTGAATCAAATAGGAACATGAAATAGGAACAAGGTGTGAGGTTGCATTAAGACTGATTTAAATGGCCTTAAATTTGAGCAGATTTTAGCCTCCACTTTAATTCATATTTGGAAAGGAAGATCCATGAATGTGGATGATAGTTCTTCTTTTCAACAGTAGAACCCATGAAATGAGACATTTTGGTCCATTTTAAATGAATGTCTGCACAAAGCTAAATTTGCTCTAATGATACTAATAAAAGTCTTCTGTATTAAATTATTTCTCTTTACAAAATGCAGGAATGAAAGCTAGAATGAAAATATATTATTTGCTCTTTCATAATCTGAGCAATTCGCCTCTGTATTTAAAATCATACAATCAAATACATATTAAAACTTACTGTGTTATGCATTCCTTGCCTCAAAGCCTATTTAAGTAAATGGAATTTGTTACCAGATTAAAGCCTTATTTTATATATAAGTGTATTTAGATTTAATCTTACCAGGATTTAAATTCTGTAATGTGACACTTAGACCTATGCTCTTAATCCATCAGACACAAGTTGAATCTGGTTTTAGTGTCTTATAAATTTATTTGGTTTCATCAACGTTTGTACCTGTTTTGAAGGCTTTTTGGAATTCTTCATTTTTCTGTATTTAGATAAGGCTTTATTTAATTAGCTGATTAGGAAAAATGGATGGGAAAAGGCTAACCTGTTACAATTGTTTCTTCACTTTATAAAATAATAGTTTTTTATTCTTCAATTTTCACCTCTTCTTATCTCTAAGTGGCAACCTGTTTATAAGGGAAGGTACTTGAAGTAGTAGTTCACTGCTGCATACAGAACTGTAGGTATGCAAACAAAACATTTATCACTCCTAATTAGATGAGTGAGCATTTATTTTTTAATGTCATATTTAAAAACCACCTATCTCCCTCATAGAGGGAGTTTAAATAAATCTTTTCAAACATTGGTTATGGGTAGTGAAATAATAGCTCTTTGGAAAACTGGAATTAATATTTGGAGATTATTGAGAATTCTGGAATGTTTTATATGGTTATAAACTATTGGAGCTGTATCACAGTTGAATATATAGTGAATGTAAGGGAAAGATCCTGTTGGCTTCTAGAATGTTTGTTTAATTTATAGATTATATTTGTATAGTTGTCCATCTCATAGAATGTGACTCCGGACAGCGTACAGTAAAGCCATAAAATACTAAATGCCATTAAAGTACTCATGTTTTTATTAACATCAATAATAGCAAAAGCTAAGGCTAAGCAAAAATGTTAAATATTATGTACAGTGGAGCAATCTTAGGCGATCACAGTAACCCTTGAAGTTACAGTTTATACATTACTTTTATTACCTTTACCTGATGTATTTTGGCAAGCTATTTATATTTTACAAACAATAGATCAGAAATACAAAGTGGAAAAAAACCCTTTATGTTCCAGTCTAAGAGCTGTCCTTTTCCATAATAATAGCTTTTACTGTATACTTAGGGACCATACCTATTGTTAGATATTAGGGTTGTGCAAATCCTTTAAAAGATTGAATCTCCCTTCGTATCAGTAAAGCAATCGTGTCATTTTCCAGGTTTGTGTGTGGTTGTTTCATAAGCTGCTGTTAGCTGGCTCTGCGGGTGTGTGCATACATAGCCACTACATGAACAAGTATGCAAATAGAGCTGAGAACAATTTATGAAGTGGCTGCAGGAGTCTGGAAAAATACATATCTGCTTTAATAAGACACTTCACCATTTTTGAAAGACTTGCACAGCCCTGTTGGATACCACCTCTAAAGCATGCTTTAGATTAGGTTTTATCTTGTTATTCTTACAACTGCAGTATTATGAATTCCGTTCAGAGACGGGAAATTCAGACATCAATTTGTCTAATACTACTTGGTCAGTTCAGCAGTATTTTAAGCAGCTCCCAATCTAGTCGTCCTTCTGCTATACCCTCCCATAAAGAATGCATTTATTTTGAATAAAAAAAGTGTATCTGGAAATTGGTATTAATTTGGTTGCTCTTCTACTTCTTTTGCAGGGCATTGGGTCCACAATGGCCACAGCTTTGCCCAGAACCCTTGGTGAATTGCAGCTTTATCGCATCCTGCAGAAAGCCAATCTCTTGTTCTACTTTGATGCCTTCATTCAGCAGGGAGGGGATGACGTTCAGCAGTTGTGTGAGGCAGGTGAAGAAGAGTTTCTTGAGATCATGGCCTTGGTTGGCATGGCTAGCAAACCTCTTCATGTCCGAAGGCTTCAGAAAGCTTTGAGAGACTGGGTCACAAATCCAAGCCTTTTTAACCAGCCTCTCACCTCATTACCAGTCAGTAGCATTCCAATATATAAGCTACCTGAAGGATCGCCAACTTGGTTGGGAGTATCCTGCAATAGTTACGAACGGAATAGTAGTACCCGGGAGCCTCATGTGAAGATTCCAAAATGTGCCGCCACAACGTGTGTTCAGAGTGTGAGTCCTGGCAAATCTGATGGAGTGGGGAATTTAGTACCGCAAAACAGTAGCGAACAAAGACTGTGGCAAGGGCACCATGGAACAGAAAGTGAGCACAGCCTTTCCCCTGCTGATATTGGTTCTCCACCTTCACCAAAGGATAGCACAGAAACTTTGGATGCAGCTGCAGCTCTGTCAGTCACCGAGTGTGTGGAACGCATGGTTTCCACTCTCCCCAAAAGTGACTTGAATGAAGTAAAAGAAATGCTGAAAATCAATAAAAAACTGGCCAAGATGGTTGGTCATATCTTTGAAATGAATGATGAGGACCCTCACAAAGAAGACGAGATTAGAAAGTACAGTGCAATATATGGCAGGTTTGACTCGAAGAGAAAAGATGGGAAACATCTCACCCTTCATGAGGTAAATTGGGGACTGATATTCTCTGCTAGCTCTTTTTCAAACACCTGAAGTTTTTTTTCACACACCCCAGTCAAATTTGCTGGGGGAACATTGATACTAATCAGAATTTTATAGGCAGGAAGCACTTTCAGTACAATACATTATTTTTATAGTTGTATTATAAAAATATTTTTAACTAAATGTAATGCATTAGGTGCTTTTGTTGAGGATTAAAGAAAATAGTACTTGAAAATTGACTGTTCTTTGTCATTCCAGAACTTGGAATTGACAAACTGACATCTTTTTAAATCCATGTTTTCTTTGCTCCTTTTGGAAACTTCTACAATAAATTCACATTTAGATTATTTTAAGCGTCTTCCTTTAAAGAGAGCTTAATATAAGAAGCTTGATTAGTAATTATCTGTTTTTAAGTGTGCTCTGAAGTTGGGTTTTTCATGCATTTAGATCAATAAAAACATTGGTAAATGACAAAAAGATCTTCAAGAGTTTTGATTTCTTTCCAAACAGAGAACTGGTCTATTCCCAAGGAGATGGTCAACAGTTCAGGAACATACTGTATATATACTTTTAAGTTTCATTTCATTTCAGCTGCAACTCTGAAACCATATGTCTGTATGTCTACAACATTTAAACCCAAGTTCATTATACTTTGAAGTACCCATTTGTATTGGATGTTGCTAAACAGCAGTAAAACAATTGAGTGAATGTATATGTCCAATTGTATGATAATCTTAAGAATTAATGCATTTTATTTCCATTTGAGGATAAGAACTAAATATTAGCTTTCAAAAAAGCAAGAAAAGAAATAATTGTAACTGTATCCAATAGAGTTAAATATGTCTAGATCTAATGAATATGTTTTGAATATGTTCAAAATATTGTTGGGTTGTAAACAAAATTATAAACTATTTTGCATAAAAATGTTTCTCTTTCAGTCTTGGTCGTTATCTTTGCGGGCACCATGTGGTGTATGTTAAAATCCTTGAGGTTTTGATAATTTGCCTGTGTCTACTTAGCATAATTGACTTTCAAAAGCTGATTTTTATTTAGTTTTTTCATAGATTGTAGTATACAGTTGTAGTTACTTTAATTATTTTTCATTAGCAGTACATTCATTTATTAATTGGCATAAGTAGTTTATTCTGAGTTGTAACAAGTTTACTAGTTAATGATACAATTAATTCCCTATGCATTTTCCTGGGAGCTGCATTCACTAAAATCAGTGGAGCTGAACTTCTGACTAGACATATTGCAGTTTTTCCTCAACTTTGAATAAGTGACAGACCAGTTTACCAGCGCTTTTGATGATTCCCTGCCCAATTCTAATTAAATTTATTATAACAGTTCTTCCTTTTGTAAAAAAAAAAAAAAAAGATATGGATAAGTTGATATGGATGCTGGACATTGATGCATATATATTTTATGTGCATGAAATGTTCTGTGGATTTGCATATATAGGGTTTTTGAATGTTGGGAGATTTCATTGCTTGGATTTATAACAAATGATCAGTGTTAGGGAAAGGTTATCAACGGACTTTTCTTGGATTTGTTTTGTCCAAGGGATGTTTCCTGCAGTTATGTCATCACTAGGGAACAGTTATTTCAATCTGATGGGCTAAACCACGGGTTAGCAACCCGTGGCTCCAGAGCCGCATGTGGCTCTTTGAGCCTTCTCCTGCGGCTCCCAGCCTCCTCCACCATTTGTGGAGAGGGAGAGACAGAGAGAGGCACTTGTGCTTCCCTTCTCTCTCTCTCTCTCTCTCTCTCTCTCTCTCTCTCTCTCTCTCTCTCTCTCTGTGTGTGTGTAAAAAAGAGAGTGGCCTCACGCTGTTCGCTGACAAGCTTATTGAGCAGAGCTCCTGTCTTTACTGCGTCTCCGCAGGAAGCAGCAAAAAGCAGCAGCTCTCTCTCTCTCTCTCTCTCTCTGTGTGTGTGTGTGTGTGTGTGTGTGTAAAAAAGAGAGTGGCCTCACGCTGTTCTCCGACAAGCTGACAAGCTTATTGAGCAGGGCTCCTGTCTTTACTGCGTCTCCGCAGGAAGCAGCAAAAAGCAGCAGCTCTCTCTCTCTCTCTCTCTCTCTCTCTCTCTCTCTCTCTCTCTCACACACACACACACACACACACACACTCATTCACTCACACTGAGTGGGGGAAGAGGACTGGCAGACCAAGGGCAGGAGAGAGCCAGCCCAATAAGAATGTGTGTCAGTTTGTCGGAGAACAGCGTGAAGTCAGCTTGCCAGGTGAGCAGAAGATCGGAGAGAGGGAGAGAGAGAAGGGGGGGAGAGAGAGAGGGAGGGAGACAAAGAGGGAGAGAGAGAGAGAGAGAGAAAACATGCACAGCAGCCTCTATTTCTTTTTAATTAAACTCTTCAATCAAGCTCCCCCCCTCCGCGCGCGTGCAAGTTTTGTGGCTCCCAGTCTTTTCTCTGGGAAATGGGTCCAAGTGGCTCTTTGAGTGTTTAAGGTTGCCGACCCCTGGGCTAAACCATTCTGTTTTTTTATGTGATCCTCTTAACAAATATAGCTTATGGCAATGAAATAACAATTCAGAGCCAACAAACATTTGTTTTTCTGGTCTATATTTTTTATGGATCAGGAAACTTGAAAAATGTGCCCTATTTACTTGTTAGACATTCTTCCATCACTTCACTTCTGAGCAACCAACCTATCAGAACTTAAGATGGTTTATAATACTGCTTAGGTATGAAAAACATGGCCTTGTGATCCTTCCTTATTTACCATAGGAAGGGTAAATAAAAGTAACTATGGAAGTAATACACAGAATGCTTGATCTTAGGGTCTTTTCTCCCATTTGAACACCATTTAAGGTTGATTTGGAAGGATCTACAACATGGATTTCTCTTCTGTATGGGATACCATATTTCTTTACTCCCAGTATTAATGGACTTCCTCTAGTAATTTTGTTGACTTTCATTGCAAATTTGTAGGGTAGGTAGTTTTTCTGAAGCTATCTATAATCCAGTAATTTAATATGAATTTGTATAGAGAATGAGGACTTTGTCTTGCAGTTTCTCCAAATGGCTTTTAACAAGCTTTCCTCTTTCATTTCCTACAATTTCCAACCGTTATTTGATTTGTCCCACTAGTCTAGTGATGGCTTTTCTGTAGATTATCGAAAAGAACCCCACCTTTCTGCATTGTATGCTAGAAACAGAACCCATGTCTTCAAAGGTCTGTAGTTTATCAGATACGGTAGCTCAGTCTTCTTGCCTAACCTTTGTCTTTAGGAACAAAGAAACATGGATGGAATATCTGGTGATTTCCAGTACCATGCCATGCAAAATCCTGCTATTGTGGAAATCACAATCACAATATTGATTTTATGATGTGTGCATATGTAACCTAATCTATTTAAGCAGATTCCAGGCTGTATGCTGTACAGTTTTTACAATTACAGATTGCCTCTCTTTATAAACATATGATTATCCAATATTGGGGAAAACTAGATTGATATGAACATGTAGATACAGTATTTTTGAGCTGATAGCCTAAATTTCTGCCCATTTGACTGTTGGGAAAAATGTGTCTCGTTCTAAATGTAGTAGGACATGTGGAAAAAAAAGGAGTTCCAACAAGTTGGCTGCCACAAATTCTGTCAATTAAGATAAAAATTCTTCATTGAAGAATGTGACATACGAGCCCACACAATGTTTCTGTATTTTATATTAATGTAACATCATGTTTAATAATAAAAATATTACATTAAATATTATTTGGGGGGGAAATGGAATAAGATTTTTTTTATACCTGAATGAATACATTTTAATCCATCGTCTTATTAAAATAGATAGAAAGTAAACGGGAAGTGTTATTTTAAAATACTTCTTTCTCATTTGCAAGAGGATTAAGTGAGCTAAGTCACAGTAATTATTTCCATCTTCATCAGGACCACAGCATCTGTTTTAGTATGGGAGGATGGAATGACAGTTGGAGTAATGGTGCTAATTTGGCCAATTGTTGACAGCTTTTGAGTTTTAGAGGGAATTGGCTGACTCAGAATGCATTTCAGTGATTGCTGGCTTCAGGCTTCAGTTTAAAATTTCAGCTGATTGGAAATTTAATTGATCATGAAATAAACATTCTGTTTCTTGTACTGGTAAAAATTTGTGGAACTCACTCTTAAATGATTTAAACACAAACATCTCTTACTTTAGGTGTTTATTTCATTTATTTATCAAGTTTATGTGGCTGCCCATCTCATAAGAAGTGACTCCAGGCAGCGTACAGCAAAAAAGTATGAAACAGTAAACATGTCCAACATATTCATATTAAAAGAACTGAAGTAAAAAGCACACACGAAGAGATTTGATCAGTAATGGAGCCACCTCAAGATCTTACTGGTCCCCTGAGACCTGCAGGCCCGAAGGCAGCAGGTCATTTATGAAAAAAAAAGGGATTGAGCTGACCTCGCTTGGGGATGTGGGGGGGGGGGAGAGTGTGCCATCAGGCGGGTGCAGGGCAAAGAAACCTCCTCTCCTGGGACATGCCAATTGTAGTCCCCTGAGAGAGGAGATCTGCAGCATGCCTCCCTTGCTAAATCTGATGAGATAAGCCGATGTAATCAGGGAGAGACAGATAGCCTCCGATAGCCCACTCCCATGCCATGAAAGCCTTTAAAGGTCAAACCAGCACCTTGAATTGGATCTGGAAGCACACTGGCAACTAGCGCAGCTTGCAGACAAGACGCATAATGTTCTGTTCTAGAAGCACACATAACTGCCCCATTGCATTTTGCGTCAACTGAAACTTTTGGATACCTTTCAAGGGCATCACAGTGGTCCAATCAGGAGGTGACTAGAACATAAGTAACTCTTAAGCTGAGCCTCCTGATCTAGGAATGGGTATAACTGATGCACAACTTGAATCTGCGCAAAGGCCCTTCTAGTTGCATTTGCCAATTGCTCTTCAGGTAGGAGTTGGGAGTCCAGGAGGACCAAGACTATGCACTGGGCCAGTCTGGGGTTGTATGGCCCCATCTAACACTAAAGATGACTAGCCCTAGAATCGTCAGGCCCCCAAACCCAAACCCACTCAGTTTTGCCAGGGTTCAACTGAAAGCTGTTGTTCTTTGTACAGACAGTCACAGACTCCAGATACCGAGCAAGATGTTCCATGTATTGATTAGGTTCACATATCATGCTAAATCAAGGTATTTTGAATTACGTAGTACTGAATAAATTATATCTAAAATTCGTGAAGTACAGGGGAGTCTTTAAGTGAGTCTATTTAGAACCAAGCAGAGGGTACTTTCTGTTTATTAATTCTACTGAAAGGTATCAGTAGAAGGGAATATATGTAACTCAGTGTTGAACTGTGGACTCCTAGGTACTCTCTGAGCTTGGTTGTTTACTTGCAGACGTTTCATTAACAGACTGGGTAACATCTTCAGTGTTAGTGTTGGGGGGGTAGTTTACTTCTTGGTAGCCCTTTGATTAGGGTAGAATAGTAGAATAGAATAGAGCTGGAAGGGACCTTGGAGGTCTTCTTGTCCAGCCCCCTGCTCAAGCAGGAGAACCTATACCGTCTCAAGACAGGTGAATGTCTAATCTCTTCTTAAAAATCTCCAGTGATGGAGCGTCCATGATTTCTGGAGGCAAGCTGTTCCACTGGTTGATTGTCCTCATTGCTTCTCTCTTTGATCAGTTTCCAACCATTGTTTCTCGTCCTTCCCTCTGGTGCTTTGGTGAACAACCTGGCCTCCTCTGCCTTGTGGCAGCCCCTCTGATACTGGAACACTGCTATCATGTCTCCCCTATTTCTTCTTTTCTTTAGACTAGCCTTGTTTTCTGCCTTATTTGTCTGGTATTAATCCTGGCTTATCAGGTTGTTGGTTGCTAGCAGGGCAAGCTGCAGTATATAAACAGAGAGCAAATCCAATGCTCAATATATTGACAATGTTACCTAGTCGAATAATGAAATAATCATGCTCACATAGCACCAAGGAGAAAGGTACTTCCTGGTTGGGGAATTATTTTCTGCTTGCTGCAACTCTTCTAAATGTATCCACAGAATTTTCAGTAAATGAACCATTTCTTTGTTATCCAGTTGTGAGGCAAACATTTTTCTTCATAGGATCAGTAAAATTAATTTAGCTTGTTCACATTTAATTTAGGGAAGAAAAACCCTTCCCCAAATTATAATATAGTTCATTATTACATGATCTGATTGTTACAAAATTAAATTACTTGTGCGTTGAAGGTCTTAAGCTGGTAGTCTAGTCTTACTGTCATTTCCATTCCTGGTTAGATGCATCAGTTAACCTTAAGGATTTAACATTTCTAAAACTTTCTTTTTTTAAAAAAATGGAGTAACAGGAGTGTAACCACCTTCGCTATTTTAGTGAGGCTTAATATAAAGCCATTTTAGCTATCTAACTCATTTTATTTGCTCTTTCTTAATAGATTGTCAAATCTGCAGTTGGAATAATTCTTTTGTTCATGCTTATTTTATACATTTTTGGCAGTATTGAAATTCCATAGACTACAGGTAGTCCTTGAGGTACAAACTTAATGGAGCCTGCCCATTAGGATCATAAGTCAAAAAATTCATCAAATGAATCAGACTCAATTTTACACATTTTTAAAATCAAATTCATTAATTGAATCTAATGGGTTGTTAAATGAACGAAGATCTGACTTACTATTTCCTCCAATTTGTTAATTAACCTTTAACCTTTTGAGCCACAGGTTCCCCACACCAATTTGTTAACTGATTGCTGCCACGTTAACTGAAGTGAGAGGCTGCCCATCAGCTGTTTCCGGTGCAGCCGGCTCAAGAACTAAATTGCCTCCAAACAGGGCTTGCAGCCATTGCAGTTGCTTTTTAAAAAAATCAATTGCTACTAGTCAGCTCAAGCGTCTTCAGCTGCCCAGAGGGGTGGGTGAGGCAGTTGCTTTAAAAAAAACCCACTTGCCACTAATTAGCTTAAGAGTCTCCAGCCAGGCACCCAGAGGGAAATGGGGGAGGATTTGCAAAACTCTCGGCTTGCGATAGTAACAGAGATGGAAGGGACCTTGAGGTCATCTAGTCTAACCCACTGATCTCACAAGAGAATATTTCTGACAAATGCCTATCCAGTCTCTTCTTAAAAGCTTCCAGTGATGGGGCACCCACAACTTCTGGAGGCAATTTAAATTTAAAACCTACAAACTACAATAATATACACTAATCTCCAAAATAAAAGCAAGGAAACACAACCGCTATAGAATGCTTTGTGTAGATCCTGGCTAACATTTCTACAAGCAGTTTCAAGGCAAATGCGAACAAACTATCTTTGCAAAATAATGTACTTACAAACACAATAGTTTGCAAAGTACAGTACTTAAAAAGCAGAGCAGTTCCCAAAGTGTTACTATAGAGCAGGGGTGTCAAACTCGCAACGTCACATGACATGTGACGTAGCGCGACTTTTCCATTGCCGGAGCTGGGATGGGCGTGGTTTTGGCATGACTCATCCGGCCCGCGGGCCGGCAGTTTTATACCCCTGCTATAGAGTAACAAAATATTTTAAAATACTTACAGAAACAATTTTAGCACTCCAGTCCAGGTAGCAGCAGATCCTCCTCCAGCACCAAAAACACAAAAACAAACTTGCGCAGGCTGCAAAAATAATCAGATCTTGTTTGGCCATGTGATCAGGGAAAAAAAAAATCCCTTCCGGCTTCAGGAAATGGCATTTGTAACTGGCCCAGGCAAGTCACAGAGTTAAAGATGGCCACCACTGCAGCAGTGACTGAATCCAAGTCACATGGCTACAGAGGCCTCTTTGGTTGCAGTTTTGAATTTCTAATGTAAGTACCCTTTCTGAATAAATTTGTTTTTTGTGAAAACTCACTAAATCAGGGGTGTCAAACTCGCGACGTCACGTGACATCACGCAACGTATCAGGCCGGTTTTGCCATTGCCGGCAATGGGGTGGGCGCGGCTTCCGGATGATGCGTCCGCAGTTTGACACCCCTGCACTAAATGAACGTTCGTACCTGGGGGATTACCTGTATTTCTGGTGACATAGTTAAATGTAAGATAGATGTCATTGCTTCCAGTTGCTTCCTCTCTACTTTTATATAAATTAGTGCTCTGATGAAATATTGGTTTTGAAAAGGAATAAGTACTTGAACATGTTGGAATAAAGATAAAAAAATATGTTTGAATTTGTCTAAAAATATGACATATTTCTTGTTTCTTAGGTGTCAACAAAACAGATTGCTCATAATAGCATCCTGTCTTTGCTAATAAACTTGTCATTCTTTGAAAGACAGTCCTGTAATCTTGATTCCGTCCATTCACTTTATCCCTACTTCTGTTTCCCTCATCCTTGCCAACATAATCATTTGTTCTAGGCTATCAAGTTATTTGAATCACACCCAAAGTATGTGAATTTCTGCTTACCAGTCAGTATTTACAAAGGCTATTGCACCATGGCGGAAGTGGAATGTTGACTGAAACAAATCTTATTGTATACATAGATTGTTTTTGTTTATTCTGGGAAATTTATACATGTTTAGTTTAAAAAGATCATTAATTAAGTAATTCTTTATTACAAGCCATATATATTTGCAGTGGACAGAAAACTTTTGTACACTTCCTAGTGCTGATCACACAAGTGTCTTCACTGTAAGATTTAGAAATTTGCTTTATTTTCAAGAAATGTAAGAGTTTCAGGGTGTTCTTAATGTGAAAACTAGTAACAGTGGATGCTGTTGATTTGTTGGGTTATAAAGTTCCAAGGAAGTAATTCTGGCCCACAGTAATTGCGGGGGTACAATGATAAACGTATAAAGTATTTTCAGCTCCACAGTAAGAGGGCACAAGATACAATTATAGGCATCTTCCTACATATATATGCTCTCAGATGATGTTTGCATATTATTAATTTCATAAATGTTTGCTAATAATAATAGCTTAATATGAAGCACTTATTTAGAATTCTGATTTATTTAAACTTCAATTTCTTAAGTAAGTTGTAAGATTACAGGCAATGATTACAGAAATTAGCACATACGATAAAATATGTAATGTTGATGAATCTTGCTTACTTTGCTTGCAGTCCATTCTGAAACTTCTTGCACTTACAAAATACAACAATTGTCATTTTCCTACCCTTGTCAATGCTTTTGTTTGTTTGTTTGTTGTGCCTTTGAGACTGTGACTCCTGGCAACTGCCTGGACAATTCCTTGCAATTTTCTTAAAAGATTACCCTTCTAAGATTTGTGCCTGAGGCAGGACTGGAACTCTTGGTCTCTGGGTTGCTAGCCTGGTGCATTAACCCTACACCTAAGTGGCTCTCCTTATAGATATTAAACTTTCCATATTTTGCATTCTTATTTTAGATAACTGAACAATGTGAAGTGAAAGTTTAAAAATTCTATCCTAAACCACTGCATTCACCTTAGTATACATATTGCTCCAGTCATGTCTTGCTGATCTCGAAAACGATAATGTGATTCGAAACGAAAGCTTAGCAATATGACAATAAATTTCTTAGCAATATGACAATAAAATCCAGCTGAAACAATATTCACCAAATTGCCTGCTGAAACCACAAGACTTTTGACGAGTGTATGAAGTTTTCTAAATTATTTTTTTTATGGAAACATGCAAAATATAAGCAAAATGCCCCAGAGACACACTTAAAAAGTAAAATTAAACAGAGCTATCCTTAACCTTAACCAAAGGGATAGAAACCAGAAAAGAGAAGAAGGGAGGAAAAAAACTAAAAATATATATGAAAAGTTGACAAATTCAGGCCTCATTTGATATCAGGGGATTGCTGTTCCAGTGAAGGGGAGCAGCAATTGAGAAAGCATGAGTCAGGAATCCCTGCAATGTATTTCGTAAGGGTAATGACCCAGAGGAGGGTTCCACTGATATCCAGGTCATTAGCCAAGAAAGGCTTTAAAACTGAAAAGTAGCACCTTTGACTACACCTGGAAGGAAACTGGAAACTTCTGTAGCTCTCAAAGCAGAGATGTTACATGATTGTGCCCATAACCTCTCAAGCGGCTGCATTCTGAACCACTCTCAGTTTCAGGGTTTTTAAGGGTAGCTTCACACATAGGAGAAATCTAAATAGGAAGTGATCGGGCCTGAGTAACTATGCACAAAGCCTCTCTATGCAGATAAAGCAACAACTGGTGCATAAGGTAGACCTGTTCAAAGGTGTTCCTAGCCACAGCTGCCATCTATCCTTCAACCAGGAACTGTGAATCCAAGAACACAGATTACAAACCAGCACTAAATGGGGATTATGCCATTCGTTTAAGCTTACTCTGTTTTGTGGGAATTAAATCAAATTCTGTTCTTTCCTATCCCCAAAACTCTGCAGCTTCCTGACTTTGTGATAGAACATCCAACACATCCCTTGTCTGGGCTGAAGTTAAGATATCCAACTAAGTATCAGCTATGTATTGATGATATTTGATTCCATGCCAGTGAATGACCTTCCTCAGTAATTTATGTAGATATTAAATAAGAGGTGGGAAAGTGTCAACCTATGTGGCATTCTGTAGCGGAGGGCTTGATCTCCCATCCCCTCCCCCATTACTCTTGATTGGATCCACCTGCTTTGGAAGGAGGAGAACCCCTGAGAACAATCGTTCCCCACCCCAAATTCCAGCCTTTGCACGTGTCCAGAAGGTATTGAAAACTGCTAAAGGGTATTTTTTAGTGATTTAGCACCAAAACCCTAACTCTAGACTAAAATTAGATGTGCTTGTTAAGATTTTGGGAAATAAGCTCATGAATATTAATCTAAAAGTAAAGCTGCTTGGAAGTTTTGAAGAGAAATTAAATAATGAGTTCAGAGCTTTAGCCAAGGTCATTTCGTCTCCTTCCCTAATGCTACCATTAATTGAATGTAAGGCTGTTTTGCATTTGGTTACAGTTGGTGGACATGATTCTAACAAAAATTGGATCTCAAAAATGTGATTACTTCCCATCACTGCTTACTTACACACTGGTACATAATTAATACCAAGTAAGTCTGGACTTTCTTTAAAAAAAATAGCCTGTCTCTCAGTGAGAGCTAGGTTTTGTTGATATTAATTTTTTTCAATAGGTACCTAGTTATTATAAATACTGATCTTTAAAAAAAAAATTAAGATCTGTTGGAGTGGGTGAGTAGAAGGACTGTTTTCTTCCATGGAAAAAAATAATTAGAGAATTGTAACAAAGCTGAAGACAGTTATCCTGCTTCCTATAGACACCTCTATTGTTTTGAGTAGTGCCACAGGTATTTAGAGGGGAAGAGGTTAGATCGTTTTTCCAGGACTGATGTGGTAATGAGGCAATGATTTTTTTTTTTTGTATGTTGTCTTTTAGCTCACAGTAAATGAAGCAGCTGCTCAGTTATGTGTCAAGGATAATGCACTGTTAACCCGGAGGGATGAACTTTTTGCTCTGGCACGGCAGATCTCTCGAGAAGTTACATACAAGTACACTTACCGGACTACCAAGTAAGCTACATTAAAAAAAAAAAAAAAACTTCACTTGAAATGGGTATATTATGAAGTATTAGAAATCAGTTTGCAATCTTTCTGCCCTGTGGTCAGTTTATGGTCTCACAGGCTCAATACAAATATATGAACCAGATGGGAGGTGTGAATCCTGGTGCATTCTTACTACGCTGAGAATGTTACACGTTTGACACCATTCTGTGTCATAGCTCAGCCTTTTTTGAGCAGAGAGAATTGGACAAATTAACTGTAGACAATTGCATCATATTTCTCTGTTGGGAACATGGAAACATTCACATATCCACAGCACTTTTTTAAAAAATCATTGTTGTGGAGAGTTGCATTTTTTTTTTTCATCGGAAGACTACTTGGATGTTCTCAGGGTAAAAATCTTTCTCATCTGTCATATGTTTAGTGAGTATTGTTTATAGGAACCCACTTTCTCTCCCCCTGCCATAGATCAGTGATGGCGAACCTTTTAGAGACCGAGTGCCCCAAAACTGGTCCCGCCCCTGCCCCACCCCCTGCCCCACCCCCTGCCCCGCCCCACCCTGCCTGCCTGCAGGGCCATTCACTGCCTCTAGGGCCCGCCGCAGATCACCCAGGCAGCCCAGCAGCACCATGGCGGCCACGCCCTCTGCGAACGCCCTGCAGCATCAACTGTGCGCGATGGGGCGTGAGGGCAGAGTCTTGTCTACGCTGCCTGGCTGCCATGTCCTTGGCTGCGCTGCTCCGCGTGGGCCACGCTCGGGGGCGACTCTCCTCCAGGGAGGCTGCTGGTGAGGGGGTCGTGGGCGGAGGCAAGTCTGGGGCAACGGCATGTGTGCCCACAGAGAGGGCTCCGAGTGCCGCCTCTGGCACCCATGCCATAGGTTCGCCACCACTGCCATAGATAGTGCAATCCAGTGCTAGTGAACCCTGTGTCTTGAACCATGTACTGCAGTGAGCAGAATGGCTTTGAAGGACAGGAAGAAGCCTTCCTACCAAGACAGTGGTCAGATAAGAAACCTGAGTCCAGAGAAAATGGACCTGAGAAAATGTTTCAGACAAGACCCTCTCTAGTCTGGTCTACCTTGAAGGTTAACATCAACCTTGCAAGTCTCGATATGCTTCCCCTCCCTCCCTTTATCTTCATAAGAACTAGGAGTTTTGTCTGAGATGTTTCCTCAAGTTACTGTTCTTCACCAGACTCAGGTTTCTTTTATCTGGCCATTGTCTTGGTAGCAGCTCTTCCTCTTGTCCCAAGGCCAGTCCCTCTGCCCTCTACATGTACATTGCCCGACTGTGAAGCTGCCTTAAAATTAAGAGTCTCAGATTGAGACAGTATAACAGTTTTGCAAATGAACAGACAAAACATATGAATAAATTAAATGAAGATTAAATTCAGAGAAGAGTAATTTCCAAGGCAGGTGTTTTGCAAATGTTTTTCTGAACATAGTGTACGCATTCCAGTTTTTTAAAAAATGTATTTTCATCTAGGTCTAAATGTGGAGAAAGGGATGAACTGTCACCAAAGAGAATTAAGATAGAGGTATTGTACTTTTAACTTGTTCTGTCTAGTTGTGGCTGCTAAAACTGACTTTTGCAAGAGGAAACAAACAAATACACAACAATCAAATAGGTCATTTTACCAAGGGACCTGTTTCCCTAAAATATTCCAATCCAATTTTCCCAAGGCTGGGTTCTACAGATAGTGATTATCATCACAAATAATGGGAACAAGTTTGTGGAGTGCGTTGGAGAAAAAAAATGAATTATGATAGCATTACTTTTTAGTCTATTTATAAAAATGAACTTGTAAACTTTGTAGAGTTGACACTATCTTTGCTTTAAAAGGTAGTGTAAGATATTTAAAATGAAAATAAATTCAAGTCACTTCTCAATAATTTAAAAAACAGTGGTAGTTTAAAATGGCTCTTGACTGTTTTTATGATAATTGAGTGTCATTTCGGTGTAATGGTTAAAGTGCTGGCCTAGAAACCAGGAGACTGAAAGTTCTAGTCCCGCCTCAGGCATGAAAGCCAGCTAGGTGACTTTGGGCTAGTCACTCTCTCTCTCTCTCTCAACTCATCTCACATCACAGGGTTGTTGTTGTGGGGAAAATAGGAGGAGTATATGTTCATCGCCTTGAATTATTTATAAAAATAATAAAGGCAGGATCAAAAAAATCTTTTAAAAAACTCCAAAAAATGCCCATACAAATTATTCTTTCTCTTCTGTTTGTAATCCTAGAAGCTGGTCCTTTGTTACATATACAAATAGAGTCTGGAAAAAGAAAAATTGAGAACCCTTCTGCCCTATGGCTATACTGAGTCTTCAAGCAAAACAGTAGTTTTTTCCCTTGACAAAATGAATTCTACACAGTATTTGAGGGAAGACTTGAGAGAAAACATCCATTTATTGATCTTATATCCAAACCTTTTATTTTGTGCAACTCAGGGTGGCATATATAATGCTCCCACCTCCTGTTTTCCACTCAACAACTCTGTAAGGTGGGTTAGACCCAGAGAGAATGATTAGTTCAAAGTCACCCAGCCACAGTTTCCAATTAAGCTTTAATTAATGGCAAATAAGTTAGATTTGTGACTTACCAGTATGTATGAACAGGACTGTTAAGCTAAATTGGCTTTCTCCCATGTAGACAATCCCAATTTCACGGGACTGCAATTCCTAGATAGTGACAGGTTGGGAAGCTGTGTTGAATCATGGACTGAGTTGAAGTATTGCTCTATAATCATATGGCATAAATGGAATTAGGGTTGTTTATTTTTTCAGTGTAAACAAAAACCTTGTTTCTGTTCAGGTAATTCAAGGAACTATATTTCCTCGTTCTGATCTTCTGCATTTTAGGAAATATTTTAGACTACTTGGGAGAGAGTATTCCCTTAATCACTAAAGAAATATTTTTCTCTCTTTGGGACATTGACTAAATATAGCAAGCCAAAGGAGCTTTTGTCAGTATTTCTTCTTTAAGATTTACCTTTAAATAACACTGTTGATGTTAAATTCTAGAAACTGGAGTGCATAAATATAGAGAAGGTTCTTTTATTTTCAGTGAAGCTTCAAAATATAAGACTTGTCCCTGTCTAATATCAAGTGATATGGACCATATCAAGATATATGGTGAACATGTCAAGGTAGTGGCTCTGATTATTGAACTGTCCCTTTTTTTGATGTGTGTCACATGCACATCAATTACGACAAACAAACAAACATAAAATAGTCCACAACTATAGTCTCACAAGCTGCTGGACTTGTTAAGTTTTTTTTAATACAGACAATAATTTCTATCAGCAGCTACTTTTTTTGTTGAGTTGGTTTAAATTATTTATCAAATTTATGTAGGTTTTTATGAATTAAATTTAACTTACGAATTATGAATTTGGGTGCATTGGGTATTCTTTTGACCCTCCTACACTTTGTTGTATTATGAACTGACCTTGAAAATCCACGACATTGTTTTGCTTATAATACGAAGAGGGATATACATATTCTGGGAATGAATATATTCTAATTAAAAATAATAGGAAGTAGGTTCAGCATTTTTTGTTCTGTTTTTGCTTTTTAGGAAGGTATATTTTAATTTGATAGCTTTGCTCTGAGTGGTTTTTTTTTAAAAAAAAAAAGCTAAAAGAAGGAGTTGGGGTGAAGAGAAATATATAGTTAAAACTTACTTATTTCTATCAAACTAATGATGATTTTTCAACAATATCAGAGTTGGAAGGGATCTTGGAGGTCTTTTAGTCCAGTCCCCTGGCAGGAGATCCTATATCAGTGATGGCGAATCTTTTAGAGACCGAGTGCCCAAAAACTGGCTCCACCCCCTGCCCCGCCCCGCTCTGTCCCCACCCCGCCTGCCCGCAGGGCTACTCACCACCTCCAGGGCCCGCCGCAGATCACCCAGCAGCGCCATGGCAGCCATGCCCTCTGCCCCCGCCCCGCAGCATCAACTGTGCGCGATGGGGTGTGAGGGCAGAGTCTTGTCTACGCTGCCTGGCTGCCATGTCCTTGACTGCACTGCTCCGCGTGGGCCACGCTCGGGGGCAACTGTCCTCCAGGGGGGCTGCTGGTGGGGTTGCGGGGGGAGGTAAGGCTGGGGCAACGACGTGTGCCCACAGAGAGGGCTCTGAGTGCCGCCTCTGGCACCCGTGCCATAGGTTCGCCACCACTGTCCTATATCATTCTGGACAAAAGGCTGTCCAGTCTCTTCTTGAAAAGTCTGTCCAGCCTTCAGTGATGGAGCACTCACAACTTCCAGAGGCAAGCTGTTCCACTGATTGTTCTCATTTTGAAAGTTTTCTTCATTTTTGTACTCACTTTAAAGACTTACTCCAATATTGAACTGAATAGAAAGTCTTAAATATAAGATTTATCTATCTAAGCAAAGAATTCAGTAGTGCTATGTACCACATTTCTTTCCAAATATATTTCCAGTGTTCCTTTTTTTGTATATTTTTTACAGTCACAAATAACAAATGTTGCCAGTCACATCAGTATATCGCCTCACATATATTCGATTTCAGTTTTGCTGGATGCATTTTGACTCATGTTTTTAACAGCTTATAATTATTTATACAAGCTTGAAATAGATCCGAGTAGACATGCTTCAGTTTTTCAGGCTTCTGGATGCCTGGCAGCTGGCCACATGTGTTAATTCAGATACATCCCCCATCCCCTCCCCTCTAGTATTTGAATTTTGCAGGGTTAAATATAATGCTTTAAATGCATTTTTTTCTTACTGCTAAAATTATTAATATAAGGATTGAAACTGGTAAGGTGGGAATCGCTAATTCTCAGGCCAGGGAGAATTGCTACAGAAACATAGAATAAATACTGGTAGTTTTCAACTTGCAATGGGTCACTTAATAACTGTTCAAAGTTACGAGAGACCTCCCCAGAGCTCCTTACAACCCTTTTTAGCAATACAATGGCTGCACATATATACACCAACACTGAAGTTAATTGCATTTTGGATGTCTGGCAACTCGCTCATCTTTACAGACATTTGTAGGGTCCCTGCAATTACATGACTGCAATTTGCGACATTTTTTGCTGGTCTCCAGCAAAAAAACACCTATTAATTGTTGATCGAGTAACAACCGATCCCATCTCCCCCCAATCCGCCCCCCCCTCCCCACGTGTCCTTGATTTTAATCTTTGGTTTTAATTTATTCAGGTTTTAATGTAGATGTATTTTTTATGTTTGTAAGCTGCCCAGAGTTATCTTATGGTAAGATGGGCGGCTGAGAAATTTTATAAATAAATACATTGGGGAAAATGGATTTGCATAATGCCTGTGGCATTCACTTAAGTTTAAAGTAGGATATCAGATGAAATATGGAAAAAAATTAGTTTGTCAGATCTCCCAGAGATTTTGACTTCAGGTCTGCTCAGATATCAGTGAAAAAATTGTACCAGAATATGGGTGGGAAGGGAAGACACCAGGAATATCATTGCCCTTTTCAGTTGCCTTCTCCCACTCATTAGAAGTTGAGCCTACATATCTGTTGGAGAAAAGTTACAGCAGTGTGCACAAACCCTGTATTTATATTAAGAATTTGGCCAATTTGCATCAGTGCCATGTTAAACTTTCCCTGTCCTGTTGCAAATGCCACACACACATACACACACACAGAGATGGGTTGCTAGTTAAGAATAGCAATTTACTCAAGGCTGAGTAGATAAGTGGCAGACAAGGAAAAAAATGTATACATCAAAACAGAGTTTTTTTGGAAAGAAAGCTTCCCTGGGTAGTTTTGCTTTCAACAAGAACAGGCAGACATGAAGTCAAGATTGTCACCCAGTCTGAGTGAGAGTTTCAGGGTTTGTAAACGGAATTCACAGGAATGACATGCCAGAACAGGAGATCAGACAGTTGTTTCCAACAGAGAAATGTGGGTTAAGGCTGCCTCTTAAATCAGTCTGCAACCAGCTGACTTTCATAAGGTTAGTTACTCCTTGCTTGGCAAAGAGCCTCATTGAATATCTTTGTTCTGCTCTCCATTCTGTCACTGAGTTCGAGGGCTTAGGGCAGGGGTCTTCAAACTTGGTCCTTTTATGACTTGTGGACTTCAACTCCCAGAATTCCTCAGTCAGGCACGCTGGCTGAGGAATTCTGGGAGTTGAAGTCACAAGCTTAGGGATTGTGCCTCATCATCTGAGTACTCCAGCTATTCTGATACTGCCTGTGTTTGAGCAGGCTCAAACACAGACTGGTGTGTGTCTCCTAAAGCTGATTATCCACAGATTTAGCTGGAGCAGCTTCTTAAGAGTCTATTTCCTGGACTATGACTTTCCTTTTCTAAAGTATCAATTAAACCACATTCTTATGGAGAAATACAGAAAGTAAGAAAGATGACCTTGATGTAGATAAGCAAGCTCTGCTACCAAAGCAATGGGGTGGGGGGAAACATGTCTTAAATCCACAACAGATGGATAATAGTGAGTGTAATGAGGTGCAGTACAATAAGATTTAACAAATTGTTTTAACCTCATGTGGAATTAATTTCCTGGATCTAGACCACCTAGTAGAGCTGACAGAAAGGGGTACATTTTGAAAGAAGACACCCCATATGCTCCAGATTTGGCTAATTGATAAAAACAAAAGTTTGTCCCTACTTCCAGGAGTTCAAAGGCACCCAGAAATTAAATGGAACCCAGCTATGCAGAGTCTCATGTCAACATTTAATCATTCTTGTTACTCTACAGATCAAGACAGGCTTGAAAATGCAACTGTGAGTCCAAATAGAATGGGGCACCTTTCACTAAATCTAACACAATCAAACATACTTTATTCTCTAAACTCCTCTTTGGGTTTGAGACTACTCTGAATTTTTCCCTCTTATCCTCATCAGCAATTGTCAGGAGTCCCAACAAATTTATTTAGCTTTTCTTTGTCATTTTCCAATAATCTTTGGAGTGGATAGGCTTCATATTCACAATCTGGATACTCGTGGGATAATACAACATTTGAATTGACATGCAAACCTCACAGCCTGTAGGGCTTTAGGTTTATCACACTGCAGTAAAATATGAATTCTACTTTCAGTGTGAAATATATGGGCTATTTATTTGTTTATTAAATTATGTTGCCCATCTCCCTTGCAAAGTGATTTCGGATGGTTTACAATGTGTTTGGAGAAGGAGACATGAAGACTTGGCCTCCCATAAATTTTTCTCTTTGTCCCTGACCAGTGCTTCTGCCTTGTTTTTTGTTAGGAATCTCTAAACCCTGGTTTTGGAGCTCTTGCAATGGGTGCCAAGGCATGCATATTTATCTAATTAAATCTCAAGGAATGTTACAATCTGATTCATACAAGGAAGGACATGTGTACTATATTGGATTGCTTTATATATTGGGTGGCTTTTGTTAAGAAATGTTTAGGTATATGGTAATGTTATTCAGATCAGGAATTAGTCCCTCAATTTCATGCAATTTATGAAACTTTTATTTTACTATTTCTCATTAATTCTAAGCTGATCTCTGCACTAAACAAGTTTGGGCACTCCTTGTGTGTCTTTGTGACTACAAGCTAGGCTAAGTTAAAGAAATATGCCTTTTTCCTGCCCATACTGGTCTATTGGGATATCATCTTTTCTTGAAAGAAATTCAAATGGATCAGTCTCCTCTCTTTTGGGAGGACTTTCCTCTCCACCCATGCACTGCAAAGGACTTCCTGAGCTTTGCCATTTTTAATAATAAATCTATTATCTACTTTTGCTGCACTGACAACATCATGGATTCTTCTTACTAAGAAAGAGATGCACAATTCCCCCCACTTCTTCAACTTTTTAAATATAAATTTTATTAAAAGCTTTATAAGGAACATAAAAATGAACACAAACTAATAAAGGAAGAAAGGGAAAAGAAAATGCAGAACAACAGAAACAAAAGAAATAGGAAGAAGCTTCTGATTTCTTCTGCAGCAAATATAGTACAATTACTCTATGTAAAGCTCCCATTTTCTATTCATTTTTTTTTTCTAATCATCAAAATCACAAATCACGAGTGCATTTTTTTCTGGGTCTACAAGGATTTTCCAGTCAAGACAAATATAGATTAATTTAGCCATCTCTGCAAGTTCTATCATCTTCACTAATTATTCTTCCATTGTGGGTATTGTTGAACCTTTCTACATTTGAGCATTCATCAATCTCGCTATGATTATCATATATAAAAACTTAAGTTCCCTAACTTTTTTCTACAATAATCCCAAGAGAAAAATCTCTGGTTTCAGTTGAATTTTAACCTTCAAAAAAGAGTCTGGATTAATGTTCGTATTTGTATCCAATTTTTTTTTTTAGCTTTTTTGCATGTACACCAAACATGGTAAAATGTCCCTTCGTGTTGGTTTGCATTTCCAGCAAAGATTCAAAATATTTTTATATATGCTAGATAGATTTTCTGGTGACAAATACCAACATTTCAGTCCTTCCAACCACATGTTTTTCCATTGATCCATTTGTACATTATAGCCAAAGATTTTAGCCCATTTTATTGTACATTCGTTCACTTCTTCTTCTGTCCCATATTTCAAAAAAGTATACAATTTAGCAACAACATGATTTTCGTTAGTACATAATTCTATTTCAAACTCACTCTTACTTTGTTTAAAACCATAAAGTTTCTTACCCATGTTAAATCTTTCCGAGTTGTACATTAGAAACCCATTGGCATTCTTCTGTTATCAGATCTGATTTCATTTTACAGTCCTGCTGAGAAAATGATAGTACATCATGGTAAATTATCCATTTATATTCATCATAGGCTTCTTACACTGAAAGCCACAAAGTGTTTTGGGGCAAAACCTAATTTTATATTTATTCCATACTCTTTTAAGCATAGCTGTCTAATATAAAGATGTTTAAAGTCTACATTCACTTTAGCTTTTGATTAGCAGTGGTTAAAACCAAGTGGCTTATTTTTGGTTTTTAAGGATAACCCCCCCCCCCCCAAAAAAAAAGAAAGAAAAAGGACACATTTCTCACTGAGAACTGGTAACCTGGGCATTTCAGCCTGTTCAAGGGGAAAATGTACCATTCTGTGGCAGGTGTCTTTTTAAACATTTATGTTCTGGGGAATGTATATGGCTGCTTGATATGTGCTGAGCTATTTTTCTCTGCCTTCAGGAAATCTTTTCTTTAGGAAAGAAGTGTGAAACTCGGAATCTAGGCTCTGACCACTTCTGATTCTGCTCTCTGCTTTTCCACGTTGGTGGGTGTAAAATGTTGCCGTTTTGATCTTGCCGTGGCATTTTAATACCTCTTGGGAACGAATGCCTGAGGCACAATGTGAAATTATTTTTCACTATAATAACCCACATGTATACACATACACACACAGTTCAGGAGTGAGGTGCCTTAACAGAACTGTGTAGGCAAGCCTCCCAATGCTGAACTTCAGCCAGCCACCAATATAAATCTGGCAAAGGTTCAATAAATGCAGTGGGAGCTCACCAATTATGTCCAATTACTCCTGAAAGGCTCTCCTACTTCCTGCTTGCGATGCCTCTCTTTTTGTTGGTCGGGAAGGGTGGGTAGGGAGGTGGGGCGTAGGAGGAAGGCACGCAGGGAGAGAAGAGGGGGTGGGAATCTGGTAAAACAACAAACACTGGATGCAGAGGGGGTGGATGAAGGAATGCAAGGAAGGAGAGTCGGACTCAATGAGTGGGAGTCACTGTCGGTGCTTGCATTCCACACAAAAGCTGTCCCTTTTCTTCCAAGCAGCTACTTTCTCAAGGGTCGGGGGGGGGGCTGCTTGTCTTTTGGAGGTGTCCCCTATTCTTGCCACACATGAACAGGGAACATCTCCCACAACGTCCTTGCCTGTATGCAGGCTGTTGGGGTGGGGACGTTAGGAGAAAGCAGAGGGAGTTATTGGCCGTGCAATGAAGGCAGGGTTACTGTGAGCCACTTTTATTTGTTTGTGTATCTGCTGTGTGGGGAGAGGTTTCCTTTCCAAATTTAGCGTTGGCAGCTGGGAAGAAGTGGAAAGGTGTGTGTATGCGCGTGCGTGTGTAAGCATGCTTTCAGGGGGTGGGGAATTCTGCATGCTTGCCCTCCTATGGACTAGTACAAAGGCATTGTGAAAACAGCTAGCTGCGGTGGAGGGGGGAGTCTGATGCAAAGTTCAGTGCTTGAAAAGCTCAGTGGGAATAAGAGGCCACATGGAGAAGTGGGGTGGGGGAGCAGGAGAGAAGTTCAGCATTAATGTCAGCTTTAGATGGGGTGGGAGAGAAAGGAAGAAAGAAGGTAGGAGCCTGCCCACGCCACTGTCAAGCGAGGTTGCAAAGGGAGAGTGTGGGATTTCTTTTGCTCCCTGAAGATTTTTTTTAAAAAGCAACAACCCAGAAGCCCTGCAATCTGGTGTGTATGTGTAGCAGGAGTAGGGTAAGCGGAGGGGGAAGAGAAACGCCTGTGGAACTGAGAACATCTGCTCTAAGAAATCGCTGTTAGAACAGCCAAGTTGGAAGGAAGTAGGGTATGTGTGCGCATTTTCACAGGCCAAACCATAAGCCCCAACAAGGAGAAAGGTTCAAGGGCAGGTCTTAAATTGTGATGCACATGTACAAAACAAACAAAACCATATTTATATTTTAGTGCCATTAGCCATTTACTATGAATGGTCACCATTTCTGTTGGACTGGAGCAATTTGAAACAGAAAGACAGACAGACATAGCATTCGTGAAAACTCCTGCTTGAGGCATTTGATATTTTGAACAGAAAAAATGCAGTGAAGTTTACAGATGAATTATGATCTAAAAAATTTAGGAAAATAGTTGAGAGCAGGATTGCTATGTAGTCCACATTTTACAATGATGCCTGTAATTATTTGATGTTAAAGTTACGCTGGTCTTTTATTTTTTTTATCATCCATTTAATTAAGAGGAAAAAACACAGTGGCCTCTTTGAATTAAGTTGGACCAAAAAGTATTTTAAGAGCCAAATTAGAAACTTAATTTTCAGGTGATTGGTTTAGATCAGTGTGCAAACTGCACAATAGCTCCTTTCACACCCTTTTAGGGTTGAGGGGGTTAGGGACGGGGCTTGAAACATTGCTTTAGTTACAAGGTTTTTGAACCTGATTCAGTGAGTGTGGAATAGAGCCTAACAGAATTTTTCTTCTGTGCCACTTTAAGGATTTGCAGGGATGTTATCTATTTTTAGTTCTAGCAATTTTCTATATTTTTTTTTCTCTTGTCCTCCAAAATAGACGACCTCTTTGCCAATTTACACCTCCTGCCAAAGCACCTGGCTGTTTTTCTTCACAAGTCCATTTCCTGCTCTTGACTCTGTTCCAGTTGCTCTGTGCATTGTTTGGTTTGGACCCTTCTTTGAAGTTTCATTGTCTCCAGGCTCTTGGCCATCTGTGGTGCCTTTCAAGGCTTCAGTTCATTCTATATAGACCAATCCTTCTTCATATATATATATATATATATATATATGTCTTTGATAACTGCAAAAATACGAATCCCGGGCATATCTGTTCAATAACACAGTCCTTGATCTCCGGGAGAAATATAAACCAGCTGTTTATTGTTAAAAAGTTTAAAACAATAAAAACAACTATTTACAATATTAAAACAACTTAGCTTTCGCTGGTCCTCTGCCAGCGTCCTCAGAGTAAAGTTTTGGGGTGGAAATTACTTTTATAAACCTTGCTAGCCTAACTGCTTACTCATTGACCGTGTGATAGGGCCATCCGTCCTGGCTGACCGTAATTGCCTTAATTGTCCCGCCTCCTCTTTTTTGCACTCCAGTTCTCCAACCTTCCTCCCTCCCATCCTTGTCAATCCCCTCCTTCCTGGCGTTGCCGCCGTTGGCTTGCTTTCCAGCTGCTCCCCCGTACTCGTTCTGGGCCTTACACCCAGATCCGGTGTCTTAGATGCCTTCCCATTGCCGCTCCCCTCCTTTCCATCCCGTTTGTCTGCCCGTTGTTCCTGTCTTCCACTATCTATCCCTATTAGTGCTATTTCCTCCGATTTCCTTCCGCGCTTGGATGTGCGTGCGCACAGCTGTATCCCGTCCCTCTGCCTCGTCTGCCTACGATCAGCTGGGCTATCTGCCGGCTCACTCCTGAATTCACCTCCTCTCATCCTTGCAGATCCTATCCTTCCTAATGTTGCTGCCGTTGGTGCGTTAGCCAACTGCCTCACCTTCCCCCCCTCCTTCTTATCCCTTTGAACCATCCGCTGTACCTGCCTTCCATTATCTATCCCCCTGGGTCCTATTCCTTCCAATCTTTCTGCATGCCTGGGTGTGCGCATGCACAGCCGCATCCTATCCTTCTGCCTCATCTGCCTAAGCTCAGCTGAGCCACCTGCTGCCTCGCCCTCAGTTCCACCCTCTCCCTTCCTTACCGATCTTATCCTTCCTGGTGTCATCGCTCCTGATGCGCCTTCCACCCCCACCCCCACACGCGTTTTGGGTCGCGCGGCTAGGTCTGGCATCCTCACTGCCCCCCCATTGGCCATTCCGGGCCGCACGTCCAGATATGCTTTTAATGTCTGATATGCCGGGGGCAATTCTACGTGTCGATTAATCGAGCCCGCATCTGAGAACCAGGCCTCCTTCAGTAGGCGCCCTCCTTTGGAGGCATCCTGGGCGATGGCTTTTGCCCCCATGAAGTCAAATGAGTGTCCATTATTCACCATATGCGTCCATATTTGGGAATACTGCTCCTGCCTTTTGACGGCCAATTTGTGTTCATGTACCCTGGTTTTTATCCGTTTGGCCGTCTCTCCCGTGTAATTACACTGGCAATCCTTGCAGTGCACCCTATAGACCACCGATGATTTTTCCTCCTCTGGCAGTGGTTCCTTAGGGCGCATCGTTTTCATACGGAGTGTTTGGTTGGGTCGGTGGGCCACCCTGATGTTATGCGGCGCTAATATGCGAGCCGTTGCCTCTGACACCCCCTGGACGTAAGGTATCGTTGTCCAGGATATTGTCCCTAGGTCCTCTGGTGCTCTACGGGGTTCCTGGCGCTTACTATATCTTTGGACAAAACTGGCCGGGTAGCCGTTCCACCTGCATACCTGGTGGAGATGGGCACGTTCCACTTGCTTGGCCTTTTTGGTACTGCAATGCGTATCTATACGTGCAAATAACGTCCGAATGCATGCGATCTTGTGGGCTGCCGGGTGGTTGCTCGTGTAATGCAGCATCCTGTCGGTATGGGTCGCTTTCCTGTATACAGTTGTGTGGAGGGTGCCGTTGGCTTGGCGCGTGACTAATACGTCCAGAAAGGCCAAACTACCGTTGGCTTCCTCCTCCGCTGTAAATTGTATGTCCGGGAACACCGCATTCAATCTTTCCATAAAGGCAGCTTTTTCAGTCCGTTTAACGATAGCGAACGTATCGTCCACATATCTGGCCCAAAATTCTGGGTGGTAAACGGCCATTGCCTTAGCCTCCAGGCACTGTAGGACCGCCTCAGCGATAACACCCGAGATGGGAGACCCCATCGGCGTGCCCTTGATTTGTTCATACATCGTGTCCTGGAACGTGAAATGTGTTCTCAGACACAACTGCAGCAGTTTGATGACGTCTTCCATCTTAAGGGAACCATGACTTTGCAATCCCTTTAGCTGTAATAGATCTTTTATAGTTGAAACAGCCAGCTCTTGTGGGATAGATGTGAACAACGACGTCACATCAAATGAAATCATGGTCTCATCATCTTGTATTCTCACTGCTTTGAGTCTCTGTAGGAACTCCTGCGACGATTTTACCGTGGTTGTACCATCCTCTACTAGATGCTGTAGCCGCTGACTTAGCCATCTAGCCAGGCCAAACATTGGTGTACCCCTAAACGCCACAATGGGTCTTAAAGGGATCCCCTCTTTGTGTATTTTTGGCAAGCCGTAGAATCTCGCCATTGCCGAGTCCCTAGGCCGTATGGCCCTCAGCTCTTCTTCATTCATTCCCCCCCGTCTTTTAAGCCTATCCATGATTTTATTGAGCTGATTCTTCATGGACGTTGTAGGGTCTATCTTGGTCACTCTATATGCACTGGTGTCGTTTAGTAGGGACTGGGCCTTGCTGTTATAACCATGTTTTGTATTGTAGGTTCCACGGCTGCGATGAAATCAATGGGTTGGGCATCCATCAGATTAAGGCCCGTATCCCATTGTAGTAGCCTGGTTTCCTCATCAGTGAGGCCTCTTGATGACACATTATGGACCAGTCCGGAATTGTGGTTGTAATTATGTGCTCTTTTTAGGGTCTCCATCTTTCAATACAAAACATGGTTACTAACGACGCAGAAAAAAACTCTATAAGGCAGCGGGTCACGGGGCTACTCATGAACCACAAACAACACCACGTCTTACCAGCAGGGGAGAGGAAGGCCCTAGAGGAGCTACGGAAGGACAAATCCATTGTGATCCTACCGGCAGATAAGGGCAGGGCCACGGTTGTCATGGACAGGGCCACATATAACAGCAAGGCCCAGTCCCTACAAAACGACACCAGTGCATATAGAGTGACCAAGATAGACCCTACAACGTCCATGAAGAATCAGCTCAATAAAATCATGGATAGGCTTAAAAGACGGGGGGGAATGAATGAAGAAGAGCTGAGGGCCATACGGCCTAGGGACTCGGCAATGGCGAGATTCTACGGCTTGCCAAAAATACACAAAGAGGGGATCCCTTTAAGACCCATTGTGGCGTTTAGGGGTACACCAATGTTTGGCCTGGCTAGATGGCTAAGTCAGCGGCTACAGCATCTAGTAGAGGATGGTACAACCACGGTAAAATCGTCGCAGGAGTTCCTACAGAGACTCAAAGCAGTGAGAATACAAGATGATGAGACCATGATTTCATTTGATGTGACGTCGTTGTTCACATCTATCCCACAAGAGCTGGCTGTTTCAACTATAAAAGATCTATTACAGCTAAAGGGATTGCAAAGTCATGGTTCCCTTAAGATGGAAGACGTCATCAAACTGCTGCAGTTGTGTCTGAGAACACATTTCACGTTCCAGGACACGATGTATGAACAAATCAAGGGCACGCCGATGGGGTCTCCCATCTCGGGTGTTATCGCTGAGGCGGTCCTACAGTGCCTGGAGGCTAAGGCAATGGCCGTTTACCACCCAGAATTTTGGGCCAGATATGTGGACGATACGTTCGCTATCGTTAAATGGACTGAAAAAGCTGCCTTTATGGAAAGATTGAATGCGGTGTTCCCGGACATACAATTTACAGCGGAGGAGGAAGCCAACGGTAGTTTGGCCTTTCTGGAGGTATTAGTCACGCGCCAAGCCAACGGCACCCTCCACACAACTGTATACAGGAAAGCGACCCATACCGACAGGATGCTGCATTACACGAGCAACCACCCGGCAGCCCACAAGATCGCATGCATTCGGACGTTATTTGCACGTATAGATACGCATTGCAGTACCAAAAAGGCCAAGCAAGTGGAACGTGCCCATCTCCACCAGGTATGCAGGTGGAACGGCTACCCGGCCAGTTTTGTCCAAAGATATAGTAAGCGCCAGGAACCCCGTAGAGCACCAGAGGACCTAGGGACAATATCCTGGACAACGATACCTTACGTCCAGGGGGTGTCAGAGGCAACGGCTCGCATATTAGCGCCGCATAACATCAGGGTGGCCCACCGACCCAACCAAACACTCCGTATGAAAACGATGCGCCCTAAGGAACCACTGCCAGAGGAGGAAAAATCATCGGTGGTCTATAGGGTGCACTGCAAGGATTGCCAGTGTAATTACACGGGAGAGACGGCCAAACGGATAAAAACCAGGGTACATGAACACAAATTGGCCGTCAAAAGGCAGGAGCAGTATTCCCAAATATGGACGCATATGGTGAATAATGGACACTCATTTGACTTCATGGGGGCAAAAGCCATCGCCCAGGATGCCTCCAAAGGAGGGCGCCTACTGAAGGAGGCCTGGTTCTCAGATGCGGGCTCGATTAATCGACACGTAGAATTGCCCCCGGCATATCAGACATTAAAAGCATATCTGGACGTGCGGCCCGGAATGGCCAATGGGGGGGCAGTGAGGATGCCAGACCTAGCCGCGCGACCCAAAACGCGTGTGGGGGTGGGGGTGGAAGGCGCATCAGGTGCGATGACACCAGGAAGGATAAGATCGGTAAGGAAGGGAGAGGGTGGAACTGAGGGCGAGGCAGCAGGTGGCTCAGCTGAGCTTAGGCAGATGAGGCAGAAGGATAGGATGCGGCTGTGCATGCGCACACCCAGGCATGCAGAAAGATTGGAAGGAATAGGACCCAGGGGGATAGATAATGGAAGGCAGGTACAGCGGATGGTTCAAAGGGATAAGAAGGAGGGGGGGAAGGTGAGGCAGTTGGCTAACGCACCAACGGCAGCAACATTAGGAAGGATAGGATCTGCAAGGATGAGAGGAGGTGAATTCAGGAGTGAGCCGGCAGATAGCCCAGCTGATCGTAGGCAGACGAGGCAGAGGGACGGGATACAGCTGTGCGCACGCACATCCAAGCGCGGAAGGAAATCGGAGGAAATAGCACTAATAGGGATAGATAGTGGAAGACAGGAACAACGGGCAGACAAACGGGATGGAAAGGAGGGGAGCGGCAATGGGAAGGCATCTAAGACACCGGATCTGGGTGTAAGGCCCAGAACGAGTACGGGGGAGCAGCTGGAAAGCAAGCCAACGGCGGCAACGCCAGGAAGGAGGGGATTGACAAGGATGGGAGGGAGGAAGGTTGGAGAACTGGAGTGCAAAAAAGAGGAGGCGGGACAATTAAGGCAATTACGGTCAGCCAGGACGGATGGCCCTATCACACGGTCAATGAGTAAGCAGTTAGGCTAGCAAGGTTTATAAAAGTAATTTCCACCCCAAAACTTTACTCTGAGGACGCTGGCAGAGGACCAGCGAAAGCTAAGTTGTTTTAATATTGTAAATAGTTGTTTTACTTGTCTCCACAAAGGCGGAACGCCTGCAGTTCTCCTAGCTGAGAACATATTGGGTGTTACACCAGTTGGTGTCAATGGCATCATCACCACAAGTTCAATACTACAAGAGATAATCAGCCTACTATTCACTAGAGAGTGGTACTTGGTGTCCGTTTGAAGAGGCTCATTACTGCTATTTCAAGGCCCTTCTTGAAATTCCAACAATCAGATCAATTTTTGAAAGGCTGCTTGGCTTGGTAGAAAGAAGCCACAGGTGTTTTTTTTTCTCCCCTCTAGGCTCTTACTAGTTTACTTACAGCCCTGAAGAAAAGAGTTTTTACTTCTTTGACTTTTGCTTTTAGCTTAATTGGTATGCTTGTTTCACCTTTTGTAGCTTCCTTGGTGTTTTCAGAAATGTGCTCTGCTCTTTCTGCATTGTTCAGGTATAAATGTATGTCTGTGGGGCTTTTGTGTGCCTCTCAAAAAGGTTAAGGAGAAAGAGATAGAAGATATCTCATTATTTTAACCTTTGCAACAACTCGTTAGGATTGCCAGTCGTAGTCTTCTTTCTCTCTCTTCCTCCCTCTCTGCTCCCTCCGTCTTGTAAACTTTATAACTAAGATGATCTTATGTTTTTATTGCTTGGTATTAGGTTCTCTGAAAATTATCTATAATTTGTGAGACTCTTTTTTTAAGAGTCATAGTGTGTATCTAAATTGAATCTTTTAAAATTGTGTTTATAATCATTTGGATTTTGCAAAAAAACTGCAAATGCAGACGCTATAACAGTCTAGTTTAATGAAAAGAAGGACTAAGGGTGATATGATAGCAGTGTTCTAATATCTAAGGAGCTGCCACAAATAACTGTGTGTGTGTGTGTGTTAGCCTATTTTCCAAAGCACCAGAAGACAAGACAAGAAACAATGGATGGAAACTAATTTAAGAGAGAACTAACCAAGAACTAAGGAGAAATTTCCTGATAGAACAATTAATCAGTGGAACAATCTGCCTACAGAAGTTGTGGGTGCTCCATCACAGGAGGTTTTTAAGAAGAGACTGGACAGTAATTTGTCTGAAATGATATATGAGCAGGGGGTTGGACTAGACGACCTCCAAGGTCCCTTCCAACTCAGTTATTCTGTTATTCTATAACTGTGAGAAAGCACAGTTTCTCCAGTTCATTGGCCATCCAGGTTCCCCACCATTGTCAGTATTGATCAAAGAGGTTTTTTTTTTTCCTGTTAAGTAGAGCTAATATAGGTAACTATTTTTTCTGTAGAAAGTAGAAAACTTCTGCGGTATTAATTGCTTCTTTTCTCCATCTTCCATGTTGATAGGTTGGCTTTCCTGATTTCCAAGATGCCATCCAGAGTTTTTACCAGGAAGATCCAGTTAAACTACAGCAAGCGTTGTCAAAAGGGAAGTGTGAAGACCTAGCAGCGCTTGGTTCCCAGGTAAACAAATAATGTGCCATTGGGCATCCGATTACTTTTCCCCAAAAAAGTTTTTATTAGTTTTATTTCCATACATTCAATAATAATTTTTCAACTAACGTGCTGTCTGAGTTTACATTCTCTAATACATATTTAGTTAGAATATTTCGGACATGTGATGCGACACCCAGAAAAATACGGCATACTCCATTTAATCCTCCAGGGAAAGATTGAAGGCCAACGAGGTCCAGGCAGAAGAAGAACATCATGGCTTCAAAATCTAAGAGACTGGTTTGAACAAAACTCAGCAGCACCTTTTCGTGTGGCTGCTGATAAAAACAGGATCGCCAACATGATCGCCAACGTCCGATAACGGATATGGCACAAGAAGAAGAAGAATACATATTTAATTCCTAATCCTTTATTCTTTCCTCTAGCTATCGATAAAATAAGTCCCAAGTTTGATAATATTCCGTTTCTTCTTTTTCTTTCAGTCTCCTAGTCAGTCTGTCCATCTCTGCGCATTCTAGTATTTTTTTAATTATTTCTTCATCTGATAGTATTCCTTCCTTTTTCCAATATTGCACGAGTATAATTCTTGCCGCTGTTGTGACATGCGAAATCAAATATAAGCTTTGTTTGTTAGTCTTTTCTGGCATTATACCTAATAAAAAAAGTTCAGGTTTAAAATCTACATGTTCTCCCAACATCTTTTCTAGCCAGGTATGTATCTTTTTCCAATAATTCTTTACTTTGTCACATGTCCACCAAACATGATAATGACTTATGTTTACATTTCCAACATCCCGATTACAGGTAGTCTTGCAGACTTACAACTGCAGTTGAGCCCAAAGTTTTCGTTACTAGGTTGTCAGTTGCGCCCCATTTTATGACCTTTTTGCTACAGTTATTAAGCAAATCACTGAGTTCTTAAATGAATCACGCCGTTGTTAAGTGAATCCAGTTTCTCCCATTGACTTTGCTTGTTGGAAGCCAGCTGGGAAGGTTATAAATGGTGATCGCATGGTCACAAATACATGCCAATTGCCAGGCCGCCTGAATTTTGATCATGTGACCATGGGGATGCTGCAGTGGTCATGTGTCATAATTAATTTTTTCCCAGTGTCGTTATAACTTTGAACGGTCACTAAACGAATGGATGTAAGTTGATGATTACCTGTCACATTCGTTCCTTAACAGGACACTTCTTTCTTTAACAGGATAGTGCCAGGGGTAGGCAACCTTGGCTCTTTTATGACTCGTGGACTTCAACTCCCAGAATTCCTGAGCCAGCCCTGCTGACTCAGGAATTCTGGGAGTTGAAGTCCACGAGTCATAAAAGAGCCAAGGTTGCTTACCCCTGGGATTGTCTGTCATATTCTGCAAAAGATTTCAAATTCAAAGCAATTCAAGTTCAAAATAGCTCAGACAGGGCTTTTTTTGACTCAGAACACCTACAGTGTGGTCATAATGGCATTTCAGTGCCATTTCTGATAAAATAGTAACAGCTGCTTTCAACTTAAAACAGAAGAGTTTGATCTTTGCGCATCCCTATTACTCCCTAATCCTACAGTTTAAAAAAAAATCCTGAAGGTCTGCCCAGGGGCTATTATTCCTAATGTAAGCATATAACTCATGAACTTATTCTGTCTTTTTAGAAAAATGATCAGTTATGACTTCTAAATTGAAAGATGGGGGAGGAATCTATCTACTGAAGCCAAGGGAATGTTTAAATGCCTTTAATGTTACATTTGGAGAAAAAAGGAAACCTATTAAAACAGACATTGTAGGAGGAGAACCATTTTAGTCTGCAGTGGCAAAAAAAACCTGAAGGAGTTTGGTATTACTTTTTCTAACTAACACATTTGGTTAAAAGGCAGAAGCTTTCAGGTGCTCACAGTGCCTCTGAAGAAGTTAGCTACTACCATATTCTTTCTGGTTTTTTAAAACGAGTCTCCGTAAATTGTCATATGTGCAAATGAGGACTGGCTCATTAGCTGTTTTCTTGTGATGAAAAAGTCTGCTGTGGGATCAAAAAGAAAAAAAAAATACAGGTGGTCCTCAGTTAATGACCATTCGTTCAGTGATCCTTTGAAGTTATGATGGCACTGAATGAGGAGACTTATGGCTGGTCCTTGAAATGGCCATTGTAGCATTCCTGTGGTAACATGATCGCAATTCAAGCGCTTAACAACCGGCTCACAATTATAGTGGTCACAGTGTCCTTCAGTCAAATTATCACCATTTGTGACCTTCACTGCTAGCTTCTGACAAGCGAAGTCAATGGGGAAACTAGCAGGAGGTTGCAAATGGCAAATTGTGTGATGTTGGGCCTAACCACCGCAACTGGAACTGCTGTCAGAAGTTGGCATGGTCACCTGATGTCCTGCTTTATGACCATGTCACTTAGTTATAGAATTGGCAGTCTCAATTAACAGAAAACTACCTGTAATCACTATTGCAGTATACCATTAAGTATAAACTTATTAAATAAAAATAATTTACTTGCTGGTATCTTTATAGAAGCAGTGAGTAACTTGAGGAATCTTTTTTGGGGAGAAAAAAAAATTGTGAAAATCTGGAATGCTGGAGTTCTAACACCCACAGAAGCTCTACTTCAAAATTGTGTCATATCGAAACTTTGTCTGTAATTCCTGTCCAGCACTGTCAATTTCCGTAGCACATGCTGTTGCAAAAAAACCTGAAAGTGCCTTAAAATCAAACTCTTTCTGTAAATTCTGCCATGGGCAGGGGATTGGACTAGAAGACCTCCAAGGTCCCTTCCCGCCCTATGATTCCATGATTCTAAATCAGAAACAGTTCCTACAAATTCTTGCAGAGATTTAAGTTCATCATTACTTAAGGAATTCAGAGCTGCTAGATGTTCTGCCTGCCCCAGTGATTTAGCACCATCATACATCTGTTCTACCTACACTCACAACTGAAACCATGGACTCCCAACTCCTCACTTCCTGTCCTATATAGCAGAGGTCCCCAACCTTTTGGGCACCAGGGACTGGTTCCATGGAGAGAGGTTTTTCCGCGGACCAGAGGGTGTGTGGTTTTGTGTGCTGCCTGCATCCCACGGATGGGGCTTTGCTTGTTTGTGCGGACCGGTTGCTGGCATGCTGCGGCCTGGTACTTGTCCAGGGGTTGGGGACCCTTGCTGTATAGCAACTGGTACCATTAATTTTCACCTGCTGCATCCCCTTCACTCCAGCCTCATGAACCCTCCAGGCTTGGGTGGTAGGGGTGGGGGGCAGCATGAGACTTCAGTAAGGTCAGGGGTGATGTAAAGTGATCAAACACAAAACAAGCAAACAATCCTGCAATAACAGGACAATCCTTCCTACTAGCCAGGTTGCAGTGCCTGGAGAGGAGGACCATTCCTTGGCTACCAAATATCCTAAGAAGCCTCTGTTTTCTTCTGTTTAATTAAGTATGGAGCGGCAATGAGGCATAGTTACGAAAATAGTTAATTTGGGGCTTTGGGGATTCTCTGAAAATCAGTATAGCTGAAAATAACCTTTGTAACACTCCTAACTCCAGATGGAAGGGAGCTAGAGAAGATCAGAGACATACACTTGAGATCCAGCCTTCTAGTTTAGGGACATCTCTTTGGCTGTTTTTTTGCCTGTAGAATTACCTACTCATTTTATCACCTTAATTTGTCAACGCCACCGCCTCCAAATGTTGTGACAAACCATTTGTGCCAGCTGACTGTAACATGATTAGAAAAAAGTTAAATGAAAAATGGATAAAACTTCACATAAAATGCATTCATAACACTTTGACGTTGTTTGCATTGGTAAAGTTCCTGGCTTTTCTTTTTCTTTTTTTCTTTTCCTCATTTGATGGAGGATGGTGGATTAGATGTGTATATTTATCTGTAATTTGAAGGGTAATGGTATCAAATAAGAGTGTGGTTGAATCTTTTAAGGCTTTCATACTACTTTTCTGCACCTTCTTGAAACATCTATTTGTATTTATTCATACATTAATTTATTAAACTGTTAGAGTGTGCCGTTTCCCTCCTCTGCTCTGTCCATTTATACCTTATTCATTTTCTGGGTATATCCCAGCCTTATTTTCTCAGAAATATTAAATAAAGTGCAATCCAGCGTGTGTGTTAGTGTGTGCATATAATTGGAGCTTAATATGGCGGTTAACACTTAGTTAATATAACAGCTTTTGCCTGAATAAATATATAGAGAAAATTGCTGTTTCTTTCTTTGTTACATTTATACTCACCCCAGTCCAAATGAAAATACATTGAAAGGGAAAGAACTGACCCTGCTGCAGCTCCTTTCTGGATTTTTGAGATGTAAAACAAAGTGCTTACAGGTCCAGACCTCTCTGGTTTAATGTCAAATGATTGCAGTACTCCACAGTTTCCAGAGATCTTTCTTTGCATTGCTCCTCCACATTCTTTCAGCCATTCAAATCTAACAATCTCAGATGAATCAGATGCAATTTAATTGTGAGGATGATCATATGTCCAGCCTACTGCTGATGTACAATCCTCATTACGTGTATCATCTAAATGGTAAAATTGGGAAGGGCTAGTGCTATCCTTGGTGTATTTGTTCGTTTATTTATAATATATGCCACTCCAGGTTTCTGATTTGGGTGCTTTGTGAAATAATTAACAAACAATTAAAACAACATAAGCAGAAAAAGACAATTACATGGCAGCTCTCTTAACCTTCTTATCTGGAAAAAAAGGGCCCACTGAAAAGCAATGATTTTAAACAGAGCTGCATTCCATGCCCCTCAAAGATACGCTGGTTAGATAATCTGGAACCCCGTAGGGTAAAAAGAGATGGATGGAAACAAGAAATAAATAACTAGCCACTGCACTGCTTAATAACTGGCTATGCGATGACATTTAGACAACCTGATCTTGAAAAGCTAAGGAAGACTGGACTTGGTTTGTACTAGAATGGGAGACCATTAAACAAAAAACAAAAAAACAAGCTAGATTGGCAATTTGAAGGAAAAATAAAACAGCTGGAAAAGATAACAGCAAATTACTGTGTGGTGCCTAAATATATGGATATGTCCATGACATTACCAATAGCTGGAATAATCTTAGAGCTGCTGCTTTTGTGAAGAAGAAAAGCCTGCCAGGTGTTTCAGCTTGCATGCAGTTTGAGATTTTGACCTAATGTGGGTGTTCACTCAGGGGCTGTGTTGTTAAAGCTTGACTTTCCTGCATTATAGGCGAAGGAGGATCTTAGAGAGAGGCTGAATTCAGTAGAACAAGCAAAATTGGAAGAGGTTTGCTGTATCCTATTTTGATTGACTATTTGCCTTCAAGGTTTTTTTTGACTCCTAGCAACCACAAAGATAAATTTTCTCCACTACGATCTGTCCCTAACCTGGTCTTCCAGTGGTGCCACTATAATTGTCCATCCACTTTTCTGCTGATTGTCCTATTCCTCTCTTTCTTGGCCAGCATTAGAGCCTTTTCCAGAGAGCTGGGTCTTTACATAACGTGTCCAAAGTAGGATAATTTGAGCCTGGTCATTTGTGCCACCAGTGCAAACTCTGGGTTATTTGTTCAATAATCCATGGCTTGTTTTCTTAGCTGCCTGGGGTATTCTCAGGAGTCTTCTCCAACACCAAAGTTTAAAAATGGCAATACTCTTCCTATCCTTACTTTTATCTATTCCTTTATTCTAATTTATTTATTACTAACCGATTATCCTAACAAATTCTTATTTAAAAAAAATCAGTTTCTGTCCTTACTTAGTCCCGTTTTGTATACTTTGTCCTTTTACATAAAGTGAGCATTGAAGATGGTTTACACTGGCATAGAATACGACTATATAAGGAATGTTTACATTAAGTAGTATCAGTGTCCATTACAGAAGAATTTATATTACAGATACATTTCTAACACATCTTGATAAGGGAGAAGAGGTGAGCATCTAATATACCCAGAGTTACACAAATGCTGTCATGAAATTAATTACTCCTAGTTCAAACATATGTTTGTCACATTCTTCAGATCAGGAACAAAACTGTTGCCTTCCAGATCTCATGAAGGATAGCACTCACAAAGTCTTATTACAGTTGTTCACAGCATCTGGCAGGGAGCAATTCAAGAGTTGCTGCTTTCTATCTTTAGAACACAATAAAATATCTTGGGTGAGGAGTTCCACATTTAATGCTACAAGCAGAACTGCAAAAACTCTGGTGCCAGGGATGTGTTGATTTAGCTTGTTATATTTAATGTGATTGTGGTTAGAAATTGGAATTTTTTTTCCGTCCCATTACTCTGTATTTGTTTTCTATCCATTTTCCTTCCAACATTGTATGTCTCATTTAAATAGGCAGACATTGGCTGTTTTCTTTTTAAACTGATGAACTATTCCTGTAATTAAAAATAGCACTATTTAGAATGTAGTATTCTCTCAGCTCTGTTCATGTAGACTATATTCTAACACGTTCTGTGCCCTCTTAATTATATTTTCCTTATAGCCCATAAGGCCTGTTTCTTTATTCGGGCAAATTTTGTGCTTTATTATTATTCACAAGTAAACTGTCATCCTACACTTTTCAGAATGACAGATTGTTGGGGTTATTTTTTAAATAAAAAGTGGATATACTGTATCCAGAAATAAAGCATGAGTGAATTGTTGTCATTTTTCCTATGGTGGTGGTAGTGAATTTTAAACATAAATTATTAAAATCCAATGATCCTTTTGAAATGATCATGTGTATACACACACACACACACACAGAGAGAGAGAGAGAGAGAGAGAGGTAACAGCATCTGATTAAAATAATTATTTAAAGAACAGAAAAATTATGTCATGAATTCATACTGGTTTAGATCAATCTTAGGTGCTTTAGAATAAACTTAGACTATTATGTTAATGTGGCATATTTCTCTCCTATTAAGAAAAATAATGATGCTTATTGATGGATTTTCAGAAGTGTGAGGATGGATTTTGCACTTTGGCAAAGCCACACTATAAATGTTCACCAAATGATTGGGAACTCCTTACATCGCCATGGGCAAGAACGCTAAAACCCAACGAGATAGATGTCCCTATGCCCTCAAGCTCCTTTGGATGAGTCATTGCTTTAATACATCCTTTCTTCAAGTGGGATGATTCAGATAATTCCATTTTTTTAATGGATAACAAATGGATTGCATTTGTTAGTTTATGGAGCCACTTTTATCATGGTTCCTATGTGGCCTGTGTTGGTCCTCGAAGAGGATGTTTTCTTGCACATCATCTCATTAATGTTATAGCATGTAATACGTGGACTGAATGCCCATCACATCTTAGACTTTGCCCATTCTTCATGTATCCCTTCCCCCTCTTCTTTAAGTATCCAGATTGTTAATCTGAACAGGCCTGCTTGGTGCTTAAAACTACTAATATTTGGCTATTGTGTTCGCTAATATTTTATATAAATTGAGATTCATATTTACTTAACGCCACCAACAAGACAGTGAACAAAATTATACAAATGAATCACCTTAGTTCTGTTTTTCTTTTCTTTTTTCTTTTCTTTTTTAAGTTTTATTAATTTTTAAGAATTACAATCTTTAGAGCTTAGTAAGCAACATATTTAACATTAACTTCTTCAATATAAATCTATTCAGTACTGCACAATCCAGTATTTTTTCCCTGATCCTCCTTTCTTCCCCATATTTTTTCCATTTTTCCCTCATTACACAATTACAATTCTTGATACTATTGATGTATACAGGGTTAGATATAAACATCTTCATCACATTTTAGTAATATTATACAAATAATATCAATTCATAAATCAATATCCTGTTTTTCGTACTCTTGTTAAAGTTTGATTTCCCGTCAATATTTAAAGTATCTTTGTCAGTTATGATTTTCTCAATATTATATTTATATAGCTAAAAATTATTCATACTAATCCTCTTATTTTCATATTTCCCATATCAAAAGAAGAAGAAAATGCTATTTAATTCTAAATCATATCTTTCATTACAAAAGTCTATATCTAAGGATCATCCATTCTTTTAATCATATTCAAATAAGTATTAACCCCCTGTAATAGGCCAAATCTTCTATTTTTTTAACTCTAACTCTTGCTTTCTTTGCCAAATAGCTTTCCAAGCCAAGGCAATTAAATCACCCAGGAATTTTATTTCTATTTTTATGAAAATTGCTTGGTATGAGGAAGACAATTTAGGTAGGGTATTTTTAGGGGGAAATTCCACCCATTTATGTTCCTTGAGCAATTCCACCTTCCTTCTTCCTCAATTTCTCCCCTCATCTTTTGTCTCCCAAATTGTAACATTTCCCCTGACAGCTCCATGTTCCATTCCCCAAAATCATCTTCCTTGTCACCAGGTGCATCTTGCAGACTTAAAGAGTAAAAGGTCTTTTGCATTTTCATTGTTATGGGTAAGTCTTGCAGTGTTTTTCTCTGTTTTTCTTGAGTCATTCCTAGAATTTAAAAAAAAAACACACCAAAGATTTCCAAATACCTAACCTTTTCCTTTGATGTGCATTTCAAACTGAATATTTAAACTATTCAGAAAAAAAGCTTGGCTCTGAGTCCGATAAAAGGGATGTCTAAGCAGTAGTTACTCAGGTTTTACTTTAAAAGGAGAAGGGAATGCTTTCAGGAGGGACAAAAGGACAATCTGATCAGCACTGGGAGAACAGTCAACAGAGAACAGTTAACAATTTTCATTGGATTACCTGATGATGTCAATATATTTTGGATTTTGGCTTTCATAATTTCCCCAAGAGAGCCAGTTTGTTGTAGTAGTTAAGGCAGTAGGCCAGAGACCATGAGTTTTAGTCCTGCCTTAGGCACAGGGTCAGCTGGATGACCTTGGGCCAACTCACTTTATCTCAATCCTAGGAAGGATGCAATAGCAAACCACTTCTGAAAAATATTGCCAAGAAAACTGCTAGACGATTGCCAGGAGTCAAAATTGACTTGAGAGTGCATGAATGCATACACATGCATGCATGCATGCACACACAAATCCTAAAGAATGAAGTTGTTATTTGATGGGATGCTTGCTCATTGATCTTAAATGGCTTTTGAGGATTGAATCACTTTTTAGCACCTTTGACAGGTACATGATTCCTAGGTAACAGGCATATCATAGTTTGCTTCAAAAATACATGCCCTGGTAATTTCTACTTGGAAGAACTACTGTGTGTGATGCTGCAGAAAGTCACTCCAGATAACTTGTCTTGGTGTAATCAGAGGGCTGCTTTGATCCTCGGTGCCCTTTAGAGCTTTGTAGTTGAAGGATTCCTTTCCTCTCATTTATTGCTATGACTTTAGATCACATGAAGGCACTTTTTCAAATGCCTTTGTAGGTGAGGTTGAACAATGAAAAGTTCCTTTTGGCATAGACCTCTCTGTTGTGGAATTTTATTTATTTATTTATTTATTTCATTTTTATCCTGCCTTTATTATTTTTAGAATTAAATCTAGGACATCTCCAAGGAAAGTTTCCTGACTTGTCCTCCCTGATTGTCTTTTCAGTGCCATCAAATTAATTTAATTTTCCAAGAATTAGTTTTATCTCTTCACTTTTATTTGTCATTTATGTGGGATTTAATGTTGCAACTCATTTTGCATCATCGTTGGTGGTGTTGTTCTTGTGATAATGATGATGATGGTTAGTCACACAGCAAGCTAGATGTTTAGATTGGATTTGGCATTATTGTCCACCTATCGAGCCCTTCCCAAGGAATTGGGATAGGCAGATGTTGTTTAATAATATTAAAGATATTGTCCCAGGATGTAAGCTGTTCCAAGTAAACTTTCCTTTTGTAATTGACTGATGGGAATTTTGTCAATGCCAATGGTGTTCAAGTGGTGCTCCAGATATTGTGGGATTGCACCCAAGGTGCCTATTGCTGTTAGTACTATTTTTGCTTTTATTTATCACAGTCATTCTATTTGCAGATATTTGTATTTTGTGATTTTCTCTAGTCCTTTCTCTTCTCTTCTGCTGTCTTTCATTGCTGCGGCATCCACCATCCAGACTTTTTTGTCTTTCTTCTCAACAATTGTTAAGTCTGGGGTGTTATTATTAATTTATTTTGTGCTGTCGAGTCATTGTCAACTCGTGGCAACTGCCTGGACAAGTCCCTGCAATTTTCTTAGCAAGGTTTTTCAGAAGTGGATTGTTATTGTCTGCTTCCTAGGACTGAGAGAAAAGGACTGGTTTTATGCCTAAGACAACACTAGAACTCATGGTCTCCCAGTTGCTAGCTTGAAGAATGCCAAGATATTTGTAGTGATCTTCTTCATCCAGACTGTTGATGTTATTTCCATAGGACATCCTAATTCCTTCAGTTTTCAACATTTTCCTCTTGATGGGAAGGGTGCACATTTCTACAGTCCAAAGTCCACTGTGATATCTTGGCTATATATTTGGACAGCTCTGAGCAGCAATTCCATTCCAGATACTGTTTTTTCATAGAGCTTCGGATCATCCGTGTAAAGGAGGTGAGATAGACTAGCAGATGTTTTTGATGTTTGATAGCCAGGTCATGAATTGTTCAATATAGTTGACAGAGGAATCAGTGTAACTACAAACAGTAGTGAGTCTTTTTAAAAAATTACTTTTTTTAAAAATAAATGTTTTATTAATTTTCTATTTTCACAAACAAGTGCCCAATAGGCAACGTGATGATTGAGTCCATTAGTGATTCTGTGGTACATGTAAGCTTCTTCCAACTAAGTCCACTATTACACCCGCCAGTACATCCTCTCTTCTTCTGGTAATAACCATTTTTCCGTACTAAGCAAATACAATTCTTATTATTGTTAGTAAATATATAATTACATATCAACATTTGTTACATTTTTCTAATAATGTCAATAATATCAGTTTAAAATATCTTTTCTAACCAAAGCATATCTTAATTGCATTTGCAATCAATTTCCACTTATTTAATCCATGTCCTATTTTCGCTTTTTTCAATTTTAATTTCCCATCCATGTTCAAAGTATCCCAATCATTTATAATTTCAAAACAAATTATATTTGGGCAATCAAAAGCATCCCTTCTTCAAAGTTCTTAGCATATTCTTATTTCTCTTTTCATACCAAGATATAATATTCTGATTACAAATCCTAATTATCTAGTTATAATAATACTTCTATTTCTAACAATCTATTCTTAACCATATTCAAACATCTAACTAGTAATATAGCATCCCCTCTAATAGGTCAAAGCTTCTGTTTTCTTCAATCTTACTCTAGCTTTCTTCCTTTGCCAACTAACTTTCCAAGTCAATGCATTTGGATCATTAAATAATTCTTCCTCTGTTTTTGTATATATTATTTGAAGCAAGAGAAACAATTTGGTTAAAGTATTTTTGAAAGAACTAGCCCATTGATATTCATTAAACTGCCTCCCTCCTTTTCCAGTTCCCCACAGTTCTGTTAACAGCTTTATCTTCCACTCCATCAGCTCTCCTTCCTTCACATCCAGTATGGTCTGAAACCTTAGTTTGTAAAATGTCTTTTCCGGGTTTGACGTCATGGCGATGCAGATGCAGGAAGACGGGGCTCCGTCTTTCACGTTTGGTTTCGCCCTGCTGGAGGACCCTGGAAAGGGCCGAAAGTCGCCCTGTAGAGGCAGCAAGCAAGAAGGGGACCATCATTAATCGCAGGGGGGGGGCAGCTCTCCTGTTTGATCTGAGGAAGCCCTCCAAACTGGCAGGGGAAAGACTGGCTGCATTCGTGTAGCCAGTCCGAAGCTGCTGACAACGGAAGACAACAAGCACTACCAAGCAACTTTACAGCAACGTAGATGAAACTGGGTGAGACCTAATCCTCTCTTTATGATTTTAAGACCTCTTCCTGAAAATCTGCCCAAAGCACTCCCCCATTCCCTCAGAAAAGAAAAGCGATGAATTAATTACTTGGGGAAAATGGCGAAATCTATAAGACTTATTTGGAATTAATTAATTTACAGCTTGAAAATTTGGGGACTAAAAGTGTTTTTAAGACCTTTTTCTTGAAAAAAAAGACTTGAAAAGTTTACAATATTAAGTTTTGGATCTAAAAACTGAAAAATGGCGTTGATGACATCTAGTGGTGAATTACAGCACTACAACTTATTTATGCCTAAAAGAAACCTGGCTCGAAGCCCAGAACTAGATAAGACTTTGGCTGACCTTGGAAGCTTTTACTTATGAGAATTGCAACTGAGAAAAAAGTAACAGGCTTGGGGGCTGCTTATCTGTGTGGCAGAGACGATAATACTATTCTAAATTTGGCCTGCCTGAATTTTGAACATAAATACTGACTTTCAGAACTGTATTGTGGATTTATCTTCTTGTAGAAGGAACATATGGAACACTTTGGATTATAAATCTTGATCGTTAAACAACTTTCAATGGTTCTTTTTTCTCCCTGGACAGAAAGGATATATTTCTTACTGGACAGAAAAATTTGAATTTTACTTATATCTGCTTAGGGGAGGTGCAGGAACGGACAGTTGGTTGGATAAATTTATAAAAGCTACTTACAAAAAAATAAAATGGATGTTTCATACTCAGCTTTAAATAGTGAAACACCATCTTTAACATCTGTTCCCAGGAGCCCTAGTTTGCCATATTACCAAGAAAATATTGATGAATCACAGAAATAAATTCTCTCCATGTTTAAATTAATACAAAAAACAATTGTTTTAGCTTGTGATCAGGTTAAAAATAACACAAAGGAGATAAAAGAATAATTTTCTAATTTAAATCTACAAACTCAGAAAACAACTACAGAGAAGGAACCAGTAATCCAGAAAATAGAAGGAAAACTAGAGAATGCTGACACAAACATTGACGATCTAAAGCAGGGGTGTCAAACTGCCGGCCCGCAGGCCGGACGCGTCACCAGGAAACCGCGCCCACCCCATTGCCGGCAATGGGGAAAAAGCTCCGATACATCGCGCGACGTCACATGACATGTCTGATCTAAAGGAAGAAACTAATGATCAGACTCAGATAAATGAAAACTTAGAAGATACAACAATAATATTGGAAACGAAAAATTTCCTTTCTTGATGCTAACCTCTCCCAGTCAATGACCATTGATCAGCAACTGTGTCTTCCATTGTGCCATTTATCTTTGCACAAAGCTTCTGATATTTCTGCTGACTCCTGTTAACTTCTAAGCATGTGATTATCCAGTCATGTGGCAGAGAGTCAAATATCTTCTTGAAATCAATCCAAGCTATATTTAAGTTGGTCTTCCTTCTGTTAAAAGTTTTCCAAAATCATCTTGTCAATTAGGAGCTGATCTTTTGTCCCTCTGCTGTTTGGGCTTAGCTGCGCAAAGAACTGCATTGTTTCCTCTTTGTCAGGTGTTGGTTGGTTTATTGCACTCTCTCCGTTGTTGAATTAGTAGAAACATTCCTGATTCAACTGAAATTGGAGATTCTGCCTGTAATGTGCAATTTGAGCTTTGTATCTGCTGGTTTTCTTAGCTATGGCTGTTATTTGCTGCTTTATTATTTCCAGAGCTCCCTTGATTTTGCTTGTCTAGGTGATATTTCTTGATTGGATATCCCAAAGATGCTTTTTCGTGAGGCAATTGGACTTTCCTGTTTTCCTTTGAAGACATTTCACTTCTCATCCAAAAGCTTCTTCAGCTTCTATTATTATCTTCTGTTATCTTGATTGGATAATATTTGGTCCTCTTATTCTTCAGCTTTTCTTTCATCTGTTCCAGCTTGCTTGCATCTGACCTTAGCATGTTGATCATATTTACCAATGTGATGTTTTGGTGGGGCACTGCTTGACTTTTTCCCCCCGTTTGTTGATTTTGCATCCAAGGTATCCAGTTACAACTGTGGTCATGCTATATATTAGTTGGCTTGTTTCTTGCAAGGTGCTGATGCTTTTATTTAATATTACAGTATGGGCATTTTTTAATACTTGTAGTAGCTGGGGGGGTTTTGTAACAAGCTTCAGTGCAGGTGACTTTATTGTGTTACTTTATTTTTGTGCTGTTCTAGATGTCCAATTATTCTTTGTTTCACTTCCTGTGATCATTATTATTAAATTCATTGCACAAGCATTTTTTTAGTGCAATAGCATATACTTACTATCATTATGGCTGTTTCTTAACTTCACAGGTTTTGTATCCCACCCCAATCTGAAGAGTTTAAGTAACATGCAACAAAGTAAAGCCATTTTGATGTAGTGGTTAAAGCACAAAGCTAGAAACCAGGAAACTCTGAATGCTAGTACCACAAAGCCAACTAGGTGGCTTTGGCCTAGTCACTTTCTCTCAATCCTCCCCCCCCCCAACAGAGTAAAAATGGAGAATAGAAACAGAGAAGGAATTCAACTAATATTCAACCAATTCATTGCAGGTGGCCGCTGGAAATATTTAATTCTGGTTAAATGCATGGCAAAATAGCATTGTTTTAACAGGTTTATGAGATGCCAAAAGGGAGGATTGAGAGTGGTTGAGTGTTCTAACTTTTGGAGCTTACTCCTTGATTCCTCTTGCTTTTGGAGATCCTCAGCAGAGATTCTGCCTCCATTGCTACTTGTCAATCTTTTAAAATGCTTGTCCATGTTTATGTTGTTTTTGGGCTCGCTATTTCTGTTTGGCAACTGGCTGGCAGTACAGTATAGTAATTCTGCTGTGTGCATACATCTCTGGTTCATTGCAGCCTGAAAAGATGATGGCCAAGCAAATGGAGTTTCTTTGCAACCAAGCTGGCTTGGAAAGACGACTCTCTACAGGTCTTTACAGGCAAAGTTCAGAAGAAAGCAGTCCCAATGGGCTGACGCCAGATCCTCTGGATGGACAAGGTAACTGTTGCTTTTCCAGGCATGTATTTGCCATTATACATTTCTTTTACAGTTAGCATTTTGAGGTTGATGCAGTAGTGATACCATTATTATTATTATTATTATTATTATTATTATTATTATTATTATTATTATTATTATTATTATTATTATTATTATTATTATTATTATTATTATTATTATTATTATTATTGTGTTTGAACAGTTAAACTGGATTTGGCATTTTTATCCACCTGTCAAGTCCTTCCCAAGGACCTGGGATTGGCCGATGTTATTTAATGATGTTAAAGATTTGTCCCAGGATGTAAGCTGCTCCAAGTAAAGCTGCCTTTTGCAATTGACTGGTGATGATTTTTGTCAATGCCAATGAATGGTATTCAAGTAGTGCTCCAAACATTGGTATTATTATTATTATCCCACCTTTTTATTTATAATTCAAGAAAGCAAACATGCCTAATATTCTTACCTCCTATTTTTCTCACAATAACAGTATTATATCGTACAGTGTAGAAATACCTCCATATATAGAATGAAATTTGCTGAGGTTTAAAGAGTTTTTTTTTTTTTTTAATAACAAGTTTTATTAATTTTGTTGTTTGTTTTACAGCCAAGTGCTTATAACACATCGTGGAGATAGGGCACTCCATAGAACAAAGCAAAAGATACAGTCATACATATACAATTTAAACTACTTCTTTAAAGATTCCCTCTCTATTTTATCAATAAAAAAAGAAAAAAGAGAAAAGAAAAAACAAAACACACACACACACACAAAGAAAAGCTATCAATCATATTTTCACCCGTTTTCAGGCTTAACCTACTTTCAATTAACCTATTTCAATTTGGTCTTACATAAACATATAGTATACAATTCGAGCATTCCTAAAATATAAATTGTTTCTCATATATACCTGTTATTCCAATTTCAATTTATACTTCTCAATCAGATTATATCTCTTATTCTATTCTATTTCACATACATATTTTGTAAATAAACATAAGTTTATATATTTTAAAACCATTACATTTTAGCCTAAAATAATAAAACAATAATTATTTCTATAACTATTATATTTTAATGTTTCTCAACTATATTCTATTTCATATACTCTATCCAATATTTTTGTAGATCAATCCAAGTCCCTAAAAATTCCTCAATTGTTTCAATTTAGTCCACTTAATACATTGCTAATTACCATTCAATTCTTGTAAGAATATCAGTAATATTTCACCAATCTCAATCTAACTCCTTTAGTTTAAGATTTTCCAATTTTCCCTATTGCCATTCCAAACCATAATCAAATCCATGATTTAGATCTAATGTTGACTCAAACCAGAATAACCTTAAAAATCTCAAAAGTATTAGCTCGATCCAAGTCCAAAAGCCCTTTTTACCCATCAAATGAAGTTTTAGCTCTCATTTTAAAATCTAATTCTAGCTTTTTTTTTGTGCCAGGTAGGTTTCCACAGCAGGGCCTCTAATTCCTCCCATCTTAGTGATTGGCTATAAGCCTTTTCCCACCATTGAGTCCAATCATAGTCTTCTTCTCTTTTATCCAGTGTTGTCTGCACTATCATATTGTCAACGTTTTTTGTGCCTCGTGTTTGGAAGTCCATTCCTGTTGCTTTTAAAATTGTAAATGTTTTAGTTGAATTCTGCTTTTGGTCATCAGAAAACTCCATCGTTTGCATGTGGGATGTATCTTCTTCCTCATCAATAGATTGTGAATATATTTCATCCATCTCATTAAATTGTAGATCTGATTCTGTGTCATAGTCAGTCAGAGTTTGAGCTTCAGTTTTTAATTCTGAAACTTCCTTTTCCCTAAGCGTTCTAATATGTTCTTTAAGTTCCACTCTCATTTCCAAAAAAAATTCTAATATAAGTCCATAATTAATCTGTGAGTAGGATTCCATCCTCTCTCTCTTTTTTTTTTTTAGTGGAAGTTCAGCTTAAAAAATAGATTGCAGCGTTATAAAATATAGAATCCAAACCAAAGTATATTTCCAAACAGAAATAAAAAAAAGCAAATAGTCAAGTCCAGCACAGAAATAAAAAAAGCAGCAAGAGTCCCAATCAGTAGCAGTCAGTTATTATATTATAGTCCAGTCTGGGCATCACGCCAAAATCAGGAAGTGGGAGTTCAGTTGAATAGTTACATTGTATCAGTCAGTTTCTGGGCTTCACACCAAGTTCAAGGTTGCATTGTAACCAAAACAATCCACATGAGTCTGCCCAGAAAACGGAAGGTGTTTTTTTTTGTTTTTGTTTTTAAAGTAGACAATACTGTTCGGGGGGGGAGGGAGAAAAAAAGCATTCCACCCCCCTCCCTAAAGGTTTTCACCTAAACTGAAGATAAACAAGCCAAGCGAGAGAGTCACAGTAAAGTTTTTTTTTCAGGATACCCGAATTCCAACAGCTTATATAAACAAAACAAAACAAAAAAAAATAATTATTTTTCCAAAGCCCGTTTTCCCCAGTGTCCAAACGCTGCTTTCTCAAAATAGGGAAATAGTCCTTAAAGCTGTTAACAGGGAAGTAGATAGATTAACAAGTGGGAAGGAAAGGTCTCACCCGGATCTTCCACGGTGGTTCTTTTTGCTTAGATGTTGCTGTGACTTTCAGCTGGAGCAGCTAAGTGATCGGCCATGTTACTGGCCGATCTTTTCCCCGTCGGCCCAAAGGTGATTTCTCGGACCGCGGAGGGAGCTACCGCTCCCTCCGCGATCGACGAGTGCCCTCCTCTACGGTGGTCACCCCTCCAGGGCGACTTTCGACCCTGTCCAGGGTCTACCGGTGGGGGGAAACCGGACGGCGAAGAGAGCAAGTTCTTTGCACGTCCGCTGGCGCTGCAACCGGATCCGGAAGCCCGGTTTAAAGAGTTTTTAAAGGGACTCAGAGAGCATAAATGATTTTCCGATGTCCAACTTTTGCCTTAGGAAAAACAAGTTGTCTGAAGTTTAATTTAATTTGTTTGAAATGTTGTGAAGGCAAAGTAATCACAATTGTTCCTATTTTGTGTGTTTATACATACATCCTACTCCCAAATGCTTCAGGTGATTTGTGGGTCCCATGCTTTTGATGACTATGGAATCAAGAAATGGTTGAAAATGTGGTTTGGAGCTAAAAAAACCATATGGATGAAAGAGTTATATTGTGAAGAAGCAAGCAGAAAGTAATGACTTGTATAGATAATATTCATGTGATACTATTTAGAATGGGCTTGTCTCTTGGAAGGTGGAGTTGTCCCATTTCTGTTATAGCATGTGGTTTACACTTGTGCTGATATCTTTTAGGTGAAAGGCCTTTAAATCTCCGTATATCAGGTCTATCAAACAGACACATGCCTCACATTTCATTAGATGGAGAAGCTCCTGGAATGAAGCCCCTTTGCAATGATCTGAGCCGACAATATGCTGGTGGTGAGGCAAAATCACAATTGCCAGGTAAGAATTTACACTGTATCTGGAATATTCTGGGAAATTTATGTTGAAAATAGCTTATAATTAGCCTATTGATAGGTAAATTTGTTTGGATTGGGACTGCAACTGCCATAACTGCCATCCATGATGATAAGAGAGGTCTCCTTCCAACAATCTTGTGTAGCTTAATGAAGTTTTGTACCTGATTTATACTACCTAAGTAATGTCATATCCACTGATACTTAGCGTACTCAGAGTCAGCATTTTAATCGGAAAATGTGTGGAATTCCAGAACTATAAGATTCCATACCATACTGGCATCAGTGGCTCCACTGGAAGTGAAGGCATATTATAACTGACATCCTCACCATTCAACCAGTTTGTTTAAGTAAATGCCGGCAGGTGTAGGAAAGCATTTCAAAGCCTTAAATGTAAGAGCTACGTATGCTCAGTATCAGATGACCATGCTATGAGAACTTAGAAGGAAGTGTTCCTGAATTCCTTTATGCCAAGTAGGCAGCTGTGCTAGACAACATAATGTATATATTTTGTTAATATACAGACATCCTTTGCCAACGTTAGCAGATACCCATATCTGCTGGTGCTTCATACCTCAAAATCCAATACCAATGCTACTGTTTTCAAAATATTGCCTTTTCTAGCATTACATGCATTGAAAATGCACTCACAAAATAACTCTTGTAAGTTAGAACCAGCAAGATAGGGCTAATGACTCTTAATGGAGAGTAAAAAGATCGACTATATTCTGAATAGTTGTTAAAATGTTGCTTCATTCGATGGCTTTGGAGCTAGGCTTAGAGCTCAGAAAACTTAGAGCAGGGGTGTCAAACTGCCAGCCCACAGGCCGGATGCGTCACACGGAAGCCGCACCCACCCCATTGCCAGCAATGGCAAAACAGTCCCGATACGTCGCGTGACATCGCATGTTTGACATGTCTGACTTAGAGATGAAGGTTCGTTTTCCAAGCTTGAACTTTTCTGAACGTTTCGTTACCAGACTAGGTAACATCTTCTGCGGAGTTTAGGGGATGTCATTGTTCTTTGTTCATAAGGGCTTCAGGTGTGGGTGTGTCAAGTGAGGGTCTGTGATGGGTCTTGTGATGGGTCAGGTACAAGTCAGAAAACTTTGCTTATAGCATTATTTTTATCTTGGCTTCTGATTAGAGTGGTTTAATATTTTTAATATGGTTATATTTTATTTGTTTTTTATTTGTAATTTGCTCATTGCATTTGGGTGGTGGTTGTGAGCTGCCCAGAGTCATATATGTGAGATGGGCAACTATAAAAAAATCAACTGAATGGATAAATAAATAACAGGTTTTTTTATACAAAGTGAGCCAACTTAAGCTGCCTTTGATTATGAAGGAATTTGGAGCCATCATCTTTAAATGTTACTATCGTTGTAATCTTTCCAACCATTTTAAGACCCTGAGTTAGAAGTTTGGATGTTTGCGGTTTTCACTACCAGGGCTTGTTCTTTCAAAGACCTGAAGTCTACGTTTTGAGGGTCACTGCTTCTAAGAACGTGCTGTGACTCCTTTGATCATAGAGGTGTCCTCTCCTTTTCCCTCATAATATCTCCACCCTGGTGGTTTTAATAGGCTTCCATTTTTTCAGTACTACAATGTACCATTACCAGTAAGATGCTACCATGGTTTTGCATGCTAGCCATTAATTATATTGTCCATTTGTACTGTTTTTCAACAGTTCTAATTTTCTTTTGTTGTTATTGCAGAAGGTCTTGGTATTTTGAAAGATTTTCCTCACTCAGCTTTCAACATCCTTGATCGGAAGGTCATAAAAACCGAGCCAGAAGATACACGATAGACATACTGCTGTTGGAAAAGAGTTCTTTCCAAATAAAGCTTTGAATGGAAAACAAATCAAGCCTTAATAACCAGCGTTGCCTCATTGAAAAAAGGGATTTCATAGCCAAAGCCTAAGAACTGGAACAGTCATAAGTGAGGAGCTGAGAGACAAGCGAAACTGCAGCACGAGCAGTGGATGCAAACCTGAGGGAGGGGATTCCTAAGTGGGAAAGGCTCACAAAGTAATACTGTGGGACCTTGTTATTTAAGAATGTATTATACGTTTGAGTAACGTAATGTTTTTAAACGAGTGTTTCACAATATGTATTATGTTGAGTAGAGGTGGCTGTCATTATTTTTACTTGAAATGTCAGTATCTACTTTCAATAGTTACAAGTCCAATTTTTTTTTTTTAAAAAAACTTAGTTTGGGTCATGGGTAGAGAAAGGTGGGGGGAGGGAATATAGTGTAAGACACTTAAACCGCAGGTTCGACATGTTTATTTTTTAAAATGAAAAAAAAAAGCAATTCCATAAAATGTTATAGGAATATAGCATTTAAAAGAGCTGACTGTATTATAACAGGCATTTTTATGCTTGGCGTGTAACATTCTCAGAGACTTCAGGAATGTCTATTTATTTACACTGTATTCTTGTCTGCTATTTAGGACTGAAAGGGAGAGGAAGAAACACAATGTTGTTGCATACTATAAATTAAGCAGGGAAGGAAGAAATAAAAATTTATCCCATGGAAATTGCTTGAGTGGACATTCGGATCAAGACTGGCAGAGCGCTTGAAATGCTGTTGCCAGTTTTTGAACATTCCTTAAAATTGTTCTTTTTCCCTTTAAAAGTTGGAATACTTCAGATAAGTATAATGGCGGAAAATCAACCCAATGAATTTATATGCTGTGCAATAATCAGTAAAAGAGGAATAGTGGATAGATTTTCCACTTGTAGAGGAGGATATAGGATCAACTTTACCAATCTTGTTGACTTCATTCATATAGCATATCTTGCCTATCACATACCGATACATTTTGTTTCGTATGAAAGAAGAATTGGGGTCATTATTTATTTAAGGAGGACTTCATTTGTATGTATGATGGTGCCCCATTTGGTTTACAGTAATGAAGAGACATCCATTTCTCTTCCAGGCTCCTGCACATTATATACGCTACCAGCATGGCATCTGGATTTGCATAAGAAGGTTTCTCTATTCAGGGCACATAAATTCTGTAGTTATATTAATGCAATTAAATAAGATTTTGTTCAATCTTCCCCAGCCCAGTGTGTGATAGTAGTCACAATCCACTATTTCTGGAGGGCACTGCCTTGGGTTTATAAAATGCTGAATTTGCCTACACTTGATTTGTTGTGATGGTGGTTGGTAATGGAAGTGCCGCATATTCTTGTTAATTTTCCATGATGCAATATTGCTCCTCATATCTGAAGATTGTGATCTACATATTAGCAGTTACAGAATCATTCCACATACCATGTTGAAGCTGTTAATGTGTGAGGTGAACCTTGTCATTCTTCAATTGGGATCAATGTAAAACATGTTTTAGTAATTATCTAACTTGATTTGTGGGGAAAGGCTTCATGATAGAAATATCAGCACATGTTCCTATTTTGCAGCAAGAAAGCTTTTTTCAAAAGCAAATGTTTTTTGAATCGCATTGTACCATTTGATAACAAAATATATTCCAAAAGGAATGTGCATTTTAATGGATCAAAACACCATATTTGACTTCAGATGGCCAGTTTCATTATTGCGTGAATTAATAACATTAATATATGTCCATGTTTCCAAATGTACTGCTCGATATTAGTGATATCACAAAGTATAGCAGTAATAACAGGAGAATAAGCACACATAACTATTAATAGATCATTTGTTCAATAAAAGACAATATAATGTGATGTAATAGAGATCTTTTTTCTTTTTAGTTGTATTGACCTAATGTAGTTATGATATAAAAAATGAGATTTTCGCTTTTTTTTAACACAGTTGAACAAATCATTTCATGCCCCAAACATAGACTGTTTATTTTGCTTTTTGTTTTGTTTTTTTAACTTTGCAATATATTGAATAGAGCCATGTTTATTTCTATGAAAGCAGGCCTAAGCAGCTCAGTATGGTAGCTGTGTTCACACATTGTTTTACATTATTACATGATTTGCTTATTTATGTCTTTGTGTGGTCTGTGAAAACAGCCATTGTACTTTGTAAACCGTAGATAAATGGCTAAGTGTGATCTGTGAAACCAGACATTTGTAGTTTATTCAACCAATCATAGCTAACAATATTGTGGATTAGTGCAATGTAGGAATCCAACACTCTTTTCTATTTGATGTACACTATTATAGAAATAAGAACTTGATTTAAATACTCAGAACCCTCCACTCAAGTCTATAAAGTTGGAAAGCACATGGAGATCTATTTGGAAGCTCGCCTCCCTCAACCTCAAATTTATCTTCCAGGAAGAAGTGTGTGTTATAAGTTCAATATGCACTTATGAATGCATACATGAACAGGCTCTGCGTCAGCCTTCCCCAACCTAATGCCTTCCAGATGAGTTGGACTAAAGTTACTTTTCCACTTCAGCAAGCTGATTGGAGATGCTGAGAATGATAATTTCACCTTCCAGAAGGCACTTGATTGTGGGTTGTTGTTTTTTTTTTTAAAGTTTCATTCTTTGAAGCCAGTTGATAGGTTCTTTGTAGAAACTAAAAATGAAGAGATCGGTTGATGGCAATAGAGCCAAATGTCTTGTTTTTAAACTTTTTGGTGGTGGTGATGGTCGTGATGATTTTGGTAGTGGTGATGGTGCAGTATTAAAGAGATCTGGGGAGGGAAATAACGGAAGTGTGATCCTATGTTTGTCTGCATTTGTATTCTTGTTTTCTGAATTTTTTGTGCCTTGTTGATTATAAAATAAAAATAGCTTTGGTGAACTTTTTCCTTGTCTTTTTAAAAAAAAAATTAAACAAACCAATTAGCATATGTTTCAGGTATTGCAGATTATCATTGAAGAAGACAATTGATTTCCTTCATCAAATAGAGTTTTCAACACTATTTCATGTGGGTGCTTACTTAAATTACAAAATGATTCCCCCCTCCCCCAATGAACATGAATTTGCTTACAATATCCAGAATTTTGGAAGTTGCATTTTCTGGTAAATGGAACTGTTTCAATATTGGTATTATAATGGAGCTTTGATGAATGAAATGGAAAAATTAACAACACATTACTAGATTTCCCTGGCTGTCTCTAACATGCACATATATACACCCGCATTTCCAACATCCAGTCCATAATCGTTTCTTAGTCGTAGCCTGAATAGATGAAAACTTACATAAAGTATTTGATAGGCATAATTTAAGTTATTGGCTTTTTAATATAGATACAACTATACTTTAAATTGCCATTGCTTGATTTACAACAAACTCTCATTTAGTATTATACATACATTTTACTAACAAAAGGTTCTCTAAGAACCATTTTCAAATCTTAACATTATGGATTAGATTGTATAGCTTTTATTAGATAATATTCTTTCTAGAAAATCCAGGATCATATCTGCAGAAATGAACACATTCCAATTTGATTTAATTTTTCTTTATTCCTTTGAAGTTATACTGATCTTTCATAATACATTAAAAAGCCTTAACTCTTACTTGGCATTTTTGTCTGGTCAACGAGCATGCCTATCTAACAGCATGTACCTTCTCATTCAATACTTTTAAAAACCACAATTTTTCAGGCGCATATGAAAGACTAAAAAAGGATATAATTGTTTTAACTGATATAGAGATGCCATGTATATTCAAGATCCAAAGTTTTCTAATCATTTTTAAGCAGGTACAGTCCTAACATGTCTAATGAAAATAGCTGAATCTAACCTCCCATAGACAATTGAGAGATCTGCTCACAAATCAGGCTTCTCTGCTATAGAAGTGAACTGTGGCCTTTCAGAAGTTGATGAACTGTAACTGCAGCTTCAGGGAACATTGCCAATGATGAAGAATGATGTGGACCATATGAGCAACATCTCATATGCCAGGCAGAGATATTGGGAGGCTCCAATAATTTCATCAAAACGTTGAGAGGCCAGGGCAATACAAACTCCACTCCTTTCACCCCTGTGCAACATCACAAAGTGTGTCCAAACAGGGCAGTGTTTGTCTCATGAGACTGTGATGTTGCTTTCGTTATCTGCTCCCCTTTGATCCTCCCATAGACTCTTGTGGTGCCAGGTTCCCAGTAACAGATATTGCTACTATTATACCTACTAGCATTTTATGGAATTGTCCATACAGCTAGCTTAAGACATTTTGGCATCCAACTAAGGGACAGACAGTCAAATATTCTCAAGAAAAGCATCTCGGCTGTACCTGAGGCCAGAATCGCAGTTTATAGGAGGCAAGCATAGGGGTTGTAGCACATCTACCAATCTTCTCAGCTTCCTATCATTCCAAATATGACCATGTGGAAGTTACAGATAGTCCTTGACTTCTGACTGGTCACTTCGCAACTGTTCAAATTTATAATGGACCTACCTTGGGGCTACGTATGATCCACATTCAAAGCTTCAGGCACCTGGCACCACGACTGCATTTATGGCCATTTGCAGTGTCCCAGGTCATATGACCGACCTGTTTTACAGCCATCACAACTTACAACCATGATGGGCAGGCTCCATTATGGATCTAAATCGAGGACTTCCTGTAGTCCTGAATGTGGGGGCAAGCGCAGTCATGGGCGCCGATGTTTCGCCCCTGACCTGCACTGGCTCTCAGTTTCCTCCTGGGTGCAATTCAAGGTACTGGTTAAAGCTCTCTATGGCAAAGGGCCAGATTATTTGTGGGATTGCATTTTCCTTAAGGACATCTGCCCATCCTACCAGATTGGATAAGGTGGGTAAAATCCTAGACCCCTCCTTACCCCTTATGGGATTTAGGAAGCATGTCTTTTCTGTGGCATCCCTTCCCTATGAACACTCTTCTCCCTGATACTTGGCACCCCCCACCCCGCGTTTAACTTTCTGAAAAGCTCTTAAGAAGACATGGCTCTCCTCTCAAGCACTGGGATAGGATGAGATTATGAGATGACGTTGTTGTGGGTTGTATGGGGAAAGTAGCTATGGTGCCACATATTTTGATTTAATTTGGTTTTAATATTTGTGGTTTAAATTTTTTTTTTATCGTAGATAGATGTCTATCTTTTAGTTGTGAGCTGCCCAGTTTTTGGTACAAGATGACTGCAATTAATCAATCAATCAATCAATCAATCAATCAATCAATAGTATTATTCACCTCTTTGGTTAGAGAAAAAATATGGAAATGAATGAATGAATGAATGAATGAATGAATGAATGAATAAATAAATAAATAAATAAATAAATATTATTATTCACCTCTTTGGTTAAAGAAAAAAATAGTATCTACATTTATGGTTGTCTGGAAACCCGTGAGAGACCTTTTGAATGAAACAGAAAAAAGGCACTTATGATTAGTGGCTTTGATGATTAGGGGAAAAAATCCCTGGATAATAGAAAAAAATGAAGGGGTGGTTTTATTTTTGTAATAATAGAATAAGAGATAATTTTGAATTGTACTTATTTTTGCTGCAAATAAAATCAGAAGCTTCTATTTCTTTTTTATTCTTTCTTTACTTTTTCTTTTTTTCTTTCTTTACTATTTCTACTCTTTATTAATTTGTGATAGTTTTTATGTGCTTTGTAAAACTTTACTAAAAATTATTTTAAAAAATAAGTATGTTTATATTGCTTATTCATTCATTCATTCATTCATTCATTCATATTTATTAGCCATCCAACTCCAATGGACTCTGGAGGACAAAGGTGATGGTTAAGAAAAGGAAATTCAAATCACCATCAAAGCCTTGTAAGGCACTAAAGCGGGGGTGTCAAACTGCCGGCCCGTGGGCCGGTTGCATCATGCGGAGGCCGCACCCAGCCCATCTCCGGCAATGCAAAAAAAGTCGCGATACGTCACGACACATCACGTGACGCGGCGAGTTTGACACCCGTGCACTAAAGCATCTGCTTTCTCTGAGCATCAGTTCCTTGGCTGTAAAATGGAGATAATAAGCTGTAGATCCACATTATGAACCTTTTGTATGGCCTGCTGAAATAGTTCAAAAAGAAAAATGTTTCAACCATTCAAAATACTCAGCAAAAGTCTTAGTAGGTAGAGCATTGCCCACCTTGCTATAATCCAGTATCTGAGCTAGGCTGTAAACCAAAGCCAATTTAACCAACCAAACTCAACATTCAAGTTTTTTCCTCACATTGCTAATTGAATTGTGGTGGCTGACATAAAACATTTATTTCTGAGACTATTATGTCTTCAAAATGTATGTTTTAATTTTCTTAACTAATGCAATTTCAGAGAAGCTTCATTCTTTCTGCTACTTAAAAAATTAGAGATAATTGCCTTACTGAAAGAATGTGGTGAGGGAGAGAGAAGATGTACTCGGTTGATTTTTCTCCCTTTTCTTCAGCAAAAGCCATCATTTTAGTAATAAGTGGTCAGCTTTCCGAATCTCTTAACTTTGCCACTTCAGGAAGTCAGAGAAAATTTAGGTTTTTTAAAAAAGCAAGGAATTCTACAGTTCTGTAATCTCAAAGGCCTTCTTGGACATCATGCGGAGAAGACTCCCAACAATTAGCATTGAAGCATCCGAGGCATGTTGAGTGAATATGTGCATCACATTGACACATTTTTAAATCCTGCAATGACTCATTTATTTTCCTTGAAAAAGTGTACACTTCATACGTTTGGAGTTTAACTGCTTCAAAAATGCCATCTTACACCCACAGTATCCTAGGAGGGCAGGCCCAGTCTTGTATTCTTTCTTGGTATTAGCCCCGACCGATTGCTCACTCAGGAATAAGTGCGTAGGACCAAGCTGAGTAATAGGCCTGTAGGCGGAATCTCACTGCTACCCACTGTCGATCTGTGGGGCCACACATAGCTACTAACCACAATAAAGCAAAGCAAGTTTAACTATAGGAAGAGATACAATGCTTTTGTCAATCTGTTTCTGCTGTAATTACAGTCACACTAGGGACCATATCCAACATGTTGGCAGTAGTGATGGGAATTGCAACCTAACATTACTAAAGTATGGGTTGTGGTAGAATCTCCTTGGTGGATTTGTACATTATGTTCCATTAACCAGTTAATAGGTGGTCATAAAGTCACAAAGCAAGCTTCAGCTTTCTCAGCAACACAACCATTTGGGGTTGAATTTTGGATGAGTTGCCACCCTGAAACTAACAAAAAATGGAGGTGAAATAATACTATTATGATCTGTAGTAGAATACAGAAGGAGTGGGGCAGTATTTGATTGGTGGATCATTTTGTCCAGTCTGGTCCCAAAGTTCTGAAATAGTTGACATTGTCTCTTTACTGAATTATAGTTTCTCAGACATTTGCCTTTAAACTCGTATGAAAGAAGTGCAGAATGAGAGGCATTTCAAGAAGGAAGAGTTTGCAGTGGAGAAACAATGGGCATGGAAAGGACTAAAAAACCCTGGAGAAATCCTCAGAATTTAGAATAAAAATGAAACAAATTTAAAATATTTTTCACTTTCACAAGGCTTTGAACAACAATGCCAACAGTTCACAAGAACCACAAAATCTTGTGAAATGTGATAATCTTGTAAATTATGACTACATGCACAGACCTAAATTATAACCATGGTGCCATTAAAAAAATAGTGTCTGATGCCTGAAAAGATGCCTGGCCCTGGGTTAATTCAGTGTGTGATAATGCATTGCACCACGTATTAATATAATATGATAATAAATTCATCGGTCATAAGCCTTTCTGTTATCTCTGTTGTCTGTCTACATCTTATAACGAAAACCTGATTATGCCCTTTGTTTATCTTATGCAAAAAAGATACTTTGCAGCAAATATTATATTTACTTTTTGATTGTTTTCTTATTTGAAAAACCTAAATACCTTCAGTGTTTCCCTTTTCTATTTGGGTCTCATCCCTTGAGGGGGGAGTTTATGGCTGACTTGCATGCATATATTATATGTGCGTGAAAACACTTGCTTTTATTACTTGAAGATAGAGTTCAATTTTATTTTATAGTCATTTCTTTAGCATTCATAATAGAAACAAAAATCTATTTCTTCTCTTCCTCATTTATTTCTTCTTTCTTTTTCTTTCTTGTTGAACTGGCAGCAATGAAAAGTCATTTGATGTTTTCAGGAATATCTGAAGAGCTGGAAGAAGCAGCATTTCCCCAGGTCCAAGTTCTGCTGAGACCCCTTTGCATGTAGTCCTCCAGATTCAAGTCTCATTGAGCACCTTCTCTCCTGTCTCAAAGACACCCAGTGATGCCAACGAAGAGCGAACGTAGAGAGATCATCGGTAATGGATGACCTGCAAAAACTCCCCACTTAAAGCTCTGCACTGTCCCCAGGGAGATTGACAGTCCAGTAGCACAACTGATATGGTTTGGAGAAGACGGGTGCTCTAAATTTTACTTCTGGACAACTTCACATAAAGGTCTCACCAGGACAGGGCTGAAGAATGATTGTACAAATGTCCATGAATTAGTGTTTAGTTTTGTTTGCTTAGGCATAGATATGCATCGCTTTGTTGCTATTCTGCAGGTGGACAAAGATAGGCTTTGCTTGTAATTAAAAAGGCAGGGATAAAAATATTTCCATTGACACTTAGGCTGTTACTCTATTTTTTAAAATGTACTAGGACCATGACAAACTAAGGAAGGGAGAGGGAGAGAGCGCAATTGCAATTACTTCTACTGTGATGGAAGGTCTGAGCCCTTTGGCTTACAGCAGGTTGATTCTTCCAATAGGATTTCAGTTTTTCTAATGAGGGCCTGACAGTTACCTAACATCAGATGTGGAAGCAGCTTCTTCCACCCAGGTGAAGAGGTGGGGAAAGATTCCACTGACAGATTTTTATCTCTCAGACAGCTGTTAAACACCCAGGAGCACAGCCAGAAAAAGAATGGATAAACACTTTCTGTGCTAGTGATAATACGGTAGCAGCTCCCTGTCTGCTGTTCTGCCTATGTGTGCCTCTCAAAGAAAAAGAAGTTTAAGAAATTTGAGGGGTTTTTTTTCAACATTGTACACTTTCCCACTGTTCACCACTCTGCAGTGCGTATGGGATTGTAACTAGTTATGCATTGATTGTAAGCATCCCATCAAAGAAGCATTTCATTAACATTGGCTCTGAACATTTTGCTACTTTTCATGTTAAGATCACAGTACCATAAGATCACAACAGAAGGCACCAGCTCCATGGATGGTAGTATCCATTCGCAAAGAGTCAGTATGCTAGGGGGATTGCACATCAACTGGGAAATCTTTTTTGAATTAACACCACCACTAGATAACACCCCTCTTCCACTTTTCATATTCTAAGATGTAAAGAGAATTTAAACAGAAAATAAGAAGTGTGAATCCTTGTTTTGGCATAATACAGAATACTAAGCATTGTATAGTACTGTGCATTGTGTCTTTCTGTTTTGAGGAATATGTAGCTGTAGCCTAAAACTCGCAATGCTTGGATTTTCATTCACAGAGTTTAAACTGGGAGCATTTTATGGGGGAAAAGTATTTCAGATAATATTAGGGAAGGCTAGTTCTGGATCATTTGCTAATCTGGCAGCCTGGGTGACAACGTCTAGAAACAATTAAGTGAATACATGAAAAAGAGTCATAACCCATTGTCTAATTTTCTTTTGTTCCTGTTAGGCCTCTGCTTCTGCATATAGAATTCTTCATATTGCATGTGTGCCCAAAATCCTAATTTGGCTGGACTGATCTGATTCTCAGGGTCCTATTAGATCTGTTTCTGTATGTCCATGAATTAGCCTTCATTGACCTCTAAAATGTTCTGGGTGAAGATAAATTCCCTGCTTTTAAAGGACATAAAGTATTAATTCAAAAAAGGTTTTCTTTTATGTCTACCACTCATCTGAGAGAACATTTTAAAAGTGTTTGCTGTCAGCTTCATTATGCTGAAGTATAAACTGACTAAAGAAACTGTAAGGACCCACTTCAACTCCTCATCTTAAGAAAGCAGAACTCTTGGAAACAATTGCTTCCAATAGGAACTTTTATTAAGAGTAGTTGATAGCAGGCATAATAGACAGGATCTGAGGGATTATTTTACAGATCGATACTTTAAAGTGTTCCCAAACAAGCCCCACCCCACAGTTTATCCGGACCGTTCAGACCGGCCAATTCCCAGGTGTTAAGTCCATCGTGGGAAAGGGAAGATAACATCAGTCTGGCTCCAGTCGTAGCACGATGTTCAAGCAGCTCTTCGCACCTCCTTTTGAGACTGGAGAAATAAGCCAGGCTCCGGAGGTTGTATTTCTTTCTCCCCCCCCCCCTTTTCCTAGTTGACAGGTTAGGGAGAAGAAAGTTCAGAGATAGATACAGTGCAGGGAGCAAATTGTTACATTGTAGCGGGCAGCAGACACAGGCAATAAACAAAACAAAAGGTTACATTGTAGCAAATAGAGGAAGTGAAAGCAATAATCCCGCAGGCATATCCCCCCTCCCCCTTGGGAGTATGGCAGAACCCAGGGAAAGGTGAGATTTGTTTTTAGATCAGAGGAGATAGATAGAAATGAAATAGAAATGGGTTCTGACAGAAACAATTATATAATGTGATCTTGTCTACTATTGCCCCATCTACATTTAATATTCATAAATATATTAATACAAAGTTAAAAAAACGTATCATGAATTAAAGATGCAGATATGTGTTTGAATGATATACCAAGAATGCAGGGCTTTTTTTGTCATAGAACGCCCAGAATGGAGTTCCGGCACCTTTTTTGGATGGAACCTTGTAGGATAGGCAAGGCGGGTTGTATGACGTGTGTGAGTTCCGGCACCTTTTTTTTTTTTTTTTTTACAAAAAAGCACTGCAAGAATGTATCACTGTACAAAGAATTATGAATTTACTGAGTAGGGAGTGAAACAAAAAAGATTTTTCTTTAATATTGGAAAGGCAGTGCTTACAAACTGAATTTATGATATATGTTCATTTTTGATATGTGAATTGGTAAAACCATTATTAAAACCTGGAAATCAATGTTCAGTGATATATTTAAAACTTGGGATGACATATTTTTCTTGTTATGTGACATAATATGTTTCTGATTTGTTTCTCTGTTTTGTGATTTTTTTTGCTTTTATTTTTAATTTCTTTCATTTTCTAGAACACTACAATAAAGTGGCAAAATTAGAAAGAAAACTCAAAGAATAAGAGCAAGAATATGCAATTAATGAAGTTTAGAAACACTCCATTCTTGAAACTGGAATGCAGGCGAAAGTGCTCTGTAATTTAATTGATCTGAATTCACACAACCCAAGCAATTGTGATTTATTTAATAAACATTGAACAAATCATGTTTTAGCTTTAAAACATTTTAGCAGCAACTTCTCTTATGGCAATTTTGAGTTACCAATATTGTGCCAATTGTGTTCTCAACTTCTTCATTTCTTTATGCATTCCTCATTTCATGTGCATATTTATATCAATTTTGCTTGTGGGGCCACATGATTATATCCCTTCTCTTCTATCTGAAACAGATTCATACTTTCTTAACACAAAGTTCTTTGGGTCAGATAAGAATAACAATCTTCAGAAATGAGAGATTTCTACAAAGGTCAAGAGAGCAATCATTCTTCTAATATGAAAGTGTTTCCTCTTGGTTGGCATCTTTTCCAACACCGGTGAGTAGATCTATCTAAGGATTTAAAGGAAACATGAACCAGATTGCTTTATTAAATTTCTTACAATGACATTTACCAGTAGGATTTCCTTAATTGATAAAAGGGCAGCTATATTGTTTACCCAATATGAGACATGCACGTACACACATGTGCTCTAAATATTTCTTGGGGCTGAAGGGTGTGGTGAAGTGAAAGTGCAGATGAGGTAATAATTTAAGCCAGGATATGCCTGGCTTTTCCCTGGTGTTTCATAATATTTTCCCTTGAACTACTCCTTCTTACACGTCTGGACACATCAGGTTGCACCAATATATAATTAACACACACACATATATATATTTTCTTAGTGACTATACGGCTACCTGTTCAAATCAGTTTTCTTTCAAAAGACACATGTAGCTCTGTTCACTTGAGTGGGATGTCTGCTTTGACATATCAAGCCTGATTAGGCCAGTGTGGAAAATAATTAGATTTATTTTGCCTTTGTGCTTTATTATTCACTGACAATATAAAGAACATGTGAAGAAATAATCTACAGGAGATTCTAAGTGCACAGGATACAAATTGGCTTGGCTAAACAAATGAGGCCTTGTTTTTGCAAGAACAACTCATTTTAATGCCAAGAGAAAAATTCTCTTAAATTCTCATAGACACAAAGAAGAAAAGAAAGAACGCTATGGCTTCAGACCTTGGATTTTATTAAGGATAAAGCTCTCTTCGCCTTTTCTGTTAATATTTTATTTTATTTTATACAGAATAAAAAAACAGCAAAACAAGAATTATAAACAAGATACAAAAAAAGTACATACAATAAATATAACATTAACAATAAATATATGACCTCCATCCTACTTGAATGCTGATATCTGTATCTCACACAAATCTAATAGGTTTGTTCCCTTGCATTCCGGGTCTACAAATAGTTATACTTTTTTCATTTATGCTTTATTACTATCACATTCTCTTAACAAATATCTCAAATATGCAAATCTATTGTCTATCAATCAAATCAACCCAATACCTGCTCCCTGTAAAAAAAAATCTGTTATCTGTTAATCCCCCAAAATATGTTAAACTTCAAAGCTCTCTGCTAACAGTTCATTATTATATTTAACTTGCAGAAACTCTAGAAATGGCTTCCAGTCTCTCATAATCTTATCCAAACCATTGTCTCTAATCATAGTGCAGTTATTTCGCCATCTCTGCCAATTCAATCAGTTTTAAAATCCATTCTTCCACTGTCGGCATTCCTTTTTCTTTCCAGTATTAAGCATATAGAGTCCTTGCAGCTGTCACCATATACAAAAACAAGGTTCCAAATTATTTTTCTGTTGATTTATCCATAATAAATCCATAATTCACTATTAGTTTGTTTGTTTGTATGTATGTTTGTTTGTTTATTGTATTTGCGAGGCAACTCTGCTGACAACCAAAGATAAGCACTAACTAGCAATTTTTGAGCAACATGGATGGAACTGGGTGAGACTTTATCCTCTTTTTATGACCTTAATACTACTCTCCTGGAAAAAAGAATGCCCAAAGCAAAGAATCCTCCCCGATGAGAGAGGGAGGGGAAGGTTTTGCCCCATTCCCTCAGGAAAAGAAAAGCAGTGAATTAATTGCTTTGGGGGAAAATAGAGAAAACTACAAGATCAATTTGGAATTAATACAGATATATAGCTTTGAAATTTGGGGACTAAAAGTACCTTTGAGACTTTATTTTAGAAAAGATATTTGAAAGTCTGTAAAATAGGATTTGGAAAGATGGAAGACGGTGTCAATGACATCTAGTGGTGAATCATGGCACTACAATTTATTATGCTTAAAGGAAACTTGACTTGAAGCCCGGACTTAGATAAGACTCTTTGTTGTTCCTGGAAACTTTCACTTTTGCAGACTGCAGCTAGAAAAAGGGGGAAAAAACTCTTGGGCTGCTTATCTGTGTTGGGGACCCTATTGGACTATAAAGATTTCATACAAAAACAAAATGGGTGTTTCATACTTAGCCTCAAATGATAAAAAACCATATTTAACTTTGAAGCTCCCAGCTTGATATACCAACAAAAAAATGTTAATCAATCTCAGAAAGAAATTCTTTCATGTTGAAATCAATCCAAGAGACAATTGTTTTATTTCATGATGAGACTAAAAATAATGCAAATGAGATCAAAGAACAATTTCTTAACATAAACTTACAAATCTAGACAATGACTACAAAGAAGGAACTAGTAACTCAGAAAACAGAAGGAAAATTAGAAGAAACGGATCCAAAGATGGAAGACCTAAAGGAAGGAATTAACAGATAGATACAGAAAAATTAAAAATTAGAAGATGCAGTGATAACACCGGAAATGGAAAAGATATCTTACTTGTCAAGAACTCAGAACACATTTGAGGATAAGGAAGAAGAGCTGATCGAACGGATGATAAAGCTGTTAGGAGAAATGCTGAATATTGACTAACAAGAAATGAAAAGAAAAACTGAAGGAGAAAGACGGAGGCTGTTTAATGAATATAAATCGGTTGAGCGTTCTTTCAAAAATACTTCAATCAAATTCTCTTCCTCATTCTAAACAATATATACAAACACAAAGGAAGAACTACTTGATGATTCAAATGCACTGACTTGGAAAATTATTTGGCAAAGGAAGAAAGCTAGAGTAAGACTGAAGAAAATAGAGGTTTTTGACCTATTAGATGGGATATTATACTATTAAACAGATGTTTGAATATGGTTAAGAAAATAGATAACTGTTAGAAATAAAAGTATTATGATTTGTAACTAGAATATTATACTTTGTTATGAGATGGGAAATATGAAAATTCTAAAAGGGTTTGAATAAGGGAAGCTTTTGGTTACACAAATATAATTTATTATGAGAAAATTATAAGCAATAGAGATATTTTGAACATTGATGGGAAATTAAAAGATTTTAAAAAGCGGGAAAAACAGGATATTGATTGAACAAATGGATTTTAAGTGCAAATGCAATTGAGATATGTTCTGGCTAGAAAAGATATTATAAACTGACACTATCAATATTATGTACAATACCAGAAAAATGTGATGAAGATGTCTATATTTAATTGTATATGTATTAACAGTAACAAGAATTGTATTTGCCCAATGTGGAAAAATGCATACCACTGGAAGAAGAGAGGATCAAGGGAGGACTGGATGGTGTAATATTGGAACTAGACTGAGAAAGTTAATATGTATCACTGAATTACCAATGGACCCAGACAACAAGTTGTTTATTAAGTACTCATGATTGTAAAATTAGAAAATTAATAAAATATGTACATAAAAAAAGAATTAGTTCCCTTGTATATATAAAAAAGGAACTCAAATATAAATATAGAGGCTATATGGAAGAAACTAGGGTTAACTGGAAGGAGTTAACAAAGCAACATGAATTCATGTTTTGACCTTTGTATTTACCTTTAACTCTTCACTCCCTTACTCTGGCTTGGGTATGGGCAGAGAATTATGAATCAAACATAATATAATCCTTGCAATACAGACTTGTTATTTGTCCAGAAACTGTTTGGCTTTCTTCCGTTTCTTCTGTTCTGGAGGAAGATACCACTTCACCTGAAGGAGTGGGTGCATGAGGCCAAGAGGCCTTTACTAACTTTGGCTGGTTGCAGGTAGTTCTTGCTTAGTGAGTATTTAAAGTTAGAACACACTGAAAAATATAACTTACATAAAAGTCCTCACACTTACAATCATCATAGCATCCCCACGATCAAAATTCAGGTGCTTGGCAATGTGCATGTATTTACAGAGGTTGCAGCATCCCTGCATCATGTCAGCTGGCTTCTGACAAGCGATGGATTGAAGCAAGGGATGGAAACTGATCAAGGAGAGAAGCCACCTAGAACTAAGGAGAAATTTTCTGACAGTGAGAACAATTAATCAGTGGAACGGTCTGCCTCCAGAAGCTGTGAATGCTCCAACACTGGAAGTTTTTAAGAAGAGATTGTTCAAACATCTGGCTGAAATGATATAGGGTTTCCTGCCTGAGCAGGAGGTTGGACTAGAAGACCTCCAAGATCCCTTCTGTAATGTACTGAGCTGTTCTGTTGCAACAGGTGCAAGGAGCTGCACCGGGACTGCTAGCAGACCACGTGGCCTGCTGTCTCCCAGCTAAATCTGTAAGCTTTTGCGCGGGAGAATATGTTGCATTCATTGGCTGACACCGCCCAGGCTCTTTGTATAAAAAGGGGCGGAGCCATTTAGTTCTGAGTTCTGTTTAGTCTTTAATAAAGATATCCCTGTTTTACTACTCCTGCCTTTTCAATGCTGGGCCCAGCAAGAAACAGAACACCTTCCAACTCTGTTATTCTGTATTCTGTAAGTGAAATCAATGGGGGAAGCTTAACAACCACTGATGCATTTAACAACTGCAGTGATTCACTTAACAAGAAATGAAAAGCTCGCAAAATCCAGTGTGACCCACCTAATTATTGCCTTGCTTAGCAACAGAAATTCTGGTCCCAGTTGTGGTTGTAAATTGAGGGCTACCTGTGTCATCTTTTCTTGAGAAGAAAGCCCTGGCAACAGTATACCATGTTCTAGCAACTTCCTGCTTCAGTTCCTACAACACATGAGGCGGCTTTTGAAAACTACGTGAACGCTTGGATTGATCCAAATACATCAGCAGCCTATTGGTGGACAGTTACTATATACCACCAACATTGGTACTGTTCTTTAGATTCAAGGAGGAGGAGCAGCAGCAGCAGATGTTGTTATCATTAGCTGACAGTTCCAATAGATGTAGAAAGGATAGTGTTAATTATGAGTACAGTAGAAGAGTTCCCCCCCCTCCCGCCCCATGGAAAGGAAACTAGTAAGGAATAACACTTTTTATTGAGCTGTGCAGGAAGTATATCCTGAACTCAAATTCCAGCTTCTCCAAGCAGGGTTGGGAAAAGTTCCTAACGAAGCGCTACAGAGCTACTTCAGAGTAATGTAGATCTTTGATAACATTGGGGCAACCTGAATATGGTCCCACCCATAGGAGGCTTCTTCCAAAATATGGGAGTGGGTGGGATGGGATGGAAAGAGAGGCCATCGTATGGCGGTTGCCTTCAGCAATGCAAGCAAACTGCTTGGGAGTTTGGAAGTAGTAATTTCTTGGCAACGATCTGGAGTAGTGGGTTAGGACAGTAAGAGGAGTGTTGGTTGGATTGGAAAACTTATTTATGTACCACAACACTTTAGCAGCTTCTATTTTTCCTTCTTCTTCTGGTGTTGGCCTCCTTTCTCTGCTAAGTAACAATTAACGGCCCAGAACACAACAAAGCTGTTGTGCAAGGGCACAAGCATTTCTGATACATTCTTACTGCAAACCTCTGCTCCCACATGCTTCTTGGCACCATTGCAAATCCTCCCACTCGCCTGCCCACCCATGCTCACAGCCATACGGCCACCCACACACATACGGCATGTTTGTTCCATCTTGTGGAAAGTCACTCTGACTATGGGAAATAGTTAATCTTCACTATGCACAGATATGCATCGTGATGCAACCCATTATAGACACAGAAGGAGAGACAATTGCAATCAGGCAATTGCATAGAAATGAACAGTAACAGTTTAAAAAAAGAAAAGGAGGTTACAATCCTTCTTTCTCTTTTGGCTTACCAGTTTTTGTGTGTGGATTTTTGGCCAGAAATGGACTGTGTGGAAGAAAATGTTTGAAGTCCGCACAGAGGCTTTTTCTTCCAGAGTGAAAATGCTATGCTGCCTCCATACAACTCCAGTGAGGCTATCAGTATACTGAATGTACAAAATATGTCTCATGCTGCAAGAGACATGGTTTTCCTATTCTGTTATATGAAACTGCTTTGTCCATCCCAAGGAATGGTGCTCATTCCTTGTTGGCATTCCAGCAAACACACTTCTCTGAAAGGTATTTTATGTGTAATTGCTATCATCATTTTGCTTTGGAGTTTTATATATTGATGTCATGACTTAATTTTTGGTTGAATTATACTGAGGATTGTTCCTTAGTATTGACTGGAGTGAGATAAGTTTATTTTGTATATAACTTGAGTTTCACCTTGAATGCTTAAATTTTTAATTATTATTAATATTATTTGTACATGCAACATTTTCTATAAATTGTTATCTCTGTGGCTGATTTGGTGGATTGCTAATATGAGAAATAAACAATCATCATAGACCCTAGAAATGTTGCTTTCAAACAGTAGATTTTCTCAGCTCTTGATAAGATGATAGGACAGTGATGGCAAACCTTTTAGAGACCGAGTGCCCAAAAACTGGCCCCGCCCCCGCTCTACTCCCTGTCCCACCCCCACCCTGCCTGCCCGCAGGGCCACTCACCACCTCCAGAGCCTGCCGCAGATCACCCAGGCAGCCCAGCAGCGCCATGGCGGCCACGCCCTCTGCCCGTGCCCTGCAGCATCAACTGTGTGTGATGGGGCGTGAGGGCAGAGTCTTGTCTACGCTGCCTGGCTGCCATGTCCTTGGCTGTGCTGCTCCGCGTGGGCCACGCTCAGGGGCAACTCTCCTCCAGGGGGGCTGCTGGTGAGGAGGGGGTCATGGGGGGAGACAAGGCTGGGGCAACGGCACGTGTGTCCACAGAGAAGGCTCCGAGTGCCGCCTCTGGCACGCATGCCATAGATTCGCCACCACTGTGATTGGAATTCAAAAATAATATCTTCTCCATTCAGGTATCAAGTTGATCCTACCATAATATCAATCCCTGGATGATACACCCAAGCCTCATTTTTATGGACATCAGACCTCCACTGATGTCTTTCCAGACAATAATGAATCAGTAACCAAGGCCTTGCAGCCCTTAGATGATTGGATTGATTGACTGACTGATTGATGGGGCATGTCACACAGTGGAGCCAATGCTATTGACTTCAGCAGGACAACACTGCTATCCTTTACCAGCAACTGCAAACAAGAAGTGGGGGTTGCTTGAATATTGGTGAAGCAAAATTTTGCACAGGCCTAATAGAGATACTTCAGTAGATCAATTAACCCAGTTTCTTTATCTCTCCTGTTTGTTTTTGTAATCAGCAGAAGCAGCAGTAACAGCAGTGTCTGTAAGAAGAGTTGAGGGAAGTTCTAAATGAATGTGATTACAGTACTTCAGGTTTGGACAAACTTATTTGTGTATTGCGCCTTTTTTTTTTTTACTTCTTTTATAATCGTTTTTACTTTTTCATATATACTTGTTGGAGGGGGGGGGTGTTGCTAGAGTGTTTCTGTTGGAATTTCTATACACCCAAAGTAGATATGACATAAACCTTTTCCAAGGTTTGCATATATTATTATATGCAACATATAATAATAAGAAAGAAGTTGCTTTTTTTGTAAGTGCAAGCAAATATTACCTACGTTTCAAAATGAAAGCTGAAATTGCTTTATTGCAGAAGGACTCATACTAACTGAATGGCTGGGCCCATAGGATGGAAGGCTGGAGGATACTGGAAGACAGTTGGCTTGAATAGCAGGACATTCTTATCCTTTTTTCCCCCATTTTCTATTTCTATTTTCTGACCGATGAAGTTATTAGCATGAGAAGGCAAGAATGTGTGGGAACTGTGAGTTGACAGACAAATTCCCAGAACTCTGCCATTATGTCCATTGCATGCTGTTCTGATAGAAAGTCACCTGATGCAGCAAAAAATCATTTTTGTCTTTTGCCTCTCTGCCCAGTTGACCTAAAATAAACTTTCACTAAGATATCACTTTTCTTCTCTCTCCTTTTATTCTTACCTAAATACTTGTAACAGGATTTCTAGGCTCTGATTCCTGAAGTTCTTGGCAACTATGTTCATTTTATTTATGTACAGTATATTAGTTCACTGGACTTGTCCTATTATAGCAGGGGTGTCAAACTCGCAATGTCACATGACGTGTCGCGACGTATCGTGACTTTTTTCCCTTTGCCGGCAGCGGGGTAGGCGCGGTTTTGGCATGACGCATCCGGCCCGCGGGCTGGCAGTTTGACACCCCTGTATTATAGCTATATTTAGAACTGAATTACACCATATTGTTATCATTATTATAGACTGATCATTCAGTTTAAAATTCTTCTTGGTTATATCCAGTTCTCAGAATCTGTAAAAGACATCAGGAACTGTAAACTCCACACAGAGGGAATAGCCAAAATAATTATTTTAGAATATTAGAAGGATAAATATTTACTTGATTGGCAGAAATGGATTCCTGATATGTGTGGTCTGTCAGCATTCCAGCTAGGATCAAGGGAAGGATTTGATTACTGTAAGTTTACATTAAAGAGCTCAAGGCAATTTAAGATTTCCCTTCATTTTATCCCAACAACAACTCTGGGAAGTAGGTTCGAGTGAGAGGGAGATGATCCCAATCACCCAGTAGGTTTCCACGGCCAAGTGTTCCAATACTATGGGACCCTGAACATCCCCCCTGCACCTGCATTTTTTAATATTCCAACAGATATAAGTAGGAGAGATGCCTTCTCAAGTATCCTAAACTATTGAGTATAGGAACTTTGAAATCTAATGAGGATTGTTTTTATAGCACCAGTGTTATTAGACTTCTGAAGGATATTCCTTGCAATAGTCTTATCCTTGTATTCTGCATTACCCTTGTGTTCAATGGTAGACATATCCAAAAAACATCAATCCAAGTAAAAGGTTATCAAAGCATGGACTATTCTGGCCAGGCCATTCCAGTTCAGGAAGGATTGTAACTGTTCAAATGCACTCTGGAGTTCCAGTGGTATGAGTCAAGTCATTCTACGAGTAAGATGGGTGGTCTCTAAATTGGATATATAAATAAATAAATAAATGAGAAACATTAATCTGAGCTCTGAACTTGCTACTCCAGAATCAGCTGGACTAGTGAGGCAACAATCTACAGTGCTTTAATCTTACTTGGATTCAGCTTCAATTTACTGGTTTTCATCCATTTATTCACAAGGTTTAGATGCTGGCCATCATCTTCGTTGACTCTAATGGTGGAGACATGGATACCATCAACATACTGGTGGTACCTAATTCTAACCGCTCTGATTATTTTATGTAACTATTAAAAGATACTCCTTGGAAAGCCATAGTTTTGCTTCCATAGTGTCAGCCAAATCCTGGAAATAGGAATGAAATGATTGGAAATAGTGCTTATTCTAGCTCCAGATAGTTAATTCAGCATGATCAATGATTGTAAAAGACACTGGACTATCCAGGAGGATAAGCAGAAATACATTCTCTCCATCTCTACTGTGGAACAGATCATCTAGCTGCAGGTAGTTTCAATACCAAGGACAGGCATTGAACAACTAAAGTGGGATAAAATAATATAGATATCAATAGCTAAGAAATATAAGGATTGAAGGTTGGTATGAAATACCAGGCAGATGCAACCTAAGAATCAGAAACTGAAATTGATCCCAGCAAATATGACCAACTAGTACTCTGGATCTTTCCCCTGATACGGGTAAAACAATGGAGAAGTTCCACACAGTTGTGAGTGACTTTCCTCAAAGTACTTAGCAAATTCATCCCAGAAACTCTTCAGGAGCTATCACTACCATCACGCACCTTACCAATTTATGTGCACATCTTATTGATATGTGGGAGTTGCCCATAAGGACCAGTGACAGGTTCAAACAAATTGCCTAAATGAGCACATGTCAACATATGTCTGTTACACATTACCCCACTGTGTCTAAAAGCAGCAATGCCTTATGGTAATTGCTTCTTCACTTTCTTGCTGCTAGAAGTCATCATTTTAATTAGCAGTGATAGTCTGTCTAATATATTATGATGAAATTCAAATTCAAGCCTCATTGACTACAATGGGATTTTAAAATAATCGTCATCCCACTCGGCTCCTTGTCTGTGATGTGTTGTGCATTACCCTGGCTAAGAAGTGACAGCTTGTGTTTTTATTGGCAAATATGTTTGCAACAATGCTTCCTTTCTCTTTTTGTTTTAGTAATAGCAACATTTGAAATAATTACCTATTAAGAGATGGAACATGTCGGTTAGACAGACTGGAAGATTATTACAGTTTTATATTGCAGCCCCAAAATGTAGCCCCCAAAGTCTCTGATCTATTGCATTTGTGTGTGGTTTGCTTGCTGCACAGTAGCTGATAGGAAAGCGCTCCAGAGGGTCATTACCATCAGCCAGAGGATTATTGGCTGCCCTCTCCTCCCTTCCCCCTGACGAACTGTACAGTTCCCATTGTCTTAGGAAAGCTCAAAATATTCTTAAAGACTCATCCCGGACATTCTTTTTTTGAACTATTACCATCTGGCAGATGGTACAGGATAATAAAAACAAAGACAAATAGACTGAAAAATAGTTTTTATCCCAGAGCTGTAACCATATTAAATACTATAGTATAGTGCAACATTGAAGTGCAATATTAGGGGCAGCGCAATGGTGAATAAAATGTGAAGGATGTGTGTATATAATGTATGTTCTTATTTGTGGTTTTTACTTGTAATGTGCACTGTGGACAGCACTTAATTTCGTAGATAATAGATATTCTATTCTATTCTATCTATAAAAAATGATTTCTCCTTTGGGAATGTATTCACAAAAAAGCATAAGCCTACACATATAAGGCTTGCTCCAATCTCTCCTTCCTTCCTTCCTTCCTTCCTTCCTTCCTTCCTTCCTTCCTTCCTTCCTTCCTTCCTTCCTTCCTTCCTTCCTTCCTTCCTTCTTTTCTTATCCCCTCCCCTTCACTCCCCTCCCCCTTCCCTTCCTTCTTTACACAGCCCATCCCAATCTACCCAGCTACTCAAGTTTTTTCTTGGACAGCATTCTAATCTATGTACTTGCTAAGGCAACAATTTGCCAGATATTAGTTGTTGTGGGGAAAGAGTGCTGTTTTCTCATGTCAGTTTATCAGGAATAATATTGGAGATAATTCTTTATCACACTGAGAACTCCTCCCAACAATATTTTCTGGATACTAATGCAAAATTTCCTTTACAGCAAACTGGGGTATTTGTGATAGCATTGTTCAAAGAACAATGTATGTGCACATCATGTCATCTTAATTTCTTTACACTATTTCTCTTAGAAATCAAGAGCTATAATGCGATTAAAATCTCTTTTAAAAACTAAATTAAAACCAGAATCACAAATAGCTGTCATTAAAAACATTTAAGGTGGTCTCTTATCACAAAAATGTTGCAGTTTTACTGAGTTCTAGTACATAATGGAAGATCACTTTACTGCACTGAGGCCTGTGAACTGTAGGAATTTAGCAACCTCTACATTCAGTGATCATGATCATTTTTTCTCCTTTAGATTCGTTTTGAGAAGAATCCAGAAATTGCAACTGACCCGAAATGTGGCTGTTAGGGTTTTGGTTTTTCTGGGACCAAGAATTTTGCTATGTTTATCAGTTTCTTTATTGCTGATGCACCCTGGATAATGAGAAAGCCAAAGAATACTAAAACATCCCTGGTCTATGATGTCAAACTGTGGAAGGTCATTAGGAAAATGGGAATCTCAGAACATCTCATTGTCCTTATGAGAAACCTATATACGGGTCAGGAAGCCAAAGTATGGATAGAACGTGGTGAAACAGATTGACTTCAGGTTGGCAAAGGACAATGTCAAGTTTTTCTGGCATTATACCTAGTAAAAAAACATTCAAGTTTATAATCTATATGTTTCTCTAACATTTTTTCTAACCAAGTATGGATTATTGTCCAATATCTCCTTGCTTTAACACATGTCCACTATATATGATAATAAGTACCTGATTTGTGTTTCCATCTCCAACATTTCTCTGACATGTTTTTAAACATTTTTGCTAATCTTGGTGGCAAATGCCATCTATAAAACATTTTATATAAGTTTTCTTTGTATGAAGCTGACATTGTCAATTTATAGTTTCTTTCCCACAAACTTTGCCACTTTTCTAAGTCTATATTATATCCAAAATTCTTTGCCCATACTATCATTGTCTCTTTTACTTGTTCATCTTCCATTTTGAAATTTAATAAGAAATTGTACATTTTTTAAATTAACTTTTCATCAGAAGTTAATAATGTCTGATCAAACATAGTCTGTTCTTTGTAAAATCCATACTGTTTAATATCTTTATCATATCTGACTTGCATTTGTAAATGTGACCACCATGTTAAATCGATGCCCAGATTTTCCATCTTTTGCCTAGATTTTAAGTTCCCTTCAGAATTTAGAATATCTTTGTATGTCCATATTTTATCGAGACTGAGTAGATTTGGATGTACGAATGCTTCCATTGTTGAAAGCCATCCTGGAATTTTCAAATAAATTTTACATTTTATTTTCCCCCAAATTAATAATAATGCATTTCTAATGTAGTGGTTTTGGAAGTATTTATGTATTTTATTTTTTCCATACCATAGAAAAGCATGCCAACCAAGTTGCAGGTCATGTCCCTCCAGATGCAGCAATCTTTTATTTCTAAGAGTTATCCATTCTTTTATCCATGTTAACACTGATGCTTGATAATATAAAACCCAATCTGACAAGCCAAAGCCTCCATTTCCCTTGGCTTCTTGTAACATTTTCAATTTAATTCTAGCTTTCTTTCCTTACCAGATAAATTTTTGAATTAGAGTGTTTAAATCTTCAAAGAATTTTTTCTCCAGTTTTATAGGTATCGTTTGAAATAAAAATAATATTTTTGGTAATATATTCATTTTCACCGTAGCAATTCTTCCTAACATCGATGGTTGAAGATTCTTCCATTTTTCCAAATCAAGCTTTATTTGATTTAACAATTTAATGTAATTATCTTCTTTTATTGTTGAACATCTTGCTGTCAAATATATTCACAAATATTTGACCTTTTTGACTATTTGCAATTCTATTTTTTCTGATAATTGCTTTTTTGTTTATCTGTGAAATTTTTAACTATCACTTTAGTTTTTGCTCTATTTGTCTTTAATCCTGCTATCTCTCAAAATTTAGGATTCGTCTCTAAAGGTTCCTCTAGAATGAACACCAAATCATCTGCAAATGCTTGCAGTTTGTAGGTTTCACCTTTTATTTTCAATCCTTTAATTTCTGGATCTTGCCTAATGTTTCTATTTAAAACTTCCAAAGTTTAAGATAAATAGCAATGGGGATAATAGACATCCTTGTCTTGTGCCTTTTTGTATATCAAAATTCTCTGTGTAATCCCCATTTACAATTACTTTTGCTGTTTTTGATATATTGTCTGAATCATATTTATAAAGTTTTGACCAAAGTCCATTGTTTTTAGTTGTTGAATCATAAATTGCCAAGAAACATTATCAAATGCCTTTTGGGCGTCTAAAAATACTAGTGCCAGTTGTTTCCCTGGATGAAGTTCATAATATTCCAATATATCTAGTATTACCCTCAAATTATTTTTTATTTGTCTCTTTGGCAAAAATCCATTTTGATCTGGGTGTATAAATTCAGTCAAAAATCTTTTCAGCCTCTCAGCTATTATTGAAGTGAAGATTTTATAGTCCATATTCAATAGTGATATCGATCTATGGTTTTTGATCTGGGTCAGATCTGAGTCTTCTTTTGGTATCAAAGTAACATTAGCTTCTGTCCATGTATTTGGGAGTTTTGCCTCCAATAAAAGTTCATTACATACATTTTTCAATGGTGAACTTAATATATCTTGTAAACATTTATAAAACTCTGCCGGGAGTCCAGCTGGTCCCGGTGTTTTTTCATTTTTTTGTCTTTTTATTGCCTCTGTCAATTCCATCGTTGTTATTTTTTCATTTAACATAGTCTTAAAGTTTTCTGGAATTTTTGGTAAATTATTTTCTTCCATATATTGAGTCATTTTCTCCCATGGAGTTTCTTCCTTGTCATACAGTTTCTCATAGTATTCTTTAATTATCTTTTTTATTGCTTCATTTTTAAATTGTAAACAGCCTTTTTCATCTACTAAATTGTTTATCAATTTTTTCTCCTTCTGTTTTTTAAGTTTATAAGCTAACCATCTTCCTGGTTTGTTTCCATTTTCAAAAAAGTTTTGCTTTGCCCTTTTAATTTGTTGTGCCAATTTTTCTGATTCTATTAAATGTAATTTATGTTTTATTATTTCCATTTGTCTTTTCAATATTTTCTTTTGTGGGTTTATTTGTAGTTTAAATTCTTCTCTTAACAACTGACATTGTTGTCTCTTTTCTTTATTTTTTTTCGCCATGTATGTTATCGCTACCCCTTGAAAATATGTTTTGGCTGTATCCCATACATTTTGTAATGTTGTATCTTCTTCTTTATTTTCTTTAAAGAAAAATTCCATTTCTTTTGTTGCTAAGTCTATAAATTCTTTCTCTTTTAATATAGATTGATTCAAAGTCCATCTTAATTTTTTCTGCATTCCTTTCCATACCATTTTTAAGGGGTTATGATCTGCCCAAGTACCTAATTCTATTTCAATTTCCTGCATATTAACCCTTAATTCAGGCGTCATCCAAATCATATCAATATACCCTCTATTTATTCAAATTTTATGCTGGAATATGTATGTTGAGAGGAAATACATTACATAGAAAAAAATTAGCGAGGTTTTAAAATTGGAGGAAGATACATAAATAACCTGCCCTATGCCGATGACACTATTCCGATACCTGAGAATGCAAATGATAGGGAATTCTGAGGGTTTTTCTAGAATACAAATGATGCTGCTTGGTGTGGGATTAACAGTGCTACTTTAGGTGAAGACCGATAAAAGCATTCATATATTCTTTGCTGTTTGTGTCCCTCAGTGTGGTAATTTCAACCACTTGCAGTATAAGCCCGATTCATGCAAAACATCATACATGTATTTTTTGCCCCCCTGATTTTAGATCAGATCAGATGACTCACAGCAAAACATGGAAGGAGATAAAAAGAAGAAGAAGAAAACCACATGTCTGAGAACTGTGTTTGCATAAGGCAGGGAGTGGGGGATTTTTCTGACAACTATTTGGCATATGAGTCAGAATGGAGGTTAGTGTGGATGGCTTTCTGTGGGTGACTGCATCTGTGGGTGTCAGAGTGAGACAGAGATGGATAGATGGCTGTAATTAAGTAGCTGGTGAAATGACTATAATAATCAAATGAATGTAAAGATACAAATTTCAAATGGCGCACTATAAAAAAAGCAAATTGTTCAACAAATCTTGAGATATTTATTTCCAATGCATCGAAGACTGGTTCCACTTTGTTTAAATCATCTGGCTGCAGATGACTCACCTCAAGTTCATTTTAATTTCTTTCTTATTGTTCTTATTTGGGGGGGGGGACATGGGAAAGAGATACTGATCAATGGTCCTTTTCTTTAGGAATGTTCCCCTTTGGTCCCATAAGCTTGTGAGATGGTTAGGAGAGAAGAAAAAATAAGAAAATTTAAGAATAGAATAGAATAGAATTTTTGGCACCAGATAAAAAATTGGCTGGAAGAAATACTGCTACAAAAAATTGATTTAAAACCAGAAATCTTCTTATTAGGGATTATTAATGATAAATTTAGCAAAGCATCTTTCTACTTACTATTGCATATTTTAACGGCAGCAAGATTGGCATATGCCCAAAAATGGGAAAGAAAGGAAGCCCCCACTGAAGAAGAAATAATAAATAAAATTTTGTCCTGCGCTGAAATGGACAGGTTAACTCTAGAGATCAAAAATAAAACTGAAACAGAGTATTATGAAATTTGGAAAAATTTGTACGATTGGTTAGAAATAAGGAGGATCGCTGAGATTATTGATTATTGACTGATTAGTAGATAACGCAAGGATTTCCTAGTAGCATCTATATCAGGACATAACGGAAAGATATGTAAATACAGAAGTTTTTTGCAGAAGTTATATGTACAGCTTGTTATACTCTGTACTGTTATAGGTATTTTAAGTTTCTGTTTTTCTTTCTGTAATAGCAGTGCTATACACAGGGAGGTTGAATTATGTCCACTTTTGTTTTTAAATGTACATTTAATAAAATCTTAAAAAAAAAAAAGAATAGAATAGAATAGAATAGAATAGAATAGAATAGAATAGAATAGAATAGAATAGAATAGAATAGAATAGAATAGAATAGAATAGAATATTAGAAAAGAGTATGTAGATTTAGTAAAGTAATACGTGTTGAGTTTTATTATGCCTGCTTTCCAGAAAATTCTGGCTGGGTTTATGTCCTGTTAGTTTGGGGTTTTCAGTGAAACAATTTCTCCCTGCAGAGAGATTGCACTTGAAAAGTCTCTGGGTGAATCGCAGTCTTATTCAGTCATGCACTCGTATCTAGCTCCTTTATACTCAAGGAAACACATAAAAATAAAACTTTTTTTTTTAAAAAGCAAGTGCTCACAATATCTGAACAATAAAGGACTGCCACACATAAGCTTGCTAACAGCAGTCAATAGTAAAGCAACAATAACCATCATACAGGATTTTTCAGAATCTGAATTTTCCCAGATTTTGTTTAGAGCAGAGCTTGTAATGAGTAGATGCCTCAGGAAACTGTACTTTCCTATTTTTAGAAATGGCTTCATCAATCAGGATATTTGATTGTATTATTAATATCCAGTTCTAGAGAAGAAATGAAGAACCTTATTCCACGACAACAGAACTAGATTACTGAAATTATTGAGTTCTATCACAGAAGGTGTTGTGTGTGCTTTTCTCATCCATATTCCCCTATAGAGATTGCTATGTTCTCTTCTTCCTCTTAGCTCAATGGCTTGAGCGGGAACAACCTACAATGCACAGAAGATCTCTCTTGCATTAAGGCATTAGGAAGAAGAATGGAGAACAGTTCCCACAAAGGGATGCAACACCGATGCATAACTGGGCAAATATTCAAGGATTCTTTTTTAAAATTGGTTTGAAGGTTAGGAAATAAATATTTCTGAGGAAATTACAAGTCAGGTAAAAAATTACTTGACATCCCCAAATATAGTTACATCCATTTGCTTCAGTAATTATACACATACATACCCATAATCATACACAAATGCATGACAGACAGTCTTCCTGGTAAACAAACAGCAAAGAAATTAATAAAGCAAATATTTTGCATTTTTCAAAGCATTGTTAAATTTCTATATCCTTTGAAAAATAAATATTACAAATCCACCCAATGCAGAATGCAATTTTCTGTGGGTGTACAAAATACTCCCAGTGGCTCAAACAGATGCTGTTTAGAGAGGGACCTCTGGAAATATACGGAGAGGTTGTAAATTTTAAAGATGAGAAATGAGAGTTCACAAAATTAATGAACATATATTAAGAGATCATTTTAAGTTAACCTACATACATGTACATATTGATCAAACTGAAGTAGGCAACATTATGCAAAGTGCAGAAAAAAGAGGAAAAAACAAGCAAAAGAAAACAAAGACAGGAGATAAAAGGGAAATAAAAAGTGAAATCTAAATCTAATCTATACACTTAGACTCACTTAGTGATCACTCATTCAGTGACTGTTGGAAGTTGCAGCAACACTGAACAAGTGATACTTACGAGAGGTCCTCAAAGTTCCAGCCATCACACCATCCCATGTGATCACGATCTGGGCACCTGGCAAATGGCTCAAACTTATAATAGTTGAGTGCCCTGCTGTCATATAATCGCCATTTGTCACCTTCTCTGTTGGCTTCCCATAAGCAAAGTCAACGGAGAAGCCAGCAGGTAAGACTCTGCACTCAGCAGCAGCCCCACTGAGCCTGAAATCACTTGGGCGCATGCCACTGCAATCATACACACACACACACACACCTCACCTGCCTGCCTAGCAGCCTGCATCTGGTAGCTGCAACTTCCTGCTGGCTTCCCCACTGATTTTGGTTATCAAAAGCCAGCAGGAACTTGCAAGGTGTTCTTGCTTAACAACCTTGTGTGTCGTGCTTAATGATGGCAATGGGACTGCTGGGATTGCCATTGCTAAGTGATGCAATCACACATCAAACTTTCTGATTGCATCGCTTATCAATGGAAATTCCAGTCCCAATAAACATTGTTAAGTGAGGACCACCTAGATCATTCTCTATACAAATAGCCTTATCTATGGCCTTGTTATCCATGGTTTCATCTCAGTAAATGTGTAATTAATATATTCATAGTTTCAGCCTTGAAATCCAGCTTATTTTCATACAACAAAATGGACAGAAGTCTTATACACAGACACTCTTACTACTTTGACAAGTATTCATACTTCACAACAGATTCGTTATCTTTTTACAAGCAGTTATTTGTCTTAAAAATTATCTATCCATACTCCCATCTTTAGCAAACCTTCTACAAGTTATGCAAATTTATCTACTTGCTCAGATTTTCTGTCTTTCAAGTATAATTTGCAACCACTCATTCAATTTTTCCTATCAAATTCAGTCTACTAATTTTCAGAACACATTCCTTATTGAATATTAGTTTAACTAATATTTGCTGCAAATTATTTGGGTCCTCATCCCACAACATGACATCATGTGTATCATAAATATATGGCCATTCATGTCCCCAATCAATACTTCTTTATTTCATTTATAATTTCAAATATTATAGTTATATACTCTTACTCATCACAAATATTCCTTATATATTTATCTGTAAAATATTTATCTACAGTAGACAGCTTAATCCTTAGCTTATTCTGTGCTCATTGCTGAAGCATTCATTATTCTCTCAATAGAATGCAAGGGCAAAAAGGTTACTTACTTAAGGTTCATTTTTTTTTACTTGTGGTAAAATAAAGAAGCAATAGGGCCAGGAATAAGAGGCAACTATGTGGGGGGGTGTTCCAATAGTCAAGATGATAAATATAAAAAGTGGGTAATCAAACATCATAACTGCCATTTTGACTTTTTAAAGCTTCCTACCTCAAAAGATGTCCTTCAAAATTGCAAGATGACAGATTAAACATGGCTTGGATAGAAAAAGAAGGGCAAAAGAAGTATGTTGCGGTGTCCCAAAGGTGCTTTTTCAGGAGGCAACTGGACTTTCTTGTTTTTCTTTGAAGACATTTCGCTTCTCATCCAAGAAGCTTCTACAGCTCTGACCGGATGGTGGATGAGAAGTGAAACAAGAAAGTCCAATTGCCTCCTGAAAAAGCACCTTTGGAACAACCATGACCTGGATGACTGAGAATCTCTATATGTTGAGGTGGTTTGGTCATATAGATAGAATCAATAAGGGCCTGTGAAAAGGAAGGGGAGGTTGTAGGTGAATGGGATGGATGAGCTCCTCAAAAGGAGAAAGTTGAAAAGTTTTAAAAACAAAAGCAATGTATGAATTGGTGTATGGAGCTGTTGGAAGCAAGAATAGCTTGGCAGGTGAGATTGTATACCCTCATATACCACTCTTCTTGCATTCAGCAACCAAAGCTTCGTATTTGTGCACAATAACCCATAAAGTTTCTTCACTTTATCATTATACAAACCTACAGTAAACTTTCTCGAATTCATTCATCTTTCTTGAATTCATTCATCTCTCAATGACCTGCTGAAGAACAAATAATATGGTCTCTAGGGCCCCTACCCGGCATAATGCCACACTGCGTAGGTTGCTTACTGTCCCTTCTTCTATCTTTTTGGTCAGAATTTTGACCACATCGATTCATGGTTTTTGATGAATCACAGCCCTTTTATTCATAATTTAAACTTTTACCTTTCCTGCTCTGCAAGTATTCACCAGCCCACAAAGTCAGTGCACCTTTATTGAGGTCTGCTGTACATTTCCCCTTTCATTTGGCACACAGCGTATCTCTTTTTCTTTCTTCTATTGCAATCATTAATTCATGTTCTTCAAATCTCCATCTTCCCAGTGGTTTTACACAGATCGGCCCATCATGGTTTTGTTCAATTAAGGATTTGCTGTAACAATCTTTGGCAAGAGAGCAAAGCACAGGCAAGGTTATCAACATTAGTCATATCTAACCCACATGCAGCATTCACTGCTAACAGTGAAGATACAGACTGGAAAGTTTGGGTATATTTTGGGCAGCATACCACAACCTCATCCTAACTCCAGTTATATTCTAAGCACACTCATGCTACTCTATACGAGCTATAATCTCTAAAAAACTAACTTTCAAAACTAATGAACAGTTGCCTAACCGACTATAAGGTACGTGCAGTTGATATATTGAAGATGCGATAAAAATTCTAAAAGTGCCATTATAAAAAAAATAATGACCAAAATGTGGGACAGCGGATATTTCTATGATTACTCACTTCTATAAAGTTAAAAATGAATGCTAAGGAAAAGGAAAAGAATATATGAGGTTTGAATGAACAATAATGCCTCAAATGTTGTAAGTCACCAACAGATGGCAATACTGCTGTGCTAGAAACTTTGTTCCTTCACCTCAGTTGGCAGGGAGTGCTGTGTGAAAAGGCGTTGATGCTCCAGTATGTGAAATGGAAGCCTGCAGTAAATATTTGTCTGTGCATTTTAAGCAATGCACTGTTATCAATTTTTGATTGCCAACGGACTTCCTCTAATTGAAATTCACAAACAACAATGCACTTTTGTTGATGGTGGTGATTGTGTAGATGTGAGTCCTGTGTATCTCTGAACCACCAAAAAAAAAAAAAAAACTTAAGATGATGAACTAAGAAGAGCCGATTCAGGTGATTGAGAACGAAGTGGATAGCCTGGGATGGGAACTGATACATTTCCCATGAGAAAAGTTGATGAACCAATTAAGAACAATTGGTGGATCATTCAAAGGGAAATTTCTGTCTAGTATGGCATGTCCCGGGAATATGTGGGTCGCATTATTGAGGTTCTTCAATATTGGAAAATTTGTGCAAGTTGGGTTCCTCACATATTGATGGCAGAGATGAAAACTTCAGAAATTGAAACTCTTATCATGCTACCGGAATGAAGGTGAGCAATTTCATCATAGCACTATGACAAATGACAAAATATGGGCTCACTATATTCAGTCCATAAAATATTATCACAAAGCTTCACTTGTGGGGGGAAAAAATCAAGACACAGAATTCAGCTCTCACTTGTCATTTTTGGGGGCCACAGATGGTGTCATTCATATGGATTTCCTTGAACTGGCATCACTATCAATTCAGAATGCTGCTCTGCAATGCTCAAAACTTTGAAACACTGATTAAGCAGAATTTGAAATAAAAAAGGAGTTTTTTCTGCAACATGATATTGCAAATATCATTAGCCCAGGACTTGCAGAGATTTTTAGAAGTCCAAATAACCGAAAGAGAGAAGAAATGTACAACTGTCTTTTAATAGGATAAAATGTGGATGACCTTTAGGCTATAAATCAGAGGGATGGACAATAATTAAAACCTGACATATAATGATATCATCTTGTCCCGTTTCTTGTTCCAATTTCATAGCATATTGCGCCATAATTCTGGTCATTCTTATCTTATGCCAAAGATGGTCTTCTGCCAAAGATAAGAATACAAAGATCATTTCCTACAATGAATCAGAAATTTGAAATTTACTGTGTATTGTTGGAAGTAAAATCTGGTCCCGTTCTTATTCCAAGCCAGGAGAAAGATGCAGAAGAAATGAACTGAAGGCAGGCTGCATTTGGAAAGGAGGTCTCCATTTATTTGGTAGCCAGAAACAACAGTGACAGCAGCATGTTTCTGGGATGGCTGACATTGGGGTTGAGAGTAGATAGGCTTTTATACAATTTGGGGGGCTTTGAGATTGAGATGCCTGTCTTATGCAAGAATGTGTCCTTTAATATTTTAATGGCTGTTGCCAGATTTCTATGAAGTCATATAGGGGTCATGACTGGCTCTACAGGCGAAAGGGGAAATGCAAATCCTAGTTGTCTTGTTTGTCTGAGCTAATCTTGTCAGTTTTGGCTCCTTGCCTATTCTGCTGCTGGCTGCCCTTTGTTTATGAATACAGTGGCCTGGCTTTACAAAATATCCGTTCACAAAGCTTCAGGCTTCTGCTTGAGGCTATTTTCCTATAGCAGAAAGACTGGGGCTGCTTTCTACCTTTGTTAAGGAGATTTTTTTTCTCCTCTTCTCCTTTAGGGGAAATATTCAATTCTGCCTTTTCTAATATTCTGTAAAATATTTTATTCTGGGGAGGGGGGAGCTTCCCACAGTATAACCAGTTATTACACAGCCATTTGTATGAAGATGTAAAGGGCTGTTTGACTAAACTTGTACCCTTTGTATAACTCCAACAAAATGTTTTTTTTTTTTAAAATACAGGCTTTGGGTGATTTTAGTAGAAGTGCATGCAGAACAATAGACATAACTTGCAGCTATCATTCTGACTCAGTTTGCTTCATTGTTACTCCCCCACATGTTTCTATTGTTGTGGTTTGATGACATAAAAATATCAGACACACACACACACTGCTGACCCTCAGCTTTTATAAGGCCCAATGCATACACAAATACACAATCACATATGTTTTAAATAGAAGATGTTCTGGATCTGACCCTTTCAAAGATACTCTAAGCAGGAACCTTGCAACTCTTATCCAATTAACGTAAACAAAGCCTGTAGCCCAAATCCTCCACCAGTGGGAAGGTGGGATATATTTTCCACTTTGTAAAGTTAAAAGTGGAACCTTGAACCTTTCCTGGAGTATTCAATAAGCTTCTAATTTGGAACAGACAAGAACAACTTTATTACTTGTATTACAAAAGCAACAACCATACCAACCTACAGACTGTATCACTGTGTATCACACTGATACACAAATTTTAAATAACACTAAGCTAGTGATTCATTTCTTTGTGTCCTTCAAAGAGGTTTGTTTGACACTGACAACTCATACACAAAAGACAACGCTTGCTCCTCAAAGATCGAATACATATATAAGCAAAATGACTGTCCCTCTGTCATGGCAAAATGCCTACTGTAACACCTATAAAAATCTTATGTACCTGGTTTTCCGCATGCTCTTTATTTATTTATTGAATTTATTGGCTGCCAATCTAACCACAGGGTAACTCTGGGAGGTTTACAATATTACAATGTTAAGCCACCGCTCTTCCTAGCTGCTTCATCCCTCCTTTGGAGTTTGAGCTTCTCTAAATCCAATTTGTTCTCCCTCCCCCCAGCTCTTTAACTTTTATTCTCTTCTCCCAGCCAATTCAACACACTATATTGTATCTGACGAAACTTGCCAGCCTCTCCTCTTCATGCTGGCTGCCCGCTGTTCCTCCTGAATCCTTTAAATCCCTTTCCAAGCTGCTTCTTTCCCCTTCATAGCTGCAACGAGTTGAATTCCAGCCGGGCAAAGTGCTGCACAGGGAATAGCCTTTCCTCTTGTTTATTTATGAGTAATCCTTGTACATTGGTTGGCTTAAAGTCCTGCCTTGCCCAACATCCCTACTTCTGCTGACAATCTCTTGCCAGTTTGTGCGTAACATTAACTCCTTTGCTATTTTATTTGTATATTGCAATTATTCCAACTCTGGGCTGTGCCCAAAAAGCAAAGAAAAAGAAATAAGTAAAAAAAAAACCATAATATAAATAATGTTTAATTTAATTTACATGAATGTTAATTAAACGTTATTTATATTATGGTCTTTGACTTATTTCTTTTTCTTTGCTACAGGGGTAATGTGCTTTCCTTTCATCATTAAGATAAGAGGAAATGGTGCCAATATAAAAACCCTTGGCTCCCAGTTTACCATTCATGGTATCTCAATATTAAGGCATGAATTGTTGCTTTCATGGTAGCAATTGGCTCTCCTCTTCTAAATCAGGACTCTTAGTATTACAGAAGGACAGAACTTCAATCCCTTTTCTGGGGGGGGGGGCATGATAAACAGAGGAGACAAAGACGATGTATTTTGCAAAACCAGTTAAGTTGAATGGGAAGGAAGGAAGGAAGGAAGGAAGGAAGGAAGGAAGGAAGGAAGGAAGGAAGGAAGGAAGGAAGGAAGGAAGGAAGGAAGGAAGGAAGGAAGGAAGGAAGGAAGGAAGGAAATGGAAGAGATATCAGGAGGTTACCAGCCTTTAAAGATTCCTTTTCTATGTCCAGATGAATAATCTTCTGCTGTAATATATAGGAAAACAGTCCTTTCTTGCCAGAGCAATTTGACCAGCTTCAGAGTGATCTAGCAATGAGATATAGGCTATGTTGTCAGACATATGATTAAAGATCAGAAAGTGGGGTTTGTTTGCACAACAGCAAGCAAGCTGTGTGAACAAGGCCTGTAGGCCAAAGGCTCTTTAGCATACTAAACAAGTGGAAGATGATGATGATGATGATGATGATAAGGAGGAGGAGGAGGAGGAGGAGGAGGCGGAGGAGGAGGCGGAGGCTTCACTGGGACTCTGCTAAGAGTTTCAAGGAGAGTGACAACTTATTTTATATGTGGAAAGAAGGATGACCCAACCGGTCATGGCTTGTCTAGTCTTTATTATTTCTCAGTTAATCAAATTTTTGAAAAAATACAAAATTGTAAAGTTCTCTTTTTATTTGATAAATGAATTAATGCAGGGACCGCTGGTTACTTTAAATCTTGCAGAGAACAAAGCTATGTCAGATTAATCAGGAACATTTCTACTTTTCTTTTTGGCACGTAGTTATATTTGAATAAGCTATCCACAGCATAAACATAAACTTTCATGTCTTTATCTGGATTGCCAAGTATTTAGGTGCCTGGTTCTGCATCACCTCTCATGCCTATAATTTAGTAGCTTCTTTTCAGGTGACACTCAGGTTTCTTTAATTACAATGATCATTCAATCTGGAATGAAGCTATTTAATTGTGACAGGGGCTGTGTTTTCCAGCATCTGATCATTCTGAGGTGTGAAGCATTTTGTGAGTACAGGAGTAAGAATATTGTGAAATTGAATGTCTGCTCATGCTTGTAGTAGTTTAGTTCTTTTCCCTTGTTGGACATGCATAGTTTTGTTGGCCACTCAAATTGCAACATTTATTGCATTCTCTGTCTTAAAACTTCCACAATTCAAATATTGTTAATAGCTAATAATTTAAATCAAGTCACACTGCTGAATGACTGGATTTATAACAGCCCACAAGATATTGCTACAAGGCTATATTCACAATTACACAGTGCTAAACTAAATATATATTTCCATAGCAGCATTTTATGAGCTATGTTTGTTTTTTAAACTTTTTATTGCTATCTAGTTACTGCTGATGCAACTGAGAAAGCCAAATATATGTTTCATCGATTACAGGAAGGCCTTCAATTGTGTGGATTATTTCAAACTGTGGAATGTGTTTCAAAGAATGCAAATTACAGAATATCTCATTGTTTTCATGAGAAACCGGTATACAGGAAGCCACAATACTGACAGAACATGATGAAACGAGAGGGGAGGGGGCTGCAGGCTGGTGGAAAAAGTGAGATAAAGCTGTATACTCTCCCCTTATTTATTCAATCCATATGCTCAAGATTAAGGGAAACACGATTGGAAGAAGGTTCTTTAAAATTGGAGAAAGAAATATCAATTACCTACCCTATGCTGGTGTCGCAACCCTGATAATAAAAATGCAAAGCATCTACAGGCTCTAGTAATAGAATTCAAGCAGCAGAGTGAGAAAATGGGACTAAAATTAAATATAAAGAAGTCCAAACTAATGGAATCAGTACAGCACAGTACAGTAACCAACCTTAAAATCAACAACAAAGATATTGAAGTAGAAATATCTATCTGACAATTTAGGATCAACTATCAATAGTAAAGGAACATGCAGCCTAAATATACACCAAAATTGGCACTTGGTAGAGTAGCCATAACGTCCTTAGAAAAGATATTCAGATGCCATGGTGTGACTATACCTATAAAGATCAAAACAGTGCAGGAGTTGATATTCCTTATGACACTGTACGGAAGAGAAAGTTGGACTTTAAAGAAGCAGCATAGAAAGAGTATTGACACTTTTGGAATTTGGTGTTGAAGAAAACTGACAGTACTATGGGCATCCAAGAAAACAAACCAATGGATCATTAAATCAATCCTGAGTTCTCACTTGAAGCACAAATGCTCAAATTATCCTACTTTGGATACATTATATGAAGATCCAGTTTTCTGGGGAAGGATTTAATGCTGGGAAAAACAGAAAGAAAGAAAGAAAAGACACCCAGCAAAAAATAAGACAATGTTCCTCTTTTATTACATTTGCCATTTGCTGCAGAGCTGGGTTCTCACAGAGGGTCCCTAGTGCTTTAAGTCAAAACATTGGGGAGCTAGTCCATCTTTCTCTTCTTAATGGATTTTCTCTCATGAGGAAAGAAATCCAGGCTTTCATCTAAATTGAGCCCAGAGCCCTGGTAAATGTCCATGTATGAAGCAAATCAACTACATCACTTGATGTCTCATCTTGAAGCAGCAATGTCCTCTGCGATTTTGTCCATTATTATTTGGTACAAAGATACACAATAAAGATGTCCAAACCATAATCTCCCTGAAACTCTGGTCATCTTTCTAAAAGCGTTGTACCTTATCCATTTTCCCCCAATAACTATCCTATCAGTAGTCAGCTGCAGGTATTATAAAGTGCTCAGGCTCACTTATATTTACTCACTCCAGCCTGTTGAGGCACATGGATCCCTAGCCCTCAGCCCTGCACCCTGTTTTGTACCTGGATGGTCCAAACAATTACGTATAGAACACACAGTCCTTGTTGAACTGGAAGAACACCTGGGCAATTAAGGTTCCTTAGGATACCCAGGAACCTGCCAATCTAAAGCCAAAATGTAGCTTTATTGATTTAAAGTATGTATTTGCTTTTTCACACATTCCTTTCTCGTTCATGTTCCCATATATCTAAAATCCTACTCAACTAGGTTGGCCAAGTCCTAGCTAGAGGAACGGATGCCATCAAGTCTAGACTCTACATGGCTTAAAGTTGTAAGTGTTCCCTAGGGCCCTTTTTAGCCCCTAAAAAGATTTGATTGTTGATTTTCAGATTCAGTAGCTGCCAATGGGATTGAGATGTCCTTGGCTTCTAACTCGGCTTCTCTTTGTCTCTGATGGCACTTCTATTGCATGTCTTACCTCCTCTTAACAACTTGGTGCCTTATCTGTTTCCAAATGGATCTCTCTTTTGTTTTCATTTTAAGTGGTTTTGGCAAATTTCTGACCTCTGTCCTCTGTTCATCTTTAAGTTTTGGCTACAAATTTTAATTTGCTTGTTTGTGGCTAATGGGTGGATGAAGCTGATGACAGCTAATGGTCACAGGCAAGTAGCATTCTTTGGGAAGAGAACAAAAAGGAGAGGGATTTCCCTCTATTATTTCTTCTCTCCTACCCTTGAGCATAGTTGCTGACGTGCAGGGAGAGATATGTCCTGTCACACTACACAGAAAGGGAGGCCTCAGTCTGGCACCAGCAGGGCTCCAAGGGAACCAAAAGGTTGCCTGCCTTAATATATGAGCAAAAAGAGGAAATTGCCAACATGTTACTCCAAATAAATCTCTGTCGTTGCATTATTTAAAATACCAGGGCTGTGTATTTATATTTATAGGGAAATGTTTACAGCAGCTTCAGTTTTGCATAGAGATATTTATAAGCGCATGTAACTAGAGAGAGAAGAGGTGGGCTCGAGACTTAATCATACTTGGAGTAGAAACTATTGGGATTTAAATTAGTCACCAAGAAGTGACTAAAGTCCCATTTTCCCTGTCCTGAGATTCAGAGACTAGAAACTGGGGATGGATTCTGAAGAATTGGAGTTAATCACCCTAATAAGCTTTTCATAAAGCCTCCCCAAGGTGAGCATTAAGCATATTTAAACTTAGCAGTGCTTGGAAAAGATGCAGATCCTTTCAAAACAGGTAATAATTGAAGCAGAAAATAAATAATAATAACAGTGACAGCAGCAATGATCTATTCTCAGCTACGTTTTAAACAGAAAAAAAAAATCGCATTTATTCCACTCTGAATTCAAGCAATAATTTTCAAAGCGATCAACAGCTGCTGAATAACATCCCATTTCTTCCTCCTCTGCTTTGCTCTGAACGTAAATCTAGTTTGCTGTTCTCTGCAGATACTCAGTCATAACCACCCACTTCCACTTGTGTGCAGCCAGTCCTTCTCACAGCTAACACCACTGCCTGGTCACACTGAATCATCGTCCTTCTTTGGGACTCATCTTTGCAGCGTTTGTTGCTTTCCTACTGTTGGCTATCTATGTATGCACACTTAGAAGGATACACGCCTGCACTGTTTGTTCAGCCTAAAATAAATAAAGTGACTACTTTTCTTGGGTTGGTCTGGGATGTATTCCCATTGTGAAAATAGTACTTTGACTGTGGTAGGGGACTATCTCCATCATCTCTGTTAAAAGCTTTAGATCCTGTTCTTTCAGTTGAATTGATTCTAAGCCTTGAGTAGTTTCAATATGCTCAAGGGATTTTTGTTTTTTGCTTTATGAAATTATTTTCAGCTCTCGATAACACGGTTGTGTTCTCAGAATAGGATGCTACAAGACAATGCAAAAACTTCAGGCAACAGACTGGAGAGGTGGCAAATCACACATCTATCCATAGCCTTGCTTGCTCCCACTGTGACCATCTGCAGTGTTGAGCAATGGCAATGCAAGCCAAGTTGCTTGCCACGATTTGCTCTGTGGATTCTCAGCAGGAGACCTTGGGACACGTCCGCATGGCATAGTTTCGATGTCTCAGCCCTTCCGAGGCATTTGAAGTTGCTATGTGATGGTTCATTCTTGCCTCTTTGGAATGCTGAGAATGGGAGAAGACCTCATGAATCAATCACGGTTACCGCCAGCTGACAAAAATCAGTATTCAGTGAGTGTTCCACTCTCTGAGCTGCAGAAGCTCCTGGAATAACAAAAATCACTTTGCTCCACACAGAAAGAGGATAAATTCATTGCTACCTTCTCTTCCCCTTCCTCCTCCTAACATTGACACAGATTGCTGCTGCTGTAAAGGGAATGTGGCCTGGATATTATGTCTTCATTCTTCCTGCATATATTCCCATTGAAACCTGTGATGATGGCATGACACTACAGTTTTGCAGCCAGGCACTTTTCCCAACAGCTGCCACCCATTGTAGGTTGTAGCTTAGAGCCTATATCAGTGATGGCGAACCTTTTAGAGACTGAGTGCCCAAACTGCAACCCAAAACCCACTTATGCATCGTCGAGTGCCGGGTGGGTGTGGCCCATTGGCTGGGTGTGGCCCATTGGGTGGGCATGGCCCATTGGGTGGGCGTGGCTGCAGTGGTAACGGCAGACAGGGTGGAACTAAAAAGTTCAATCAATCAATTCCAACTTTGCAAGATCTTTTTTTTTTCCGCAAGAAGTTGAAATTGACTGATTGAACCTTTTTTTTTTTTTTGCACACGGCGGCAGAGGCCTAAAGCGAAAAGGTTTTATAAAACCCAGCTGAAGGCCTAGGACTGGGGTGACAGCATGCGTGCCCACAGAGAGGGCTCTGAGTGCCACCTCTGGCACCCGTGCCATAGGTTCGCCACCACTGGCCTATATGTACAGTTGATGCGAGAGTAGAGAATTATGATTTATCTGAGTCCAGTGTCAAAGGATAAAATGTATGTTTAGAAAAGAAGAGAAATATTAGTCAATGTCTTTAATAAAAAAAAAATATTTTGACCAAAGCAGGAAAAGTCAAGTCAGACATGGTTTTTTTTTCTTTTCCAAGAATTGTGAAATTATCTAGAGGGATCTAAAATCCCTTGATCCTGAGGCTGCCTATAAAATTTGCTAGAGAGCTCTGAATTCAGATACCTGGGAGAATTCCTGCAGATGAAATTGGTCCATTTTCCAAGCAAAGTCGAGGTCTAGTATTACTTCTCTAAAGATAGGTTTTGCCATGTCCAAGCTGAAAGAAAATTGTTTCAGCTATCTGGGAAAGATGACTGCAGAACATAGCTTGGTGAGGTGCACGTTAGGCAGCTGCTTAGTGAGATTCCCAGACTGTTCATCTGCCTGGCGATTGTGGTTTACTCAATAAACTCATTATTATTGTCATATCAATCTATTATGGTAGTTGAAATTTTATTATATTAGTGAAGATGTTTGTCATTTAATTATGCCATCCCAATATACAGAATTTTGAAAACTATCATTCACCCCCCCCCCCAAAGTCACGTATTTAAATGATAATCTGCATTTTTTTCCCCAGCTCAGATCTGATAATCTTATCCTTTTGGGCTTTCGTAGTTATAATATGAGGGCTTTTCATTATGTCAGAAGGTAATTTCCAAAATGTGAGGAGTAGTCACTCCACTTAATTCTACTTTGATCAGATCCCTCTTTGGGAATTACAGCAGGTTCTGGATCTAACCAGTGGTGGGATTCAGCCAGTTCGTACCACTTCGGCAGAACTGGTAGCTAATTTTTTGTTGCCCAGGCCCAGAATGGACTTCCAGAAGCGGCATCCACACAGAGAACCGGTTGTTCACATATTTGAATCACACCACTGGATCTAACCCCTTGAGAATAATTCAAAGAACCTGGAACAAATTCAGAAAGGGCAACTAAAATAATCATGGGACAAGAAACGAAATATTCTGAAAAGTGATTGAAGGAGCTGGTTATATTTAGCCTTGAAAAAAGATGACTGAGAGAGTCATTAGTATAGCACTCTTCAAGTAGATGAAGGATTGTCATGTGGCCGATACTCAAGATCTGTTATACAGAAGAGCTCTCTTACATTATAAGAAAGCAGATTCCAATAAAATGGGAGGAAAAACCTTTCCTAAAGCAATTTGACAATGGAACTTACGACCTAGTACTCCATGGAAATAAATGTATACATTAGATGTGCTTCAACAATGCCCTCTTTAGGATGCCATGACTTGGATCCCTGCACTTAGTGGCCCCTTCCAACTCAAGATTCTATGAAAAGCCTAACATGTGTTTTCAACACAAGCAGCCATTGTTGAAAGCGTTATCGAAATTTGCCAACAGAGCACGGAAAAGCTCCATCTTGATTTCAGACATGTCCTACTGCTCTTCCTTCAGGCAACTATGTAAAGTGTTCGTGGAGTGGCCCTTGTTTGTTTTGGCTAGACACTGTCATTTGTGTTTCACCTGCGGTAATTTATTTTCATTCTCAACATAGGAAAGAATGGGGAAAGATGATCTCCAAACTCTTGGATACAGCACAAAGTTTTTTCTAAAAAGTGTTGCATTTTTCATTAGACCGAGGGAGATACCTAACACCTGGGGACTCCCTTTCTTACAGTGGCAAACTAATTCTATATAATGCTGCTTAAAAAATAGTGTTTTGTGGATGCAGTCATCAAAAGTTGAACTTGAGGGAGTTTATAGCATTCCATTAATTTAATTAGCAATTATCTACATGTATTGAACCAACTGAAATTAAAAGTATTATTTGGTACATAGTGGGGAGGAATATCTGATCCTCCCACTCCCACTAACCAATATACCTTATTTGCCTGATTTATATTGCTTACTGGACTGGACTGAGAAAAACCATACAGAGAAAATAATCTGCAAATAATACATGGAAATCTTGATTCTTCAACCTGTTTCTATTTGAAATCCTGAAGAGGAAAAAAAAACCTCATAGCATTTTAAATGACAGATACACAATGATAACCCCACTGGGTTCCTTCACTAATCACTGAAGATTTTAATCATATAAACAATGTATGAATTCCATTGTGTCAAGTCATATCAATCATTTTAAATGATTTCCTTGTCAGGTATTCATTAGAGCGGGACGCACATCAGGGTGATACTCATTACAATAATGAAAACACCTTGGATGTCAGATCAGTAGTTTACATTACCACTGTATTACATTAACTGAGCAATTACACCAGGGGTGTCGAACTCGCAACATCATGTCACGTGTCACGATGTATCGCGACTTTTTTTCCATTGCCACCAATGGGGTGAGCACGGTTTCGGCATGATGCATCTGGCCCGCGGGCTGGCAGTTTGACACCCCTGAATTACACCATTGGAAACCCAGATGTGAGCAGTAGAGTTCATAGATTGCATTAAAGATCATGTGTTTGGCTTAGCAATGAAAGTGAATTTAGCAAATTGTGATTTATTTACAAAAATTGTGATGAAACAAGCCAAAGCTGAGCTTGCTGTGTGAATCTGGTCAAAAATTTGGATAGAATCTTGCAAACCAAAATCTTCCCAAACTGACTCCAGCATAAATCTCTTGTGGGGCAAAGCTCCACTTCCACAATACAGTATAAATTAAATGTGCAGGATCCCAGATTTAGTTCCTCAAAGATGCTATTAAAGGACCTCTAATCACAAAGAAGGGAGCCTGTTTGGCATGGCAGTTAAGGCATTAGGCTAGAAAGTAGAAGTCCATGAACTCTAACCTTGCCTTATGTATGAAGCCAGCTGGGTGACCAGTCACTCTCTTTCAGGCAAAGGAAGGAGGTAATGGAAAATCACTGTGGTGTGTGTGTGGGTGTGTGTGTATTTAAAATTATTTAATTGTCCCATTAAATACTTGGATGAGAAAACTCCAACTTCATGGGGATAAAGCTAGCTATAGTAGCTATATATTATCTGTGGTATTTCTTATATATACTTTTAGTAGATTTCCCACAGATTACCTCCAGTATTTGATCAATATAGTGATCTATAGAATAGTAGTAGAATGTATGGAAAGGGGCATTAAATGTCATATGGTCTAATTCCATTCACTGTGCAAGAATCCATTGAACCATCCCTAACATGCGTCTCTGCAACTCTCTTTTGAAAACTTTCAGAAAAGGGAAGGCCACCCTTATTCCAAAGCAGGCTGTTCCATTGCGGTTCCAACTCATCTTCTCACAAAGTCCTCCTAACCACCACAAGCAATCCATGGAACTATTGATATGGAACATAGAATAACAGAGTTGGAAGGGACTTTGGAAGTCTTCTAGTCCAACCCCCAGCTTCAGCAGGACAAACTTCTGGACCAGATGGAATAATTGTAAAATTCCTCATTTCAATCGCATTATTTATTTATATCAAATTTATATGTCTGCCCATCTCACATAAAGTGATTCTGAGTGGCATACAACACCTTTTACTCATATTTTGCTCTTATGAGGTAGGAAAGTAAAATCTATTTTCTTTTATGACACATTTTTTTGGGGGGAAATTAAGATCATTATCCTTTATTAAGCATTTAGTAATGGTACCATGAAAGCTTTGGAGATTTTGCCTAAGGAATGCAAATTAGATACAAAGACTGAGTGACAATGCATATATTAAAATAATTTTTACATAAATGGTTTGGTCCCAATGCCCTCAGGGTCCTTGAAATTCCTGAGGCATTGAATATATTAGAGAGGGCTTTTACTGAGAATATAACAACCATTTATAATTTTTTTCCAGTCTGATTGTGGAATTGATCATTGATTTTTCCAATTTATTTTCATGTACTATAAGATGGAAACAATACAATATATAGTGGCATTAACACAATATTACTTAGAAAATGTTAATATTATAATTTTAGATGACTTTAATCTTTAAAGATAAAAAATGTATTAACTATGGTTTTTGAAAATGCAAAGAAATTGTATTTATAGAGAAAGGTATAGTTACAAAGAATGCAGTTAAAAGGAATAGGGAATGGATCAGATCGAAAGAGGCAGAAAAACTTTGAGGGAACGAAAATTGAAAGGGGACGGAAAGGGCTAAACAAGGAGCCTCCACCAGAGTAGAGACAATTATAAACAAAAGCAATGATGACATATTCTAGGATGAAACTTAAAATAAGCGAATGCTGCAAAGGAGTATTTAATATGGGTACTCCTCATTTAACGTTTACTCATTAAGTGACCTTTTGAAGTTACAACTGTGCTGAATGAGAGATCTTTACGATGGATCCTTGCATTTGCAACTGTCATGGTATCCCTTCAGTCATGTGATCACCATTCAGACACTTGGCAACTGGCTCGCAATTCTGACATTGCAGTGTCCCGCAGTCATGGGATCACCATTTGCAGACTTCACAACCAGCTTCCAACAAGCACAGTCAATTGGGAAGCTGGCAAGAATTTGCAAGTTGTGGTCATGTAACATTGCACTTAATGACACCGCTGGAACTAATGAACTGGCATCCTAAATCAGGCATGGTCATATGAAGTTTCACTTTATAACCATGTTGCTTAGAGATGGAGTTTCCAGTCCCAGTTGTGGTCAGTAAGTGAGGACTACCTGTAAATTCAACTGTGAATTGTGAATGACAAGAGATCCATTAAAAAGTGGGATTGGAATGAATGTTACATATCTTGTCATTAAAGAAAGTTGGATGAAAAAGTCATAAATTTGGTGAGGATATTGTAAAATTATATGGTTGATATAACTGTATAATGTTAAAATGTGGATATGACTTGTTTATGGGCCAGCAGTGCAATTTTTAAAGAGATGTATGAAGACTGTATACATGTCTGATAATCAGAAGAATACTTTCACTTCCATACAAATGGAAAAGCAGCAAAAGTTAGTGCAAAAATTGCAAAGGGAGATTATTTAAGTGTGCCTGATATAATGTGTTGTTGAAATCTGATTCAAAGGGTACAAAAATTGAAAATGAGCAAAATCTTGAAGGAGCAATAAGGTGTAGCGGTAAAAACATCACATTGTTGCTCTTAAGCAGGTCACTGGGAATAAATGTGGACTGGCTACAAAATCAAGTGACCAATACAAAAGACGTATGTTGAGATGGTTGGTTCATAAAGAAAGAATGAATGAGGATCAAATTACAAAATAAGTAGATGAAGGAAGAATGAACGGGTTCAAGAGAAAGGGGAAATCTAAAAAAGCTTTGGTTTCCTAACTGATCTGTAATTTCTTGAACCAGGTCTGTGTTCTTCTCTTTTTGGATACTTATCAAAGAGAGTTCCAGCCTAGAACTAAGGAGAAATTTCCTGACAGCAAGAACAATTAAAGTTGTTGGAGCTCCATCACTGGAGGTTTTCAAGAAGAGATTATCTGGAATGGTATAGGGTCACCTGCTTGAGGAGTGGGTGGACTAGAAGACCTCCAAGGTCTCTTCCAATTCTGTTAATCTGTATTCTGTATTCTGGATATTGGGTTTGCTATCAAACCTATCCTCCTGTTTTCAAAGATTTCAGGCAGCAGCAATAAATCATAAGGAGCTAGCAAACAGCTAGTCTTTGGGCTAATCTCAAAAAGTGCTACCAGTACCCTTTTGATTTTTGGCTACCCTAAATTAACACAGGTCGTTAGGGTCAGAAAATCTTTTGGTTTGATCTTCTGCTGAAAGTGCTGCAATTCCAGATTATTCCAGCGTGTGGCACTAGTGAATCATAGATGTTACTTCTAAAGTCATGGGGACACCATAGCTTTCTTTTACTATTTTACTATTTATGTTATTGTTATGGCACTTAGAAATCGTTGAAAATTTTAGAAAAATTAGATTTTGGGTATAATTAGATAACTAGTTAAGAAGAAGTAAGAGTTGTGAATGTATGGGAGAAGTGTTATTAAACTATTTTGATGAAGATTTCATTGCTTGGCTGAACTGAACTATACATGTGATGTATATAGTATGTTTTAAATGTGTGGTATGTATGTGTACACTTTGAGAGGAAGCAACTAAATTTCATTTTCAATGTGTGCCATTGTGCCCACAGGAAAAAATGATAATAAAGGTTATCTAATCTAATCTATAATCTAATCTAATCTAATCTAATCTAATCTAATCTAATCTAATCTAAAAGCCAGACCATGTTCCAGATTAGCTTGCTGTTTCCTCCTCAGAAGATTTTTTTGTTAATTATTTATTTAGTATTAGATTTTTTTTTAATTCCTGCCTTTATTATCTTAGAAGTAACTCAAGGTGGTGAATATGGGTAATACTCCTCCTCCTTTTATTTTCTCCACAACAACAACCCAGTGAGTTGGACTGAGAGAGAGAGAAGGCCCAAAGTCAGCCAGCCGGCTTTCATGTCTAAAGTGGGATTGGAACTCCCAACCTCCTGGTTTCTAGGGCAGTACCTTAACTACTAAACCAAACTTATTTTTAACTTGTTAATGTTGCTAAATTAATAGAAAACTCCCTATGTGACTATTCTTGTTGGGAGTTTAAAAAATAAAATTTGATTTGTGGTGCATTCCTACTGGCATTCTGATTCTTATTTATAGGAGATTATATATTACAGGTTTCCCAGAAATAGGAAATATTGTGCCTTTCTATAAGAAAAGAGACAGAACTGATCTAGTTAATTATTGCCTAAAACAGAGACATGTGCAGCAAGCCAAATTTGGTCAAAATAATGAATCCTGAAACATGATATCATGATGCAAATACCATCTTTTAAACTTTGCATGGCATCTTAAACCAGGGGTAGGCAACCTTGGCTCTTTTATGACTCGTGGACCTCAACTCCCAGGAATTCGGGGAGTTGAAGTCCACGAGTCATAAAAGAGCCAAAGTTGCCTACCCCTGTCTTAAACCAACAGAAAAGAGATGGAATTTGCACTGCACATATACTGTTATTTGTTCCCCATTGCCCCCCTGTGGACAGTTAAGGTTTGATGAGTTTGGTTGCCAAATTAGATGTGCAGAATCTTTACTGAAAGAGGATAGAACAGGCAAATATAATTTTGTTATTTATTTATTACATTTATATTCTGCCCATCTCACTGCTAAAGCAACATTGTCAGGTAAGCAAGCAGGGCACAGTATAGAAAAATAGAAACCCATGTCAAATAAGCGTGTTATTCGTCACCACATTTGTGGCTTTTGACTTGATTCCCAGAGATAACTTTGGTGGAAACTGGAACATTTCTACATCTACTGACATCTGCTACTGTTAATTAAGATATTGCAGAACGAGATCTCAGTGTGAGTTGGATGTGTCAGTAGGATAGCTTGTCAGCTCCTATCCTTTTATAGACAGGAACAAGAAAAGGATAGCTCCAGGCATATCTGCCATGGACACTTTATCCTGTCCTGGAAAATTAAAATCTTACATGTCTATAATTGTTGCATTTTGTATTCGGGATACAGCTCTAAAGTATCCACACTTTGCACCTTTAATTCCACTTATTACAAGGGATATTAAGAGTAGAAACAAAAACACACACACATGGACATCCTTTTTGTTCTCATTGCACTCACCCTCCTGTTCTCACTAACCTGCATGCAGCTGCCTCCATGACTGGTTAAGGGACAAGTTCTCATGATATTGCCCCCTTCTCATACCCAGCCCATTGAGAAGGCAACACAAAGTTGTATTTAATTACTGTGGGGATAAAGTGATGTTTTTCTGTCTGATCCCAACACAAATTGTTTAGTATAGGCAATCTGGTGTTGAAAATACTGGGGATGATGAGATCAGGGAATTGCTCTGCTCCTACTGACCACTTACATTTGAATGTCCCTCTAGAGCCATTTCAGATGGGACTGGAAGAAGGAATGAACATTCTGACTTGTGCCTTCTGGATCTTTTGTTTTCATATATCCATAATGGGCTGGGTTCCATTCCTGCACAGATACTCTGCTAAAGCCAATATAGGTTTGTCAAAAACAGATCATGCCAGACAAACCTTATTGCATTCTTTGACCAGGTGACAAAATTAGTAGACCAGAGGAATGCTGTGGATATAATTTACTTGGATTTCAGTAAGGCATTTGATAAAGTAGACCACAACCTACTACTTGATAAGATAGAAAAATGTGGGTTAGACAGCATCACCTCCAGATGGATTCGTAACTGGCTGACCGGCCGTAGTCAGTGTGTGGTCCTCAATGGAACTGCATCTACATGGAGGGAATTACGTAGTGGGGTGCCCCAGGGCTCTGTTCTGGGCCCAGTACTCTTCAACAGCTTCATCAATGATTTGGATGAGGGAATAGATGGGGAACTCATCAAATTTGCAGATAACACTAAGCTGGCAGGAATAGCCAACACTCGAGAAGATAGGCTTAAGATATAAGAGGATCTTGACAGACTTGAACATTGGGCGCTATCTAACAAAATGAAATTCAATGATGAAAAAAGTAAGGTTCTACATTTAGGCAAGAAAAAACAAATGTGCAGGTATAGTATAGGTGGTACCTTGCTCAATAGTAGTAACTGTGAGAGGGATCTCGGAGTCCTAGTGGACAATTACTTAAATATGAGCCAGCAGGGTGCTGCAGCTGCCAAAAAAGCCAACACAGTGCTAGGCTGCATTAACAGAGGGGTAGAATCAAGATCACGTGAAATGTTAATACCACTTTACAGTGCCTTGGTAAGACCACACTTTGAATACTGCATCCAGTTTTGGTCACCACGATGTAAAAAAGATGTTGAGACTCTAGAAAGAGTACAGAGAAGAGCAACAAAGTTGATTAGGGGACTGGAGGCTAAAACATATAAGGAACAGTTGCTGGAATTGGGTGTGTCTAGTTTAATGAAGAGAAGGACGAGGGGTGACATGATAGCAGTGTTCCAATATCTCAGGGGCTGCCACAAAGAAGAGGGAGTCAAGCTATTCTCCAAAGCACCTGAAGGCAGGACAAGAAGCAACGGATGGAAACTAACCAAAGAGATGCAACCTAGAATTAAGGAGAAATTTTCTGATAGTTAGAACAATTAATCAGTTGAACAACCTGCCTCCTGAAGCTGTGAATGCTTCAACACTGGAAGTTTTTAAGAAGAGACTGGACAGCCATTTGTCTGAAATGGTATAGGGTTTCCTGCCTGAGCAGGGGGTTGGACTAGAAGACCTCCAAGGTCCCTTCCAACTTTATTATTATTGTTGTTTTTGTTGTTGTTATTATTGTTGTTGTTATTATTATAATAATACAGGCTTCAGCAAATGAACTGGAGAATTCTACCCAAGGTTATTTCAAAATCTGCCCTACAGTTTGCTTGGTGATGTCTGTTCTTGACAAGTATAGGAAAGGTGTGGAAAGCAGCAGCCAGCCTAGGTTTTAATCCCCCTGCACTGGTGAATTGTCTAAGCCTATTTATTCAAAAAGAATTCCTACAGTATTCTGTAGGGTTGATTTCCAGGTAAATAGGAAAATAACTGCAACCTTGAAAGCTTAAAGAGCCCAAACCTATTATTTTCTTATATGTTGGCTTTTCAAGTACTTTTCTCAAAATAATGTTTATTTAAAGCATTTTTTAAAAAAAGTTGTTTACCCAGAATGGGCATGTTGTAAAAATGTTTTCCAATAAGATTTGTGTCTTTTAGACACCATAGAAAAAGATGAATAAAAGGTATGTCTGGAGGAACAGAACTGTGTTTGGATTTTCTTAACGTTAGAAAGTTCTTGTGAGAACCAGATTGAATGGAAACAATTTGAGAACAGGCGAAGCTAATCTGCCATGTTGCCAAACTGCACTCAGATTTCCACTGCTCTTCCTCCAGAGTATAAAGCAGTTGTTAACAGATGAGAGAGAAAAGGCCATGTGGAGCTGTACGCAAAATCTATGGGAAGCATCTCTCTGGATTTCAAGATTTCAACAATTTTCATCTCTTGTTTTTGTTCTTTTTCTTGTTATATGCCACAGTGAATATAGGCTGCTTTGCATATCTTAATTCATTGCATTTTACACTCTGAAGGGACTTCAAAGGGCCAACTCCTTGCCAAGAGGGAAATCCACTACTTGATTTCCCCCCCCCCTTAAAACCCTCCATTAGAGTTATCTCCCACACTGTTTCTAGTCTGCTGTAAACAGCTTGGACCATTAGGAAGTTTTCCAGAAATGAATGAATAAATAATGACATCTTGTAGCTTGAACATATTTATTTTTTTGTTTGCGTAATATAACAATCAAAATTATTATCATTAGATTTTTAGCCCACCTTTTGTAATGCATACAATACAGTAAATAATATTTATTTAATACATAAATAAATATAAATAAAATACAATTGAAGAAAAAGAAAATGATCCGGCTCCTTCACAACTTTCTCTCTAGATGAACTGTGTGCATGCTTAACATTTCTGCAAAAAACAAAAAATGCCAAAGCAACGGGTGAATACACATTTTATGTAAATGCTCACCTTGGAACATAATATATTTGAACTTCATCTAACGTACATGAGAAAATCAGAATAGAATCTGGAAGGGACCTTGGAGGTCTTCTAGTCCAGCCCCCTGCTCAAGCAGGAGATCCTATACTATTTAAGACAAGTGACTGTCCAGTCTCTTCATAAAAACTTCTAGTGAAAGTTTTTATATAGGGAGAAATGCTCAAATATAGGGATATTTCTGTAAGTTAATAAATGAATCTTGGTTGGTTTTATGTGATGCTCTGCTGCCATGTAGTGGGGTAATGATGAAACTGGAGACTTGGGTTTTATATATTAAGCTATTGCATTGCTGTGAGTGCGTAAGTTACTGAGCAGTATTACTACAAGTGGTTGATATCATGCAATGTAAACTTGAGGGAGGATATGTTGCTGATGACCACATCTCACTCATCCTAGGAGTCACATACCCTTCCTCAGCTCACTTTCTCAGAGTGGAGTCCACTGGGATGCAGACAGAAATCCTTCAAATTATGAAACTGGGTGGATGCTCATGCCTCCAAAATAAAGTCTCAAGAATTAGGGGTTCCTCCAGAATAGAAACTGAGTGCGTGGGAACAAAAAGAATAATAAAAAAAACCTCATTCAATAAGTGGTCTTGCACTCAAACAATCCCAGATCCCCCTCACAATTTTCAAAATCTCCTAATGATGTGTCCAAACATTTGGCAGCACAGAGACTTTTTTTTTTTATAATATTTTATTAATTTCCCAATTTTACATTTAAGTATTTAAAAAGCAACGTGGTGAGTGGGTTAATCAATAGTTCAATAACAAAATCTTTAGTACAAATCTCAAGTTGCAACATCAGATATTTCTTCTCTTTTTCCCTTAACATTTACTGTCTTGTATTCAAGCTAGTACGGTTCTTATTATATCAACTCAGTAAAAACATCATTATTACATTTATCAATAAATTTTAGCTTATACGTATCTTAATTACATTCAATCTTCATAAACAATCCATATCCTGTTATTAATTTTTACCCAATTTTTAGTTTCTCATCAATATTCCAATTTAACCTTTGATATTTATAACTTTCAGGCTTTAGGTAACCAAGATTTCCCTTGTCTCAATTCATAACAAAATATAATATCCAAAATACACATTTTATCTATTTGAATGTAATCTTGTTCTATTTCCTAAGAGTTATCTATTTCCACCATATTAAATCATCTACTTAATAATACAATATGATGTTGAGTTGCAGGGAGTTCCCTTGGCCAGGGAGCTGGACGCAGGGTCCACTCTTCCTATTATTGCTGCAGACACCTTTAATACAGGTTGTCCCAGGAGTGACTCACGAGTCCAGCTCAGGCCCTCCATTCTTATCCTCCCTGACCTTCAGGATTCACGAGTCAGTGAGAAGGGGGAGGCCACGCTTAGAGTACAGCGTAAGGAATTTGATGGCCGTTGTGCCACGGCCTATACTGACCACAAGCCTTTGCTGGGGTTGTTACTACTAACAAACAATCCCCACACACAAGCCTTTGCTGGGGTTGTTACTACCCACAAACAACCCCCACACATCATATTTCCTAGAATGCTGAGATGGTCTATTTTCTTAGCAGCTTATGATTACACCCTGGTTCACAAACCAGGTACTGAGATGGGCCATGCTGATGGCCTAAGCAGGTTACCTCTTAAACAAATAGAGGCAGACCCTGCTCCTGCTGTACACATTCTGTCTATTCAGGACTTACCTGAATCTCCCCTCAATGCTAGGGATGTGGCTGCTGAAACTGCCACTGATCACACGCTTGCACGTGTGCTGACATGTGTGTTGTCAGGATGGCCTGACACGTGTCCTGGTACAGACTTCCAAAGCTTCTGGCGTAGGAAGCATGAATTGTCCACATTCAAGGGGTGTATCCTGTGGGGCAACAGAGTAGTCATCCCGGCCTCATTGAGGACTAGAGTCTTGCTCTCTCTTCATGAGGGACATCCGGGAATAGTGAGAATGAAGGCGCTTGCGCGCAGCCATCTTTGGTGGCCTGGACTCGATAAGGACATCAAGGCCCAGGTTCATGGGTGTCAAATGTGCCAGCAATCATGGCCAGAAATGCCCCAGGCCCCTGTACGTAGGTGGGAGGAGACACTCACTCCATGGTCACGCGTCCATATAGATTATGCTGGGCCCTTTCAGGGGCAATTCTTTCTCCTCCTTGTGGATAGCCATTCCAAGTGGCTAGAGGTCATTCCTGTGTCCTCCACTACTACTGCCAGGACCATCCAGGTGCTCAGAGGAGTCTTCGCTTCCCATGGCCTTCCTGATGTTTTAGTATCAGACAATGGTCCACAATTTACCTCTTCTGAGTTTCAGGCATTTCTCCAAGCCAACATGATCCGGCATGCCACGTCTGCTCCTTTTCATCCTGCCACCAACGGTCAGGCTGAACGCATGGTGCGCACCACAAAAGACGCATTAAAGAGAATCACTCAAGGACCCTGGCACCACAGGTTAGCTGATTTTCTCCTTACACACTGCACCACACCATGCACAGCTACTGGAAAGAGCCCAGCTGAACTCCGTTGGGGTCGCAGACTTATTACGAAGCTGGACAGGCTGCACCCAGACCGGGTGGCTTCACAGGTGTCACGGCTGCAGGCACCTCGGGGACTCCAAGTGGTTTCATCAATAAAGGGGTTACGTTTTAACACTTGGTTGTATGTATCATATTACTGTGAAGGCAACCCATCTCCTTATTGTACCAAAGAGAATGTCTATTCTGTACATGTGTTAGTCACTGTAAATAGTCACATCACTGAAGGCATGGGGAAAACAAGGGTTTCAGTATTGCAAAATGTATGATTCCAACTTAGACTGTAGTATTGTGTACCTACCATTGCTAAGGCTACAGATGCTAAACCATGCCTGGAATCCTCATGTAGGAAACTTCTGCAAATTTTGTACATTCTCCTCATGCTCCTATGTTCAGGATGTGAAAGCGATTGTGACACATTCTATTCATAGTGCGTTCATTCAATGGGAGGAATCCAAGTCCTTTTCCATCTTGTGGCTCATTTCGACGCCACATCAACCAGTTGCGCTGGAGGCTTCCAGGGCACGGTTCCTCCCCGGGCTCCGCTCTCGGGGGGGATTATGATTGTGGGCCACAGTCTCTCCAAGAGGGCGTTTCTTCAAATGCTCCAGATGGGGGTCTTGCCACGGAGGGCTCCTGACCCTGGCAGAGGTCCCTGGCTAGGGACAGCTCCAGATGGGGGGGGTCTTGCCATGGACGGCTCATGACTCGGGCAGAGGTCACTGGCTAGGGACAAATGGCCGTAACACGGCTACTCAGGGTATCCCTGCTGCTGGCCTTGGGCTCGAGGGACAGTGCTCCCAAGAGGAGTCCCGAGGAAATACGGGGAATTCCACCCCACCGAGGGACTCGGGGAACTTCACCCCTCCAAGGAACTCTGGCTTGGGTTTAATGGATCCAGCCAGTCAGCAGTCAGGGGGAACCCCTTGGACGACAAAGTCCTGGTTTGTCTTGGCGCAAGCCGAGAGCAGGCACTCCAGGCACCTACTCCAGTGTAATACCTACCTCTACACCTCTATATTACAACTATACCTGGACCAATCTGGTTCCACGCAGATGTGGGCGAGGTAGTGGTCCTCCTAAGAAATTGGACTATGTAAGGTCTCTGTTGTATACACAGGAGGTTTAATAACCATCGCGTTGAGAAAACAAATATGTATAGTGTTGAAATGTTACTATTGTAATAAGGTGAAACTTTGGGATATAACCAGGAACTGGGAGTTGTAAAAGTAAAGGCTGTATGTATAAAGGGCCAACCGGCCTGCTATGATATTGTTGTGTATATAGTGTTAAACAATGTGTTATGTATTGTTTAATCCAAGAGGGGAGGGGTGTTATGTACTGGGCCTTGCTGAGTCATTCAGCAAGGCTCAGAAAGTCTGCAGAGAGGCTGGGCCTTGCTGAGTCATTCAGCAATGCTCAGGAAGTCTGCAAAGAGGTTGCAGAGACCCGGACAGACCACGTGTCTGCCCGGGACCCAGACAGGCTGTCTCCCACCTTGCGCGCATGCGTGAGGCGGGAGAATAGCCTGCATCGATTGGCTGTGCATTCCCTTGCAAGGGAATATAAGAAGGAGTGGCCAGGGTGGCCAGTAGCTTGATTCCTGCTTATGTTTCTGTTCTGTTCAATCTCTCTCTATGTCTGTTCAGTGATTGTATTAAAATAAAGAACCTTCTCATTGTGCACCTGCCTCGCCTTGATGTCTCATTTCTGAGAACAGAACAGTAACCAAAACAAATCATCAGTAGGCAGAGAGATCAGCCTATAGCTAAGTGTGTAGCTAACAGCTCCATCTACAGCCCCCAGGACTTTGCAGCCCAAACTGGTGTCCTGGTATCAACTTATCTTTAGGAAGTACTCTTAGGGTCTGATCTTAGGATCAGAGAGAAGTTGGCTAGCACCCTAAATGCTGCATTCAGGAATGTATAGGCTCTGAAAGGTCCAGTTAAGACTCTAGACCAGGGGTCTTCAAACTTGGCCCTTTTATGACTTGTGGACGTCAACTCCCAGAATTCCTCAGCCAACATGCCTGGCTGAGGAATTCTGGGAGTTGAAGTCCACAAGTCATAAAAGGGCCGTGTTTGAAGACCCCTGCCCTAGACCCTAACCTGCATATTTCTTTTGTCTGAAATAGTATTGCAAGCCTTGCCTAAAAGTAATCAAACACTAGGAATTCTAAGGCACACTGAATGTAACAAGCTGTAATAAAATAAATGGAAATGTTAACCTCAGGAATGCAAACTAGTAGTCTGCTAAAAATTAACAGTTAGTGCTGGGAAACTCAAGGCTTTTAGATAGTGCCTACGTTAAAATGACATTTTTTTAAAATGGATTCTTAGATTACTTTATTTAAACAAAAGGATCCAATGCATAAGGGATGTATTATCTCATTCCCCCACACCTTATTAACAGCTTCTAATATGCATATGAATTAACCCAATCAATCACATTGGTGGCTATTTCCTTTCACCTGTGAAGTAACTTTCTAGTTTTGTTTTTTTTGTAACCTTTAAAATGAAAGAATAATTTGCATATGTCTATAAAGTGGGCTTGTAACTCCACCCCCTAGGCTTCTTCATTCTGCCTCTGGTACTGGATCTATTAATAAATCAAACTGTGCTTCAATATAATTGAGTCTGGAATTCCAATTTAAAGGTACTCTGAGAAAATTTTCTTTCACTCTTGCTTAGCTGGCTCCTCAATGAAAATCTTCTGGTGCAGCTTCTGTCTTTGCTCTATGCCAGTATAGGTAGTCCTTGACTTACGACCACAATTGAGCCCAAAATTTCTGTTGTTAAGTGAGACATTTGTTAAGTGAATTTTGCCTCATTTTACCACCTTTCTTCTGCTGTTATAAGTGAATCACCGCAGTTGATAAATTAGTAACCTGGTTGTTAAGTGAATCTGGTTTCCCCATTGGCTTTGCTGATGAGAAAGTCACAAATGGTGATCACATGATCTTGGGACACAGCAACGGTCACGACTCACAAGTATGAACCCGTTGCCAAGCATCTGAATTTTGATCACATGATCACGGGGATGCTGAAAAGGTCGTAAGTGTGCAAAAACGGTCATGTCACTTTTTTCAGTGCCATTGTAACTTTGAATGGTCACTAAGCAAACTGTTGTAAGTCAAGGACTACCTGCATTTGGAAGGAGATGGAATGTTGAGTGTTGAAATGTTTAAGTGACCCTGATTTAGCCACTCTGAACTCGGCCTCTTTTTATTTTTTCCTTTTTTTAAAAAAAAAAAATTTAGTTTTACTTTTATCTCTGCAGCACCAGGAAGCACTTCAGAAATGTCCACTACTTGACAGACTGAAGCACCATTGAAGCACTGTGTACTGCTAATGCCCGGAGAAAATTAATTGCCACGGGGAGCAACTAACTCTCAGTGATGTCAAAATGGGAGTCTAGATGTCAGCTTTCTTTAATGGATTGTAACCTATGAAACTTAGATTTCACAATTGTGTCAGCTGTTTTGAGGTCCATCATTGGATTGTGCCATCCCTAACATCCCTAAGATTCTCAGGATCTTTTCACACTGCTGAGAGAAAGCGTTATCCATCCACCCTTGGGCCCCTTTTAATTTATTGTCCCCATAGCCAAACCCTATTCTGCCTCAGTTGCAGCTGTTCCGAGTCATTGTCAAATGGAGTCCTAGCTGGTCAGTGTGCCCCCTCATAGGCAAGCAGATTGGTTTTCTCCTCTAGCTTTGCTATTGTCCTCTTCCAGAATGCAAATAGGTAGTAAGGAGAAGTTGTCCAGTTGGGGCTGTGCAACTAGAACAGGAGAATCTGGCTTCTGAACTCTGGAAATCTATCGGCTGGTTTGTCTGCCATCCCCATGAAACCTCATTTCTGCATCTCCAGAGCTTAAATTAATGTGGAGTTAAAGAAACATACTGTGTATGGGAATACACCAGAACAGAAAAGGAAGGAAGGAAGGAAGGAAGGAAGGAAGGAAGGAAGGAAGGAAGGAAGGAAGGAAGGAAGGAAGGAAGGAAGGAAGGAAGGAAGGAAGGAAGGAAGGAAGGAAGGAAGGAAAAACACTGCCATGATTGGTCAATTAGCTAAGTCCTAAAACTTACCAGCAGCTGGGAAAACAGCTTGATTCACAGGGAAGAAGTAATGGAAACACAAATTACAGAAAAGCTGACTAATAAGCAATAAAATTAATCCTCCTCTTCCATAACTTTTATTCAAGACTAGTTTGATAGATCCCTGGGGAATAATTTTTTTTCATTACTTTTAGGGTGACTGTTTTAGTAGACTGAATGTTACATGATGTTTTTGTATTTGCAACTGACTCGCACACTTTGATTTGCTTCCCCAGAAAACCAGATAGTCTTCTCCTTGCATGCAGAGAAATCAAAGGAAAGATGTGAGATCTTTCTGGCTCCTGATCAATCATCACAGCAACAAATCAAAGCCAAATCAACATTAATGTTCAGTTTTGTTCTCTCAACGTCAGAGGCACATGTATATTTTGTGAAGCTCCTTTTCTTTTTGAACTGCTTCTGTGGAAGAGAGAATAAAGTTTATTTCTTTCCAACACCAAATTAACAAATGTTTTACAAAGAAGGACAAGGTCAGGGAAGGAAATAAGTCATTCCAGAACAATCATGTGAAATATTATCAAGAAATAAGCCACAGTAAGAAAAAGGCTTTGTTCTCACTGTAAACTTTCTAACTGGATAATCTTACACATGTCTACTTAGAGATCAGCCTTCTGTTGTCTCCAGGTATCCATATGGGGAGGTCACATTGTGTCTGATTTATCAACAAAATCCAATAAACTAATACTCAGACTTCATGATCAGATATCAGACTTTAATGTACAAATCAATTATGTTCTAACTATATGGACATCTAGGGATATGAATTATAGTACAGCTACATTGTCTCCCTCCTCTACACAATGAATCAAGGTCAAAAGAGATATTGACCAGGTTCACATATCATGGTACTTTGGTTTTAAGTGTCTTGTGAATCCAATAATCCAATTGCAATTAAATAAATCTTATTTTACCACAACATAAGATCTCGATCATTTTTGTCCAGGTGTTCAATGTGTATATCATCTCATATTTCCGTCATTGTAGCATCTAATAATGTAATATTCTGTTTTGTCTATCAACATTCTCTAGGCCCGCAGGGGTAGGCAACCTTGGCTCTTTTATGACTCGTGGACTTCAACTCCCAGAATTCCTGAGCCAGCCATGCTGGCTCAGGAATTCTGGGAGTTGAAGTCCATGAGTCATAAAAGAGCCAAGGTTGCCTACCCCTGCGGGGATGCAGTTGCTCTGTTTCTCTATCAGCCTAATTTTACATCGTGACTTAATAGTTCTTCACTCGAACTATTAAGTCTGCCTTTTTGACTCTGAATGTGTCTCCCTTTCACCTAAATCCTTTCTTTTTCTTTTTCAAGATCAGTTCCTCTTCTTTCTAGAATTTTGCTGAGTAGCATCAGGGATACATGCAAAAAATAAACTTTGCCAGGACTGAGTTGCAAAATCAGACAAAACTTCCTATAAGAGCTCATTTTCTCTGCCGGCTAATCACTGTAATTTAACAGTACGAAGGCAAGCAATGACAAACAGTGCAGTTACTAAAAACTTGCCACAACGTAATTTGATCTATTAAAATAGAGTATGTCTCTTTATATCTGTTTACCATGTATTTTATAGCCACAATTAATCACAGTGTTTAAGTACAAGAGCTACTTATTATGTTGTTATTAATTAGTATTAGATTTGATCAGAGTGTGGTGACTTTGAGATCAAAGATGAATGTTTAATTTTCTTGAAATCTGTGGGATATACGGTAGTAGTTAGATGGGGTGATCATGCTTCAGTTCCCACTAGCCAGGAAGTTTGATGGTTGACTTCAGGCTAATCATTTACCTCAACCTAATTTTCCTCACAGTATCTTTATGAAGATAAACTAGCAGAAGGTTCCATGCTATCTAATACGGAATAGTGTAGCTATGTCAACATATGTAATCCTTTTCCTATGTCAAGTGGGATATTTTGAAATATGATTAGTATTTCACTATAGAAGGGGTCAGGGTCACATATCTGTGAAATATATTCTATACAGTTTCTTCTCAATGTCAGTTACCTGCTGGATACTTTGGTTCATACCTCCCAGAACTAATGAGCTGCAATGTAGCCACAAATGTAATAAAGGACAAAAGGAAATCACATTTCTTTACATTCAATAGATATTCAGAATTACCAGCCTGTGTTTCTGATTCTGCCTGTTGCTCCCATTCCTCCTGAAAAGAGAGAAGAAGAAAAAAAGCTTGCAAATGAGACAAAAAGAGGGAAGGTCAAGATCAGAAAGGGATTTATTTCCTTCCCTTTCTGGACCTCCTGCTCATATCTCAAGATTAGTATGTAGGTCACATCAGGAGGGATTGTCAAACAAGAAGATAGGTCTGAATGGTTGTCAGTCCCTAGCACAAAGGTTAAAATGATAAAATGATAACTCCACAGGTTTAGGAGAAGACATAAAGGATGAGCTGGGTGGAGGGAACTTGAGGCATCATGCTAGACCTGGAGAGGAGTCAAAGAATTGAAATTAGGATGTTCAGGAAATCCTGTGGCAAAAATGGATATGGGCAGGATTCTTATGCTACAAATCTCTCATCATGTGCTCATCCTGCATATACCACCAGTCACCCATGATCAGAAAACCTGGATAGATACCAACTTCTCACCAGTTGAAGTGTGGTACATGCAAAACAATTCAGGAAAGCCAAGTAGAATCTAAAACCAGATGAAAGCCTCTTCAGAAGGAAAGCAGTGAAAAAGCCACAAAAGGATAGCAGCAATTTTAAGATAAAAAGCACAAACGTGTTTTTTGAAACTGAAAGACTTAAAATATTGTACAGTACAGGCAATATAGGACTTCTTCTCATGCACACAGAAACAAAGACATCCACTTCTGGCTGGTCAGAATATATTAATATATTTATATATTTATATATTTATATATTTATATATTTATATATTTATATATTTATATATTTATATATTTATATATTTATATATTTATATATTTATATATTTATATATTTATATATTTATATATTTATATATTTATATATTTATATATTTATATGCAGGTCTTGGCGTATTCGGGTCTTTTCCCGTGTAGGATTGAGAGTGTCTTGGTGACGTTTCGACGAGGTCCCACTCGCCATCTTCAGGCTGGTGTCTTCGGCTTCGTGTTTGTGCGAGCAAAGTGTGATCGGAGCTGCCGTCCTTCTATAAATACTGGAGGGGGTGTGTGGCGTGTTGGCTTTGTAGCTGTAAGCGGGTTGGTTGGCTGTGTTGTTACATCTTGATTGGAAGATGGAATTGATGTAAGCAAATTAGGTGATGTAGCTGTAAGCGGGTTGGTTGGCTGTGTTGTTGCATCTTGATTGGAAGATGGAATTGATGTAAGCAAATTAGTCAGTTGTTTGGTAACATCCTGTGTGGCTGAGGTACTGGCTGTGTGCCCATTGTTCTTTTGTACCTGGGTAATGGGCTGTGTGGTAACATTCTGAGCTCTATTGTAGTGATATCCTGAGTCCTGTGCTGCCACATCATGGGAGGTAGGCTGCGTTGTAACATACTGAGCCTTTGCGATGTAACCTCCTGAGTTCTGTGATGTAATGTCCTGAGTAGATGGCTGTGATGTAGCATCACGGGCTTTGGTTTGGCTCCGAGTTTGCGGTCTGGCCATGTGTTTATGGCGTGTGTCAGTTTGTGTGGGGGTCGACGGGGGGTGCAGCAGTTGGTGATGTCGCCGTGTGGATTCTGGATGATGGTTGCATTTCGTCTATGGGATGGGTTTGGGTTTGAGTCTGGTGAGGGTGATTGGTGGTGGTGTCCTGTGTTGTTCTGGGTCTGGTGTCGGTTTTTGTGGTTGGGACTCATTTGTTGACTAGGGCTAGTTTCCAGATGTCTGGTAGGCGGGAGGTATCATCACGTTTATTCATGTTGTGGGGGTGTTTCTCTATTTCGATGGCTTCCATAATTATTCTCTTGTTGAAGTGTTCAGTTTTGGAGATTAATTTGGTACCTTCAAAATCAATTTCATGTCCTGTTGCTTTAAGGTGCGGGAAAAGGGAGGAAGTTTTTTCTTCTTTTCTGACTGCGTTCTTGTGTTCTGTGATGTGTGCATTTATTCTCCTATTAGTTTGTCCAATGTATGTGGCTGGGCAGATTTTGCATGGCATTTCATAGACTCCTTGGTTTTCTAGCTGGATCTTGTCTTTGGGGTTTCTTAAGATGTTGGCTATTTTTTGGTCAGTGCCGAAGGCTGTCTTGATATTGTGTTTGTGGAGAATTTTGCTGATTTTATCTGTGGTGCCTTTGATGTAAGGGAGGAGGGCGATGCCGTTGTCCTGTTCTGTGTCTTGGTTTTTGGGGGGTGTCTCCTTTTGGATTAGGTTGGTAATGGTGTTTCTTTGGAATCCGTTGGAAATTAATATGTTTGTGAGAGTGTATATATATATATATATATATATATATATATATATGTATATATATATAAGGTTTTGTATGCACAGTGTGTATGCCACTACCTATTGTTCAAAATATGACAGTGTAAGTCAGGGGTCTTCAAACATGGCCCTTTTATGACTTGTGGATTTCAACTCCTAGAATTCCTCAGCCAGCGTCCACAAGTCATAAAAGGGCCACATTTGAAGACCCCTGGTGTAACTTATGGTGAGTGCTTGCAAATTAGTTTGGTCACAAAGTGAAGTATGAATTATCAGACCAATTGAACTGTTGCATCTGGAACCAATTTTCAAAAAGTTCATATTTCAGAAATTCCCAAATGCTGACCCAAATGAGTGTCCTGTTAACCTTATCCTTAAGAAACTGCAAATTATGAATCTGATGCCAAAAGGGCTGTGTAGCCCAAGTGAGTCTTTTAAACTTAGACTGATTATTTATGAATTTGTTGAGGAAAAAGATAGTCTAGATTGAAGCAGTTTATTAGCAAACTATTTAGGAATAAATTGGTATCGAACAGATAATCTGTTACTTGTTTTGTTCCTTGGATCATAAAGTTAAAATTACGTTTAATTTATAATTATAAGAATCACTATTTCTCTCTGTGGAAGGCATCTGTAAATGGACTTGCTTCGTCCTCTTCGGATAATCTAGTTAATTTATACTGTTGTGTAATGACAGTCCCACTCCCCACTGGATTGTCATTGACGGCTCTGAGCTCTGAGATCACAAAGATATGTTAAAAAGAGCTTTCTGTATATAATTATTGTTAGAGCAAGTAAAAATATAAAATCAAATGCTTAAGGATGAAATTGTAAATAAAAAACAATGACCTGGGAGTTAACCTCATAAAATGCAATGGCACCTAAAATACTTAGATTCACCTCTGGATTTTTGTTGGGAAATCCAAAGTTTAAGCAGCTGGTGATGTTTCAGTTGCCCTGCTAAAGCATGAGGATGGTTATGGTGATACTGCCATTATTGCTAATATATTAAAATGTCAAATTGACATTTCTGTCTGCTTCATGAATTGGAGGCAAAGGAGTTTCATTCCTTATAGGGTGAAAAGATTCTAATTAAATTAGATGTGATCCCTTAGCCTTAGTCTTGGAATAAACCTTATTTTCTCAATATGACATCTTAAGCTTTTATTTGCAAGCATCAATCCTATATTAGTTTAAGGTGGCAGCTAAAATCATTCTTTAAAAATGTGTATCTTAAATATCGTTGATTAGGCTGATTTAGGATAGTAATAATTTAAGCACTGTTCTATAAATGGTATGAAGAAGCAATGAAGAAGTACCTTCAAACCCTTGCATCTTCTATGCCACTCTACTAGCTTGCTCCCCTTTTTGAGTCTGTATGTTGGACTTCAGTTCTCAGAATCATTACTCAGCGTGGCCAACAGATTGTGAAACTTAAATCTTAGGGTACTTACAGACAACCATTTTTCATGATGTCCAGACTCTTAATTTCATATTTGAATTGAAGCAGGGCATGTGAGGGCAGATCTGAGCATCACTACCAGGAATGTTACACAAGCATGAGAACTGTGAGTAGTGCTTGACGTGAATCAGCATGCAATCAGAAGGTGCCCTTCCTGGCCAGTAATTAAGCAGAGGTGTTTCAACTAATTTGTGTTGGTTGCTGCTGACTAATATTGCAGCCAAATGCTTCACTCTGCTTCTTTGCTTTCTCAGGAAAACAAACAGTGAAATATAGCAAACTACAATCTTTTCCTTTGCTCACCTTGATGCCACATTCCCTACTCCTTTCTTGAGTCTTGTGTTGTATCACTTCACCAGGAGACAATACAAGAGCCGGGAAGCTGTATGTGTGAGGCATCCTTTCCAATGGCCATGCAGGCTACCCAGTTAAAGACAACACTGTGAGATACTGCTGCTTTTGTGGGTCTAGGACAATTGGCCGCAGCTACATGGCCCAGGCCACTTCATCACGGCCCCCCAGCCCCTGCCGATCCACAGCAGCACCCCACTTCCCCTCCACATGGACATGGCTGACCATCCCCTGCTGCATGGCCACGGCCTCCAAACTTATTGCTTGCAAAGAGAAATTCTCCATAGGCACAAAACATCACACCTTCAGCAGAAAACAGGTAAGCCCAAGAGCAATAGTGGCTGGTCAGCAACAACATCAGTATCAGCTGATTGGCATGGCACTCAAATTCATGCCAATTGAATCAGAAGCTTTGGGTGGATCTCAGGCTGAGAAAGGTTATTCTATAATCTACCATTCACCATTCACAAACTATTTGGTCACAGTTATTTTAAAGGATCATTTTCAACTCTGCTACCTTGTTTACCTTGACACCCTTCTTTGCTCATCTTTGAAAATATGCTGATAGACAGAAGAATTTCTAATGGGTCTACACTTATTGAGGACCTATAGTATTTACAGTAAATCTGAATTCTACAGAAGAGCCCATGAATCAATCTCACCAGGTGTCTTCTAAAGGGGATACTTGATAGACATTCTTTTTTAGTGCATTTAGTGTAATAATATTTAATAATGTTTTTATTTAAATTGATTAGCTCTGCTCCTTAGCTTTTATTAGTTAATCCTATTTTAATAGTATAGGATTGATTTTTTAAAAATATTGCAAGCTGATTTAAAAAAGCTTTTTGTCTGATTAACACAGTTTGCCCACATTGTAAAGTAAAAAGTAAATAAGCTTTAAATTTTGAAGTTGGGAATAGACATCTCCCTTTGGATTGTGTGGGTTTTTCTTTTTTCTTTTGCTGCACCAATCTCTTGAGGCCCCAGTGTAATGGAATAATTATGTAGCAGTGTCAATGATTAATCAGGTCAAGCCTGACTCCTTTTCCTTGCTATAGCTTGGTCAATGTCATAAACATTTGGTCATTGACAGAAGTGCTCAGGCTTAGGCACGAATTGAAAGATCGGAATCTTGTTCAAACATAAATGACCTTATAGTGTAATGGAGCAGTGGGGGATGCTGCTGGTAGCAAACTAAAAACACTAGAAAATAGCGGGTATTTTTTTCTCTACAGAGAAGAAAGTATATTTTACAGCATCTCTTGGTCATTATTGGCTGTAGGTATAGTTTTCCAAACAAAAATAGACACTGGAAAGAAAAACAAGATTCATACTCACGGTTTGTAAATGTTAACATTTAAAGCCTGTAGTATATTTTATTCTGATTTCCAAGGATTATCTACATATCTCATTGACTGAAATAAAGTCCCTCCCTCCCTCCCTGCCTGCCTCCCTTCCTCCCTCCCTTTCTTCCACTAGCCTTCTCAAATGATTTCATTTTTTAAAATGTCCAACAAGATGCAAAAAAATAGCTCCAAAAATTATGCAAAAGAGAAATTCAAATCATGCAAATGTTGTATTACATTAACTGATGCAAAAATTATTGCTTAATTATAGAAAATTATATCACACATATCCACTGTCAAGAAGTTCTTCCTAATGTCTAATCTGTAACCACATCTTTGAAGTTTTATCCCACTAATTTTAGTATTACCCTCTGGAGCATGTGAGAATAAGTCTTAACCCACCAGGAGCAAAGGAAGAGGGCCACATGTTAAGTTCCACTTAAGATTTATTGCTTAAACCTATACACAAGAATAAACTAACAATCAGTACTAAATTGGCACTAGATAAGAGTTAACAGATTTCAGGAAGGACTGAACTTGGATCACTTGTGGGAACATAATGATTCCAGATTGATTCCTCTCTTACCTCTGTCTCCAGGCTCTGCCTCTTCCTTCTCCTACAGAACCATCTACCATGTGATTGCCTTTCAGATAGTTGAAGACTGATGTCACATCTCCTCTCAACCTTCTTTTTTGCATGCTAAACATGCCTTTTAACTGTTTCTCATGCAATTTAGTTTCCAGCCCTTTCATTATCTTGGCACCCCTTCTCTTGATTTGCTCCAGTTTATCAATGTATTTTTAAACTGGGCTCTGCAGAACTGAACACAATACTCCAGGGGAGGCCTGACCAACGCAGGATACAGTGGGATAATTACTTCTTTACACTCCTCTTGATCCTCCTCAAAAGTTTGTGGGCTTCAACTGCAGCTGCATTACCCCATTGGGATATCCTTTAGGCTGTAACTGCTCAGTCATATCTTGGACATAACTATTCATATACTTATTTTTGTATTAGGACACAGGCAGTGGCTGATCTCAGAGATATGTAAACACAAAGTTCTTATCTCTCAACTTATTAAAACAAAGTTACACAAAATATTTGTATCTGAAAGTATCATTACAGGCAGGCAGTCAATCAAAACATTCTTCCAGAGAAATGTTATAATAGGAAGGGCTTTTAAGCCCTAGCTAGGAATATCAGTATTGCAATTTCAAGTGGAATTATATTTTTAATATATCTGTCCACATAACAGGTGAACGCTTCCTGTATGCATATGTATATCTGACTGCATGGATCCCATCATGATCTCCCCAGTGATATGAACATGACACAATGAATCTTCATGTACTAAAATATGTAATGAGCAAAATTGTCTTTGAACTATGCTGCTGTTTCTCAGCCACAATACATATGCACACCTAAGCAATGGCATCCTGTCAGGTGTGGAAACAGTTGTAGAAATAGCTACTTGCCCATGATTAATTGCCTTTCCTGCACTATTCATGCCCCTTGCTTCCAACCTGATTTTTAATAGAAGGGATTCTTTCTTTTCAGATTGGAGGCAATTGTGAAAACTTCACTGCCCAATAACTAAAATTGTTTTATCCTGTTGATAAACACTCATATTTTTTCTGGCTAGGAAATAGTCAACTGCAAGCTAGCACAATCGGCTGGTGGAAACTGTACAATAATATATTTTTTCCGTAAGCATCATGTACTTCCTTTGTAGCAAGCAAATACATCCGTAGCGCTATTGTAATTTGCTGGAACATTGCCACAGCTGAGTAAGTATTGATAAGAGAGAGAGAGAGATGGAGAGAAAATGAGTTCTTAACTAAATACAGTTTGGATGGGAAACCAAGTCTGTCAAAAAGCCTATAAAATTCAATAACTTGAACAAAGGCATCAGTGCCAGGCATCTATCTAAAAAAGAGTACTTTTTCATCAGCTTTGTAAAGAGATCAAGAAACTGTATTGCCATTATTATTGAAATATTTTGGCAGAGACTTGAAATTGTTTGAAACATTTTGATTAAGGGATGAATATATTTTAGTCACAAGGATTATTGCTATATTTGTGTAGACAGCCACAGCAGTTAGGAAACGTTTACCAGCTTAGCAATACTGGATATTGGTGTCACTAACATGACAATCTTCCTACAAGTCTTTACTTAGCCATGAAACTCCTTCAATAACCTTGGGTCAACTCTTCATTTTCAATCCTACAGAGTTATAGTAGGGAAGGAGAACCATATATGTTCTTAAAACCTCTGGGGGAAAAAATATGGATATATATGCAATTAAAAAATACCTACTTAAAGAACATATTTTGCATTGGAGTAAAGGACAGCTTGCTTTTCTGGTGAATCAGAGGTCAATCCAAATTCCATGAAGCTGCCCTGTGCTGAATGGTATCCTACTAAGCTTTGGGGAAAGTGATGCCCAATGAACCACAAATTCTCTGATTGTCTAAAAAGTGCAAAATTGAAATGCAATATAAAACAACATAATGTTTTAATTTTAGGTATAGACAACTTGTGACCTTCAGATGTTTTTTAACTATAATGAGGTCATCGTGGCCAAGGATGAGGACCACCAGTGTATGGAAGGCAACAGGTTTAGTACCTTTGTCTTAAAATGGGCTTTCTGCCCTATAATTCTAAGTTTCATTTGATTTAAGTTATTCTGAAATGAAGCAATGCACCGGTAATTTTCCCGATGGCTGTAAGCAGAGTATTTATTTACCATTAAATATTATAGCTACATAGTCACATCAGCAAATTTTAAGGCAAAATGAGAGCTTTGAAAGGAGTGTCAAAAGATTACATTGCACGCTTTGTCTACACAGAGCCGCATTTTGCAGGCTAATTCATCTCGAACCAATATTAGCTTACCAGATGTAATCTACTTTTATATACACATTTAAATCAGTCTAGGAGTACAGGGTATCAGGGAAGGTCAAGTCGATAAGATAAATTTATCAATGTTAAACGAGAACTTTCCCAATGAATGGACTGTGTGACTGTCTCGTGTGCGGAAGTGTTGCTACAAGTGTTCCCTGTCATCGCTGTTTAATACTTTCTCAAAGAGATTTCATTGGATAGGATGTAGTTGGGATCATGATTAGGGTTTGTTTGTTTTTACTCATATCTGTTAATATTTTTAGAGTTTTGCAATGTTGGAACTAATAGCATAAGCTTAGTTAAAGTATTCTTCCAAGGATTGAGCTTTCTTATAGGTAAGATGGACTCTCAGATTTTAACTCCTTGTTAGCTGGTTATGTCATCAAGATTCTGAACGCAGGAGAAAAAGACCCGGCATAATCTTAGCTTGTCAGATGAAATTAGACAGCTAACTTAGCACCATTAGCTAATGCAAAGTATTCAGGTCTTTTGCCCCCCGTGCACTTGATGTTATTCTTATTTATTAGCGTGGGCAGAACCAAAGCAATTCCCTTGCTTAAAAATGTAAAACAAATCTTTCACTGCTTTGTCCCCAATTAAAATGGCATGATCTTAGCCTGAATAGCTATATAATTCATGGTGACCACTAGCATACATCCGACAAGGATTGTTCAATTAAAATTACACTTGAAGAAAAGGTAAACAAGATGTTTCCAGACAAGTTGTTTATTATGAAAATGTTATGGCTCCTTTATGGAACTGGGGGCTGGGGTGTGTGTATGTAGAAAGAGATCATGACCTTCTACCAATTTCTCTGTTCCTTTTCTTGCCATAAAAATGGGTTAAGGAGAGAAGATCAGCATACCCAGATCATGGTTTGATTGGTGGGGCTCCAGTTGGAAACACCCTAAGCCAAGCCAGCAGAACTATCTTATTTTGTCCCAAAGCCAGAAACAGAAAATTAATCACTGATTGCTCTCTTTTTCTAAGACATTTATATGTTTACAGGCAATCCGTTATTATAGTTACAATTTAGAAAGTTGTGTTAAAGTTTAATGACTTACACTGTGACCCACCTAAGATGCTTTTTAATCCCAGCTGTAGTATGCATTCCCTCACTTGAGAACCACTGATCTAACTTAAAATAAGGCTCTTTGACCACCCAGTTAAACTCCAACTTGTCTTTTCACAGACAAGTTAATATGGCAATTATTAATGTGTCCACAAATATTATCCAAGAGTGATTTTTTTCATTGAAATAACTGTCTTGGAAGCAACAAGTTTTCAACAATAAGATTGCTTAAAATAACTGGAAAGTCAAAGAACAGAATATGAATATGGACATGAAGAAAAATCTTAATTGTAATTGAAGTAATAACACAAAATATTACATCTACAGAAAGGGTAATTTAGAAAAAGTCCATGACTCAGGATTGAACAAATAAATAATGGCATAAGGAATAAGGATTGTACTTCTAAGTTCTTATTAACTAATTAATAAATATAAAAATAATATGGTTTGTTGCACAGTCAACCAGATGTTTATACTGGATTTGGCATTTTTATCTTCCTATCGAGTCCTTCCCAAGGACCTGGGATAGGCAGGTGTTGATGTTTGATGGTTTTAGAAATATTCTCGTAGGATTTAAGCTGTTCTGAATACAGCTGCCTTTTGCAATTGACTGATGGTGTGCAAAACTGTATGAAATATTGATGAAAAATTATAAAATGAATCAAAGTTAAATATTGCAAAGAAGCAGAAGAAACAATAGATCATATATTCAGCTCATGCAGGAAGATCACACAAACTGATTATAAACAATAGTGTAACACAGTTGCCAAAATTATTCACTGGACCATCTATAAAAATGATCATGTACCAGTAATGAAAAATTGGTGGAAACATAGAATTGAAAAACTAGCAAAAAATGAGCAGGTGAAAATACTTTGGGATTTTTGAATGCAGACTGCTAATGTCTTGGCTCACAACACACTGAAAGATATATTTTGGAAGAACTCTAAAATTAAATAATGGATTCAGGGATTTTTAGTTTGTAATCAATAATTACATTTTTAGAAAGCAGTTCTATAGATTCTTTTATAGTCTTAACTCTTACATTTTGCTGGAAAATCAGTATGTATGTCCATAAGAGAGAAAATGTATTCAATGATAACTGTATTATAATTATAATTAGCACATTATCTAAATTATAACACAAGAAAGAAATCTAGATGGCTATGGATTGTCTAGTATCACATACAATTATCTAATCAGATATTTGTATTTGATACTAGACAATCCATGTCCCTTGGTTCTTTACCTAAACAGAGAAAGAGAATGACCAAGGGCAAGGAAAAAAACAGTGGGAGCAGGAGCAACTTCTGACTTCCTGTCAGTTTTCCCATTGAGTTTCCTTGTGGGAATCTGGCAGGGATCATCGGAAACCTTTTTCATGCCTTTCATCCCTCCCTCCCTCCCTCCACCCTTCCCTTTCCAGCAGGCACCTAAGTGGGTGGGGAAAGGAGCAAGAGATTGCAAGAGTGGCTGGGAAACTGTCATAGAACATTGAAAATGAAGATTATGTGACTGCAACAGCAATAGCAATAGTGTAGTAGAAACCAGTGGCACTGAAGCAGTCACAACTTGCCTAAATCTTGTTCCCTTGGGAATCATATGGCCTGGATTTTGGATGCATTCTCTAAGTTAGCACATTTGAGATACCTTGGTTCAAAAGATGTTGCCTTATGATGCCGTTTCACGCAGTTAAAGGTCATGACAATAGAATTTTAGTAATACATAGATAACAAGATGGAGAACCTTTGGCTCTCTAGATGGGACCACAAATCCTATCATGCTTACAAATTGGTTATGCTGTCTGAAGCTGATGACAGTTGGAATCAAACAATATCTAATTCTCTATTCCTGCTGGAAATGATTTCTAGAAATCCTTACTTCTGTGCTATAGGGAATTAACTACCAAACTAAATTTTAAACCGATCGGTCAAAACCTAGAACTAAGGAGAAATTTCCTGACAGTTAGAACAATTAAACAATTAACCTGCCTCCAGAAGTTGTAAATGCTCCAATACTGGAAGTTTTTATGAAGAGACTGGACAACCATTTGTCTTAAATGGTATAGGGTTTCCTGCCTGAGCAGAGGGTTGGACTAGAAGACCTCCAAGGTCCCTTCCAAATCTATTATTACTATTATTACTGTTGTTGTTATTATTATTATTGTTGTTGTTGTTGATACACCAGAAAGAACATTTTCTGCAGACACTGCAGATTTCTTGCCTGCAATCCTACTTAATCAGAATTATGCCTTAAGTTGGGCATTTCAACATCTGGGGGCTGGTGGATCCACGGGATTTATAAATCATGTTGTACTCTAATAGGCATAATCAGTGACTCAATATCTATTCACTTGAAGACAACTGATACATTTGCTCCCTGCCATCACAGCCAAATTCCTACTAGACTATCATTTTGGAACACTGTTATTTTCTGTACAATCCCAATAAACCTTTGGACATCAGGTTGCCTGGGGGGCACCAGGTTGGTTACAGAGGCAATAGGGCTGATTTGTATTCCATGGGGCTGGCTTCTTAAAAATAAGCATGCATGGAATAAGCAACTTTGTTCTGTGTGGTTGTATCTGAATTGAAGGCAATGTCCAATGATACAAATGTTTTTCTTCTTTGTCAAAATATTTTTTTAAATTTAAGCTTTTAACAAATTTTAAAGCTAACCACCCCAGAATAAATATATCAAAAAAGAAGAAACAATGTCTAAAATGCACAAGTTAAAACGTTATAGAAAAAGTTTTAGGGCACATTATCCCCTTTCCTTCCATTTGTTTTCCTGACCATTAATCACAATCTAAATATGTGTACTTTACATTCAACATTGAAGGCTATTGCTAGTATCTGCTTTAAGTCATTTCATCAGTTATTTTTGTTGTGTCTCATGGCTATTTTCCAAGAAAACATCTTCCAAGTGTTTAAATTTGCCTTGCTGTGTGATTGATGGTATATACCAGAGCTATTCTTGCTGAAATTTCATTAAACTTTTATTGTGGATATATACCGTTCTTGCGCTTTTATGTGTTCTTTGTGGAAGGACTCCTCATTCCTTCCTTCATATATCCTGTTTCATTCTAATTATCAGATTACCTTTCCAAATGTTTGCTTCTGATGTTTTTGAGGTTAAAATTGCCATGGTTACTGTTGAGACTTCTGTTCTCTTTCCTCTGAGGAATCTGTTGAAAGGAACTATTCCCAGAAGAACTGGAATAATCCTGTCAGATAATTGTAATTAGTACCAGTACTGTGTGTAAGTGTCTCTCTCTATATATATGGCTGTATGTTTTTCACCATGTGGAGTTAAAAGCAACTTCGAATATTATTTGAATATACCCAATTGTTTACTGTCAAAATCCACCTTGATAAATTGGATTTGACTGATGGATTCACATGTTTTGAAAGCTACAGTATGTTCTACCCTGAATATGAGGCAGACTGCTTAAAATAGTAAAATCAAATTTGTATGCCCTTTTCAAGTTAGTTACTAGTTTCTGTAACTTTCTGAAGATTCATCAAGTACATCTGATGAGAAGATTTCTATTTTTTTCTATCTACTATTATTGACTATGCTAGAAAAACCTCTTCCATTTTTCTTCCAGATACATTTTCCACTAATGGATTAACGTTTTTCTTGCACTGCAAAAGTAAAATGAAACTCAACAAAGGATAATTTGCAACTTGGATTGCGTGGGTCAGTCTATGGATTGGATCCACAAAATCTTTCCCGGTCAGAAAAACTCCTTTCATTGTCCAGAAGCTTTTGATCAAGTGGAATTCCATTGTTGGATCAGAGGATATTTCTTATTTTTATGGCAGGTTCCTTAGTTGCTGGCTGATGGACTCTCTTAAATATTATTGGATGATAGTATGGTGATGCTGAACATGCAAAAGGAAGACAGACTGAAGGAATATTACCTTGTCTTGCAAATTTTATGCAAACTCCATTCAGGAACTGCTTCTGACGGGAGAAAAAAAAATAGGTCCAACTTAGAGTGAAGGATAAATGTACAATTCATAATTTATAGGTGATGTGGAATTGCCCTATAGATATTAAAGCCTGTGACTCTTATTAACATATAGGGGATCCACACAAAATAGAATCATGACAAGCTGAATAAATAGAGACCAAGGTAGTGCAACAGATAGAAAGTCATGGATTTTATACATTTGCCTCATGGAAACAGAGGATACTAAATCATACCTCAGAAATAGTTGAGCCACTTCCATACTACCCAGAGTGGAAATCTGCTGTACATTTAAGGTGGGCTGTCAGATGAGCAATGGCTGAATCCTCTGGGGGCACTTCTTTTCTTTCTGTTCTGCCTATGTGTCAGTTGGCACATCCAAGTCCAGATGCAGCTTCTAGAATCTCACTAGTTGCCAGTGTCAAGGTTGCCAGTGAAGAAATGTCAAGGTTGAAGGGGTGAGGGGACAAATGGAACACCATCAGGAGCTCTGCCTCCTTCTCCTGCCCCTGGTTGTCTTCCATGTTTAAAGATAAACACATTATCCTTATTTTTCATGCTCCACTTCTTAAGGTAATAATCCTTTTCCTGACTAGATTTCCCTACTTGTTTGCCCTATCCTGGCTTACTAGGTTGGAACTTTGGCAAACTTTGAGAAACTTCAGTATTCCAAGAAATATGCACTCCGGTCTTCCGTCTAGTGGCACCTTCTATTTCCCCCCGATATTTCTGTTTCATACCATTTAATTTGCATTGGGGGGCATTTTTTTGCCATTATTCTTCTGTCTTGACCGTGCATTGGAGATTATGGCCTCCCATCTGGCGCAGTGGCAATGTGTTTTAATTCTTGGGGCAATATTATAGGATAGCTAAATAAAGTAGCTATCACAACTACTGTTTCAGTTTACATAAAAGTGCTCAATATCTTTCTAGCAAAAAGGAAGTTCAATAGGGACAAACATGACAACATTTAGTTAAACATTAACCTATCTGATGTAGCACATTATATTTGTATTAAAGTTTCAATTGCCGTAGGTGCACAAAGCTAATGTAAACTATGCTCAAGGGACTGGAACATGTGTTTATTCTTCCATGACTATGTGGTCTGCCCATGCGGTGAGTATAAAGTACAAATGGTTTCCTCTTAACAAACAATAATCTGTGGTAAAGAGCACTATTTATTTCACATGTTATATTATGCAATATTCCTCAATAACATTCTCCTAATATTAATTAAATGAAGATTATATTTTTCCTAATAGCATTGCCTGTTTTGTAACAGACAAGATAAATTTGCTGGATTAGAATTCTACAAGATGAATACATTTCCTGTCACATTCTTACTGCTGTATTATAAGGCCAAGCCTATGTAAGGAAAATGTTTACCCCACAACCACAAATAATACATATAATAACATTTGTATGTGTGTAGGGGTATTATGAAGTAATGCTGATAAATTATTTTACAGAAGATGATTGGTGTGAGGATTTAAAAAAGTAATACTCAAAAATAAAAAGTTTTCAGGTAACTTTAAAAATATTACTACGTAGCACCTTGCATTGAAGCAATTAAAGAATAAAGATTTATCTGAATTTTGCAGTCTAATTTTCAGGATCCATTCTTCACTTTTTCCTGATTAAGGAAATACCTTCATTCCATCTTTTATGATTCATATACACATCTTTTACAATATGAACCTGTTAACAATCTGCTGATAAACTATGACTTTGTAATTGTTGGTTTTTAATCTTTGTATGCCACCCACAGTCACTGTTGTGAAATGGGTGGCCACAGCAATTATTTAAATCAATCAATCAATGGTACTTAGCATGTGGAATCCCTGCAGATTTTAATCCACTAGTCATTGCCGACTATAGGGGGCGATGCTCATCTCTGTTTCAAAGCCAATGAGCCAGTGCTATCCAAAGACATTTCCATGGTCATGTGGCCAACATGAGGTCATGGAGCCCTATTACCTTCCCACCATAGTGATACCTATTTGTCTACTCGCATTTGTATGCTTTCAAACTGCTAGGTTGGCAGGACCTGTGGCGAGGACGGGAGCTCACCCGTCACTTGGCACTTGGGTCTCGAACCTGGGTTGCCAGCTTTTACTTAGCATAGGATACACTCAGAATTTATAATAGGTCCATTCTATAGAAATACCAATGTAAAGCTCTCCCTGACTTCCCCTAGTAAGTAGCGTTGGGTTTTGTAAAAATGTTTAACTGGTAGAACCACTTTATTCAGAATTCTATATTATTGAGCTCAAAAAGGGAAATGGTAAATCTGAGTATTTGACTCTGAAGATCAGCTAGCAATTTCTATTAAGTTAATTCTTGCTCTGACACTGTGATCTTTAAAAAGATTGTCCCTTTTTCAACCTAGTTTGAGAAATTTTCAATAAATACAAGTTGATATTAAACACTGGATATTTATTTGATCAATTTCTCAGTCTAAAGAACAGTCCTGGAATTTCTCAGTAGTCCATTATCCAAGTTCTGACCATGTGTAGCTTCTAAGATCAACCAACATTGTTCAGATGTCTCAGTTGCATATCATAATTATTTTGTGTTTTGATTGAAAAACAAGTCTTATATATAAACATGGGTGGATATATCATACATTCCTTGACCTATAACCACAACTGGGACTGGAATTTCCATCATAAGTAATTGTGGTCATAAGTTGGGTCAGAGCCAATTTTATGACAACTTTTATGGCAGCCATTAAGTGACCACAGTCATTAAGTGACCGCAGTCATTAATCAAATCAAATTAATCAAATCACATGGTTGTTAAACCAACCCAGCTTACCCAAAGGGTTTGTTTTTTTATCGAAATCAGCTAAAGAGGTTGCAAATTGCAATCACATAACTGCAGGATGTTGCAACCAGTCAATATGAATTGGTTGCCAAGAGCCCAAATTGTCATCATGTGATCTCAAGGTGGTGCGATAGTCATAAGTGCAAAAACAAATTGTAAGTCATTTTTTCCAAGGCCGTCATAACTTGAACCATTGTTAAATAAATTGTTATAAGTTAAAACTACTTGTAATCACTACCACTGTTTTTGTCTTAGCGAGCTAGAGAAGAGATTTTATTACATGGTTTTGTTAATTACTGAATGTCATCAATAATTACTGTTGTCAATGACTATGAATCTACAGTGTTATTTCAAGTATAGTGCAATTTATCAAGAGTTTCTCCTTGTCCCCAGAAGGTGGCAGCATGTTGAAAATCAAACTGTAACCATGGTAACTGTAGGGTGACATTACAGCTGTTCTTTCTATAACACATTTGAAATCAGAAATAGAAAGTGCTATATATGTAATATGTGCTCAGATTAACACCTGCAGAAAAACATTAACGGTTTCTAATGCGAAGATGTCTTGAAAGATGTCACTTCTACTCAGTAGACCAGATCAGAAAATCAACTCTGCTGGAAGATTCAAGCCATACCTTATTGAGATAAGGAATAATAACGGAATACAGTCTACTGCAAATCTGCTTGTGTTTTACTTTCCCTCTTATATCCTGGTCAATCAAGGAGGTACCTAGCTAAGCATCTTTAAATACTAACTTTCAAAAAATGTTTCAGCCCTCCTGATTTATATAATATTTCTTGCCAATTTCCCTCAAGGTCATCTCCCTGACTTTCTACACCAGGTGACAAACCATCATGTGATTATGGTCATGCTTATTTTCAGTTTGTCTCAACCTTTTTGCTGAGAGTCTTCTTCTCCATTTGTGCAAAAGAATATTTTAACACACCTTATGACTGCAAATTTAATAAAATTTGCCCCCGATTTATATTTTTTTTAAAAGGTGATATCTAACACCTGTATCCTGCTTCTAAATGATTTTTCCACCTCTTTTTCCATTCCAGTCCAAATCTCATCATCAAAAAGGGAAGGGTGGAGTTTTAGCTAAAAAGAGAGAGAATAAAGTGTTGTATTACTTTTTTCCACTCAGTAACTCATAATATGGAATATTACACTTTTGAGCAATATTGACTAACACGCCCCAACTTTGCTCTTATCCTTTATAGGATATAGGGTCTTTATAAGGACTTAGAATCTGTAAAGACTATAATCAGGACACATTAATCAGTTGCTATCAGTAATTTGACTCTGCAGTTGCATGCTGCAAGTGTTTTCTAGTGCAGCGGCCCCCAACCTTTTGGGCAACAAATACCAGTTTTTCCACGTGTTGGAGGCGGCCTGATTTTGTGTGCTGCCTGCATCCTGCGGATAGGGCTTCGCTTGTTTGTGCGGCCTGGTTTCTGGCATGCTGCGGCATGGGGGACTCCTGTTCTAGTGTGTCTATTTGCCTACAGTTCTCCTGCTGGTCTAGTCTGCTGGTCTGACTGACTTTCTTGATAAGATTTCTTTCTAACAAGCTGGTGGGAGTCTTCTCGAGTGTTGGTCAGGACTTTAACCATCACTCTGCTGTCACAATTTTCCCCCAAGCTGATGCTCTCCAGGCATTTTGCAGTACAATTCCATTATCCCCAGTCAGCTCAGTTTTATGGCTCGATAGCATGCGTGGAGATCTTTTACCTGCAACCGAAAATTAAGTTTACAGAAGGTAGTCTGCAGGGAGAAAGTCTCAAGTGGCCTCTTGATGACTAATTTATTAGGGCATCAGCTTTCATGGATTGTAGAAAAGCTGATGTCATAATAAATCTAAGTCTTGCAGGCGCCACAAGATTTTCCTAGCTTTCACAGCAACAAATAGGCACAATTACTTATGGTAATCAAGAAGGGAAAGGAATGCACATCAGGGACAGCAAGGGTCAGGTATTTTCCTCCAGAGTCCAGACCCTGAAGCTCTTGCTAGCCCTTCTCTGAACTATTTCATCATATAATACTATATTTCCCCCCCTGCTTTCTCCTATCCCAGAAACTTTATTTTGTACATCCCAAAGGTGCTTTTTCAAGAGGCAACTGGACTTCGTTTTTCTTTGAAGCCGTTTCACTTCATCCCAGACGCTTCTTTAGACGCTTATCGTGTACACAGTATTCCTGGTTTTAGACTGCATGTAACTTGACCAGGTATTCATTGCCACCTCTTCAGAGGACGATATTAAAACAATGATTCCCTGCACTATATATCCCGCTGCAGGGCTGAGCAGGAGCGAAGAGCAGCCCCAAATTCGCTGGACGAGTCCCTTGGCTCCCCCCCCCCCGCCTCCGCTCCCGCTAGCTCAGCAGGCCCAACTCCAAGTGCGCCACATCTTCCAGTCTCTGGGATGGGCGGGGGGAGGAAAAAAAATGCTTCTCTTAAATGAACATGCCGACTAGCCAATCGCCTTGGAAAGCGCCCGGCGATTACAGAAGCCGCCGCCCAATGGGGTGGGTCCTGAGGCGGAGTCCGTGGGGTGTGAGAGCAAAGCGCGGTCGACTGGCGGCGGCCGAGGCACTTCCCTTCTTCCTCGCGGAGCGGCCAGACCCAGCGGGAAAGGCGGAGAAACCGAAGGGCTATCATGATGCGGCTCCGCAGTCCTGCGCTGCTGAGGGATCTGCTGTGGCTCAGCCAGACCGGCGGCGGGCTCAGCTGTTGCCGTCGCTCGGCGCTGAGGTGGCTCCATCCCGCTTGGCCCGGCGTGGCCGGTGGCCGCTTGCCTCTGCGGCTCATGCCCGGGGCTGCCGCCGCCGCCTCCCGCTCCTTGTGCACCAGCTCCGAGGGCATCCTGGAGCAGCCTGGCAAGGGCCCTCCGGCCCAGCAGCCGGCGGCCACGACGTCCGCCGAGATGCCCGCCTCGGCCGCCGGCCAGAACAGCCACAACGCGGGCGCCAGCAAGGAAGCAGACGGCTCGGGGGAAAAGTGAGTGGCGGCAGCGAGGGGCGGGCCGGGGCCGTTGGCGGGACCGAAGGCCAGTACAGCCCTCGGTGACAGAAGGAAACATGCTCCGGCTGCCGGCTGATAGTGGGCGCATGCCTGCTGGTGCTGGCGTCTTCCTTCCCTTGCAAGACATGTGACAGGATGCTGCTCGGTAAATGTCAGGACGGGACAGGGTTACCCCCACGTGCGAGTGGATTTCGAGGAAGGCAGAGCTGAAGATGGGACTGGGAGGTTGCCACGACAACCGTCCCTGGCCAAGAGGAGCGGGTGGGAGTTTCTTTGCCATCCCCCCTTTCCTTTGATACATTTACTTTCCTGGAGATTAAAGTCGCTTTGACTCTCTATTCAAAGTAACTTGTGGGGGGCGGGAGTGAGGGGGGGAAGGACTCGATGGTGTTTTGGGCATCATCGCAGACAAATGACCATTGGAAAGACCCTCTGGGCATCGATTTGGGTGGGTTTCGCGTATCGCTGGATAATTCAAATTAATTTATCTCTTAAGTTAGTGGGCAATGAAATTGGGAGTTTGGGAAACTGGCAACGATGCTTTAGTCTTGCTAGCTTTCGTTTTTAAAATTAAATGCTATTATTTATGTAAGAATTTATATTCGAAACGTGACTTTTATGTAGGATTTTATGTTTTTCAGCTAAAGCTGATCCACAAAATTGGCCTGTACAAGGGTTCTACTCTTTTCAGTTGCCCTCATTTCACTGGAAGTATAGATAGAAATTCCTCACTTTATTAAATGATGTACAATCTCCTTTTTTTTTATACATATTTATGAAATGAGATCTGGGGAAAGGGAAACCATTTCCACCATGCAATGTGTAAAAAGGAATTCAGGAAACGTTCATCTAAAATACTGTGTTGGCGAGGTTTTTTTAGAATTTTCCTGCCCAGCATTTATATCTAAGAATTAAAATCTAGAGCACAATTAAACAGTTACAAAGGATTGTATCTGAAATATTGAATGTAGCTTCAAAAACATCTTCTAGTTGAATTACTCATTTATTAACCGTCTCATTTACAGAAGAGATAAGTAGTGGAATAAACTTAGGTGAATAGAGTCATGTTAAAAGTGCTCAGAAATTTTCTATTTTTCTTCCCAGGAAAGCATTTTATTTCAGTCAATGTTTCTGAACAGAGGAATGTGCATTTTAATTATTCATCCCTTCATATAAAACCACTGACGATAACATAAATGCTTGTGTATTAATCAGAATTTTCTAGGTAGTACAGTTTTAAATTTAAAAGCAAAATTGCTTTTAGTAGTTTCAGTGAAATTACTGAACTATAATTGTAGCTGTCTATAGGTATTTCTACGATTCATCTTTAAAATGGTTTTCAGGCCAATCAATGAGCAATGTTATATCTAAGGGTGGTGGGGAGGAAGCTATAGTCTCAGTTCCTTCAATGAAATTAATGATAGAAAATGGTTTGCCTGCAGTTTTGGGAGAATCAAAGGCTTAAGGAATTATGGTCTTTGATTTGATTTGGTAATTGGATGTAAAATCCTGGCAGGGAAACTTAGAATTACAGAATTGGAAGAGGCCATTTAGGCTATTGAGTCCAATTCTGTGCTTGGTATGGGAATCCAAGTTACCATATATACTTGGGGATAAGCGTATCCTTAAAAAAATTTGTGTTTTAATTTTCACAATTGGTTTATCCGTGGGTAATTCATGAATTATTCATTTTTCATGGTATTTTGGTCAAAATCCACAGATGGGCTTATCCATGAGTATATACAGAATATACGGATATTTTTTTAAAAAAAACTATTATAGTATTTACGTTCTTGCAGATAAGCCCATAGGAATAAACTCAATCCATTTATTGTGTGTACTTTGGCACCTAAAATTCTTAGCTGATTTGCAAGTATATATGGTAAAAGACCTGTCTAGCCTTCTCTGAACACATACAGTAAAGGAGAGCATCACATCTCTGTTTTTATTATTTTGCTTTAATAGAGAAGTGTGTGTGTGTGTGTGTGTGTGTGTGTATACACATATACATGTACGTATGTATACCTGTTAGTAATAATATTTCAGAGGCTTCAATTTGCTACTTATATTATGGATTGTGACTTTGTTCAGTTATCTGCCATTTAGAGTGGAGCTCCCCCTTATGTGCCTTCAAATCAGTGTTGAACCTGTTTTACTAATCTAGATGAAATGTTAATATATATTACTGGTCCATGTATGATATGCCATATGCCAAATAAATAAGTATTGACGCCTAGCAATTGCCTGATTGCTCCAGCACTTTTCTTGGCAAGATGATTTGGAAGTAGTTTGCCATTGTTTCATTCCTAGGGCTGAGAGAGAGTGAATGGCCCAAGGTTACCTAGTAGGCCTTGTGCCTAAGGCAGGATTAGAACTCAATAGAACTCAAAAACCCTAAAATAAAGTAAAATAATAAAGAAAGATCACAGAAAAAAGAAAAAATATCCATATATATTAATAAAATTAATTCAGACACTAAGCTGATAAAATCTGGACCATATTGAAACATTTTGCTTCATCTTCTTATTTTTAGAACCCAGTGACTTTTCAAAAGCAGATAATAGGCTCGTGTCCAGAATCCATTCCTTAAAATCAGGGGGACAGATTTCATTTATGTAAATTTATCCTTTTTGCCCATGCCCCAGGCTGGATAAGCCAAACCTCTTTGTGAAACAATAAAGTTCAGCATTGCATTAAGGTCCTTAACTATAATATTTCTTTCCAAAATTGTGCTGATATATGTAATAATTTGAAACCAAATTGAAATTGTAGTTGGACAAGACCAGGTTATATGACTTAAAGAGCTTTCAAATTTCATACAACAGACACCACATCTAATGTCCAAATTTTTAAAAACATTTTTGAAGGGGTTAATAAAAATATTTTCTGATAAATTGAATTCCTTTTTAAATCATGCAGTTTCTTTTCTCCTGGACCTATTTATCCTCCAAAATTGGATATTGTAATTCTTTATTCCATAATTCAGATATAAAACTGATACAACCATTACTTTTACTTTTTAATTCCTTATAAAATTAGATTGTTAGTTTCTGTTCATGTCCTGCATCTCTTGAACATTTTAAAATTGTTAGTACCTTGCTGCTGCATTCTGTTTAATATGTTTCAGTTACGTATATTGCTCAGCAAATCTTGTAAAGAAGTTATATGCAAAACACAACTCATTAGTAATCAGCTGATTGAGAGGACTGATGTATTATTTGGCCCAAGCATTCCAATAAAACATTTTCCCTCCTATTTTCAGATTTGGGTTATTCTACAATGTTAGTTTCTCATGGGATTTGGGATCAAAATGTACCCAGTAAGCAATTAATGACCAGATGAGTTTGATAGTTTTCAAGGCTGGAAATGAAGATACTTGTTTGATAATCTTAGATCTAAAATTTCAGAAGTGTTTTGCCACTCTAATCATAAGGCAATTTCATATTGTCCAAGGATATTAGCATACCAGTAGAGGAGAATATTTATAGCTCAGCATTGAAATGAGGGGTCCTTAGTGCTCTCTGAGCTTGGTTATTTTCTTGCAGACATTTCATTACCCAACAGTCAACACCCAGATGAGCAGAGATTTTAACATCAAGATTGTCGTTAGATCAACAATCAAGAAGCAAACAATACCCCAATCAAAAAATTGTCAGACAAGCTAACAGCAAACAGCCTAACCAAAGAACCATCAAGACCACTCCCACCAACACTGATAGCGCTAGCCACTAGAATATAAAATGAGAGTAAACCCCACTACCTACTAGGGACAAATTTCATGGAATTTTTTTTTTGGCTTGAATGAAAACGAAACACAAACACTGCACTCCAGCATAAGAACTTTATGAACTTTATGCCATCTGTGAAACACGGTGGTGGTACAGTGGTATCATGGTTTGGGCCTGTTTTGCTGCCTCTGTCCCAGGATGGCTTTGCCATCATCAGTGGAACTATGAATTCTAAATTGTCCCAGCAAATTCTACAAGAAAATGTTAGGGTATTTCTTTGTGAACATATACTCAACAGAAATTGGATCATGTAGCACGAAGACAACAAAATACACAAGTCTTTCAACCAAGGAGTGATCAGCAGTTAAGAAGAAAGTTAATGTTTTGGATTGGCCAAGTCAAACTTCTGACCTTTATCCTATTAAAATATATTAGTACCTGAAGTAGGCAGTTCATGTGAAGAAACCCAAGCAACATCCCTGAGTTAAAGCTGTTTATTAAGGAGAAACAGGCTAAATTTCTTCCCAGGTTTATGTACAGGCCTGATCAACCATTATCAGAAGGTTTAGTTGCAGTTATTGCTGCCCAAGGGGAGCGGAGCACACCAGCAAAGATTATTTTTGTAGCCTTTAGATGTAACTTTAGATCATTTTCCTCAAAAAATAAATGAACAAGTATAATGTTTTTGACTCATTCGTTGAATAGGGGTCTCTTTATCTAGTCTCAGAAGTTGTATAGAAAGGAGATAACATTTTAGGTTACATTTATGCAGAAATATTGAAAATTCAAAAGGGCTCACAATTTTTTAAGCACTACTGTATCTGTCTAAACTGATCTTAGTATCTAATAGGCAATACTTCTTAAAACAATCTCAATGTAATGCTCATTTTGATAATTTTATACTTTCCCCAGAGACTTAATGGAAGCTTTAAACATTGACTTATATGTATTGAAATTGCTTCTATACATTTAAGCATGTTTTGTTCAAACTATTAAGATATTTTTGAGAAAGTATAAATCCAATTAATTTATACAATTTCTAAAAAAACATAAATGCTAATCTCTTGCAGTTGTTTAAAAATATACTGTGACCTAAAGAGAGTTGTTTCCCCAGTTAATAGTATAATCAGTATAAATCATGTTGCTGTATAACATAAATAAGCTTTGGTAATGGCATGAAGAATATCCAATAACCATAATACCATCAGCAAATAAGAATAATTTATATCCATTGCATGTGTCATCTCATCCTTAATATCTTTAGAGTCACTAATAGAAGAAAATCATGGAGGCAAGGGGTATAATTGGCAGGTCCCAATATAAGTTGATAGATTAAGAGATAAATCTACTGGGTGAAGATAAAAATTTGAAATCCAGTGAACAAAACATGCCCATATTTCTTGAATGGCTGCAATATAAACCTCATAAAATGATAAAGGAAATATGAAAAGAAAATGATTGATTGTTGACCTGTAACAAGTCCCAAAATGTTTATGAAAATTCTGTACTATTCAACTGGAAATTTGTATCAGCTTTTTAGCATTGCTGTTAAATATAATACTGAATATCTCTAATGTTGTTTTCAGCAATTCAGTTCTTTGGTCATACAAAAAGCTGTTTGTTAGAGTACAACATGTTTCTTGCAACATGATAGCAGGCTGCAATTTTTACAACATGTTGCACATTTGTCTCTTTTTAAAAATCTGAGTCAATTTACATGCTGTCTATTATAAGTACTGTGCCTCCTTGTAGGCAAAATATTTTTTCAAGGATAGTTTCCCAGGGTTAGAGATGTCTGGCACCATAATAAGCTTACTAAATAGGAAATGCACAAAGAGAAAACCTCTAAAACAGGGATGTCAAACTGCTGGCCTGCGGGTCGGATGCGTCACACCGAAACCGCGCCCACACCATTGCTCTAAAGAGTGAATATAGATCTAAACTGAAATAAGCTAAATGTCCAAAAAGGGAACTACTCAACCCAATTGTGCTAAGGTCAAAAGAAAAGTATAACTGTTTTGAATGTCCAATTAGGCTTGGGTTACTGCCCTCCATTTTCCCCTTCCAAGCCTGGGAAGAATTACATAAAATAGAAATGCCCCTACACTAGCATTAATTATTAGAGGAAAAAGTAAGATCCCAATAAATCATTATTTTGAATCTATAGTATTTTCAACTTGATAGTTGAAATGTTGTAAAAATGGTCTATGATACTGAACTTCAATAATTTAATACACCCACCCACACAGATACATCCCTGGGAAGAATTGCCTCTTGATTTTAATCTGCAAGTAGCCATTATCTCAAGTTTAAAATCAACTTGCAATAAGAAGACTTCCTGAGTGCATTATTCCTTATAGTTTTAAGAAAACCTTCTGCCACTCAGCAATCTGAAAGTAAGTTAATTTTTAAATTATTTCTGATCAATTGCTCATGTACTTTAAGTAGCTCAGTTTGTAGACTAAAATGAATTTATCTTCTAAGGTCTTAATTCTGGTTTCATGAAAAATAACAAGGAGTCTCTTCAGTGTTTTAATATCTTTATCAAATGTAAGACCTGGAGCTTACACGATTTTAAGGTTATCGTGGATTCCAGATATGCCAGTTTTTAAAATTTCAAATTTACTGTTGTTTAGAAATAGACTGTAGTTTCAATATTAATTCAATGTTAGTTAATTGTTGTTACTGGGAAAGTAATTGGAGTTAATACAGTTTTATCCAATCCATTGGATGCTGGAGCAGTTGCAGAAGGAGTCTTTAGCTCTTCTTGTTTGTCTGGGATTATCCAGCTTTTTCCCCTCTCCATTTTATCTGGAGAGAATCTCTTGCCTTGAGATGAATTAGAGCAGGGGTCGGCAACCTTAAACACTCAAAAGAGCCATTTGGACCCCTTTCCCACAGAAAGGAAAACATCGGGAGCCACAAAACCCTGCTGCTTCCCCCCCCCAGCACTCCACCGCTGCTATTGCTTACCCCGCTCCCGCGCGGAGCACCCTGCTTCTGCTTTCTTCCTCTACCTCCCCCGCGCGGAGCACGCCCTGCCTCCGGTTTTCCCTCCTACCTCCCCCACGTGGAGCGCCCTGCTGCCGCCCCCTTTCCCTCCTACCTCACCCGCACGGAGCATGCCCTGCCACCGGTTTTCCCTCTTACCTCCCCCACATGGAACGTGCCCTGCCGCCACTTTTCCCTCCTATCTCCCCCGCGCAGAGCGCCCTGCCACTGCGACTTTCCCCAGCAGCAAAGGTGGAGTTTGGGAGGCAGCAGCAGGGCATAGCCCAGGCATGGCCCAGCAGCAAAGCTCGTCCTTCCCACTCAAGAGGCCCCCAGCAGCTCCTCGGCTCCAGTTGAAGAAAGCAGAGGCGCAGCAGAGGGATTGCTCTCAAACTATAAGAGTCAGGTGCTCTGCTCGCTTGTGTGTGCCCGCCTTATTGAGAGCAATTCCGCTGCTGTGCCTCTGCTTTCTTCAACTCGGATGGAGCAGAATGGGGAAGAGAATGAGGAGAAGAGCGGTGAGGCTTTGTGCCGGCCGGCCAGGTGAGGGGTAGGCCAGGCGATGGTGGCTGGCTGGCTGGGGGGATCATGGCCACTGGGAGGAATCTGGCAGCGGAATTGACAGCTCCCCCCACCCGGCCCGTTTCCCTGGCTCCGTACAAGATGCTTGCCCCCGAACGGACCCACGCAGCACCTTCTTTCCAGCTCCGACACGGTCCTCCGTCACGTCCTCCGCCGCCGTGTGCAGTCTTACAAACAAAAAAAGCTTGTGGGCAGTCCCACAAACTTCTTTTGTTTGTTGGACTGCCCACAAACTTCTTTTGTTTGTGGGACTAAAAAAAAGTTCAATCAATCAATTCCAACTTTGCGAGATCTTTTTTTTCCATGAGAAGTTGGAATTGATTGATTGAACTTTTTTTTTTTTTTAGGTGGCGGAGGACTGGGCGGAGGACTGGGAGCCACAGCGGAGGGATGAAAGAGCCGCATGCGGCTCCGGACCCGCAGGTTGCTGACCCCTGATTTAGAGAGAGCCATCCTCTTCATTTTAAGAGGCACATTGCTAAAATATTATATCAAACTTATATAAGCAATCTGAAAGTGTTTGAGCATAAACAGTTTACTATTCAGCTATTTATATGAGTAACTCCAACCACAGGATCAGAGTGGGATAAAGAAAACAACTAACTAGATTGCCATGAAAGCTGGAAGTCCCCTATTTCTCTGGGTAATTGGTTCCATTGCCGAAGTCCTCTTGTTAGGGTCCCCCCTCATAATTGGTTGCAGTCTGGCTTCTTGTATGTTGCATCCTTTTTTCTATGCTGCGCAACAAGAGAGAATCCTGTTGGTTTTGACCTTCTATATGACCCTTCTCATCCTCCCACGCCCAGTTGCTTTTTGTCAAGGCTAAATATTCCCAGCTCCTTTAATCCGTCTTCATAGGACTTTGTTTCTAGCCCCTAATCATCTTTGTTGTCTTCACTAAATCCTTAAAGTGTTGTGCCCATGTTATATTGTTGTATTACGTGTTGTCCCCATGAATATAACTGCCAAGTTATATTCCGTTTACATACAAATATTAATCTGAGTATTTTTTACAAGTACTGTGACTATCCCATATTTCCCATCCTATACCTATGCATTTGATTTTTTTTTACTAAATAAAAAAAATGGGATTTGTATTCATTAAATTTAATTCAGTTATTTTTAGCAGGTTTCTCTAACTTGTCAAGATTATTTTGAATATTGTTTCTGCCCTCTAATACATTCAGTTTCCCATCTAATTTTGTGGTACATGGCAAATTTGATAAGCATTCCCCATCTGTTCATTCATGGCAGTAAGAAAATATTAAAGAATGTTGATATGTTCCCCAATGCAAAGAAAAACTACTGGTGAGCATTTTTTGAGTATAATTTGAGCCAGCTAGAATTGTCATGCTATTAAACCGACAAGTACCTAAATGGCATTTTTGCTGAAGTCAAGATATACTATTTCTGTAGTACATTATTCCCACATTTGTTAAGGAAATTAGCTAATCAAACATTGAAATACGATTTGTCAGGCAAGATTCGTTCTTCATGATGACTCCTTTTATTTATTTATATGCTCTAATTGATTAGGATCTGCTCTAGAATCTTCCCAAATACTGCTTAGATGACAGATTGGCTGACTGATGAGTAGTTTGCTGTTTCCTTTTCCCTATTTTTAAAGATTCGTTCTTCAGTCAGTTAATGGCACTCATCAATTCTCTGGGATTAAATTCTCAAGGATTAAATTGCATAAGAATTTGGCCACACCATTAGTTAGTTTCTTTAGTACTCTACCCTGAGGTTCAATATTGACTCTCAGTTATTATCTATACATCTGTATACATTGAGAATTCTTAAGATCAGTTAATAAATATAGTATGTATATACTATATCAACAAATATAGATATGTAAAGGCCTGACATCTTGCCCCTAAAGTGTTTTGGAAAGTAATTGATGTTGCCCAAATAACTTGAACATTGATGTTCTAATATCTCAAGGTGGAATAGTTCATTGTTATACATCAAACTAGGTCATACTTCAGCTTAACTTTGTTTCCTTATCGACTTGAGATCCTGTTAAAATATCTTTATCTTTAAATCTTTCTTGCTGCCCTCTCATTTTATGGTAATTTTTTCCCATATGCATATAATACTTTGAAGTGCGTAACTTTCTTATAAGGTTTCTTTTCTACAGATTTCTTATATTTGACAATTATATGTAATTCTAAATCTAAATCTGGCTAAAGGCAAGTATTGTAAATTATAGGGCTGTAGTTCCTTCACTGTGATACTGTATATGCTGAAGTGGTACCTGCCCTGGATTGGTATAATGTTGCTTTATTCTTGTTGCTTTGGCTCTGTTTTCTTCTAAATGTCTCGGAGCTAGCAGCCCCATTAGTTTCACATATTTTTCGTGTATTGAAATAGAAGCAATACTATCATAATCTTGATTCACAATGGTTAATTTACATTCCGAATGTTATTCAAATGAAAGAATCGTATGTTTACAAAAATATTTCTATATTAGATATTTCTACCTCTTTAAATTCAAGATCTGATGTTTAAAAATACATTTTGATGATTATACATGTCTACATATTTCTAAGAGGTTTTTGCTGAAATACAGTATTAAGAAAATTATTCAAAATAATATATTCTAATTTTAAATTGGAGTCAGTTTGACTGGATTGACTTCCAACGATTAAAAAACAGAGAGCATCTAATTTGCATTTTAAATGCATTGGCAAAGAATTGTGTTTTAGATGCACAGATACTTTCAAAAATTGAATTTTTGAAATTTTCCAGTTTAATTAATATTGTATTCAATATATTGTTAACTAATTTTTTTGAGTAAGTACACTTTTAGAAATGGACAGATTTCAATAGAATATAATAGTAGAACCTTTTCAATGTCTGTCCGTTCCCTAATTTCCTTTTCCATATGGATGTAGATGTAATTGTTGTGCCTACATTCCATTGTATCTTTTACAAGGTTCTATTATGTAACCCAGTGGCAGCATGTAAGTGTGAATAATCTTTGCTGAGGTTTGTGGAAATCTCATTCACAAGTTCTCTAGAAAAGATCCTTTACACTTCTATTTTGCTTTATCAGGCTCTTATACGTGCAAGGGCCCAATTGAATGGATTTTATGTGCAATGGATCAAATTTGCAATGCATGATTCTGTCTATGCATTAGTGTTTTTTTCTTCTATCTTATGTAACCCTGTGCTACTGATCATCTTCCTCTTGAAGGCAGATTGAGAGAGAAGAGACCCTGAATTGTCCTTTAGTGTTTCCTTTGTTCACATGCTCTGCTATCTCCATGTCATTTTCCAAAGGCAAAAGTCTTGATTCCTTCCATTCATTTCATTTGACTCAAGTAAGAATGAAAACAAACAAACACTATCTTTCTTCTTCTTCCTCATCCCACATATTTTTCCTGTTATATTTCCATCTCTCGATTTAATGGACATATTGCTTCAACAGCTGTCCCTTTCTTCCAAATAATCTGTTGGATTTCACTATAGCAAGTTTCAGAATTAGCCTGGATTGATATTTACATTAGACTTAGAAGGTTGTATAATAAATTTTGTAATGTAGCAGGTGTTTATGATGCCAGATGTTTATTTAGCATGTTCACTGCAAATATTTTGCATGAAATCGTACATAGATAAAAAATATTCCAGTACAAAGTATTCTAAAGTTTAAATGTAATACCACCACCAGCAACCCTGCTTGGTTACCTGACTATCAGGTGGGATTAGGAAGGGAAATTGTATAAAAAAATGCTAAATTAATCCAAGAAAAAAGTTGGTGTCAATATTTGAAAGAATATGTTCCCTAGTATTGAATATGATTCAGGATTCTTTATTTTTTTCACCTACTCTGTGCTTCCCTCAGCACATTGCCAATAGTTACTAATCTGGGAATATATCTGAGCTGCATGTGCTTTGAAAGTGGTAGGTAAGGTTGTTGTGGATCGCACATAAGAACAGTGTCTCTCTTATCAATTATTAAACCAGTCTGCCTTTTTTTTCCAGATTCTGTGTGAAACTTAAAATGACATAACTTCTGTAACAAGTTGATTTGGATTTTTTCTCAGGCTTACAGGAAAAAAAGAAAAAAAGACTGGCAGCTTTAATGAATATCAGTCTATGCCCTAAGATTGGATAGGGTTAGCCTGTGTGAGGGACATCGATAGAGCATTGCCCTCTTATGGGACCCAGCAGTTATGTTTTCTCAGTAGCTTAAGCTGTTTTTGGAACAGTATCTTCCGCGAGGCCTATATGGCCTCTGTTAAGACCTACCACAGTCGTTGGGTTAAAGATGAAATATGAACTGCTAATTGTAATAAAACTGTGAGGTGATGGAGTTTGTTCTGCTCCCTTGCTGCAATGCTTTTATTGTTATTCTGTTTTTTTCCTTGCTCTTTTCCCCCCCATGCCTCAGTAAGTCAACCAAGAAAGAACCAGTTTAGTGGAATGGTTAAAGCATCAGGCTAGAAACCAGGAGACTGTTGAGGTTTAGTCCCATATTGGACACAAAGCCAGCTGGGTATCTTTGGGCCAGTCACTTTCTCTCAGCTCTAGGAAAGAGGCAATAGCAAATCACTTAAAAAAAAAAAAAAGCTTGCCAAGAAAACTGCAGGGACTTTTAATGGCTGTATAGTGGTTTCAGAACCAAAGGCAGCCTGTTTTAAATATTAGTTGCTAGGGTGACTCATTGGAAGTACGCAGTTTTCATGTCCTGCTTGTGAGCTTTCTTGCTGCATCTTACTACCGTAGCAACTGTTTGGCTCAGAATGATCAACTGATCCTGCAGGATTGTTGTGAGGCATAACCTTTCTCTGTTTCTCAGCTCTACTCACCTAGGGCCTTTGTCTGATGATTCTGCTTTGCCACTCTAAAAAGGAAAGCTGATTAAGATATGAGTTTTAAAAAATAGGGCTCTTGAGTGACAGTTGTTGCAGAAAATTAAGTAAATGCATTATTTATTTAGCAAATGGCGATGTTACACTAGCCAGAAGACTACAATGTTAATAGACAATAGTTGTTTGGCTACCTGTCTGGCACCAGTTGAAATCATACTACCTCTTGAAGCTCCACCAAAGTGGTACCTATTTATCTACTTGCATGTAACACACTTTCAAACTCCTCGGTTGGCAGAAGCTGAGGCAAGTGACAGGAGCTCACCCGTCACACGTTGCTAGGACTCAAACCCCTTCTCCAGTATTATTAAGCCACTGAGCCACCGCACCTCACTAAAGTAAAGGCACAATTTATTTCTTTGAGGGAGAAAAAAGAAACTATGACTTTTAATTTGGATTAAATGATGCGCATATAAGGTTCTGTATCTTAACAGAGATACAAGCATAGTTTCAGTTGTCAGAAATTATCCTAAAAGGGAATCAGGGTGTTAAACATTTCCATTTACATTATTAGTATTAATCCTTCTTAATTCTTTGATAAAAAACAGTGGGAAGAGAATATACATCTTTAAAGATACTTTTCTTACATTCTTGGTGTATAGTTATAGTTACATTTTTAAGTTACAAAATATAGCCATAATTTTATGGGACTATAGTGAAGTATACTGAATTTCTAAAACATTTCTATTTTTTTAAAAATACTGTGTTTTTCTCCATGGAGGTCCAGGCATGATTGCCTCTTTCATTTTTAACAATTCTAGGAATCTGATTCTTTTTGGAAAAATTAACATCTTAACCAATTCTTAGTTGGAGATATGTATGTATATTTTTCTCTGTGTGTTGTACATGCACTCATTGTATTTTTTTTGCATCACTCTGTCTTTCTGTTTATATTTTCCAGTTTTCTCTTGGCATAGATACAGCCTATGCACATGTTTAAGCAGATCATGCAGTTCATAAGCAAACCACACCTGTCTTTTCAATTTCTCTACCTATATTCAGCTGCAGCCCATATTCTCACAACATATATATCTTTTTCATTGTTTTTCTTAAACACTGGCATTTATAGCATTTGTTTCAATTGCATTCTTCAACAAATCATTGCAATCCCAATAAAAATTTCTACAGTAATCATTCTAATATTCCTTCACTTTAGTTTCATCTCAAATAATCAATTTTATGATGAAAGCCCACCTCATTTTTTTGCAGTAATCATTCTTTTATATGCATTTTGCTTCTTATCCATAGTTTCTTGCACTTTGTCATTCTACCAAGTATCCATTTACATATTTCTCATTCATGTAATTCCACCCACTTAAGTGGCCCTTTTCATTTAATTATTTTTATACTGGTCCAGGGTATTTTTATATGTTCATTACATCCTATTTCTACTTGTTCTGTTGAAAATTGAATTAATCTTCCAATACTTTTTTTGGCATTTTTCATTTTTTTCTCCAAGATTCACTCGACATTCCTAAATAATCATCTATCCCACATTACAAACCTATTGCTGTAATTCACTCTTTCAGTTTTTCATCATAAACAGACTTACTTACTTACTTACTTACTTACTTACTTACTTACTTACTTACTTACTTACTTACTTAATTAATTAATTAATTAATTAATTAATTTCTACCCATCTTACCTAAGTCACTTTGGGTGGTTTACAATAGCACAATAAAAACAGTGTAAATTCATAAATAAAAGCATAGCTTAAAACAGAATTAAAACTTACAAGTAAAATTAAATTGGGTTAAAAATTCAAAAGCGAGGATGTTAACAAGGCAATGGGAATGTCCTCAGCCATCCCTTGGGCTGTTGCAATATATTTTATACCCCCATGCAAATAATAATAGGGTGTCGCCAAATGGCTCTGTTGAGCTGTTATTCATTTCGTCCTTTTGTCTCATCCAACTCATCCATTTATGTCACCTAACGTCATTTTTTTCTCCAAATTGCATACATTCTGAATGTTGCATATTTTTTCTAAAACTTAACTGTGGCTCTTTCATTATCATCATGCAACTATCACATATCTGTAGATATGTTATTTTATATGCATTCACTGCAGCATTCTTTTTCTATTTTCCATAATGTTACATTTGGTTTTTAATTTTCTTACTTTGTCCAATAGACAACAGGAAGTGAGTAACAGCTGTTGTTATCATCAGTAAAATTGGAGAAGATGGGAAGGTAGAAGGGTATAAATTGAGAAAAGGCATTTGTCTTTAATTACATTAATTGCAGTGTATATGCTGGTGAATAACTGTAATAAAGATTTGACTTGATGTGTATTTTATTAAAACATTAATAAGGTTACTATCCTATGTAGCATTTTGAGATTGTAGCCAGATGTCTCCTTAGAATCCCCAATTATTTATAAGCCAGTGCAACTGTCTAAAAGCACTCAATGTGCATATTGTTCAGTTGCTAAGTCGTGTTCGACTCTTCTTGGCCCTATGGACCATAGCATGACAAACCCCTGTCCTCCACTATCTCTTGGAATTTGTCCAAACTCATGTTCATTGTGTCAATGACACTATCTAACCATCTCATCCTCTGCTTCTCCTTCTCCTTTTGCCTTTCCCAACATCGGGGTCTTTTCAATTAAGTGTGCATATTGTTTTCAAAATACAAGACAATGTAAGTTCCTGAATTTTGTAGTCTTTGCTTTTGGCTAACATTGACAGCTTACTTACAGATCTTGCTGTCTCGATATTAGTTTAATCAGTCTTCTGATGCAATAGGGCACAAAAGTGTTACTTCTTTTTCTAGCTAATGCCATACTTCAAATGCTCTCAACTTTTAGAAAAAAAGGTGTAAGCAATTTTATTTCTTAATATAAGTCAAATTTGGTATTTTGGAACTTGGTTTTAATATAACGTGTTAGGTCACAAACCTCATTCTGTAAATTAAGAACTGAGATTCAGAACTTAAAATTCACTTTATGGCCTTGTAATGGATGTTTGAAGGCCAATATTATCTTTGTTGTACCAAAGTAACTTGCCATGTCTTATGGTTTCAAATGAGCTTCTCTTTATTTTTTCAGTATAGACTTTGCAGTGAATAAACACTCACTTCCATATAGTGAAGATAATGGTAACAACTCCATGTCCACTTTCTGTCTTAGTTCTTTTTACTTATGCTGAATATGTATTTTTCTAAGTATTTAATGATGCTAAAATGCTGCTCTTAGGCTAAACAAATATTACATAACGTTATTGAGCAGTGAAATAGAGGGAGAAAAAGCTTATACTGCAGTTTAAACTGATAAGCTTTATCCAAGAATAGTCCATTTGAAGTATTTTCTGTAAGTAAATTGAATGTTTGCCATGCTTTCTGTATCAGCCTGTTCAGTGCCATAGCTAAATACTGGGCTAATCTGGTTGATTTAACTGCAACAGATGTCAGTGATATATAATCTATAAAGTTAGTTAAAAAGTACTTTAAGAAGTTAAACTAAACCTCAATGTTTGAACACTGGATATTTTAAACATACACATTTCTTAAAGTATATAATTTATATCTATATTAAATGTTCTATGGAATTTAAAGTTTGTAAATTAATCTTATATTTTTCTGATTTTAATTACAAATTACCTTTTGAATCATTTTTTCATATATGAAAATATATATGAATCTTTCTCTCTCTCTCTCTCTCTCTCTCTCTCTCTCTCTCACACACACACACACACACACGAGCTCTAGAAAAGTAGTCAGACTTCAGAAACATTTTCCAACTACAGAAAACATAAGGCTAAAACTTCATAGACTAAGTCTACAAATTTAACAAACTTTCCCCAAAAAAGTTTATATATGTATATAAATTAAGAAATATTAACAGATCAAAAAGAAAACTTTGCATACTGTTTAGTTGTATTTTTTTTTATTATCTGGTAAGGAGGCACTGATTGAAAGGTTGAACTCGTGTATTAATTGGAAATTTATTATATAGCAAAATGTTGCATTAGCATATATAGTTACTTGTGTCCTAATTTGATAGGAAGAATAAATAAAAATGTCCATGGAAGAAGAAATACAGTGCTTAAATAACAATAAATGACATTCTATGTGTATGTGAAACTCACTGTAGGATTTATATTTCATTGTGTGTGTGTGTATATGAAACTATGTTTCACTGTAAGATTTAATTAAGAATAGATTTTCATAGGAGTATATTTCAAAGAATTGCATTGATTTAAGAGCGTGACCAGCTAATACTTGGTTTCTTCCCATATTTGTGTTCTCTTCTTAGTAAAACAAAACAAGGTCTGTTGCCTAGTTTGGAAGATTTGCTCTTCTATACTATTGCAGAAGGACAAGAAAAAATACCAGTTCATAAGTTCATCACAGTAAGTTTTTTAATATGTTTCTAATAAATCATATGCTAAGTAAATTAAATGTCATGGTTCCCATAGATGAAACCAATTAAAAGAACTTCAAGGCAAGGATTTCTTCCTTAAAGAACATTTTATTCAGGAAACAAAGTATCAGGACTTACATAGTTGAACCCAAGACTAAAGTTCCCTCCCCCTGATACAAAGTAACAGGTTGCAATTCCCACCCCAGAAAGGCCATCATAAATCACATTCACCAATTAATCTAAAATCCTCCCCACTTTACTGCCCTCAAACTTTATCTAGAATTGACCTTGAAGCTCACCCAGCTGCAATTGTTTAGACCAGGGGTAGGCAACCTTGGCTCTTCTATGACTCGTGGACTTCAACTCCCAGAATTCCTGAGCTAGCCATGCTGGCTCAGGAATTCTGGGAGTTGAAGTCCACGAGTCATAAAAGAGCCAAGGTTGCCTATCCCTGGTTTAGGCTAACTTAAAAAGCTCAAACATTCCTCCCTCCACCCTTCTACATCTGAGAACCCCAAGCAATAGAAAAAGCACAAGTAAAGTAAAAGGTAAAATGATTGCAATTTCTTAATTATCACAGCGTTGACATTAGCCATAGATCTTTTTATTTTTGAAAAACAGTATATATCGTATAGGTTTGGTAATGATCAAGTAATGGGAAGGTTACTAAAACTGAGTGTCACAGAAATTTTTAAGTTTTAAAGAAGGTTGTACTATCATTTTACTCACATGGTCAAATTTAGGGAGTGTGAATATATGTATTTTAAAACAAAACACTGGGAAAAAAATGTCCGTGAACTCTTTACTGCAGTCTAATGGAAAAGAAGACCAGATGGGAATAAGAATCAATATTATGTGAATTAGTGTTCTGAATAAGAAATATCTCTGATGCTTTTTTTATTTTACAGGCTTTAAAATCTACAGGTTTACGAACATCTGATCCAAGACTGAAAGAATGCATGGATATGTTAAGATTGACGCTTCAGACAACATCAGATGGTGTCATGCTAGATAAAGATCTCTTTAAAAAGTAAGTACATTAATTGATTTGCTACAGCTTGTCTTTAGCATGTAATAATGAGGGCAGTAGGGAACGATACAAATGAGCACTGATCAGAAATATTTTTCAATATGCAATTCCTCCACATCTGATTTCAGGGTTGAGGAAGAGCATTGAGGAGACCAAAAGTATGTATTATATCAGTAGTGGATATCTTACCTTCAGTAAATTATATCTTGGGATACAAATAATAGTATTTAGACTTTAGAAGCACTTCTATTATCTCTGTAATGAGAGACAGTATATGGTATTATGATATGGTTATTTTCACTCATGTAATAATAATTTTTCATATTTCACAGATGTGTCCAAAGCAACATTGTGTTACTAACACAGGCTTTTAGGCGAAAATTTGTCATTCCTGATTTTGTGTCTTTTGCCTCTCATATTGATGAGTTATATGAAAATGCTAAAAAACAGTCAGGAGGGAAGGTAAGTGTCTTATTAAAAATAATTGGTGGCAATATAGAGATGGGTAAGCTGCAGTTTACAGTTGTTTGTGCCCTTCAAAACATCCTGAGATCATGCCATCAATCTTTGTGGAAAGGTATAGAATATTCTCCATGTGATTTTCATTGATCTGTGGACTGAAGGATGGTTTTAAGTGCAAGTAGTCCTCGCTTATCAATTGCTTGTTCAGCATCTATTTAAAGTTATGAGAATACTGAAAAATGAGATTTACAAGTGATTCTCAGAGTTGTTGTCATTGTAATGTCCTGATGGTTATGTGATTGTGATTTGGGCATTTGGCAACTAGTGCATTTATAATGGTTGTAATATCCCATGATCACTATTTGCGACCTTCAGAGCTGGCTTCCAACAAGCAAAGTCAATGGGGAAGCCAGTAGGAAATTGCAAGTCATGTTCAAGTGACATCATGCTTAATGACCCATGGCACTTAATAACTGCATTTAGGATAGACAGTGTAAATCAGTACAGTCACGTGGTATTTCACTTTGCAACTGCATTGCTTAATGACACAGTTGCCAGTCCCAATTGCTTTCAGTAAGTGAGGACTACCTGAATAAGTTAGTGATGGGCTTCTGTGAGATAAAACACTCCCTATTCTGCTAGTTCCCCAAAACAAAGGAAAAACATCTGTCATCTGTCCAAAGTTTTCCATAATCTGCAGGCAGGTTAAGAAGTTACCCAGTCATAAGCTAGGCTAATGCTATTTTAAAAAAAATTACAGTTCAAATTTTCATTTTTTATATATTCCTAAAGTTGAGAGATGATTTGTCAAAGTGAGTCCCACAAAGAGGGTATAATTTGTACATTTGTGTTTCCCAACAACTGATATTAATAAGCATAGATTGAGCAGATTTTTGTTTTCCTGATTCCTTTCTATGTAGCATATGCAAGTGAATATATATAGTAAGTTCCATGGTTTTTTTTAAATTGGAAATTTAAACATCTATGCATATCTCCTATATCTGTGGACAGCCAAGAAAATGGAGCACAGGGGTATTATTTCCCCCCCCCCAAATCATTTTGTTGTCTTTTCCTTATGTATACATTTTATAATTAAAGCAAATCCAATAGAATATTGGAATATTTAGGACAGTAAGTTTTTGTTATGTGTTGGATTTTAATTCTAACCAGTAAGTGAATGGCATTTCCCCCCCTCTATCTATCTTTTCTGGCTGCAAGTATTCTGTCTCTAGAATATTTTTATACTTGTATAAAAGAACAGTCATAATTTTATGTAAAATGCTATCATCTGAAAAAAAAAGATTACCTTAATCATTTGGTATAATAGCCTGCTTATGAAAATATTTTTATTATATTTTATTATTTATTATAATTTATTATTAAAGTTTACAAATTACAATAATTAAAAACTAGTGTAAACTAAAAAAAAGAATAAAAAGAAAAATTAGAAGATGCAAAAGAGAAAGAAAAAAAATAGAAAAGAAAGAAAAAGAATATAATAAAGAAAAAAATGACTTTCCTCTTCATCATAAGTGTAAACAATTTTAGTAACTTATCACCTTTTAAAATGCAATAAATTGTCTCTTCTTCCCATACCCCTTCTATCTATTGACAAATTCATAAAACCTTGTCATTTCAGTCCTTATGTCAGCAAAAGTCCATTAAGATAACAACATATTTATATTAATTTAGATTAAATAAATCAATTTTCTATTCCTTCATTTTACTTCTAACAGTTTTAGTCCATTCAAATAATGACATAGAACTTGATTTCTTTTTTTTTCCTTTGTCCTGTCTCACAAGATTCCTCAAAACTTTAACAGATCTCTTTTGTCAATGCAATATAGGAAAGTTATCCCGGTCACTTGGTTTGCAATGTTTATATCATTTTTAATTATTAGGACATCAGCTAGTTTCTTTTGTATGGCTAGTGTAACATCTTTTTTATGTCATTCTTGTAGCCTATATTTTAAAATATACTTTCAAATCAATCGCAATTGTGTCAGATAATATGTCCACAGCATGTTTAAACAGTCTGTTTACAGAGGCAGACACTCTTAGGATTTTGGGTCCATTGTTCAAAAATATTGTTCAATATGTCCATAGTTACAATATTTTGCTTCATTCTATATTAGTCAAGTTTGATCATTGATCAATTCTTTAATGAATTAATTATTTAATTAGTTTTTTATTCTTTAATTAAACCCTTCCAGTTACCTCTGCTATCCACGTTTTAAAGTCTTATCTTACTATGTTTTTTAAAGAATTCAAAATAAAAGCAGTATCCCAAGAAAAGGATTCTTTATAAATAATTTCAAAATCTTATTTCAAATTTACCTGGACCCTTAGTCCATTTTTAAATTTCAAATCAAAGTTTTAATCACCCTTTTTGCTGTTTATTCCAGAAAAAAAATTAAGTCCTTAAACTTGTATTTAAAACTTATCTCACTAAGGATTGAAGGAAATTCACCCGTGGTATAAAACTTGATGATCCAAAAGTACCTGATAGCTAGCAATTTCCAAAAGTGATTAGAAAAGAAAATATGCAAACCTCTGCTTGTCACTATATTGTTGTTTTGCCTGGATTATCTGCATGATACCTCTGCAACTGATATGCATGCTTAGAGTGGTTTGGAATTAACATGCTACATTTTGTACTATGCTTTTAGGAAGCTATTTTGGTTCTATTCATATAGTTAAACTATAAATCATGCTGTAAAAAACATATTAGTTGGGATCAAATATTGACAGTGCCAGTATCAAACAACATTATGGCTTATGTGATGTGTACGGTAAAACTAGTCCTAGAGTGGCACACCTAGTTGGGCTGATAATAGAGACACTAAGAGATTTGAACATTTGCAAATTATTCATTTATATACTTACGAAAGAAAAAGTGCAGGTAACCTTGAGCGAATTCTTAAAATTAGTTTCTATAAGCTTCACCATTTTTCATATAAAGGGGACAAGAACAAAACTATAGCGAACCTATTTTTTTTTTTGCTTTTGTTCGTTTGGTAGATCTTGCTTAAAAAAATTGGGATAGTTTGGGGGAGAGGTTAGAGAGACGTTTGTGCCTTTTATTATTTTAATAGTTTTTTAATAGCTGAATTTCATGTATTCATTATTTGTAGCTATATAATCTAATTATTTTATATTGGACTTCTTTTGTGTAGGTTGCGGACTATATCCCACAACTGGCTAAATTCAGTCCTGACTTATGGGCAGTATCTGTTTGCACAGTCGATGGGCAGAGGTATTGTAGCTTAAATATCTGAACTAATGAAATAATTTCAGTTGTAGAAACAGAACCAGAGACATCCTTTGGGGGATTAAATTACAAATATAAGGTAGTTCTCCATAATCCAGGATGTATGTTTCTTATGGTACTAGAGAAAAGATAGGATTTTTACTTCTGCTTAAGGCATTCTAATTTTTAGTAGAAAATAGAATGATGCTTCAGAAGTTTAAGAGTTCCTTTTTTGAAACAATGTTTTTACATCTCCTGTTCCTCAAAACAACATCACTGCTGATAACTTGATTGTATGCTTTTTGTGCATTGAATAATCCTAATTTAATTACCCATGCTATGTTACAATATTAATATAAATTACCGTTTTATAATCCATTCCTGGTTGTTACACAAAACATTCCAGTTTTTTCACACATCCATATATGGATTGCCATGATTCCTTGGTCCCCTTTTTGATTTAGTGATATTATAGATACTGCCGGATTTTTTTGACATGCCCTGTTTCTCCAAGGCTAGCAAGCGTAAAGTTACACTTTCACAAGGTAAAATCCAGTTTGGGACAAGAAATGGATTGTTGCAAATAATTATCTTTGGAAAATGTAATTCTAAAAAATACAAGATACATAGTATTAGAAAGTACTCGTTAATGAAGAGATATGGCAGACTTCTGAGAGTTATGAGAAATTAAAATTTATCTTGTCCTTTTAATATTTCTAGATATGACCTGATTCACAGGCTCTAAGCCACGTTATCTTGGCTCATCGGAACAGGTCTTGAAAATGAAAGGGGCATCAAATATATAAGAATGTTTAAAGGAGAAATTAAAGTAGGAATTAACATGAATCTAATATAAATTGCAGTATTCTGCAATTGAAACTATTCAGCATATATTATGCAATTCTTGAATAGCCACTTTGAAACAACGAAGCTTTGTTTCCATAAAGATTTGAAATAGCACAAACTAAACATGTTCTTTTTAGTTTGAGCAGATAATTTGTACAATTGGGAGAAAGGAATTCATTTTTTCTATAGTTTTTAATTGTACAAACTGTCATTTGCTTATGTTTTATCTTATTTACACAATCTATTTTAAATGTTGATGTATGCTGCTCTATATAAAATTGACATGCATGCTTAGCAAATATAAACAAAAGCCAATTTCCTCTATGGATATCAAAAAATTCAATGCCATCAGAATTAAATAGGATATAGCTAAAATTTGTAAAGTGTTATTCAAATAGCATTTGAAGTAAGTCGGTTTTGGAAAGTTTAAATCTATTGTAGATTTATTTAAAAAATAGCTCATTTGCATTTATACATAGGATTAGATACATGCATGGGAAAATTTAAATAACAGATTTGAGAATTATAATTTCACTGATGGATGCTAACACATCACGCTTCTTTGAGCAATAATTTAGGAGTCTTATTTCCAAAAATGGCATTGACAAAAAAAATGAAATTTATTTAATTAAATTTAATTTTAAAGTAATTGTCAGAATCCAATTATATTTTATTTCTAACTAATCTACTCTGGGAAAACCCAATTCTTACTCTCTTTTGGATTCTGTCATACTACAAAGGGGGGGGGGAGTAAACACGGGTGTTTATGACTGGCATTCCTCCTATCAACTACAAAGAAACATCCTCTGTGGATTCCCTCTCTGGAGTACTAACCATAACAATACGGCAATCAGCCTTTGATCTCACTCCCTATGAAGCTTCCTTTTACCGGCAGCAAGGGAAAAGGGGGGGAAGATTGCAACGTTTGGGATCCGATGGATTTAACACCCAGCCATCTGCCAATTTGGATTGACCGGAAGGAATGTGGGATGGGACTGCTTGGGAACACTTTAAAACATTGAATGATCAGGGGGGTCCCCCAGATCCTGTCTAGCACGCCTTCAGTCAGTTTTTCTTAATAAAGATTCCTGTTGGAGTTCTGTCTTCTTAAGATGTAAATTGAGGTGGGTCCTTACATTAGACAGGATCTGCAAAATTAGTCAACCTGGAAGGAAGAACCTTGCCAGGGGACTTTGCAAAAATTACCATGTCAGACGACGAAGCAGGGAAGGGGGAAAGCCCCCCGGAGAGGGAGTTGTTGCCCCGACTGAAAACCTGCCAAATATCCGGATCTGAAGGGTCAGATTCCTCAGGAGAAGAGATGGTGGAGACGCGTAACCACAAACCTCGGTGGTCAATGGGCATTGGAAAGAAAGGCGAGTGGGAAAAGAAATCAAGAAAGGTGACCCTGAGACGGGGGGCCAACCAACCAGGATGGAAGCAGGAGATGGAGAGATCCCTGCACACAAGTGAAGATGAAGGAAGCTGGGCACAGCACTTGAACTGGATCCTAGAGAAAGCTATCGACTTGATGAAGAGGACCCTCAGCTCCCTAGGAGAGGAGAATCCTGAGCCCCACGGCCGCACCAACTCCTGGAGCCACAACTGGAGAGACACTGAGGGGGAATTGGAACCTGCAGCCCCGGGGACATCCGCTGATCCAGTAGTCCCCACCCCCCGCCGACCTGCAGATGGCAATCCGGATGGAAGACAATACCGATGAAGAAGGCACCGATCCATTCAAAGACTTCCGCCGTTGGACGTGAAATTCAAGGGGGAGCCGACACGCTTGGGGTTTTTCCTAACCCAAGTCCTTGGCTACATGGAGGAACACGGGTGACACATCCCTAGCGACAAAGCCCGTATTCGGATCGTGCAATCTGCTCTGGATGGACCGGCCGCCGATTGGGTGGTGAATTTGCATGATTCCAATGCCCCAGAACTCAACGACTTCAACCGTTTCATGTCCTCTCTGAGAAGGCGATTTGAAGACCATCTGGCTGATCGCAAAGCACGCGAAAGAATCAAAACGATGAGGCAAGGCAGACGGCCAGTAGCCGAATATACGCAAGAATTCCGAACCATTGCCAGCAAGCTGAACTGGCCGGAAGACATCCTCCTTAGCCATTTCAAAGACGGTCTGAATTACGACCTATATGACGCTTGCCTGCCCCGGGGGGACCCACACCAACTCGACGAATGGTACGTCCTGGCAGAGGAAGCAGAGATCGACCTACTGAAGAGGCACCGCCGAGGAAAACAATGGAGCCGCTCACCGCCTGAACCAACGCACGAACCAGCAAAGCCATCGGCTATGGCCAAGAAACCAATGGGCTGTTTCAAATGCGGGAGAGAGGGGCATCAGGCTGTAGAATGCCGCTCGAAAGCCCCCCAGCACAACCCAGACAGACCACCGGCCAGCAAATCTGGGAAGTCCCCAACTAAGTCAAAAGAATCTGCCATGAGAGGAATAGAGGCTGTGGAATCCCCCACCTCCGCCCATCGTGGGGAAAGAGCCCCAGCCTACACCGCAGGGCCGGTGGACGCCCCAGATGACAGCTCGGAGGGCGAACCACTGGTAAGTGGATCCATCCCACCCATCCTCAAGACAGTGACTATATTAGCCCCCTCCATGCCCAAAGCTGTCAAAGTGAAAGCCTTAATAGACTCTGGCTGCACCCGCTGCCTAATTAGCCCGACGCTAGTGGGAAATTTGGGCATTCCGGTGAGGAGGCTGGAACAACCAATCTCATTTGGCCAGTTAGATGGGTCCATAGCAGGGGGGGGTGCCAGCTACCCTAGCCACGTTACCAATCCACCTATCCCTGGGAAATCATGAGGAAGACATAACGTTTGTAGTGACCCCAGGCATGGAATGCCCGATGATCCGAGGGCTGGAATGGTTAACAAAATGGAACCCCTGGGTAAATTGGAGGACGAAAGAAATCAATTTCCTGAAAGAGGACCCTACAGACTTAAAACCCCAAGGGGATCTATCAAAATTAAAAACGGAAATAGCGTCCATGGGTGAAGAAAAGGGGCTACCAGAAATACCAGAGGAATACAGAGACCTGGCTGAAGTTTTCAGCGAGGAGAGGGCGGATGAGCTTCTCCCCCACCGACCCACGGACTGTGCCATAGAGTTCAAGCCCGGGGCAAAACTCCCAAAGCCCAGATTATACTCCATGAGCCTAAAGGAGAAGGAGGAAATGGAGAGATTTATAAAGAAAAACCTAGAAAGGGGGTTCATTGAACCAGCCAAACCTAAGGTGGCCGCTCCGGTCCTCTTTAGAGAGAAGAAGGACGGCTGTTCACGCTTATGCGTTGATTATAGGCTCCTGAATGCGATCAGTGAAAGCAACCTATACCCCCTACCCCTCATGAAGGACATGTTATCACACCTCTCGAAAGGAAAGATTTTTACTAAACTAGATCTAAGGGAAGCGTATTACCACGTGAGAATTAGGGAAGGAGATGAATGGAAAACTGCATTTAATTGCCCAATGGGGTGCTACAAATTCAAAGTTTTGCCTTTTGGATTACAAGGGCCCCCCGCAGTATTTATGCAATTAATCAATGAGGTACTAAGGGAGCACCTATTTAAGGGGGTCCTGGTTTATCTAGACATCCTTATCTTCACCGAATCAAAAGAGGAACATGTCAACCTAGTCAGAGCGGTTTTAAAGAAACTGCGAGCCGCCCACCTATATGCCAAATTATCAAAATGTGAATTTCACCAGGAAAGAATAGACTACCTAGGTTACCGCATATCCCCACAAGGCATTGAAATGGACCCAGAAAAGGTCAGGGCAGTATTAGAATGGGCACCACCTCGCACAAGAAAGCAACTGCAAAGTTTCCTGGGTTTCGCAAACTTTTACCGCCAATTCATCCCCTCATTTGCCCAGATAGCCCTGCCCCTCACGAGCTTACTAAAAACGAAGGGAGAATCCTCAGTGAAACCTAGCCAGCCACTAAAATGGACAATGGAATGCCAAGCGGCATTTGAGAGATTAAAGAGGCTTTTTTCTGCCGAACCAGTACTGAGGCACCCAGACATGGACAAACCCTTCGTAATACAGACGGATGCAAGTGATGTGGCAGTGGGGGCTGTACTATTACAAGAAAATGATGAAGGAATGTTGCAACCCTGCGCGTATACGTCCAGGAAACTCACTGAAATGGAACAGCGCTGGCCCGTGTGGGAGAAAGAGGCATATTGGATACGTTGGTCATTACTTACATGGCGCCAATTCCTTGAAGGCAATAAAATCCCTTTCCAGGTGTGGACAGACCACAAAAATTTGGAAGCCTTGAAAACACCCAGAAAACTCAACCCCAAGCAAGCCCGCTGGTCTCAGCATTTTCACCAATTCAATTTTAAGCTCAAGCATTTGCCGGGGGGAAAAAACTTTCTGGCAGATTGCATTATCTCGCATGCCCCAATATAACAGCACGCGAGCCACTGACTCTAAACCGATCATGGGAGAATCATAACTGGCGGCGCCAGTGACTACCAGAGCCCAAGTTAAATTAAAACCACAGCTGGATAGCCAGACCGGAATTGAATTCCGGAAAAGTTTGGAAACAGATGAATGGTTCCAGAAAAATAAACACGTGTGCACAATGAAAGACGGACTACCTTGGGTGGGGGAGAAGTTATATATACCGACCACCCAAAGGATCACATTCATGCAACTTTGCCACGACACAAAATCAGCAGGGCATTTTGGATTTGTAAAAACATTACACTTAATTAAATGGCAATTTTGGTGGCCATCCATGAAAAAAGACATAGAAAGTTACGTGGCCAGCTGCCCAAAGTGTGCAATGGCAAAAAGCCTGCAAGGGAAATCACCAGGACTGTTACAAACAGTGGCAAATCCCTCAGCCCCCTGGAGGGAAATAGCCATGGATTTTATAGTGGAATTACCAGAAAGCAATGGAAATACTGTCATTTGGACGGTCACGGACCTATTTTCCAAACAGGTTCACTTTATTCCTTGCCAAAAGATCCCCACCGCAAAAGCTTTAGCAAAACTTTTCGTGCAACATATTTACAGATTGCATGAGGCACCCCAACGCATCATATCTGATAGGGGAGTGCAATTTACATCTGCATTTTGGAAGGAATTTCTATCCCTTTTAGGGACCACCCAGGGACTGACGTCTAGCCATCATCCTCAGGGAAATGGTCAATCAGAAAAATGTAACGGAGTACTTGAGCAATATTTAAGATGTTTTCTAAATTTCCAGCAATCAGATTGGACGGACCTGTTGCCTTTTCCAGAAGTTGCCTACAATAATGCAGTCCACTCCAGCACAGGTTACACTCCTTTTCAAATAGCTACCGGCCAAAGTTTCAACCCCATGCCAGAACTAACCCCAAACGAATCGGCAATCCCATCACTGAAAGAATGGATGGAACAATTACGAAACACCTGGCCAATAGTTAGAAAAGCTCTAGAGGAAGCTAGGCAAGCATACAAAGCACAAGCAGATAAGAAAAGGGTGGAGCCCACACCATTCATTATAGGAGAAATGATGTATTTGTCTACAAAATACTTAAAATCCATACAATCCTGTAAAAAACTTGGACCAAAATATATAGGGCCTTTTCCAATTAAAAGAATCATAAACCCAGTAACAGTAGAATTAGAATTACCCAAGAATCTTAGGCAAATACACCCAATTTTCCACTGCAGTTTGCTGAAAAGAGAACAACAGTCACCCTTACGGCCAAAAATCCCCCCACCCCACCAACACCAATCATGATAGAAGGCGAACAACACTTCGAAATAAGGGAAATCCTGGACTCTAGAAAATATCATGGGTCAACTCAATACCTAGTAGCATGGAAGCACCTCCCCGCCTCTTACAACGAGTGGGTCCATAAACATCATATCAAAGCCCCGAAGCTTTTAAAGAAGTTTCATACAGAGTATCCTAACAAACCAGACTAACTTTTATACCTGTTTTGTTTTCTCTACAGGTGGACCTCTCTTATTTTTAAGGGGAGCCGGATGTCAGAATCCAATTATATTTTATTTCTAACTAATCTACTCTGGGAAAACCCAATTCTTACTTTTTTTTGGATTCTGTCATACTACAAAGGGGGGGGGAGTAAACACGGGTGTTTACTATCAACTACAAAGAAACATCCTCTGTGGATTCCCTCTCTGGAGTACTAACCATAACAATATGGCAATCAGCCTTTGATCTCACTCCCTATGAAGCTTCCTTTTACCGGCAGCAAGGGAAAAGGGGGGGAAGATTGCAACGTTTGGGATCCGATGGATTTAACACCCAGCCATCTGCCAATTTGGATTGACCGGAAGGAATGTGGGATGGGACTGCTTGGGAACACTTTAAAACATTGAATGATCAGGGGGGTCCCCCAGATCCTGTCTAGCACGCCTTCAGTCAGTTTTTCTTAATAAAGATTCCTGTTGGAAAACCCGTTCCAAGAGTTCTGTCTTCTTAAGATGTAAATTGAGGTGGGTCCTTACAGTAATATTAATGCAATTAGCTAAAATGTTACATTAACATTATGCTATTATAATATAATATAGTTAACTCCTGATATATTTAATAAATACTACTATCACAGGGAAATGACAATTTGACTGCAACTCTGGGAACCCACTTTGAAGACTAGACTAAAAATGGTATAATCCTGCCTTATATACATATAAACATATTTGTATTTTATCAAACCAAATAACTGTCTAATCTAGCAGGATGTAATCATCATAACAACTCCCATGCTTTAAGTTAGAGTGGTTGATGCTCCTTGTAAGGGGTATGTATGTTGCTGTAACCAGATTTACCATCTTTCATTGTTTATTTTATCTGGGTTTGCATATTACTTTGTGTTTTTATGCTGTGAGTTGCCCAGAGTTAACTGGAGTCCAGCATGGTGCAAGTTGAATTAAATAAATAAATAACTGGTAACCATTGAGATCATAACTAGTGGTCCCTGAGGTTCTCCATGGAATTGTTTGGTCTCTCTTATAAAGTAAATGCTACATTTACTGGCTAAAAGAAATCACTGTTCAGCTTCATTAAATGACCATAGTTTCTGATAATATGATAAAGAACAATGACAATAATGTTTCTTTCTCTACATTATGCATGCTTCCATGGAGTGATACAAATTCCTTATTCTTTTTACTAACATTTTATTTTTTGTTTTATTTTATTACTGGATGTATACCCTGCCTTTCTGTTCATAGCATCCAAATACTTTGGATGTTGAAATATTTCCATATGATAGTTATATCAATTCCTTAATCAATTAGTTTTTGTAGCTATTTCATATTTCATTTGTAGCTATTTCATATTATTTCTAAACTTATTTGCATATATTTACTCTTGAGTATTGCAAGTCTCTCAAATAACTGTTCAGGATTTGTTAAGGAGTTTCGCTTTTATTTTTAATACAGTAGAATGTATTTTCTACCATGTTAAAGATGAAATAGACGCTCTTAGATGATTTTTTGTATAGCAGTGGTTCATAATAGAATCTTCCCAAAGCCTTTGCCTTAAGATGTACATTTTTTACTTCTCAGGAAAAATGTGAGTGAATGTAATAAATAATATAGTATTTATTTTACAGGCATTCTATCGGAGATACCAAAGTCCCATTTTGTCTTCAGTCCTGTGTAAAGCCTTTGAAGTATGCTGTTGCTGTTAATGATCTTGGCACTGACTATGTACACAGATATGTTGGTAAAGAACCTAGTGGATTAAGATTCAACAAACTGTTCCTCAATGAAGATGGTAAGTTATATGTGCAATTATCATTTCTTAATAGAGAAAGTTAGTAAGTCTGGACATCACACGTTAAGCTGTTATTTTGTGCCTTACAAGTCAATGTTGACTCTTGGTCATTACCAGGACAAGTCTCTGCAGTTTTCTTGGTGAGATTTCATAAGTAGTTTGCTGTTGCCTGCTGTCTAGGACTGAAAGAGATTGATCAGCCCAAGATCACCTGATTGGCTTTGCCTAAGGTGGGACTAGACTTCACAGTCTCTTGGTTTCTAGGCTGGTATCTTATCCAAATTTGCTCTCTACACCTTAAGAATTTAGCAAATTGAAACAAGTTCAGGAAGGACCTGACTAAAAATATAGTCCTATAAGGAGAGACGGAAGCAATGGGGAATGCTTAATATTTACCAGAGAAGACTTGAGGGAGTGACAACATTTTTAAATAGCTGAAGGATGCTGCGCAAAAGAAGGTGAAGGCATATTGTAACCTGAACGTAGCTACAGGTTATAGGAGGGCAGATTCTGATTGAACGCTAGAAAAAAACTTGAATAGTAAGAGCAGTTACTGAACAGGTACTAGTGGAATCTAGTACCCAGAGAAGTAGTCTGTTCGCCTTTGCTGGATGTGTTCAGCTAGAAGCTAAATGGGCTTCTGTCAAAAATCTTTAATATAGATTCCAGCACCGACCAAGGGTTTGGACTTGGTGGTCTAAATGGCTCATTTCAGTTCTCATTCATATTTATTGATTATGACAACACAGTATCTCAAAAGAAGGATGGGGAGTCTATAGCGGGTCATATGTTCCTAACTACCGCCCTTAGAAACCCAGGCCAGAATGGCAAATGGTCAGTTTTGCTAGGTTATTTTGTTTATAACATGTGAGGGGGCAGACATTAATTACTCGAAATGAGACACAAACATAGATTTATGCTATGCTAATAAGAAATAGCATTTGAGAATGTATTGCCACATAGCAGGTCATTTTGCTGTTCTAAAATCAATGGTTGTTGTGTATGGTATATACTGTATGGTGCTGACTTATATGTTCACCAAGATATATATATATTTTCCTTTTTATGAGGGTCCATTTTCTCTAATGTAAGACGTGATTAATTGTAATGCATAAACCAAGAATTAAAGCTAGTAAGGAACTGTTTAGATTAGTAAGAAAATAAACCAGGAAGTAAAATTGTGGTAAATAGAACTGTTATCTAACCATACCTGTGATCGATCAGTCAGGATTATTTATACATATATGTTCTTAAAAATTGTATTAGAGTTTGATATGAAGAAAATCTCATTTCTTTTGAATTCTATTGTCAGCACTTTTTCCCATTAATTCATCCACTGCAGATAACAGTACCAAATTAAAGCATTGTAAATGTTTCTGCATTTGTTTGGAAACTGGTTCTGCTGTTCTGTGATTATTTCATAAAGTTAATTTGTGATCTCATTTGGTTCTGTTCAGTATAGTTCTGAACAGTATGTTGAATATATGGTGAAAAAATGTGCATATTTCCAATAATTGTAATAGGATAAAATTAAGAGATTTCATTGGAAAACACAATGTTCCACTGTGCAGTGATTTTTTTTTGTATATTTAATAGGAAATACTGCTGATTCGGAACATTAAAATGACTCTTATATTACGTATTTGATCTAATAATATAATTAAATAAATGAGCTGCTATCTGCATTTTACATCAGTTTTATTTATGCACTATAAATACTGTAAAGGCTCAAGCAATGTTTTTGGATTTTAATGGATGTGTAGTATTAGAAATATTTTCTTCCTTTTCTGATGATTTGCTCTTTTTATGTGTGAGAGTTTTCTTTTACTTTTAAGTATGGGATATATAGATTTAATGGAACACAGGAAATACTCATGTATTGGCTTTCAGAGATATCCCCATAATTCTGAAATGAATCTGACACTTCTTTTTTTTTGTAACATTATATATATTCCTGGCACATATCTGCTGGTTCTATATTTTTTTTCTTTTCCTTTACCCCATGCCTCCTCTAATGGTATATTAGTTGTTGAATATAAACAACTGTTCTAAGCCTTGAGTTCCAAGTCATTAGCTTCATATAACTAACTAGGCTTTTGAAAGCTAGGATACAGTGACACCCTTGGCAAGATTCCATGTGTGCAAAGGTTTGCAGTCTGTTCCAAAAGACATATGCCTCAAATGTTATGTCTAAAAATTACTGTCACATGCTAGCTCATAATTTCATTTGGACTAGCGTGCATAGACTTTTATTGACCAATGCTAAATAAAATATAGCATTATGGATAAGCTACCATTTCCAAGTGGTCTTCAAGGGTAGAGCAAATTGTAGTAATCTTATCAAAAGTTAGCAGAGGTATTTTGTTCCATGAAAGCCTATAGTTTGCACACCGGCCAAAATTATGCACAACTTTGAGGGAGCACAGCTTCTACAAAAGCCAGATATGCTACAGTTGGCTTGTGACTCAACAGCTATTCCACCTTATTTGGCCTGAGTTTGTGTAAAAGATAAGCCAGGAAATCTATTTAGTTTTCTGAAATCATTGTTGATTTCAGATGCTGAATGTTATAGAAATTCGATGGTCAGAATTGCCCCACTCTCTGATTTCATTTTTTAAATGAGCCTATAGAATCCTGAGCTTATGTATTTGCAGATGACATGGAGGGGCCTAATGTAATGGAGAAAAAAAAATGCAGATAATTGCAGATAAGTGAAGCATTATTAAATTGAAGTGTATCTGCAAGAAAATGTACATCTGGGAAGGAGATGAACTGTTTCCCCTTCATATTTGTGATTCCAATTTTTTTTTAAAATGAAAACCTTATAAAATATGGGATAGTATGTAATGTTGGTTTAGACTATCTTTACCATGACCTGAGTTTGATAAAGATATCTCCAATTTTAACCAAATGATAAAATTAAAAGGATAACAATGTACGAATTTGAAACACTGAGTTGGGTTGAAGTAGTCCAAGCAATAGTTATTGAAAAATCATAGTTGCTATTTCATGTTGGGATTGGATATGCAGTCATATATATATATATATATAAATGATAGAATAAAACTGGAAGATGATATAAAGAATGGGCACAAGTTCATGTGATATTGGAAATCAGATTAGTATTAAAAAGCAAAGAAAGAAAACATCAGGATTCATCCTCCTAATTAGATGGAATATATGGCATCAGCTGACCATAAAAAAGATAGCTCTGAATAATTTGACTAATTTGTGCTGAAGCTTTGTTCATTTATTTTTTTGGAAGGTACATTTCTGTGATTAGATCCTTTTTTATTATTTTACAGACAAACCTCATAATCCTATGGTGAATGCTGGAGCAATTGTGATCACCTCTTTGATCAAGGTAAAATATGTACAGTGAATATTTCTGACAGCTGCACTATAAATAGTTTGTAAGAAATTATAAGCAGAATTAGATTCCATATAGACATGGAGATTTTCCTGTACTGCTTCTTTCAGACCATAGAAGCATGTAGTCATTATCACTTGTGTGCCTCTGAAATTGTTTTCAGTGCTTGTTTTTCAGCTGCCTGTTGCTCCCCAAATTCAAAAAGGAGTTTTGGGATACGGAGCAAGATAATGTTTAAGGGGGAATGTTGCTGGTATGTTTCTATTTCTCTTTCCCCACCTCCCTCCCTCCCTTTTACGTTACAGTTTGAAAGACTTTCATACAATCCTAAGCTGCTTTTGAAACTGGGTTTGGTAAAAGTTTCTTTCTTTGAACAAATTAATATAAATATACCTTTTTAGATTGTGGAATGAAATACTTTGATGTACAACTATTATATTAGACAAACTTGGGAGTTTTTTTTTATAAAGAAAGCCACTCATAAAGTTACAAATTGAACCTTTTAGCAGTTTTAATATGGAGTTTCATGTTTTTGTAACTTTTATTTTAAGAATGAGTTAGAGTTATGCTTCCATTGAGAGAACTATTTTTTCATTGAATAATTCATTTTATATTTGAATTTATACATTCACCAGATATAAAGTTAAATCCCCTGGCACTTTCTTAATATTAAATATTGGTACTTTTGGAAGTAATATCACTTTTTAAATGTTTGGCTTAATAATTAACAGAGTTTTGGGACAGATTTCCACAATTAAAGTATACATACTTTGAATTGCAGGTTATTGTTAATCTTTAAAAGTATATATTTATATATATTTTATCTATTACTAAGATATCTCAAGAGTTTTAAAGAACGTTGTCCCTTCTCTTTAATTTTGTAGTAGAGTAATCAAAATGGAGATTTTAAATATTTGATTACATCATATCCTTATAGCTTTAATTTTGAAAGGCTATTTTAGTTTTGGCTCATGGTTTTCTGCTTCTGTGTAAAACAATTCCTGCTTTAAACATTTATCTTTAATAGCTGTAGGTGAAGGAAAATGGCCTTAAATTCGACAGGTAAATTTATTCATGATTATTTTTTTTCTGGAGGTTTAAATAACTTAAAATTCATCTTGACAATGAGATTTTAAAATAAGTGTTAGACAGTTCATCAGACAGCTCAGTGCATTTCTTGTTCACATAATAGTCTTTTATATAGTAACCCAATATATCCTCTGAAACCCAATATATCCACACATGTTTGGAAATTAATTTTATTAAAATTAATGAATTGCCGATCAAATACATATTTTATTGGCAAGCAAAAACCCACTTTAGGTTTCAGGCCATTACAGTATATTGCAGTTTTCCTTTTTACTGCATGCAGTTGTAATATAAAAACAGCAACAATGTTACAAGTCAGTATTGAGTGCATTGAAACTGTGCATGTAGTATCTGCATGTCTAGCAGACATAAACCACCATATTGCATTGTTATTTGTTTATAGTGATTGTAAGACATTTATGTGTTCCATCTTCTGGGAAGTTATTTTATAAAAGTAGTCTACGAATTGGGAAATTCAAGGAATTAAATTAAAATTAACCTTTCTCATCTTCCCCCAAAGTTGATTTAAGTCTTACTCTCATAAATTAGATCTATTTTGATGTGCTGTAATGCTGTGTGACATTTCAACAGCCTCACAAATAAAGTTATAGAACCTAGTAGTCCATTTTCACAGGAAACACCTTTGTAAATCTTCTCTTTTTAATTAATTAGCTGAAAGCATTTCTGTCGTGTTCAAGTATTGGACAAATAAATATTTTTGTGCATTTTGCATCTTCAATTGAAGATTAAATCCTAGAAATCCAGTAATTTTTACCTGGAAGAAAGGCAATCCCGAATTTATAACAATCCTTCCCAAAAGAAAGAGTAGACTCTGTGTATGTGCACACATATACATACACATACATAAATTCTGTGCAATACCCTGTTTTCCCATTGAATCAACCTAAGGTCCATTTTGTGTGCCCCTTCTTCCCTAAAGCCTTTTTCCAAAAAAGGGACTAGATCAGGAGAAAACAAAATGAAACTCCCCTACCAATTAAAATTAATTATTCGTAAAAAAAATGGTCATGTATAAAATTGACTTACTGCCATCTGCATATACCATTTCCTCTCTCACACTGAAATTGATATTATACATGCAGACAAGTTAGGGGAGGTGAATCTGTGCCAGAAAGCAAAGAGAGAAGCCCTATTTAGTTGTTAGGAAAGGTTAAATGCAAGCCCTCCCTCTTCTCCCCCCCCCCCCCCCCAGCAAGCAGTGGGACAAACTTTAGGCTAATCTCTCCAAAGGCATTAATGTTTTTTAGCAGGAATTTCTGCTATCATTTATATCTTCTGCCTTTCATATTTTATTCTATTCTTCTCACTAGAAAGTGGAAAAATCTCCTCAATTCACAAATTTGCAAGTCTAATAAGAAATCTGCGAGTTAGCTACAGATGAAATTCCTCGGTGTGCACAAATATTTGATAATACTTACCATATTAGTGCAACTTCTTATTTTTATTTCATGGTAGCTTGTTCAAGCAACTGATGTTTGAAAATAGCAAAACAAGGGCCCGTTTAATTTCACTCATTTTGAATCGCAATCCAAGTAGTTATACAAAGACTTTGAACGTGAAGAGCTAAATCATACCCACCTATCTGTGGCTCTTTTATTTATGGTTCATAGCATCAATAAAGACAAAAATAAAAATGAGTTATTTTTTAGAGCATAAGTGAGGAATCTCGTGGTTTCTCACTTTGGGATTATGCTCTCAACTTCCATGGCAACCAACACTAATAGGAGATGGAGAACCCCAGGTTACCCCCACTGTTCTATAACATTTTTCTTAAAGTGGGGTTTACATGTAGAGACACATCTTCTCCCTTACATGTTTCTTGCTACTATTCTGGAAAAGGGAGTTTAAGATTTCTTCCTGGCAGCTTGCCAACTAGCTGTTTGGCGGTCTTTTGATGAATGATATAAATGGGGAATGATATCACCAGGATAGTGGTACTACTCGTTTAAGGGTGCAGCAGAAACCTTCTTTTTCAATGCAACTTAATCCAAATACCAATTGCAGTTGGCATGTGGAGGAGGTCTCATTGGTGCCAATAGCATTGCTTCTGTTTAGGGTTGTAGCTGAGACAGGCACAAAAGTCCCTCTTTTCCTAGGTGCGATGGTATCGGTGAGAATTGTGTTGCCCCTTCCTCGCAGTCAATAGTAAATAAAAAATTAACAAGCTCTGTAATGTGAGATCTAGTGTGATTTATAGATGCATCTACGTATATTGAGATTATAGGATAGAAGGTGGGATAAAATAATAATATGCCAAATCTAGTCTAATCATCTGGCTAACTATGCAACCAATCATAATAATACCGTTGGCAAAATTACCATCACTCAATTGCAAAAGTCAGCTTTACTTGGAATAACATACATCCTATGATGATACTTTTAATATTATTAAACAACATTTGCCTATCCCTGAGTCCTTGGGAAGGACTCAATAGGTGGGCAAAAATGCCATTACCAATCTAAATATCTGGATGTGCAATAATGGTGTGACTAGGAGGCTTGTTTGTAAATACTGTAGAGATTACATTGATGGGCCTTTGATTTTAATTTGGAAAGATGTTCTTATTCTTTTAGTGTGGTGCATGCTCGTCTATATCATTTATTTGTTAGTTATGGTAGCACATTGTGTCAAGTCAGTTAAGAATTCTGAATAATAAAAGAGCTCAATAACATAGAACATAGCTTTTATATTGGCATTTGAATTCCATAGTTTAATATAATAAGCAGCCTCACATTCCTTGTGACAGCTGTTAACCAGAAGATGGTATCCTTCGTACACTCTGGGCCCCAGACTTGGGCATAAAACCAGGCCTTTAGGGCCTTACAGATGGCCAGCAGAATTGGGGCCATTGTAATCTCTGCAGGGAGACTGTTCCATAGTGCAGATGCTATGGCAGAAAAGGCTCATTAATTGCTATTTCCTGGCCAGTGGTGCCCACAACATGCCCATTCTGCTGGAAAGAAACACCTGGGGGGAAAAATGGTCCCACAGATAATGTGGTCCCAAGCTATGAATGACATTAAAGGTGACAATCAGCACTGACATATTTGGCATATCATTGTTTTCTTTTTCTTTATCTGTGTTACTAGATAAACAAAGTTGAGAGTATTTAATATTTTTATTTTTGGCTTCTTAGCTTCTTAGTTATGTTATGGCCATATAGTTATGCCCATTGCTGCCATCTTAGAATATAATTTCCTATATTTTTGAACAGGGCTTTTTAGATATTTTTTCCCCAGTCTTTGGAACTTGTGAAATATCTTTCTTGTGGTCAAAGATTAGTACAAAATAAAATTCACTAGTTAAAATAAAGCAGATTGCATATAAAAAAGAATAAGTTGTAAAATTAACTGAGCTTATCAATTGGTCATCTGTACATTTTACATATGAGATAGCAGAATTTAGCTACATTTAGGGTAACAGTCATAGGTATCCGAAAGGAGAATTTGTAATAAAATTTCTGGAATGACCATTTAAGTAGGAAATATGCTTAAACGTGGGGTTATCAACTCTGGCTATGTGCCAGGATAAAACAGATAATATATTATAGTTTAACCATTTCAATAACCCCTTTGCCACATGAGCAAAACCTTAGAAAGCCATACAATATGTGTTTTTTTTTTAAAAAAAACCCAGAACCTCTGATCAAGAGGCAAAGCTCTATTGATAGAATATTGGCTGTACTCAAGTCAATTTCTTTTGCCCTTAGTCTCTCAAAGAATCCCATCAAGTTCTCATAGTATTGTTCCATACAACACTATGGAACAGAGTTTGAAAATACATTTCTGTAAGATGTTCACCTCTTAATTCACATGTGGAATCCCAAGCTGTATACTGCATATATGTGCCCTAATCAACTCTGTGTTCTCGGTGAATTCACTGTGTTATCTCTAGATCAGGGGGGTTAAAATGCCAACCCACAGGTCGGTTCCATCATGTGGAAGCTGCGGCCACCCCAGCTCCGGCAATGTGAAAAAAGTCATGATACGTTACGACACGTCATGTGATGCAGCGAGTTTGACACCCGTACTCTAGATTTACAGTTTAAATGAATGTAAAATCATCACTAGCTTTAAACACAAATGCTGTAATTAAAAACAGCAGTTGGAGGTAAAACCACTTTTATTAAACATAACACTTTCTAAGTGAGGTTGTGGAAGAACTTGATGACTAAATCAAAGTGTCTGATATATGGTAGCAGAAAACAATTTCTTGCAATGTTCTGTGATGGTATTCAACTATTATATGACATAGTACAGTATAAAAATAACAGGAGATATGATGCTATTAGAGAAGAAAATTTCAGCACTTTCCATAAAGTCTTAAAATATGGTTGACTTCATATACCTGACTATATAGCTTTCTTGCAATAATAAGGAAGTGGGTTTGCCATTTTTAGAATTTTTATCTCAAAATTATGTTAATAGTAATCTTTGATATAGTAAGTTAGTGTATAGCCTCCCTTTAAGATATATTACCTTTTCATCTTATTTGGAACCAATAAAGGGATTGTTGGTTTCCTCTACAGCAGGGCTTTTCAACCTTTTCACTGATTGTACCACTTTTAGGATATGGCAATATTCGAGTACCACCTAGCAAGATGTCAAAAACTTGACCAAAAAAAAGTTGCAATTGCATTGAAATGACTTGTGACCATTTTTCACACAAATGACCATTGCAGCATGCCCAGGATCATGTGATTTATATTTGGATGCTTGGCAACTGATTCATATTTATGATGGTCACAGTGTCCCAGAGTCATGTGATCCCCTTTTGCAACCTTTTGACAAGCAAAGTCAATGGCAGGGCTGCTGGTGGCCTAGTGCTAAGGCGGGACTTCCCTCCCTCCTTCCCTGCCTCCCTCTTTCTCATGCCCACCTCCTTCTGAAGGAAGAATTTGAAAACACCCCCCCCCCCGATATTTTCTCTCTTCCATATATTCATCAAACAAGGAAAAGCCTCCAGAGACAGAAAAGATAAGCTGCTGAGTGAACTAGCTTTAAAAGGCACATTCCCCTTTAAGAATTAGCTACTGGCTAGAAAGGAAAGTTAAGGAGTGCAGCCGGCACTTAAGGAAGAAAAAAAAATGTAGTAAGTATTGGCTGCCGGCTAAGGCAGCCTCCCCAAATTCCATAAGTAAAGGAATGCTACAGGCAAAATCCATTCAGGAGAAAAATACTTCAAAATCCCTTGCAGCAAAACTTACAGCTAACAATAGCAGAGCAATAGAAGCTAACACTAGACATCAGCCATCAGCCAAATAGAAATTGCCAAAAACTCCTTAAGAACACAAAGCCCCCATTGCACAAATCCCAGAACTTCAAAGTCACAAAAGCACATAAGAATCCTTCCACTCTCCATTTCCCTCCCTCCCTCCTCCGTGCCTCACCTCCAGCCATTGCTGCCTTTTTTCATTCCTCTTGGAGGGCGACCCCTCCCCGACTGCATTTCTTGCCTGTTTGCTGCTGCCAGCACAGGTGGCTGCCACAGCAGTTGTAGATCGGCTCATAGCCGGCCTGCTTGATCTCCTCTCCTCTCCCCCCACCCTCCTCCTCCTTCTTTCCCTTCAGTGCAGCTAGAGCTGACTCCGCCTCCTCTCAAGGCTGCTGCTTTTTTTCTCTCTCCCTCTCCCGCCCAAACTGCCTCCTTTTATAGCCTCTCCTGTCTCTGCCCCCCTCCTCTTCCTTTTTCATGGGGGAGGGTGAGCCAGAAGTGAGCCTGGGGCCTTTGCCTCACCCCAGCCACTCTGCAGCTCCAGAGGACTCTCTCACAGTAAGTCCTTGCCTGCTACACTTGGCTAGGCAGGGCTGCATACCACCTGCCACTCGTTAATGTACCACAAGTGGTACGCGTACCACCGGTTGAAAAGCCCTGCTCTACAGGATAGCCCTTTATTTTCTTATATAGATGTAAGTACATCTATATAGAATTGAATGAAATAAATTATATAATAAAGACACAGGGTTTTAAAGCAGTGCTTCATTGAACAAATCATTTGTTGTTCAAATATAACAAGCCATAAATAATAGAAACCATAGGAAATAGATCCATAGCTGAAGTGATATTCAGTCTAAATTCAGACACACAAAATTTAAATGCATGTACAAAAAGTGTTTACAGTGTTAAAGGTGAAATACAGTACAAAAATGAGACAGTGTAATCCTGTGTTATTGAAATGTTCTAGCCCATAGCTACGAAAACGTTTTTAATTGGCTTTGAGGCTTATCTCTATGCTTTAAATGTTCCAGCCAAATCCTGAACATAGGTCACCTTATAAAGTATATGATAAAATGTTGGTGTCATTTTTGCGGAAAGCTCCAATATATACACTGTCTTTGTGACAAGCTTCTGATACTGAAATACTACCATATAACTTCAATATGCCTTTGTATTAGAGTGGTGATTTAAAATACTGATAGGGTGGAATATATACTATTTTGCCATAATAAAATTTATTTGTTGAATAAGTAATTCTTCAGAAATAACTTGACAATTTAGAAAATCCACACAAGTAAATCATATGCTTAAATCGGCAGTACTAGATAACAGATCTTAATATAATTTGATGTTTGGTATTTCTCTTTACTAGTGACCTAGTATTTTAGAATTGAAACATATATTTATGTTTCATAACACATTTTATGATTTTTAAGTTCTGATTGCATGCTGGTAGAATTTTGGCATACCTAAAAAATGATCCCTACTTCTTATTTAATATTGACATGTGTATAATTATACAAAATATGCATGTGTGATGTGTCATTGGATTGTTACAGTCTTAAAATATTTTGTGCTCTGAGGCTTATAATTTGTATATACACAATAGTGTGCATATACACATAAATATACATGCAAGCATGCACACTGTAAGTGTATATATGTGTATATTATGTTTGTGAAGTTAAATATTGCATGGAACATTTGTAGACAGATTAATTGCTTGTAATTTTATAAGTAACTCTCCACAGATTGGAAAAGTAGCCCTTCCAAAATACAAGTTGCTTTTGCTCTTTCTCATATTCCATCCTCAAACTGAAGACATACTTTCCATATTGTTAAGGTGGGGGTGTGGGAAAACAACTATTGCAATATTTGGTATCTTGTTTTAGTGCTGATTTTACTTTTATTTGTTTTCCTTAAAGAAAAATGTGTCATGACCAAATGAAATGACATTGTTATGAACATGGATTTTAGGCGCTATTGGAAAAAGCCCAGTATTTAAATGTTTAAATATGCTTATTCGTACTTTTATTTTTGGAATTGTAAAAAAATACTGTTTTCTTGAGTATCAAAATACTCTGGAGCTTAAAGCCAAGAAAATTCTGAATATGATAAATGCTGAAATAACTTTGCTTTGCTTATATGTTCAGACTCTTGTTTGATTTATTGATTCTGCTAATAGTGTCAAAAAATAGTGAAGGCTTTGGGTTTTATTATTCTGGGTTGGTTTTTTTTGAGGGGTGGGAGGAGAATGAGATGTTACTATTGTCTTGCATTAAGCATCTTTCTCCTTTTGTCAGATGTAGGGGGAGAAATGCAAAACTTGTTTCAGTTTAACTGTTTTAACCATGCAACAATGATCAGTATAGCATCCCATAACTAATGCCGACCCCTCCCACTTTCCCAAGCAACATTCACTGTGCATTTAAAAGGTTTTTGTGGTTTAAATGTTGTTACATATTTTACAGCATTAGGATCTATGGAATATTTTGACAACTGCAACAGTTCAATGAAGTTGGTAATTTCTTCTTTTAATTATTTTTCATTGAACAGATTTGGAGTTACACTTTTTTTTAAAAAAGAAAAGTTTGTTTTTCTAATGCTTTTCAACACATTGCATAATCTTTTAGCATATTAAATAGCCTTTGACTCTATGGGTAGCAGCATTTTAATTTGATTGATGTTGACACAATAGTATGGTATTCTTTCAGCTGGTGATCATACGTGAATGACTGTACATCACTAGATGAGCTGGTGCTTGTGGCTTCACGGATTGTCTGCAAGGTCCTAATCCACAGTAGAATGGGAAATGAGGCTGGCTTTATACATTTCATTGAGTAGAATGCTGGTACATACAGGCTTCAAGGTTTTTCCCCCCTTAAACTAACATTGTAAAAGTAATGTTTCATGGCTCGTTTAACTGAGGCCTTTAAATTTGAATTTGTTTGCTTTAAAAAATGGTAATTCCAGTAAATACTTGTTTAAATGTCTAGCAGCTTAAACATTAGGGATACAGATAAAACTGCCCGAATATTCTTATAATAATCGATGAAGTTTGTTGCTGTATCCCCATAATCTCATTAAAAAAACAAAACCCCACATCTGCCTCGTTCAGTCTCATCTCTATAGAACCTTTTAGCTATGATTTCATATTACTTATTTTTGAAATTTTGGATCTGGAAACGTAAATGTTTCTGAAATTAAATACCAAATGTAGAAAAAAATCGCACATGCTCTTTAGGGTATATTTTTACTTGAAGGAGTATCCTTTTCAGTATCCAGATGCAAATGTAACAAGATTTTGATCCTCTGACCTCAGTGTAGGCATTTAAGCCCTTTCCTATTTTGTATTAAAAGAGTTGCTCCCTTCCAGCATATATTTTATGCAAACCCTTTGTTTCAGTCAAGGTTCATTAATACACAAGCATGCTTATGTGCACACAATTTTAAACTTTACACATTTACTATAGCAATAATCAGTTAGTAATGTTTTCTAAACACAATCCCTTGAATATAAGAGCAGCAGCATGTTTAGCGATCCATCAGTCTCTCTCTGGTACCAAACTGGGAGTCAGTAAATATTCATAACTTTGTGATATTATTTCTACCCTTACGGGGTCAGTTTAGCTAACTATAAAAACCCAGCATTTTTGTTATCCCAGTTTGTTAACACCGATGGCTGAAATATAAAGATACTAATGGGACGTTTTTTAAAATGTGAGAAGCATACACATGCAGAAGCTCAGCACATTTAGACATAACCAATCTTTATTTTAATGCAGTTGTCTTTTTATTAGTTCTACCTAGCATTTAAAATTGTTCTACCTGGCATTTAAAAGCTACCTCCACAAAACAGTATTAACAGTATTAATTATAAATAGCTTGTAATTCAGCAAAAAATTTAAAAAATCATGGAAAATTAATGAATTCACTAACTACATTTCAAATAAAACTAGGTTCAGCTCTATTGTTTTATATTGGTAACATTTTTAACAGGCAATGTTAAAAGTATTGTAATGTTTTGTATAACAATTGAGTAATCTAACTCTAGGTATATAGACTAACAAATAAAACTCTAGTCTAGTAATACATAATAGCATTTAAGTAGCAATAGAACAAATTAATCTATAATTAAAGTTCCATTGTATTAATAAATTTTATAACTGTGTCTTCTTTCCTTTCAGCAAGGAGTAAATAATGCGGAGAAGTTTGACTATGTAAGCAAACTTTTTAATTGTTACAATTTATTTTCTGTAATTTTAAATGTTACAAAATAGTGTGTTGCTGTGTCCCATATTTTCACTTCATATTTGTTTATTAACTGAACTCAAAATCACTTGAATTGGAATTGGACTCTACTACTAATTGTAAGGAACAATTTAATTATTTTATATTTAAAACATATTATATTAAATATACTTTATATTTATAAACTATAATGTAGCAACACTGGAGGCAAGCCTCACTCATTTTTCACAAATGTTTTCTCTTCTGTAAAATTTAGAGGCATTTGCTTTCCAGTTTTAAATTAACTGCAGAATGTCATTGAATTTGAACTAGACCACGGGTCGGCAACCCGCGGCTCCGGAGCCGCATGCGGCTCTTTGAGGCCTTACCTGCGGCTCCGGAGCCTCCTCCGCCATTTTGGCGAGCGCATGCGCGCATGCGCGGGCGGGTGCGGGGGGTGCGCGTGCGCGAACGGGCGCGCGCGCATGCGCGAACGGGCGCGCATGCGCGAACGGGGCCGCGCGCATGCGCGGGTGCGCTCGCATGCGCGAACGCGCGGCTCCCAGGGTTTTTTTTTTTTAGGCCAAACGGGTCCGTGCGGCTCATCCGACGTTTCGGATGGCCGACCCATGAACTAGACTAAAATTTATGTAGCATTTTAAGTGAGGTTAAGATAAAAATATTAATTTCTAATTTAAACTAGCTATAATTTTATTTTAGACATAGCAGTAAATAGTAATTTATATTAAAGCAAAAACTGTCTTCATTCTTTCTCATGGAATAGATTTGTTCTTACTGAATGACAGCATTGCTTAATATCTAAACCTAACTTGGTTATTTGCACTGGATACTTACTATGAAGTGCTTTTGGGTACATTTTGAAAAAATAATCATGCTTCCCTTAGGTGATGCAGTTCATGAATAAAATGGCTGGAAATGAATATGTCGCTTTCAGTAATGCCACGTAAGTATGTTTCCTAGATTAATTTCAACACTATGAGCAATAGTTAATATTAATGCTGTACATATTTTATTTTATTAATTAAGTCTTTGCTTCAGCTAAGACTTTGGGTCTAGGAGAAATGTTTTCCTTTATGCTGGATTTCTGTAGAATACTGTACCTTGTGGCACTGTCTCTTCCAAAAAACAAGGGAAAAGGGAAGAAAAAATCTTGTTTCTTTCCTTAAGAGTTGAGGATATTGAGGAAAGAGAAGTTATTTCTCTTCTACAGGTTTGGTTGTGGTAAAAACATCAATTTTGTCTCATCATTGTTGCCCCTTTCAAACAACCGTGGCTTCCTGTAGAGAGAAAAGTAGTAAGTTCTTTGTTCTTTTGTTTCCTGCCTGAGCAGAGGGTTGGACTAGATGACCTCCAAGGTCCCTTCCAACTTTATTATTATTATTATTATTATTATTATTATTATTATTATTATTATTATTATTATTATTATTATTATTATTATTATTTATTCCCCTCAAAGGGATTTTCAAAAAGCGGCACAAGGCAAGCTTTTCTGTAACAGTTCAGCTTCTAACACAGCAGCATGAAGTTGCTGTATAGTTTCTGTCTGTTGGAGTGATGATGGTACCAATGGTGATGATGTTTTAAAAGAAGTAGTAAAGTGCTTTTCATGCTTTTGTGGAGCGGCATCAGATTTATACACACAAAAATAAATTTTCTTTTCTTGCCACTGAAGGATGGAGGAGAGGAAAATAGTTGTATCTCAGGAATGGTTTGCGATGGAAGAAAGGAGCAGAACATGTTGACATTAGCAAAGGAATTGATAGAATTCTGACTAAAACATGGCAAAATATTCCTTAAGAAATTCAGAAATCCCTCTGTTTCATTGACTTTGATGCATCCGCAAATCACCGCAAATAAAACCACCACCTTATTTGACTACTTTTTAAAAAGGCATTTAAATTTTTTTAAATTTATTTATCACATTTATATGCCCATCGATCTCATAAGAAGCAACTCTGGGCATTGTGCAACACCAGTAAAACAACAATGTAAAAAGCAATCATTGTAAAAATAATTTATTAATCACATTTATGTGGCTCCCTATTTCACAAGAACCCTTCTCGGCCTCTTTCTCTGCCCATTATGCAGCTGCAGGCCATGCTGTCTTGTATCTGATCATTTCCTTTGCCCCGTTTCTCAATATTTTTCTTACGTACCATTAGATTTGCCCAATGCAAAACCCAAGATGGAATTTACAGAAAGGCCAGGAATTCAGAGTTAAAGAATATTGTTGAAAATTAAGAGAGGCAATGTAAGACGTTGCATTGTTTTAAAAAGCATATAATCAATTGATGCTTCTAGATATTTTAAGAAACCTTCCTGTATAAGGCAAAATAGATGCTAAGGAAAATAAGTGGTGCATGGTCTTCTCTTCAGTGTCATACTCCTGTATGCTTATTTGGATATGGATGCAACTAGTCAGCAGCACCACTCAACCTCTAATAAAATGATATAGTTGGAGATGAGTTTCGCTACATCATTTATAAATTAAGCATTCTATCTCAAAATCACTCCTACAGAAAAGGAAGTTTATTGTGATTTGGCAGCTTATGACAGACTGTTTCTGTGTCGTTTGCAGGCATGATGTTATTTTGTCTGGTTCAAGTAACTGACTATTGGGTTTGTTGTTCAAAATCGTATTGGTTTCGAACAGAAAAGCTTTCTTGAATGATGTTTCAAATGCAGTATGGCAGGGGTCCCCAATCCCAGGTCCGGGACCCAATGCCAGGCCAGAACTGGGCCGTGGAAGTGGTGGGCGAGTGTGTGTGCACACACAACTGCATTTGTGAAAGCAGCGTGTGCACACAAAACCACTCACACTCCTGCCGCCTCCGTGTCCACCAGACCGCTGAGCCTCTGAGCCGCTGCAATATGGGATGAAAAAACTAAAAACGTTATCGCAGTTAACCTTAAGTAATTAGCTTCTCTGATAATCTCTGCTGTGTCCTCTGCCAAATAAATGTTGAAGTTGTCTGACAATTACAGTTTGCTGCTATCTTGTATAGCCACCACCTGCAATGTATACAGTTTAGAAACAATGAAATTTGCATTATACATCTTGGAAACTTTGAGTCAGGAATGTGGAAGTGGTTTTGACATTGTGTTCTTGATTTGCATTAGTAAAGATCTAGAGCAGGGGTGTCAAACTGCCGGCCCGCGGGCTGGATGTGTCACGTGGAAGCCGCACCCACTCCAGCTCCAGCAAGGAGAAAAAAGTCACGATACGTCGCGACGCGTCACAGGACGCGGTGAGTTTGACACCCCTGATCTAGAGTCACAATGGAGTTACCTTTCTGACTTATTGCATTCCTATATTTCACTTAACATCTAAATAAGTTCTATTGTATTCTCAAGTAGTTATGACAGATATATGATCAATATTTTAGTTCCATTTCTGAGATGTAATCTTATTTACAAAAATTGTTTAGTTTAATTCTTTGTGGTGAATAGACATGTCCTTTGCATTGAGCCTTAGAATATGCTGCAGCATTAATTTGTTCTTTTTTATGTAAACTCCACACAATGATAGTCCGTGTCTTCCCAAACTAAATAGGTTACTAGAGTTACAACAATTTTAAATAACAAAGATCCACCAATACTATTGTTAATAAGTATTTAGTGTTTGATATCCATTTCTGCCCCTTTTCTGCCTTAGATTCCAGTCTGAAAGGGAGAGTGGAGACAGAAACTTTGCAATAGGCTATTATCTCAAAGAGAAAAAGGTATGCATTTGGTTATATTTACTCCACTTCCTTAAATGTATGTAATGTCAATTGAACAAACTACAAATAACATTTTATTTCTTCATAGTGACAGTAAAGGTAAATACAATATTAATATAAATGTAGTGACAGTGTTATTCTTCCCTTTTGGTCTGTGATTTACACAAATGGCTGGATGCAGCTGTACAAAGCCGCACGTGGAACAGAACCATTTGACATGTATACCACTTCTTGTATATCATGTTACTTAGCATGGCTTGTACTGAACCCTTCAGTTTGTTTTCAACCAATATGCTTCCCAATCTTTCTGGATCTGCATAGAGTTGTTTTTGCACTTGGTTGCAGGTTCTCTATATTCAGCATTACGATCTTTAGCACCCTCTTTCTAAAAGCCAGTGCTGATGGAGCAAGCTTTTCCTTTCAGATGGACATAAATTGTGTTCTTTTGCTGCAGCAAATATCTCTTGTTTTGGATATTCCTTCAAGAGAGATCTTGCATCCAAAGTCTAGCCTGACTCACTACTCTACCTCTGAAGTGTCAGCATTCTCTGGCAAGTCTATCCAACTTTCCCGGTTCTGATGCCTATGAGGAGAAGGGCAGGATTCATAGTCTGAGTCAGATGCAAACCTACCTAAGTATACAATTAAATAGATGGCCTCTTTAAAAAAAAATCACAATTACAAGCAAGCAACTTATCATATATCTACAAAGAGAAATCTGTGCGTGATGCTTTTTAAAATGCATGCATGAAACAAAAGATGGATATTCCCATTAGATTCAGAGAGATAATTACTGAAATCCTTGTAACACTACCCATTATATTAATAGTAGTTAATGTAATATTACTTTAAATTTAACACAATAGTATTATGTTCTCATTAGATATTTTAGTCCCATTTGGATTACTGAGAAGTAGTGTGTATGTGTGGGGGGGGGGAGGGGAAGAGATCATCTTATTCATCTTACTTCTCCGTCTGGTTTTAATGACAGAAGAAATAGGAATGGAAAAGATGGAAAAGAAATGTATCTTCATGTTATAATCGCTCCCACTTCTGTGGCCAAAAGCGTGTAATAATCTTTTGCTAAACTACCTGTCAGAAGTACACATTATTTGATGGTTTTGTAATAGAGCTAAAATATTTTCCTTCAAATTTTCACAGAAAGGTAGACTGTCTGGGAGTCCTATTTCTAAATAATTATTATTTTAAGTCTTATTTTAATTCTAAATAATTCTTTGTTTCTTAGATAATCCTCAATTGAATTTTCAGAACTAAGATTTTCTCCTCTTTTTTATCAGTTTTAGTTTATATATGATAATTTGTATTACAGTATCATGATGTACTAAAATATTCTATTATTTTCAAGTGTTTTCCAGAGGGCACAGATATGGTTGGCATATTGGACTTCTATTTCCAGGTAGCTAATTAATCTCTAGAATATTTGTTATTCTTTGTTATATAGAATTACAGGTTAAAATTTTATTTATATAAATATTTTCATAGCAGAGGATCTAATCTTTTGTTGGGGAAAGTATGTTAACTAAATGATATTCCAATTGAATATATTTTAATAAATCAGCATTTCTCATTCTCTGATCTTAATGCAAATTAATAGTTGATTGCAATCCTTGACCTTAGAATTATATATTTTTGTAGTGATAATGTAATATGTTTTGCAGCCAGTTTTGTAGTACTATATGGAGAAGAAATAGTTAATCATATCCTTAGTGCTTTCATACTGGTTAGGTTAACTGAAACATACTTTCTTATCACTAATCTTTTTACTGATTAAAATATGAGTTTTTTTCCCCACTCCTTAGATTTAACATAAGACAGCTTTGAATTTTACACACTAGTAAATAATATAAATTGTCCTGGTTCTGTCACATGATTGTTCGTACAATTCATCTCTGCAGTAACAGGATCATGTAGTTTTTAAATGTTTCTTTTAAAAATGTCAGTCTTTCATCAGAACAAGCTTCACTATTGCACTGATTAGAGAACAAGTTTTTTAAAAAATCTCACCCAGTTTTATGAGTTAATCTTGTACCATGATAATCACTTTCATTAAAAAACACTGCTACCATCAGATGCTCATTTCATGCTTACTCAAATAGGCCTTTATTCCCTAATCTGGAAATAGTCTTATCTTCATATGCTGGATTGTTCATAGGGTAGTAGACTCTTTATGGGTTCAGGCTCCTTTTTGTAAGATAGTCCTTTCATCCATTTACTTACATAGCCTTCTGTTTGCATAGGTTGATCAATGTTTTCTTGTTCTTGTCTTCGTTTTCCCTAAGCTGTGCTCCATAGAAGTGACTTGTGAATCTGCTAGTGTCATGGCAGCCACCCTTGCCAATGGTGGGTTTTGCCCCATCACTGGTGAGAGAGTCCTGAGTCCTGAAGCAGTTCGGAATACTCTAAGTTTGATGCATTCGTGTGGCATGTATGACTTCTCGGGACAGTTTGCCTTCCATGTAAGTGTTTGTTTAGAGAGATCTGTTATAAAAAATGTTTAGTTATTCTTTAAAAAAAAGAATTAACTTTTTAATTAGCAAATTTACCATGGGTGGTAAAAAGCATTCCATGTCATATAGACTAGTTAGAACATATAGAGCTAGTTAGGAGGACAGAAATGAATCCAGAAAAACAAGGTATTTTGAGGTATCAACCAAATAATCCCTGGGATGTAAATTTACACTAATCAATACATTTTGGAAAAGTATTGTTACTTTGACAGATGATATGGATATTCAGTGAATGCTATCTAAGTATTGATAAGTATATATTAACAGTTTACATTATGCATTCATTTAGGTGGGTCTTCCTGCAAAATCTGGAGTTGCTGGTGGCATTCTCTTGGTTGTTCCTAACGTTATGGGCATGATGTGCTGGTCACCTCCGCTAGACAAGATGGGCAACAGCGTTAAGGGGATACACTTTTGTCACGTAAGCAAGTCTAGTTACTTGAATTGTTAGTAGTCTGTAGCAGAAGTACAATAATCATTAACGTTTACACCTATCTCAGTGAAAATGGGGAAATTTGCATTTATCTTGAGCAGAAATGCTTATGTTTTCACTGTTAGAATCAAAGCAGATAAAGATTAAAGATTTTTAAAGCAAAAGGATGGATAATTAGTACCCCAACAAGCTACACACTAAGCAAAGATAAAAAGATGTATTTTGAAAGTGGAAGAGATGTTGACAAAATGCATGTGTTTCTTTTCAGTCCTGCTTGCCAAAATAAATTCTTTTCTTTTTATTCCCCTAAATTTATAAGTCAATTAATATTCATCTTGACAAAGGACTTTACTTATGAGTTACAGTATGTGTAATCAGTAATATCAGAGTGTAGCTGAATGAAACATAGTCAGTTGTAAATTATGGTAGTATACATGAGTATAAATATAACACAACGATGTTTTCACTATTGCAGGAACTGGTTTCTTTGTGCAACTTTCATAATTATGATAACCTGAGGCATTTTGCAAAGAAGCTTGATCCTCGGAGGGAAGGTGGTGATCAACGAGTAAGTTGGAAGTATTTTATAAAATTAATGTGTAACATATATATTGTGCATAGCAACTTCCAAATAGGATTGGTCAATGACATGTATTACATCAATACTCTTTAAGTTGTGAGTGTCCAGATACAATTCAGACAACATCTGTCACATCTAGAATTTACTACTAAATGCTATATTACATTAATCACTGGCTTTTACTGGTTACAGGTAGTCCTCAACTTACTAACCATAATTGAGCCCAGAATTATAGTCGTAAGTCATACCAGTCATTAAGTGGGTTACTGTGTGACTGCACCCAGTTTCACAACCTGTTTTTGTGGCAGTTGTTAAGTAAAAGCCAAAATCATTAAGCAGATGCTATGGCTGTTCAGTGAATCCATTGTACCCAATGGGCATTTTTTTTGCTGGAAACTGGAAGTAAATGTTGGTTTCTGACAAAAACAAAAATTGTGGTCATGTGACTACAGAACACTACAAAGGGCCGTGAATGTGGGCCAGTTGCCAAATGCCCAAAATACAGTCATGTATCCTCGGGAAGAGCAGTCATTGCAACTTTGAAACATGGTCGTAAGTAGGGTTGGGGAGATCTGCTATAGCTTCAAATGTAAGTTAAGGGCTACCTAGTAATAATGTGACATTTGACTGAAAGTTAGTTGAGTTTGGTTAGAGAATTGATATTATATAACATACCTGAGCCTAGTATATTTAGACTACCTCAAACAAATTTGAGAACTGTTCATGTATCCTTTCTAGATGGACTTAAAACCATCCTAGATAAAATGCCATGACGCAAAGCTAGCATATACAGCGGTATATTTTCACTTCATAAAAATTATGGGACAAAGTTCTTTGTTACAGATTTTGATCTTACAAGAAGAATAAATTTTATATAATACAGATTACTTTTATTTTGGTAACACGTTTGATCCACATATTAGTGTGGAAATATCTCCAGTACTCTTCTAGGCTCTCAGAGTAGCAGTGGGTAATCTCTTGCTTGTTGCTGAGAGACATAATAGAAAAAAAAAAGGGATGCGTCCTAGCCAACGTTTTTTTAAATTGTACTGCCTGAGATACAGAGCTTTGTATTAATTTTCAAACATGTCAGTCATCTTACTGTTCTGACCATGGCTCTGAATCTTACTGGGAAGAAATCTGCTTTTGAATGGCATTAATACCATTCAAAATACAGCAATAGTCATTACTTTGAGTTTGGAATTCCATTTGCACTGTAGCATGTGTAAGTTCATAGACAGTTTTTATGTTTTGGCCCTTGGTTTGAGGTTGGGCTGGGAAAAAGATTGGAGCTTATAATTTTGGCCCTGTACAGTTAAAATGTTTCCGTCCATTACTCATTTTTCTAACACTTACAGCAAAGCTTGGACCTAAGTAATTATTGCCATAGCAGTTTGGAAGCCATCCTGCCTAAGATAGAAAGAAGGCTGGATTGCCAGACTTGAACTAAACCAGGAGAAGCTGGATTGTAGAAATGCTGCTAGTAACTCAGTAACTAATATAACCTCAGGAATTCTAGATTAATATGAAAGTTCCTGTATGGCTAATTAACACAATCGGCATCCTGCTATGAATAACTTGGAGTCTTTCTTCCCTTCCACCAAATTAAATAAATTATTCACTGTGGTTTGAAATTGAAAAGTATGTGGCATGATAATGTCAGGTTGAGAGAGATCTCTGAGAACCAGCAAGTGCTAATTGATAAAATAATGCTAGAATGTTTTATTTCGTTGGTAATTTAATACATACTATATGTTGCTTAAACAATTAGCATTCCCTTGGACCACTGGACTATGAGAGTCTTCAGCACGAACTTGCATTAAAAGAGACTGTGTGGAAAAAAGTGTCACCTGAATCAAACGAGGACATCTCCACAACTGTAGTGTATAGAATGGAAGGTCGGGGAGAACAAAACTAGTGCATTGGCCTCTGGTTGCAGAGAGTTTGGTTTCATTTTTAAACACACTCCAATTTGTCTAGATTACACAGTTCCAAATATTTTAGGTTTATTATTTTGATTTCAGTGGGTTGTAAATAATGCTTGAGGTACCCAAAATTGGTATACCAATAATTTTATACTAATTGCTTTAATAATTTTTTTTCAGAAAGCAATCTGAAACAAAACTTGAATATATGTGCTATTTAAACTTGTATCATGCTTAAGGAATGAATTGCAAAATGGGAATTTTAAAGGGTGCTGTAAAAGTGAGAAATATTGCAATACAATCAAGATGCAAAGATATAGGAAAATTTAAGTCCTGGATCATAAGTAGATATTTCTTTTATTGTTAATATATTCTAAAAATTACCCTTTGCCTTTTTCATGAATAGTGTAAAAACTTGATCCCATTTATTCCAATTAAGTGCAGTTAATTTCAATGTAACCAAATGTAAATGAAGTTAACTGTTCATGTACTGTTTTGCAACACTGACAAAACAATTCACAATTTTTATATAGAGCATATTGGTAGACAGAAACTTATTTAAGCTTATGTAAAAATATCAGTATGTTACTATATAAGGTAAAAAAAGTCATGTTGGATTAGCCTGGCTGAGGAATTCTGGTAGTTGAAATCCACAAGTCATAAAAGGGCCAAGTTTGAAGACCCCTGGGTAAGGATATGCTCAGGATCCACTGCAAAAAAAACCCCAATTTATTTATGTTAAATTTATATGCCATCCATCTCTCCATGAGACAGAATTTTAATACAGTTGCTTCTGTGTTAGAAACCCATTGTGCTGTTGAAGGATAGATTTCCTCTGTCAGCCAAGCAAAATATGAATTACTGTGTCAAACCTTAATTTCAGCACAATTTGAGAGAAGAATCATAAATTCAATAGGCTAGAAAAGAGATCCCCCCCCCACTTCCTAGCATTTTCTTGCAAATGCAGGGATTGCTCTCCCCCCCCCCCCGTTTTTGCATTTGGTCATGACAGAGTTGACCAGCTGGCTTGTCACTTGATCCTGATGTGGGCTGAGAGAGAGTGAATGGCTCAAAGTCATACAGCCTTATGTTTTCATGCCCAAGCCAGGACTAGCACTCATAGTCTCCTGGTTTCCAGCCTGGTGCCTTAACCACTAGACCAAACTGGATCTCAGTTGGTTAGAAAACAAGTAACACTCAGTATAGATAATACTGTGTTATATACATAATGCTGTGTTATATGAGTAAATATTCAATATACTTATATAAGTGGTATTTATTCTCATGTCAAGTTCTTTCTATATTTCCTGACAAGGCTTTATTCAACAACATTTTCTTCTACAAATGAAAACCTCTTGAACTCAAGCTCAGTATATTTACTGGCTTTTAAAAAAATCAACACGGCTATGGTATTGGTGGCTGTTCCTTATTTAGTCCATTAAATATCTCAGAAAAATCTTAGAAAGAACAATAATATTAGAATGCTCTAAGCCAGAAGTGGGGAATCTGAATCCTTTAGGTGTTGCTGAATTATAACTTCAACATCCCTTACAATGGGTAAATGCTGCCTTTGTAAACCAATAACTTGGAGGTAGCAAAGTTTCCCTGTTAATAGCAATGCAGATTTGGAAGAGATGAGAAGGATCCTGTAGTCCAGGTCTCTGCAGTGTGCACTTCCAAGATCCTTGAGAGAGGGCTGTCTGACTAAGAACTCAGCCTCCATAGGCAGACCATTCCATTATTGTACAAATCTTATTTTTAGGCATTTTCCCCTTACACTTAAATAAGAGTTGGAAGTGCAACTTCTACCTAGTCTTGATTTTTGTGGCAGTGGACCATCTTCCCTAAAGCAATCTAGAGTCCATTTCTTGCATTGTTACTTTTATTGTTCTCCTCTTAACGTGATTAGACGTCTCAATATCTTGGAAATGTGATGCCCAGATTTGTGCACCGTAGTCGGATTGGGTTCCTACCACTGCAGAGTAGAGGAGAATAAGGATGTCATGTGTCTTGGGTACAATGCTTCTTCTAATGTACCCAGACCTACCTTGGTGTATGTAACAGCTTTCTCATGTTCATCCTGTTTTCAATTATCATGCCTAAGCCCTTTTTGATGGGGTTCTTCCAAGCCATGAATCTCCCATTGTGTATGTGTGCTCTGCATTTTTATTCCCCGAATATAATGGCCTACATTTTTCACTATTGAAGAGTATTTTGTTCATTTCAGCCCAGTCCTCCAGCCTGTCCAGATTTTGCAATCTCCTTCTGTCATCCTGGGTGGTGGCCAATTTATGGCATCTGCAAATTTGATCTACAAGAGGAAAATTTGGGTCAATACCAGCACTAGAATGTGCTCTTGAAGCACTGAGGAATATAGGAAACATAACCGCAGTGCCAAGTTACGTTTAAAGAAGTTATGATTTATCAATCTCTACAACTCATGCTCTTAGAAAAGTATCTATATTACAATGATTGCAATGTTCAGATTACCATGTTATTGGATTGGAAGTGATCCAGACAGATTGATAAAGGTGAAGCTGATCTGATTGGTTGATTTTGAATGGTGTCTTCATACTAGTGTAATTTTTGCAGAAAACTGCTTTTAAACAGAATCAAGCTAATACTCATATTGCTGCCCCCATAAGATTTTTAATTTGTCATTTTTGTATTTTGGCTATGGTAAAATAATTTGTGAGTCCTTGTTTTAAAAGGCATGGTAATTGGGGGGTGGGGGGTGTTTTTAGTATCAAATCATCAAAATGTTATTTATGGTCCAAGGCCAAAACCAGGAAAAATTAGTAATACAATATGAGGGAGTTTTAAAAAGTGAGAAAATACTAAAACAGTCAAGAATTAATAAAATGTGGACATTACATTGGACTAAGATGGGCAAATGATTGGGCCATCTGATGTTACTAAAATTCTGCTGTCATAGCACTTAGATGACCTGGCTAAAAGTGACCAATGATGGGAATGCTAATAAAAAATAAGGTTGTTCTATTTTTTTGAAATCAGAAAATCTGTCTGAGTTTAAAGTTAAAGTACTCCATTTTAAGCTTGAAAGACTTCCTAAGCCAGTGATGGCGAACCTTTTAGAGACCGAGTGCCCAAAACCCGCCCCTGCCCCGCCCCCCGTCCCCGCTCTTCACCCCACCTTGCCCCACCCTGCCCGCCCGCAGGGTCACCCACCACCTCCATGGCCCGCCGCAGATCGCCCAGGCAGCCCAGCAGCTCCAGGGTGGCTACGCCCTCCGCCCACACCCCACAGCATCATCTGCGCACGATGGGGCGCAAGGGCGGAGTCTTGTCCCCGCTGCCCGGCTGCCATGTCCTTGGCTGCGCTGCTCTGTGCAGGCCGCGCCCAGGGGCGACTCTCTTCCAGGGGGCTGCTGGTGAGGAGGGGGCCGTGGGGAGAGGTGCGGCTGGGGCAATGGTGTGCGTGCCCACAGAGAGGGCTCTGAATACCGTCTCTGGCACGCGTGCCCTAGGTTCACCACCACTGTCCTAAGCTATTAAAGCAGTCTTTTTCAGACTTGACATAGGGTGTTTTGAATTCAGAGGAGTTCAGATTTAACATATTTCAGTTTAGATTCTTCTAAATTATATCCATCAGAGAAATGGCTACATTCCAGGAAAAATCAACATTAAGGACAAGGCCTCAAAAGTTGACAGAATATTATTGTGTTTAATCTGTAATTAGTACAGCTCAGTGCATTTATGTCCATAGCAGTATCAGTTCTTCGTATTCAAGCATTTATCTTGTTGTATTCTCCACTCTGCCCTTTGACACACTTAATGTTTCATTAAAAAATACAATGTATTTAAACTTTGTTTCATCATCTTTCTATGATTTTTTTTTCTCCTCAGTTTAAATGATTTGTTATGTGTTCCCATTTTTCATTTCAACTGTATGTTATTTATGTACTTTGAGCCCATTTAACTTTGTATTATAATAAATTTTTATTTTAAGCAGATTATTTTGCATTTTTGTTCTTTTTCGTATGCAATCTAAGCCATGATTTGATTCTGAGAATAAAAAGCAGTCTTCTAATGCTTTGAATAAAAACGGGTGAAGATGAAGACCCACTTAGTTTGAATATATTATAGGTTTGGGGTGTTTTATATAACTTGAACTGGTTTTTGTTTTGGCAATGCCCGCTGCCTTCCTTATCTTGCCACCTTCCATCAGCTTTGGAGGATGGCTTGAGAACACATTTGTTTGGGCCTATAGCACAGCATGTTCTTGCTAGGTGCACAACTCTTCCCCATCCCCACTACTGCTGCTCTAGGCATGGGCAGAATGTTTGAAGCATAGCTTGTCCAGGCAGAGAAAAATATCCTTGCAGAGGATTAGAGAAGCATATATTTATACACACACACACACACTCATATACTATCACAATGCTTAAGTAAAAATATCTTGCATACAGGTATCTATTGAACACTAAACCTATATATTGATCTTAGTTCGTATATTTCTGAGACCAAATGCACAAGCATTAGATTAGACCAGGCGTAGGCAACCTTGGCTCTTTTATGACTCGTGGACTTCAACTCCCAGAATTCCTGAGCCTCCCAGAATTCCTGAGCCAGCATAGCTGGCTCAGGAATTCTGGGAGTTGAAGTCCACGAGTCATAAAAGAGCCAAGGTTGCCTACCCCTGGATTAGACCATCTTTGTAAGGTACGATTTATCAAAGGCATTTGCATGTGTAGGTAAGAGCTAATCTCACATGGATATGTTTCTTTTGTTATTAACCAAGTGGTTTCCGACAGCTGAATTTCTCTTTTTGGCAGTGAGTGTCCCTTTGTAAAACTTTTTTTTTTTAAAGATCTTGTCTGCCTATGTATTTTAGTGTTATGATTCTTTGACTCATAATCTTAATACCAAATAGAGAGTGTTGTCAATGCTTACATTCCTTTGAAACTAATAGGTCGATGTAATTGCAGTTAAATTTTAATATGACATATTTTCTGAATGAAGTATTCTACTCTTTATGGCTTTCTTATAGCTTTGTCTATTAATTGTGGTTTATTTTCACTTTGGAAAATATACGGTCTAGAAAAAAGGAAATGGGGTGGTGGTGGATGAAAAGAAGATAATATAAACACCTTGTAGCAACTACAGCTTACTTTTTTCATGTCTTGATTCATACATGTCATTGAGATTACAATCCTGTACCTCCTTATCTAGGAACTTCTATGCAGTTTATAACTAAGAAGGCATATCAATTATGACACAGAGTACTTTGTGATATTACTCTTTTATTTCAATAAATACTTGAATTTAACTTATATTAGTTTAATTATTTGTTACTTGATTACTTTATTTCTTGAATTAGTTATTTGTTACAATGAGGAAGTATTTATGAAATGTTATAAGCACAGAGAAAGATCCAGTTTGGTGTAATAGTTAAGACATCAGGCTAGAAATTGGGAGACAGTAAATTCTAGTCCTATTTTAGGCACAAAGCCAGTTGGGAGACTTTGGGCCAGTCATTTTCTCAGCCCTAGGAGATAGTGGCAAATCACTTCTGGGAAAAAAACTTTCCCAAGCGATTTATCCAGACAGTCTCCAAAAATTGGACACAATTGAGCAGAAAAGGAGAAACAAAACTCTAGAACAGTGGTGGCGAACCTATGGCACGCGTGCCAGAGGCGGCACTTGGAGCCCTCTCTGTGGGCACGCGTGCCGTCGCCCCAGCCCCGCCTCCCCCCATGGCCCCCTCCTCACCAGCAGCCTCCCTGGAGGAGAGTCGCCCCCCAGGTGCGGCCCGCATGGAGCAGCGCAGCCAAGAACATAGCCGGGCAGCAGGGACACGACTCCGCCCTCGCACCCCATAGTTTGCAGATGATGCTGCGGGGTGTGGGCAGAGGGCGTGGCTGCCATGGTGCTGCAGGGCTGCCTGGATGATCTGCTGCGGGCCATGGAGGCAGTGCGTGTCCCTGCGGGTGGGCGGGGCAGGGGGCGGGCAGGGGTGGAGCAGGCAGGGTGGGAGGCGGAGCGGGGACAGGGGCGGTTTTTGGGCACTCGGTCTCTAAAAGGTTCGCCATCACTGCTCTAGAACTCTCTTTCCCCCAAGGAACTTTAGTTATGATAAACAAATGAATGTTTCTTAAACTTTTGTACTGAGGAGGTTATTACTTTAATTATTTGTGCTGTGCCAAGTGCAACAGGATTCATTGAATACTAATTGTATGCCAAGAGACTGGGGTAAAGAAGCAGGCTATAATCAACTAGATCAGCAGCACTGATTTGCAGTGCAGAATTCTATAGATAGAAATACATATTGCTTCCATATGCTGGATTTCTCCCTTTGTACAAATAGTATGAATAGCTGCTTCTTGGAAAATGTTGGGTGTGTATCGCAGAGGTTTTGTAGGCATTTTCTTTCCTTCCGATGGTTTTCCTTTGTTGCTACTTTATTTAAGAGACAACTCGTGGATCACAATATTTAATTTTTCACAACAATATTCTTACTGAAGACACAGTAGGAAAAATTAGCCCAAACCAGCTTTAAATCATACAACATTCAAGAATATTGGTTTAATTACTGGACACAGATTTATGGCCCATAATACTAGATAATGCTTGCAGCTTATTTTTTATGTTGACATTTACCCCTGGAGATGACATCTGTAAAAGTCCAAAGAATTTTCAGCTATTTTTAAAAAAATATTAAAAACGTTAAAATATGTTGATTTACTTTCTGTTTCTTTGTGCTTGTTGGTACTATGAAATTTATTTTTATGCCATGCAGTCCAAGTATACTATCATTTTACAATAGTTTCATTCTTGAATATTTTTTTCAAGTTTTGTTTAATACACTTCAATTTACACTTGTATGTTGCATATATTTTCCAATTATAAATACTATTTTTGCTTTCAAAAATACCTTTCAGAGTAGTCAGCAAATTGCAAATTCAAAGTGGTATGTAAAGCCCTGCTTAGGACATTTAATCAGCATCATAGATACTTGCGTGAATTAGGCATCTTTTTAAATACAAAGAATTTGCATATTAGTACCACAGTCATTGCCTTGAGCTCTCAAGACAAAAAGGGATGTGAATAATTCTAAATAATTAGAGCATCATAACAACAGTTTTCTTTATAAGAAATTAATAGAATTATATTTGGAGTTAATTTATCATATCTTTAGTGCCTATTAAATGTGTTTGTTAACTTGAACAATTCTACCACATTATAAGACAACTAAAGGAGTTCATTCATTTTTCCCGTGGGGAATAATAGATTCTTGCAACACAGAATAAATTGTTAAATCTAATATTTCATATTCAGTTAGACATTTCACCTGTTTCAGTAGAGATATGTGGATGGTCATGTCTGGATATTGCTTGCCCAATATATCTCTTAAGTGTTTAAGGTACATGCTGCTACATTAATTTGATTCCTACTTATATTACCAACAGCTATATCTCTATTCTTGCTTAAATTGCCAACAGCAATATATATCTCTAGATATCTTTCTTTATTAAAATTTTTAAGAAAAGAGATAAAAATTAACAAGAGTTAGTGTTTAGAATAAAGAAAGGAGAAAAAGACCAAGACAAAAGTGCAGAGAAAGAAAGAAAATATTAAAAAAATGATTTTCTGATTTTCTTTTACAGCAATTATAAATGTAAATTAACACATTACATTTTTCTATATATTTTTTCTAATCATGAAAATCATAATTTCATTTTTTTTGTTTCACACAAAAAGTAAGGCGTTTCCAGTCAACTTAAAATTAGACAGTGTTTTGTCTCTAATCAAAGCTGTCAATTTGGCCACCTCAGCAAGTTCCATCATCTTTACCATCCATTCCTCCACTGTGGGTAAAGTTGAATCTTTCCACCTTTGTGAATATAATAATCTTGCTCCAGTTGTTATATATAAAAAACAGAGTTCCGTGTTTTTCCCCAGCTGTTAATTGGTCCCAAAAGAAAAATTCCTCATTTTAGTTGCATAGTGATCTTTAAAATCATCTGTATTTAATATATATAATTGAGTCCAAAATTTCCTAGCTTTTTTGCACCAAGCATAATAAAATGTCCCTTCTTATATTTACATTTCCAGCATAAATGTATTTATGCATTGTATAAAATTTTTCGAGTACTATTTATCATCAATACATCATTTTATGAAAATTCACTTTAAAACTATAATGTAATGTAAATTTCAGTCCTTTCAGCCACATATTCTCCCACTGTTCCATTTGAACCAAAATGTTTAGCCCTTGGTTGTCCAGCCTTTTGGCTTGCCTGGGCCACATTGAATGTATAGGAATTGTCTTGGACAATATAAAATATGTAATCTAATAATAGGCTTCCTTTATTTTTTTATATTTTTTGTTTTCTTGTGGTGCTGCATTATTATCTGTCCAGGGCCACATGCAGGCCACAGGTTGAACATACCTGGTTTAGTCCATTTTATCATACATTCTTTCATTTGTTCTTTTTCTGTTTCAAAGTTCAATAGAAGTTTATACATTTTATTAATAACATGTTCATTGTTTGTACACATTTCTGTTTCAAATTCAGTCTTACTATATTCAAAACCAAAAATTCTTTTATCTACTTTAAATCTTTCTAATTACTGTACATAAGAAAACAATTGACATATATATTCTTCTACCATGTTTCCCTGAAAGTAAGGCCTACCCCAAAAATAAGCCGTAGCTTGAATTTTCGGGGTGGGCCTAATATAAGCCCTACCCCAAAAATAAGCCCTAGTTTTGCGAGGCACACACCTAAAAATCAAGCTGGGGTTGAGCTGCCCCACACGACCCGGACCCACTTACCTTGCAGCCAAGCCTCTCCTTGCTGGCCCACTTCTTCTGAGGCATCTTCTGCAGCCAGGCCTGCATTTCTCAGTCACAGGCCTTTCTGGAAGGCCCCTGCAGCCGAGAACCGAGCTATGGATTGACTCCATAGTTCAGTTCTGCAAGACCTCTGCAGCCGAGAACCGAGCTATGGATTGACTCCATAGCTCGGTTCTTGGCTGCAGTGGCCTTCCAGAAAGTCCTGATTGCAAAATGCAGGCTGGAATGCAGCTGCAGAATGAAGCTGCTCCTTCGGACAGAAGAAGTGGATCGACTGGGCGGTGCTGTCGGTGCTAGAGGTGAGTATAAAAGACACTGCCCGAAAATAAGACCTGGTGCCTCTTTTGGACGCAAAATAATAATAATAATAATACCCGGTCTTATTTTCAGGGAAACACGAGTATCTCTATCTGTTCTTTTGATTTTATTTTACATTATCCTTGTCAAAATTCTAGTATAGCCAGCAGTAAATAACTTCTGGCTAATGAAATTGTATTCCTTTATGTGGACTCAAAAATTGAATTAACCTTTTATATTCACCTCAGTGGTTTCACATTGATTAATGCTATCACTTGCCACCAGGCATTTATGTTTACCAAACAATTCATTTCTTTATTTTTTAGAATTAGGTGGGACTTTGAACATAGAGGCAAACACAGTACACAAATTCAGCAGCTGAAGAAATGAACCAACATTAATTGAAAGCACAAAAACATTTAAATAATTTCAGGGAAACCCAAAGGTGCTTTTCAAAAGGCAACTGGACTTTCTTTGAAACATTTCGCTTCTCATCCAAGAAGCTTCTTCAGTTGGGGAAATTTACTGTGAATTGGAGTCACAGTTATGACATTTCTTAGAAAGTGCTTTCCTAAGAGAACATTTTTCTCCCCAATAATTCTCATGTACCTTGTTATATCTGTGCTAATAATATATATGCTTATTTATTGTATTTTCATTTAATTGCTTTGAACTACAAGTAGGTAGATATTCTGTTAGGAAATCCATTCTCTCCTTCCGCAAACCATCACACATATAAAACAAACATTCCTGGAGTCATGAGAGGATCTCTGATCTTGGTATGAGATGGCAGGTATAAAAATATTTGTAAGCTAAATTGAGACAATGGACCAAACTTGCTCATCACAACAACAAATAACATAGGTCATTATGTTAGGAATGAACTGGGTTTGATCTATCTCCTGATGAATCCTAATTACTTGTAAATAATCTTGTTAGGTTCCAAGCTAGAGAATAATTATTTCAGAAAATGGCACTTCATTTATAACATAGCTGGCCGTTACAATTTGGATCAAACTTGTTTTCCAGAATAACAGTGGATTTCTGCAGTGTCTCATGAACTATCTTTGACTTTAATTTCTTTACATAATTTCTTAAATTCATGATTTTGGTCTAAGAGGTTTGGTAGATTTTTTTTTTTATGTCTTTCTATATGAAGGTATTTTAAACCACAGCTATCCTTCCAGATTTCCATAAAATGTAATGCCAAAACTATGTAAAGTAATGGCTTTGCCTTTGTTAGTATGTTTAATAATCAGCAACTTTGTTACTTAGTCACCCAACTTGGGTTTTCAAAATTATAGTGTATATGCATAATTTGTTGCTGTTATTTGGAACTTTTGTAAGGAGTGCGAGAATATATCAGAAGCATTCTAGGGGTGCGGGGTATAGAAAAGGTTGGGAGTCGCTGAGCTAAAGGGACACTTTTTCTTATGCTGCAGATCTATATGAAAACATAGTGTATATTGCTCATTTACATAGGTTATTTTCAGGATATTCTGTCGTATTTACATGGGGTAATTTTTCAGAGCACTCTTTAGGCTACAAAAATTGGAATTGATCAACACTTGAGTGCTCTGGAGAGACTCTGCTGAGCTATTCAAGGGATAAGCTCTTCCTGAAGATGTTCACAGAGGAAATACAAATGTCTGCAGAAGAAAAATCTTTGAACAACTGTGCATGCATTAGGACTGTTTGCAACACAATAACAGTCATTTGAATGGTGTTATTTGAACTATGGCGTAAGCCATAGTTAATTGTGCATATACACACATAAACACTCACTGAACATTTATAAAGTTTATTAAAACACTGGAATCTCTACAATATACAGTAAAGTGGAAAAAAAAGTAAAAGCAAACTTATTAAACTAAAGGAAACAAATTAAGAATTTGTTTTTAAAAAGTCTGTTCTTGCCTTTTTAAAAGACAAGTCATAACCTTCAACCAGAGAGTATGGTCAACAAACCAAAATGGTGGCCACCCTAGTGCAATTGAAGCTCCACCCATATATTTTTTTAACATGCACTGTAGCTGTCCTCTTGACATATTTAGCACACTCTATGGACACCGACGCCCTCAACTTGGTAAAGCATATGTTCCAAAAAGTTCATAGCTAAAAAAGGAGTCTCACCCCTAATTTGGGAGATGAACTAATACAGGAGAACCTCCTCAGATAACCTCAAACAGCAGGCAGTGTGACGGGGGAAAGGGGGGGACCCTAACTGATAGACAATATTTGTAAGACAAATACATGTAATCTTAGCATTTATTCACATACTCTGTGAAATAGAGAAAAGATTTTGGCAGCTATGAGAGAGAAAACATCCTATATTTGTTTGTCTCACATCTAATATTACTACGCTAGCAAAATTAAGAGGGATGATAAATACAAATTATTTCCAGATTTTATTGTTATTCATTTCCAGACTTAGAGGTCATCTAAGGTCTTGAAGACTCTGGGTGGGTTGCAAATAAAAAGGACATTCAGAGGTACAATAAAAAAAGAATCTGGCTGACCAGAAAAATAGTCCACTGGTCTGTTCCAACAGATATAATAAATAATGAAAAAGACCCCACACTCCCACAACCTACCCTAACACAAGGCCTGGGAGAACAACCAGGTTTTTAACCATTTCCTAAACATCGCAAGGATGTGGGTTATCAAATGTAAACTTTCTATGTATTTCTGGGCAGATCTACAGAAACTAATGGTTGTAAAAAAAAAAAGCCATGGAGAGATGCTTAGAGGTCTCAGTTGTTGGGAGGCTGATTTTACCAATATTGACTTGAAGAAAATACACATTGATAAAAAATATAGACCAAAAAAAATGGCATGCTTTGTCATTTTTGCTCATCAAGAGATAATATCTCTTCCTGACCATCTGTCAAATGTGAAACAGATAACTTTAAGTGAATAATGGGATTAAGGAAAAGAAGTTACACAGCTATTTCAGGACTCTGAAAAGGAAAGCTCATTCTTCTTGTCACGCACTTGTTCTGATGGTCCTTCATATTAAATTAGTTAATTGTGTGAGGGCTACGCTATGGTAATCTACTGCTTAAATCTTTTGAAATTACTTTAGCATCTTTGAACCTGTAATAAACTTGTATTTAGTAAAAGAGAGAAAGGCATTACAAATAGCCCTTGCTTAACAACCACATTTGGGACAGGCAACTCCATTGCTAAGCAATGTGGTCATCAAGCAACACATGACATGACCGTGACTTGCCATATTACTGCCAGCTTTTCCACTGACTCCTTGTTGGGAAACTGGCTGTGAAGAACGCAAATGGTAATTGTGCTCACAGGACACTGTGAGAATCGTAAATGTCCGCCGGTTGCAAAGCACCCAAATCTCGATAATGTGACTGGGGGGGGGGACTACAATGACCATACGTGTGATGACCAGTCGTAAAATTAGTTTTTCAATGCCATTATAAATTTTAACGAGGCAGTTGTTAAGTGATATTACCTGTATTTATCTTGGGTAATGAACTAAAGATTTTCTTTCTAAAAATTGCATCCAAGATCCCTGTCCTAGAGAAGTTTGACGATGGACTACATTTGTCATATCCTTTATAAGTTAACAGCTTGATTTAAAGAGTCATAGCATAATACATACTTGGATAAAGAGCAATAATTTCCAAGGAGGGAGGAGAAGCTTTGAAGTAGCCTGGGTCCAAGCTTTATAGGGTTTTAAAGGTAATCTGCATTTTATTTCATCCAAACAGCAACACAGTACTTTTAAGATTATTAAAATATCTTGAGTTCTTCAAGAGATCATTCTATAGCAACCGGGGTTTTAGAAAAGGAATAAATTATATCTTTCTGGAACTGTGGCTTCCCAGCGAGCACCTCTGAATCTAATTTCAATTTTATCCCCTCCGTTATTGACTCAAAATAAGTGGGTATTCAGGGAGGCACATGACAGAGAAATAGATTGGCTTCTCTTCCACATATTGACAACACCTTGCTCTAATCTCCTGATTTTCTTGTAGAAACTTAAGTACCATTTGAGAGAAAATGAAAATGACAACATCTTAAAAGCAAACTCCAGCCTGAAAGATAGAAATGGAACCACTCAAAGCAACACTTCTTATTTTGAAATCTTGGTCAATGACATTGAAAGCTGTTGAGAAAATCAGAGTTACCACCTCCTCTGTAGATATCCAGACAATCCACCAGGTCAGCCAAGGATACTTCAGTCCTGAAACCCACAAAGTCATTTTGAAATAGATCAAGATAATCTGCCTTTTTCAGTCCTGCCCACAGCTCACAAGACTAACCCTCTTGTCGCTTTACTTAGCCATGGATATTTAGATGTTAGGCATTAGTTTATCATTTCCTGGCTCTGAAATATCCTATGTAACTGCTATAGAAGAGAATTAACTATTGCCTCCTTAAGTGTGCCTTCTCTTGCTTTCTGTTAGGGAGGTGTTTATAATATTATCCAATACATCTGTAATAATTCCCTAGTAAGCTACAAGTCAGGTTAGAATCCTACAGGACAAGTAATCAAAAGTACTCTTCTGTCCTTACCTCACCATATTTGAATCCAATGCAACTATAAAAGAATTGTGAGGTAGCCCTTGAATTAATCATTCATTGGTGGCATCCAGACAGACTCATCATAAAGTCTGTGAGGATTTTGTAATACAATTCTGCAAAATGATAGTGAGGGTACCTGTCAAATCAAATCACAATCTGCACCAACTCACACACCATAAGGCTGTGGAAGCAAAATACAGAGAAAAAAGCTTGGTGCTGCGCATTCTAATGTGAGATTCCCCAAAGTGGTCAATTTTGGGACTAC